>CAWUFW010004704.1:0-1200000 GCA_963921515.1 Calotriton arnoldi
AAGATGGCTGCCTCCACTTACTGGGTGAGGTGGTGGCAGCCAATCACATCCCACTTAGAGATCTGTCGGATCTGCAGATCCTCTGCAGCGTGAAATATACAATTTATTACCCTTAATTTCTCCAAAACTACTAAACAGATTTACACCAAAACACAAAATGCACTCCTTCCGAACTAAGATCTAGCTTTCTGCTAAATTCGTTGTAAATCTGATCAGCTATTTGGGCTGTACTGGTGTCTAAATTTCCAATGGAAAAACAAATGGTGAAAAGCGTTTTGGGACCCTCCATTTTTCTCAGTCCCCCTTACCTCAATTTAAAAATGTTTAGTTTTAAAATATATAATAAGAATTAATGTGGGAATAAAATGAATTTATAAACTTGCGAAAATGTATATTAGTAAATTGTACTTATGGCTCAAATTTATATTTTAAATTATATTTTAAAAAACAGTGAAGAAATTCACTAAAAAACCAAAGTTGCAACCGTTTTCAAAATACAGCAACTTTGAAGTAAGTATACTTCATTTACCAGAATGCAATGGGATGAACAGTGCTGCGATGAGCGGCAGTGTGCTCCTTACCCCCTTGAATTTAAAATGACCCGGCGTACATATAATGAGTGAGTGAGTAGCTGTATGGGTGAGTGAGTGGCTGTTTGACTGGGTGTTTGGTTAAGTGAGTTGGTGTGTGAGTGGCTGTATTGGAGAGTGAGTGTCTGTGTGAATTGCCTGTATGGGTGAGTGAGCGGGTGTGTGAGTGCTTGTATAGACGTGTGAATGGGTAGGTAAGTGGTTGTGTGGGTCTGTGAGTGTGTGGGTGCCAGTATGGGTTATAGTTAGCTCAGGTAACTATAACTGCTGAATTTCTATGGTTTTGTATGAGTGAAATCTGAGTCTAATTATAACGTCCCTATAACCTTTGTTTTTTTCAGTGAATTTCTAAGGTTTTTTTTAATTCTATATCCTTACTATAACGTTCCTGTAACCTTAGTTTTACTCAGTGAATTTCTAAGGTTTTTCAAATTCTGTTGCCCAACTATAATGTCCCTTAACCTTTGTTTTTTCCAGTGAATTTCGATGGTATTTTTAACTAGTAGTTGCATTGGCCAAGTGGTGGAGAAAGGGGGTGGGGCCTCCGACCAGCTCTCAGGAATCCTGCTGTGTCGCACTTACTGGAGGTAAAAGGAGGGCTTGTTGGCCCTCAAGGACACTTAGCAGGCAAAGGAACTTCATCCCCCAGCCAGTAGTGCACCAGGAGGCACATTTGCAGAATGGTGAACAAAAGGGGCGGGGTCTCCAGACAGCTCTCAGCAATTGCGCTGTGTGGAACTTACTGGAGGTAACAGGAGTGGAAGTTTGCCACCAGGGACCTTCAGGAATCAAGTGGACTTCATTCCCCAACTATTAGTGTGCCAGAAGGCGCATTTGCACAGTGGTAGTGAAAGGGAGCTAGGGCCTCCGCTGACTTGTCAGGCCCGGCTTTTAAAAAAAACAAAAGACATTTTTATTAAGGAAGGGGACCCCATCCCCCAGGGCAAAGCTTTTTAAAGATGGGGAGGAAGGCTGCACAGCCCTCCTCCCCAGGCCAAATTGGGCCCCAGGGACCCCATCCCCTGGGGCCTCGTAGGGCCTGTCTCAGGAAGGTGGTGGTCCCCGAGGACCGGGCTGCCCATCAGCCCCCATTACAATTTAATCATGGCCTGCTGAGGTGGTGGTCCCTGGAGCCAGGAGGTCCGAGAGGCCCCCCATAAAAATCCAGCGAAGATGCCCACCCAATTTGCTGGAGGCATGGGAGGTGGTGGTCCCTGGAGCAGCGGGATAAGCTGTATGGGCCTCCCCTGCATTAATTTGAATTCATAAGCCCAGAGGAGGTGGCTGTCCCTGAGGAATTACTAAGCCTCAGGAGGGGGACCTGTGCGCCCCCCTCCTTTATTTAAAAAAAAAAATGCCCTAGGTTCCAATGGCAATTAACATAGGAAAAGCATGTTTTTTGACCCCCCCTTTTTCTCGGCCCTCTCTTGACGGAAACTTTCCATGCACAACAAGAATCACCGGGGTACTTTCTTGGGAACAATTTGTGAAGATTCCTCAACTGGAGAACGCCAGTAGGTATTATATATATATATATATATATATCACTTAAAAAACCATAGGTTTCAGGGGCGTTATAGTTAGTTGGACATTTCACTCGTACAAAACCATAAAAATTCCCCCGTTATAGTTAGTTCAGCTAACTATAACTCGCGCACCCGCAATGCACTGCTGATGACGTCACATATTACATCACTCATGACATGGTCAGTGACATCACTCATGACATCACTGATGACATCTCAAATGACATCACTGATGACATCACTGATGGCATCATCCTTGTGATAGAGTGGCAGACCTCCTCTCACCCTAATATAACCTTTGATACACACACTCAAAAATACAAACTATCATTTTCAAAACAATGGACATACCAATACCAGTTACAACACACCTATTCAGTAATTCCAAGATCTACACACACATCCACTCATTCACCAACAGTCCCTATACAGTCACTCATACATGTACTCACTCATCATATGTACTCATACACCTATACATCCTGTTACACACCGCCTCTCATCCATAGAGTTACTCACACACATAGTCACACATGCAAACAAAGTATCAAACATCCATTTACTTGCATATACAGTTATACATACACTACCACACTTACTTCTACAGAAACTTACACATACTTACTCTCTTAAACAATCACTTATAGAAACACCTACTTATTTGTACAGGAACTCTTCCAGTCTCTCACTCTCACATATACTCACTTATATACACCAATACTCACATATACTAGTTTAAAACATATGTAGTTACTCATAAAGACACTATTGAGACAGTCATTCACTCACTAACACACCCATACACATACTCATCCACCTATACAGTCCTCCACACATGCTGTCTTCAACACATACAAACAGTGAGTCACTCATTCATGCATCTATGCACTAAGTAATACCCCCACCGAACCATACAGACACTCAGACACTCATACTGATACTCAAAAAACCAACTAATAACCCATATAGACACTCATGTAGCTACTCACCAACCCATGCAGCCACTTATACCCAAAGTGAGAGACTGATACAGATATTTTCATATTTAAACATTACTCACTAACCCATGTATTCACTAAGATACACTTAGTCAGTTATACAATCAATTTTACAAAACAAAATCATCCATTTAGACACTTATATACCCATTTATTCTTCCATCGACCTTGAGATATACATATATAAAACATATTTAATTTTTCAGAAAAACACACATTCACTGGATGATGTCATCAGTGATGTCATCAGTGATGTCATTTGAGATGTCATCAGTGATGTCATGAGTGATGTCACTGACCATGTCATGAGTGATGTAATATGTGACGTCATCAGCAGTGCATTGCGGACGCGCGAGTTATAGTTAGCTGAACTAACTATAACGGGGAATTTTTATGGTTTTGTACGAGTGAAATGTCCAACTAACTATAACGCCCCTGAAACCTATGGTTTTTTAAGTGAATTTCTAAGGTATTTTAAATGCTAATTTCTAACTATAACGTGCCTGAAACCTATGGTTTTTTCAGTGAATTTCGAAGGTTTTTTAAATGCTAATTTCTAACTATAACGTGCCTGAAACCTATGGTTTTTTCAGTGAATATATATATATTTATTATACTATGTATACATGTGAAAATGTCTCGGTCCCCTGTTTGCCTCGGTGGCACGGAAAAATGGGTGGAACTGACGTCAGCACGCCGACGAGGTTCTCTTATGGCTCCGATTACGTCATACGGTGTCGCGAGCGGAGCCATGCTATTATGACGTCCTCGTTGACATGGGAGAGCTAGGAAAGAATTTCCGTGGAATGCTGGTGCAGGGGATATTCACCTAAGTGTTCAGGCTAGTCCTTTGGGAGCAACTGTTTATGTTGCCACTCCAGAAACCGAAACCAGTGATCCGAGGGCAGAGGCCCTGCAGATGGCACACGAGGTGGGGTGCCCAGTCGTGTGCACCGGCGGGGCAGCGAAGTGACAAGCACCACAACCCACAAAAAAGGTAACGAGGGCACTGAATAACACAGGATCTTCTCTTTGTATCTGGCAGGAACAACGAAGTTAAAATGCCCTAGTACCAAAATGTAGAATTAGTGCTACAACGGTCTTCAAGAGGACCTGCGATGCCGCTTCTGCCTCCCGTACCCTGGAGGTGGCACATGGGTCACGCGGTACGGTCATACTGAGTTGGGACGCACACTCGTTGACCTCTCATGGCACTGCTCCACACTTCAGGGAGGACGCTTTCCATTAGCTATGTTTTCTGATGACATGTCGCGCCGGCCCCGTCCAACAACAGAACTCCTTTAGATCCAAACAGACTCTTCCACTCTCTCACCGGAAGTGAAACCAGGCCTCGCGGACACTTTCACAATACAACAGCCGGGAATGCACTTTTCGGTAAAAAAACACATTCCTTCCTCCTAATTAATCAAATAAACGTCTCACTGAAGAACAGGGGCCAGCTTCGATCGGTAAACAGCGTTACAACGACTTTTTACTTTGCGATACCATTACAACGCATGCATTACCACGCATGCGTTGTACATCACGAAGTCATTACTACGCATTTTTTAGAACGCATGGTCATTTACCACGCATGCCTTTACAACGAATTTTGTTGTAAAGGTATGTATGGTAAATGACCATGCGTTCTAAAAACATGTAGACGATCCAAGTCGTTGTAAGGAAACAGAGGCTGTTCCGTTTCCTCACAACGACGTGCACCGCCCTCAGAGTCGACGTGAAGCAGGAACCACGAGGAGAGAGGAACCATGAGGAGTGAGAGGTAAGGGGGATTGGGCATGGGGTGGGGGTTTCTTTTCTAGGGTTTAGGGTAGTGCAGTGGTGTTTGGGTGGTGTAGGGGGTCGTGCTGGGGGTAGTGTTTTAGGGTTTAGGGTAGTGCAGTGGTGTTTGGGTAGTGTAGGGGGTCGTGCTGGGGGTAGTGTTTTAGGGTTTAGGGTAGTGCAGTAGTGTAGGGGGTCATGCTGGGGGTAGTGTTTTAGGCTTTAGGGTAGTTCAGTGGTTTATGGGTAGTGTAGGGGGTCGTGCTGGGTTAGTGTTTTAGGGTTTAGGGTAGTGCAGTGGTGTTTGAGTAGTGTAGGGGGTCATGCTGGTGGTAGTGTTTTAGGGTTTAGGGTAGCGCAGTGGTGTTTGTGTAGTGTAGGGGGTCGTGCTGGGGGTAGATTTAGGGTTTAGGGTAGTGCAGTGGTGTTTGAGTAGTGTAGGGGGTTGTGCTGGGGGTAGTGTTTTAGGGTTTATGTTAGTGCAGTGGTGTTTGGGTAGTGTAGGGGGTAGTGCTGGGGTAGTGTTTTAGGGTTTAGGGTAGTGCAGTGGTGTTTGTGTAGTGTAGGGGGTAGTGCTGGGGTAGTGTTTTAAGGTTTAGGGTAGTGCAGTGGTGTTTGGGTAGTGTAGGGGTTCATGCTGGGGGTAGTGTTTTAGGGTTTAGGGTATGGCAGTGGTGTTTGGGTAGTGTAGGGGGTCATGGTGGGGGTCGATTTAGGGTTTAGGGTAGTGCAGTGGTGTTTGTGTTGTGAGGGGGTCGTGCTGGGGGCAGTGTTTTAGGGTTTAGAGTAATGCAGTGGTGTTTGTATAGTGTAGGGGGGTTTAGGGTAGTGCAGTGGTGTTTGTGTAGTGTAGGGGGTCATGCTGGGGGTTGTGTTTTAGGGTTTAGGGTAGGGCAGTGGTGTTTGTGTAGTGTAGGGGGTAGTGTTTTAGGGTTTAGGGTAGTGCAGTGGTGTTTGTGTAGTGTAGGGGGTCATGCTGTGGGTAGTGTTTTAGGGTTTAGGGTAGTGCAGTTGTGTTTGTGTAGTGTACGGGGTCGTGTTTTAGGGTATAGGGTAGTGCAGTGGTGTTTGGGTACTGTAGGGGGTCATGCTGGGGTTAGTGTGTTAGGGTTTAGCATAGTGTAGTGGTGTTTGGGTAGTGTAGGGGGTCGTGCTGGGGGTAGTGTTTTAGGGTTTAGGGTAGTGCAGTGGTGTTTGTGTAGTGTAGGGAGTCGTGCTGGGGGTAGTGTTTTAGGGTTTAGGGTAGTGCAGTGGTGTTTGGGTAGTGTAGGGGGTCATGCTGGGGTAGTGTTTTAGGGTTTAGGGTAGTGCAGTGGTGTTTGTGTAGTGTAGGGGGTCATGCTGGGGGTAGTGTTTTAGGGTTTAGGGTAGTGCAATGGTGTTTGTGTAGTGTAGGGGTAGTGTTTTAGGGTTTAGGGTAGTGCAGTGGTGTTTGTGTACTGTAGGGGGTCGTGCTGGGTTCTAGTGTTTTAGGGTTTAGGGTAGTGCAGTGGTATTTGTGTAGTGTAGGGGGTAGATTTAGGGTTTAGGGTAGTGCAGTGGTGTTTGGGTAGTGTAGGGGGTCGTGCTTGGGGTAGTGTTTTGAAGTTTAGGGTAGTGCAGTTGTGTTTGGGTAGTGAAGGGGTCGTGCTGGGGGTAGTGTTTTAGGGTTTAGGGTAGTGCAGTGGTGTTTGGGTAGTGTAGGGGTCAACCAACATGAATTTGTCCTTGTGTGATGTAACCAATGCTCATGTAAAGCACTCCAATACCTGACCAGTCTGCACTATATAAAACTGCAACAAAAAAAAAAAAAAGTGTTTTGCACACTTCTGTCATTGGGCTACCTCTGGGTGATATTTGTGCTACATTTGGGCTCTTTTTTCTCTGGTGGCCATCTTGGGAGACTTATTTGTTATGAAGTTTCCTAATTTCCTCATTTACTACAGTCTCCTCAGTAGGAAATGCTTTCAGTTTTTACTTTGATTCCATCAAGAAGGCATTCAGATCTGTCACACATTTGCCATAAATTCAGAATGTTAGCACTCTAGTTGTTCATTAGATCACTGTAGTAAAGCTACTGCTCACCAAGGAGTTAACTGGAAGTCTAGTGCTGGTATTTAAAGTGATTGTTTCAGTCTGCTTGTCAGAATTTTCTAATGAAATAGAAGAGGATTTGAGATCTCACTTAAAACATGCCCTAAATTTTCTTTTTGCAGCACTAACCATAATTTCTATGGCAAAATGAACCCCCTCATTTTGTTCCTTTTTAAATTAAATGTTTTAAGTGTTACCAGTTTATTCCAATCAAGATGGCTTCAGGTGTGCCATACTTTTGTCATAAGTAAGGCTGTTAGCACTCTAGTTGTTCTTTAGAACACTCTGGGAAGCTGCAGTAGAACACAAAGGCATCAACTGACAGGCTGCTCCTGTTGAAATATAACAGGAAGATATTTGAGATCTCACTTAAAACATGTCCTAATTTTTCTTTCTACAGCACTAACCATAATTTCTATGGCAAAATGAACCCCCTCATTTTGTTCCTTTTTAAATTAAATGTTTTAAGTGTTACCAGTTTATTCCAATCAAGATGGCTTCAGGTGTGCCATACTTTTGTCATAAGTAAGGCTGTTAGCACTCTAGTTGTTCTTTAGAACACTCTGGGAAGCTGCAGTAGAACACAAAGGCATCAACTGACAGGCTGCTCCTGTTGAAATATAACAGGAAGATATTTGAGATCTCACTTAAAACATGTCCTAATTTTTCTTTCTACAGCACTAACCATAATTTCTATGGCAAAATGAAGCCCCTCATTTTGTTCCTTTTTAAATTAAATGTTTTAAGTGTTACCAGTTTATTCCAATCAAGATGGCTTCAGGTGTGCCATACTTTTGTCATAAGTAAGACTGTTAGCGCTCTAGTTGTTCTTTAGAACACTCTGGGAAGCTGCAGTAGAACACAAAAGCATCAACTGACAGGCTGCTCCTGTTGAAATATAACAGGAAGATATTTGAGATCACACTTGAAACATGTCCTAATTTTTCTTTCTACAGCACTAACCATAATTTCTATGACAAAATGAACCCCATCATTTTGTTCCTTTTTAAATTAAATGTTTTAAGTGTTACCAGTTTATTCCAATCAAGATGGCTTCAGGTGTGCCATACTTTTGTCATAAGTAAGGCTGTTAGCACTCTAGTTGTTCTTTAGAACACTCTGGGAAGCTGCAGTAGAACACAAAGGAATCAACTGACAGTCTCTGCCATTGTTGGATGTACATGTTTTACTGAGAATGTCAGACTTCATTCTCACATGACTGAGAAAGATAATGTGAATTTACAGAAAATATGCTCTCATTTTAGCTTCTGGAGCACCTTCCAAAACTGTATGGGACAAGCATATGAAAATAGTTTTCTCTCAAACATGATTCATGATATCCCAGCAGAAGGTTTTTCACAGGGTAAAATCACCTTAGAACACACCACAATTCCTGAAATTAGTATGGTACCATCAACAAATGAATTCTAATGTAACTAAAGTCTGTTATCACCCTTTATAGTTCTCCTTTTGGTAACCCTCAAAATCTTCGATTCACTACAATGCATTTCAATGGGGTACTATCATTTATATTGGTCCCAAGATGGCTGCCAACAATTCCAGGATGAAGTGCTGACAGCCAATCAGATCTCATGATGACATGTGTGGTTAGGCTCCGCCCAGATATATATGTGTTTTTACTTTTGATTTTCTCAGCAACTACTGAACGGATTTACACCATTTAACAAAAGGGTTCTTTCTGAACCAAGAACTACCTCTTTGCCAAATTTGGTGTAATTCCGTTCAGCAGTTCGGGCTGTAGCCTTGCATAAAGTTTCCTATGGGAAATTGATTTTCTGACTCTTATTTTTTAATTTCTCCGCAACTACTGAACGGATTTACACCATTTAACAAAAAGGGTTCTTTCTGAACGAAGAACTACCTCTTTGCCAAATTTTGTGTAATTCCGTTCAGCAGTTCGGGCTGTAGCCATGGCTAAAGTTTCCTATGGGAAAATGAATGGGAAAACACGTTTTGGGACCCCCTTTTTCTCGGCCTCGCTTGACAAATCACCCCGAAACTTTCAGGGTAGGAGCAAACCGGAGCGGGCCATAAAGTTTGAAAATTTCGCGAAGATTCCTCAACCAACGCAAGAGTTATTTCAAATAGAATGTTGCGGATTTCCTATGGAAAATAGGTCCTAACTATAACTATCTACTGGCGACCGCCAGTAGATAATATATATATATATATATATATATATATATATATATATATATATATATATATATATCTACTGGCGGTCGCCAGTAGATAGTTATAGTTAAAACCTATTTTCCATAGGAAATCCGCAACATTCTATTTGAAATAACGTTGGCGCCGGTTGATGAATCTTCGCGAAATTCTCCAACTTGTTGGGGCGCTCCTATCCTGAAAGTCTCGGGGTGATTCGTCAAGCGGGGGCCGAGAAAAAAGGGGGTCCCAAAACGTGTTTTCCCTTTCATTTTTCCATAGGAACCTTTAGTCGCAGCTACTGCTCGAACTGCTGAACGGAATTACACCAAATTTGGCAAAGAGGTAGCCCTTGGTTCAGTGTCGTGCCTTTTGCTAAAATGGTGTAAATCCGTTCAGTAGTTCCTGAGAAATTAACAAGTAAAATCACATATATATCTATGGTCGCGTCGGATCCGCATACCCTCAGCGCACCCTGCGCGCATCATCCCGATCACGAACTGCATGCTAATTGGCTGTCAGCTGGCTGTCAACATTCCGAATCAGGAAGTGTTGGCAGCCATTTTGTGCCTCGAACAGAGGCACAAAAACAAGTGCGCAAAATGCACAAAGGGGGCAGGGTAGAAAGACCCTGACCCCCTAGGCCTGCTCAGGGGGTCCCACAAGGACCCCCTGGGCAGAAAAAAGCATTTAAAAAAAAAAAAAAATCGGCAGGATGCGCTCAGGGTGCGCGGATCCTGCCGAAAAAAAAAAAATCGAAGCGCGGTCTCCCGCGCCTCGATGGTATTTTGCCCCCGGGTGGCCCAAGTCCCAGGGGCATGCGGGGGTTATTTAGTTGTAATGTGGGGGGCCTCTAAGGCCCCCCAAGCCCCGGGGACCGCCACCCCCCGGGGCTTTATTAAAAAAATGGTGCGGGAGGGCTCTTTGCCCTCCCGCTGCCCCGGGGACCGCCACCCCCGGGGCTTCTTTATTTTTATTTTTTTTAACCTGTGTGTTAAATCCCCTTCAATCCTGAGGGTCCCTGGGGGCCAACTAGCCCACCAGGTACGTCCAGAAAGCACCACAGAGCTGCGTTGCAGAGAGGTGTAAGAGGTGTAAAAAGGGGCGTGGCCTCTGAACACCTCTCTGCAACGCAGCTCCCTGGCGCATACTGGAGGTACAGGGTGGGCTAGTTGGACCTCAGGGACCCTCATGATTCAAGGGGACTTAATCCCCCAACTTAAAACGCGCCACGGGGCGTGTTTGCAGACATGTCACCTCAGGCCCCACCCCCTTCCTTCACCATTGCGCAAATACTCCTCTAAAATCAGCCGAACTATGAATTCTGATTTACTCACCTGTTATCAGGAGAGACCTCAGTGCTGCATCTTTGAGCCCAGTAGTGATCCTGAAAAGTAATTCTAACCGTACTTACCAGTAACTTGAATTTCCTTCCATAGGCTAACATTGACTGGTTTCACTTGGAAATTCTTCTAAGTGTGGAGTTTTGGAACTTTATAATATTCCTCTAAAATCAGCCGAACTACGAATTCCGATTTACTCACCTGTTATCAGGAGAGACCTCAGTGCTGCATCTTTTAGCCCAGCATTGACCCTGAAAAGTAATTCTAACAGTACTTACCAGTAACTTGTATTTCCTTCCATAGGAATCCATTGTCTGGTTTTCAGCAGAAAAGTTTCAAAGTGTCGATTTTCACAAACTACAAATATTCCTTAAAAATCGCCTGTATGACTTAAACGCATTCTTTCAACTATTTACAGGAGATGCACCAGTGCTGGATCCAGGATCCACCACTGAGTAAGAAAAAGTAACGATAACACTACTTACCTGCCAAGTGAATTTCCTCCCTTAGGATAACATTGGTGATTCTATGTGAAAAAGTTTCTAAGTGTCAACTTTTAAAATACAATAATGTTCCTTAAAAATCACTACTGTAACCAAAACGCTTTTACTCAACTGTTTACAGGAGATGTCCCAGGACTGAGTCTAGGATCCAGTCCTGTGGTTAGAAAAGTAATCCATAAAGTAACTAATTGCATTTAACTAGAAATTCCCATTGAGCTCAATGTTGCATTGTGTTTGAAATTGTGTTGCCCATTGCAACAACTGTAACTACTGTACTTAAAAGTCTATTGCCTATTTGCAAAGTATTTAAACTAAAGTAATTGATTGTGAGAAAGTATATTTTGTAATGTAATGTATAATGTAATTACAATGTAATTAAAAAAATAAAATATCTAAAAATAAATAGTTTAAAAAAATGTAGTAAATCAGTATCAAAAAAATAAATATAACAATTTATACATTTAAAAATTGTCATTTACAAAACCTTTGAAATTCCCTGACAAAAACCATAGGTTTCAGACATGTTATAGTTAGGAATTCGCATTTAAAAAACCTTTGAAATTCACTGAAAAAACCATAGGTTTCACGCACGTTATAGTTAGAAATTTGCATTTAAAAAGCCTTAGAAATTCACTGAAAAAAACCATAGGTTTCAGACACGTTATAGTTAGAAATTAGCATTTAAAAAACCTTTGAAATTCACTGAAAAAACCATAGGTTTCACGCACGTTATAGTTAGAAATTAGCATTTAAAAAACCTTTGAAAATCAGTGATGTCATCAGTGATGTCACTGACCATGTCATGAGTGATGTAATATGTGACGTCATCAGCAGTGCATTGCGGGGGCGCGAGTTATAGTTAGCTGAACTAACTATAACGGGGGAATTTCACGGGTTTTGTACGAGTGCAATGTCCAACTAACTATAACTGTCCATAAAACCTATGGTTTTTTCAGTGAATATATATATATATTCACTGAAAAAAACCATAGGTTTCAGGCTTGTTATAGTTAGGAATTAGCATTTTAAAAACCTTTGAAATTCACTGAAAAAACCATAGGTTTCAGGCCTGTTATAGTTAGGGTTTAGCATTTAAAAACCGTTGAAATTCACTGAAAAAACCATAGGTGTTAGGGAAAGTTATAGTTAGTTGGACATTGCACTCGTACAAAACCCGTGAAATTCCCCGTTATAGTTAGTTCAGCTAACTATAACTCGCGCCCCGCAATGCACTGCTGATGACGTCACATATTACATCACTCATGACATGGTCAGTGACATCACTGATGACATCACTGACATCATCCAGTGACTGTGTGTTTCTGTAAAGTTTAAATATGTTTAATATATATAGGGAAAGGCGTATTGAAGAATGAGTGGGTGTATAAGCGTCTGAATGGATGATTTAGTAGGTGCGTGACTGAGTCTATAAGTGAGTGATTAAATGTATCTTACTGGATGCATGGGTGAGTGACTAAACTGTGTGAATGTCTGTATCCGTCTGTCTGTTGTTGTGTAAGCAGCTGCATGGGTTTCTGACTAGCTAAATGAGTGTCTATATGGGTTATGGATTGGTTCTCTGAGTATCTATATGGGTGCCTCAGTGTTTGTGTGGGTGGGGTGTGTGTGACTCTGTGCATAGATGTGTGAGTGGGTGATTCACTGGGTGCATGGTTTCAACAGTTCGTCTGTGATGGACTGTATGGGTGGGTGAGTGTGTGTATGGGTGTGTTAGTGATTGAATGTATATCTCAGTGGTACATGTGTGAGTAACTACATATGTGAAAAGCAGTATATATGTGTGTTGGAGTATATAAATGGCTATAAGTGAGAGTGTGTGATTGTGAGAGTGGCTATATGGATGAGTGTGTGCTTGCATCAGTGATTGCATAGGAGCGTAAGAATGTGCTAGTATTTTTATGAATAAGTGAGCTGGTGTGTATAACTGTATAGGTGAGTAAATTGGAGTGTGATTAATTATTTGCATGACTGACTAGGTGTGTGAGTACCTCTATGGATGAGTTGCGTTGTGTGAGTGTTTATATAGGTGTATGAGTGCATATGATAGTCCTGTACTGAGTGACTGTAAGTATGAGTGACTGTACGGGTGAGTGAGTAGATGTGTGTGTGTAGACCTAAGAATCAGTGAGTGGGTATGTACTTATTGGTATTGGAGTGTGTATGGTTTTGAGAATGGCAGTCTGTAATTTAGAGTGGGTGTATCAAAAGTTATATTAGGGTGTGAGAAGATGCATTAAATTCTCACATGGATGATGTCATCAGTGATGTCATTTGAGATGTCATCAGTGATGTCATCAGTGATGTCACTGACCATGTCATGAGTGATGTAATATGTGACGTCATCAGCAGTGCATTGCGGGGGCGCGAGTTATAGTTAGCTGAACTAACTATAACGGGGGAATTTCACGGGTTTTGTACGAGTGCAATGTCCAACTAACTATAACTTTCCCTAACACCTATGGTTTTTTCAGTGAATTTCAACGGTTTTTTAAATGCTAAACCCTAACTATAACAGGCCTGAAACCTATGGTTTTTTCAGTGAATTTCAAAGGTTTTTAAAATGCTAATTCCTAACTATAACAAGCCTGAAACCTATGGTTTTTTTCAGTGAATTTCAAAGGTTTTTTAAATGCTAATTCCTAACTATAACATGTCTGAAACCTATGGTTTTTTTCAGTGAATTTCAAAGGTTTTGTAAATGACAATTTTTAAATGTATTAATTGTTATATTTATTTTTTTTGATACTGATTTACTACATTTTTTTAAACTTTTTATTTTTAGATATTTTATTTTTTAAATTACATTGTAATTACATTATACATTACATTACAAAATATACTTTCTCAGAATGAATTACTTTAGTTTAAATACTTTGCAAATAGGCAATAGACTTTTAAGTACAGTAGTTACAGTTATTGCAATGGGCAACACAATTTCAAACACAATGCAACATTGAGCTCAATGTGAATTTCTAGCTAAATGCAATTAGTTACTTTATGGATTACTTTTCTAACCACAGGACTGGATCCTAGATTCAGTCCTGGGACATCTCCTGTAAACAGTTGAGTAAAAGCGTTTTGGTTACAGTAGTGATTTTTAAGGAATATTATTGTATTTTAAAAGTTGACACTTAGAAACTTTTTCACATAGAATCACCAATGTTATCCTATGGGAGGAAATTCACTTAGCAGGTAAGTAGTGTTATCGTTACTTTTTCTTACTCAGTGGTGGATCCTGGATCCAGCACTGGTGCATCTCCTGTAAACACTTGAAAGAATGCGTTTAAGTCATACAGGCGATTTTTAAGGAATATTTGTAGTTTGTGAAAATCAACACTTTGAAACTTTTCTGCTGAAAACCAGACAATGGATTCCTACGGAAGGAAATATAAGTTACTGGTAAGTACGGTTAAAATTACTTTTCAGGATCAGTACTGGGCTGAAAGATGCAGCACTGAGGTCTCTCCTGATAACAGGTGAGTAAATCGGAATTCGTAGTTCGGCTGATTTTAGAGGAATATTTGTATGTTTCAAAAATCGACACTTAGAAACTTTTTCAGCAAAAAGCAGACAATGATATCCTATGGAAGGAAATTCAAGTTACTGGTAAGTACGGTTAAAATTACTTTTCAGGATCAGTACTGGGCTGAAAGATGCAGCACTGAGGTCTCTCCTGATAACAGGTGAGTAAATCGGAATTCGTATTTCGGCTGATTTTAGAGGAATATTATAAAGTTCCAAAACTCCACACTTAGAAGAATTTCCAAGTGAAACCAGTCAATGATATCCTATGGAAGGAAATTCAAGTTACTGGTAAGTACGGTTAAAACTACTTTTCAGGATCAGTACTGGGCTGAAAGATGCAGGACTGAGGTCTCTCCTGATAACAGGTGAGTAAATCGGAATTCGTAGTTCGGCTGATTTTAGAGGAATATTTGCACAATGGTGAAGGGAGGGGGCGGGCCTGAGGTGACATCTGTGCAAACGCGCCCTGTGGCGCGTTTTAAGTTGGGGGATTAAGTCCCCTTGAATCATGAGGGTCCCTGGGGTCCAACTAGCCCACCCTGTACCTCCAGTATGCGCCAGGGAGCTGCGTTGCAGAGAGGTGTTCAGAGGCCACGCCCCTTTTTGCACCTCTCTGCAACGCAGCTCTGTGGCGCTTTCTGGATGTACCTGGTGGGCTAGTTCGCCCCCAGGGACCCTCAGGATTGAAGGGGATTTCATTCCCCATATTAAAATGCGCCAGGGGGCCTGTTTGCACACATGTCACCTGAAGCCCCGCCCCCTCCCTTCACCACTGTGCAAACGTGCCCCATGGCGCGTTTTAAGTTGGGGGATTAAGTCCCCTTGAATACTGAGGGTCCCAGGAGTCCAACTAGCCCACCATGTACCTCCAAAAGCGCCACAGAGCTGCGTTGCAGAGAGGTGTAAAAAGGGGCGTGGCCTCTGTACACCTCTCTGAAACGCAGCCCCCTGGCGCATACCGGAGGTTCCTGGTGGGCTAGTTGGCCCCCAGGGATCCCCAGTATTCAAGGGGAATTACTTCCCCTTCTTAAAATGCGCCAGGGGGCGCGTTTGCAGACTGCTGCAGGGAGGGGGCGGGGCCTCGGCACGATGCCGGTCTTTTTTTTTTTTTTGCTTTTTTCTGCCCAGGGGGTCTTTGTGGGACCCCCTGAGCAGACCTAGGGGGTCAGGGTGTTTCTACCCTGCCCCCTTTGTGCGTTTTGCGCACTTGTTTCTTGTGTTTTTTTTTTTTAATCAGTTGGGATCCGCGCACCCTAAGCGCATCCCGCCGATTTTGAAAAAAAAATGCTTTTTTCTGCCCAGGGGGTCCTTGTGGGACCCCTGAGCAGACCTAGGAGGTCAGGGTGTTTCTACCCTGCCCCTTTGTGCGTTTTGCGCACTTGTTTCTTGTGCTTTTTTTTTTAATCGGCTGGATCCGCGCACCCTAAGCGCATCCCGCCGTTTAAAAAAAAAAA
Organism: Calotriton arnoldi; assembly: GCA_963921515.1. Classification (NCBI taxonomy): domain Eukaryota; kingdom Metazoa; phylum Chordata; class Amphibia; order Caudata; family Salamandridae; genus Calotriton; species Calotriton arnoldi. The sequence goes on from CAWUFW010004704.1 coordinate 15,988, forward strand.
TGCTTTTTCTGCCCAGGGGTCCTTGTGGGACCCCCTGAGCAGACCTAGGGGTCAGGGTGTTTCTACCCTGCCCCCTTTGCGCTTTGCGCACTTGTTTCTGTCCCTCGGTTCTACCGAGGGACAAAATGGCTGCCAACACTTCCTGATTTGGAGTGTTGACAGCCACTTGACAGCCAATTAGCATGCAGCTCGTGATCGGGACGGTGCGCGCAGGGTGCGCTCAGGATACGCGGACCCTACTCGCCCATAGATATATATGTGACTTTACTTTTGATTTTCTCAGGAACTACTGAACGGATTTACACCATTTAAGCAAAAGGCACGACACTGAACCAAGGGCTACCTCTTTGCCAAATTTGGTGTAATTCCGTTCAGTAGTTCGGGCTGTAGCTGCGACTAAAGGTTCCTATGGAAAAATGAATGGGGAAAACGTGTTTTGGGACCCCCCTTTTTTCTCGGCCCCCGCTTGACGAATCAACCCGAGACTTTCAGGATAGGAGCGGAGCGCCCCAACAAGTTGGAAGCTTTCGCGAAGATTCGTCAACCGGCGCAAGAGTTATTTCAAATAGAATGTCGTGGATTTCCTATGGATAATAGGTCCTAACTATAACTATCTACTGGCGACCGCCAGTAGATAATATATATATATATATATATATATATATATATATATAGGGGCGCTAGGTGGCGCACATCCAAGATGGCCGCACACCTGTGAGGCTCTGGAGGCTTGGCGATCTAAATCCAAAAATTATCCTGCACTGCCATTGATAGTCGAACTGTAAGAAGGATATTCCTTGCCCTTGAGCACTGCAGAAGACATGGTGTAATTATCACGACTCACCGAGAAACGGAGGCGCTGCTAGTGCGGAATCTTGGTCACGGGGGACTGAGGCGCCGCAGCTCCGGTTCCATAGGGCGGCGTGACACACAAACAGAGCCCCGGGGATCCCACGTGGCGAAAGGCCCTGTACCGACCACTTGCCGACCTAGCTCCATATGCTGCACATTGCAGACGGCGGAGGACAGTTCTGCAGCTCGCCGAGGTTATACGGGTCAATTGATTGCAGAGGAACCCCGTGCAGGTGAGGTGACAGGACAGAGGAGGGAGACGCGAGCATCGGCGAAATTTCCCCTGCTGCTAATGGAGCACGCGTCTGGCACTGCGGGGGATTGAGTAGACCCCTTTCAGCACCGTAAGATCAATCAAGAGACTGCCCTGTGTGTTCAGCGCTGCCGGTCATTGTGGGAGTGCGTGTGTGGTGGTGAGCGCGGAGGGGGCACCCTGGACGGGTCGCCGCCATTACGGATGCGCCGTAGGCATCCAAAGAGCTCTAACGTGACAGAACCGGCGATCCTGCTGGTCTGCCTGCACCTTTCCCGACTTCACTGACTCCATCATCAATTACCGGCCTGCCCCCCTTCAATGCAGCACTGTGGCCGGCAATTGAAGCTGCCGAATCGTATCCCCCCGGGGGCACAGATCTGCAGATGTGTGGCACGACTGGGGCCAGTCTCTCTATGTGACAAGCCTAGAAACTGCCTATGAACACTAGAGAGTACACAGATGTGGGACAGACTGTGCTGAACCGCTCCTACTGGTGAGATAGCAGGGACTCGACAAATCACAACACGACATCCCCATCTCCCATTCACTGATAGCTTGGGGGCCATGTGCCGCTGAAACACAGTATGCTAACTATATGTTCGCGTGCGCGGACTTGGAAGCATAGTGGACTCTGTGGGGGTGGCACTCCTCCCGCGCTGCGGCCTCAAGCGGTCCCTTGCCCGGCTTGTTCCCTGCTAGCCGCACCAGTTGCTGTGGCTCAGGGTGACATACCTGAAAAGTCCTGGAGGCCCAGGCGCACGTGTCCCACAGGAATAAACGAATATAAATTACATCTGCTACCGCATAGGGACACACAGGAACCCTCCATCCTCGCCAAGAATCTGCATATCCCGGGCCCCTCATGTGACGCTGTGCACGGATCTGCCGAGAATTGTGCCAAGGCAGCAGAGAGCAACTACAAGGTGTGAGTGGGATACACCGCAGAGAACAACTGAAAGGAGGAGGCAAAAGCAGCAACTGCTGACAAGGGACGCAAGATAGCAAATCTGACACCATAATTCACGATGGGGAAACCTGACGGCCGCCAGCCCCGCCTCACCTTTGAAAACAAGAAAACCTCTACCAGATCCACTTCGGCGGACTCTGGCCAAACCAGCACGGACCAGTCTCACACCCCTTCGCCAACCCCGGAAGACGACGTTAAAATGCTTCTACTGGCTATGAACCACAGCCTGAGTGATCTATCCGGGAAAATGGACACTATGAACAACAGACTTGATTTTCTTGTGCAGAAAGTCGACAAGCATGATGAGCAAATAAAGGAGGCAGAACGAAGGATATCGGATAACGAGGATGCCACATCCCAAATGCAGACGCAGATGTCACAGATGGACAAAGTATTGAAAATCATGAAGAATGAAGACTTAGAGGCCAGAAGTCGCTGAAACAACATTCAAATTATTGGAATACCAGAAAGTACCAACACCGGGCGTATGGAGGATTATATAGAGCGCCTACTAACCACTACTTTTGGAGCGGAATCCTTCTCGACGCATATGGTAGTGGAGAGGGCTCACCGCTCCCTGGGCCCCAGGCCCCCCCCGGTAGGTACTCCACGCCCCATAATAGCCCGGCTGTTAAATTATCGAGATCGGGATGTGGCTCTCAGGAAAGCACGCGAACTAAAAAATCTGCACTTTGAAGGAAATGAGTACACCATCTATCCGGACTTTACGATGGCTGTGCAGGAAGCGAGACGGAAATTTCTGCCGGTAAAGATCAAAGTACGGAAAGCCCAGATCGAATACGCCCTCATGTATCCCGCACGGCTCCGGATTACGCACAACGGCAAACAAATCATTTGCAGCAACCCGCAGCAAGTGGAAGATTTCCTAAAATCTACGCAGCGGCGATCACCGCGACAGGATCGATTATCCAGATCTCCATCTCCGACATCGGATTAACTGGATTACGAATTGCTCTCCCTACCAGAGGAAAGGGGGAGGATTCCTGCCCTCATCGTGGGTAGACAACTGGACGAACCAACTGGATTGCCGTGCTACAGCCGCCCTGACCCACACTGGGCGGATACTGAGGCCACCTCCCTAATTTTGCTGTAACGCATCACCTACAAGACAGACATGAACAGATAAGTGCCCTAATGGGCTTTACATGCTAATTTATGATGTATGATTGCAGGGCAGGGGCTGTCCGCAGTGTTTTTTTTTCTTCTCTTCATGCTACTCTGGTTCAGGAAATGGCAGTACTGAAATAATCTTCGCCAAGCCCCCTTCCCTTACCGCTCTATCCCCCCCCTTACATTGGGAATTGTGGGAACTGCATTGCAGGAGAGCTGGACTATGGGAAGGGCTGTTGTAGCCCACTGGCGCCCCCCCTCCCCCTTACAGGTTTTACTCTAATTTCTCTTTGTTATAGAGACTTACTATTACTCTGCATAGTTCGGGTTTGAAGATTGGGATGGTGGGTGGGCACTTGAATACCGGCACGTTTGGGGTGCTGTTGTGGGTGGGGGAGGGTTGGGATTTTGGCACTTGTTTCAATGTTGGACTGGAAGGGGAAATGAGGGAGGGGGAGGCAGGGACGGGGATGTTAATGTATGCAATTATGCTTAAGAGACAGCGATCGCTCACCATGCTTAACTATTGTGGACCATGTATACACTTTGTTCTCAAAGTCACAATCATCATCACACAACCCTATCTTATGTCTAAGAATGTCATCAGTAATGCCATCAAACAATGAACTTTTACGAATCAAATTGCTCACGTGGAATGTAAGAGGCCTTGGGGATCCCCGCAAACGTCGTCACATATTGGCATATTTAGACAGGCATAATATACAGATAGCGATGCTCCAGGAAACACATATCGATCCACGACGTGATTCGTGCTTTGGCAGCAAATGGGCTTCCGCTAGGGTGTTCTCTTCTTACTCTACGTACTCATGGGGCACACTCATACTGATAAAAAGGACCACACCCTTCATAACGGGAGGCACATTTAGCGACCCCTCTGGACGTAGTTGCTTAATCTGGGGTACACTAGGCATCCAATCGGTCACCCTTGCCTGTTGCTATGGGCCAAATACAGATGCCCCCGACTTCTTCACGGCGCTATGGGGACAGATAATCAAAGTGGGATCTACTCACATCATATGGGGAGGAGACTTCAATATTGCCCTACGGCCCTCCCTAGATAGGTCCAATCCTCTCCCACAGCACTATAACAACACACAGGATGTCCTTTCACAATTATTTCTCGATCAAGGGCTTCTAGATTCATGGCGATATACCCACCCATCCACCAGAGAGGGCACTTTTTACACAGCTGGACATCTAACTTGGTCGCGCTTGGATTACTGGGTGTGTTCTAGAGGGGTTAGCACTTGGATACACTCGGTCGAGCACATGGCTCGGACGTATTCTGATCATGCGCCTGTGTGTTTGACGATTGAGCTGCCTAATTTGATTACGACTCCAAGAAGTTGGAGACTTGTGCCGGAAGCATTGTTGGATGCGGTCTTTCAGGCGGAGATAGGGGAGGAAATAGCCGACATCTTTGCTAGAAACAAGGGATCGGTTCAATATGTAGGAACGGTCTGGGAGGCTTTCAAAGTCACCATGCGGGGCAGTTACATGTCCAAAAGCTTCGGGGTGCTCCGTGATTTACGTCGCACTATACGCGTTTTAGAAACCGACATTAGGAAATTGGAACACAACATGTGGAGTGAGACATCGGGCGCACAAAAGGCACTACTGCGGGAAAAATTAACCGACTACACCGATACAGCAGATCGGGAAGCCAAATTGAAGGGCAAATACTACACAGCCCGAAGATATGGTGAAGGGGAAAGACCAGGCAAAGCGCTGGCGTCTGAAATAAGACCACCCCGATTTTCTAACTATATCCTAGAAGTGGTGGGAGGCGATGGGGTGCGACACAGAGATAGCCGGGATATTTTGCATGCCTTCACTGATTTCTATAAAGATCTGTATAGTTCACGCCAAACCGCTCCCCCGGATTTATCATAATATCTCGAAGACATAGCGCTGGGATGGTTGGGAGACGGGCAGCGGGAATTTTTAGAGGCACCATTTGAAGATGATGAGCTTTGCGAAGCCATCATGCAGATGACATCGGGGAAAGCCCCTGGGCCGGATGGCCTCCTAATAGATTTTTACAAAATGTACATTGACCAACTCCTCCCAGTTTTAAAAGAGGTCTTCCTGGAAGCCCAGGAACCCCAGCTCCTACCTGGGACGATGAGAGAAGCGCTCATTATCTCATTATTAAAGCCTGGCAAACCGGCAGATCGTTGCGAATCTTATCGGCCCTTATCGCTGATAAATACAGATGCCAAGATTCTCGCCAAGTTAATCGCCAACCGGCTCAAGCTCCTTATGGAGAAACTAGTTTTGCCAGACCAGGCCAGCTTCATCCCTGGCAGGGCTACCTCTCATAACTTACGGACACTATTTTCCCTCCTTTAAACTGTAGACCCCAAACTGGCACTTGTGGCGGTCTTTCTGGACGCCACGAAGGCCTTTTATTCGGTCGAATGGGACTACCTCTTCACTATACTTCAGTGTATGGGGATCCCCAACAGTTTTATGGCCTATATCAGACTCCTATACACGGCACCGACTGCTAAGATCCAAATAAATGGACATGTCTCGTCCCCGATCGCCCTGTCGAGGGGCACACGACAGGGATGCCCGCTATCTCCCCTATTATTCGCCCTTGCAATGGAGCCTCTAGCAGCAAAAATTAGACAACATCACCATGAGAAAGGGCTCCGATGCCTATTGCGACCCATACTTATATCCTTATACGCAGATGATGTCACACTTTATGTCAAAGAGCCACGCCAAAACTTAAACCCACTTCTCAGGGAATTTGTTAGGTTTGGGGGCATTTCAGGTATCCATATAAACTGGGCTAAATCCCAAATATTCCCACTAACTGCAGCTGCTACACCCTTTGATATAGACTACCCAATAGCATGGTGTACTGACGAAGTGCGATATCTAGGGATCACTCTTACGGCGGAACGGGAAGAGCTAATGTGGCTGAATTATGGGTGTACAATGGACCATATCACCGGATGCGTGACTCGTTGGAATGCACTGCCACTGACCATGGCGGGCCGAGTCTCCCTAATAAAAATGGTAATTCTACCTAAATTTCTATACATGTTCTTAAACATTCCAAAGGATCCGGGGAGAAATTTTTTCTCTAGCCTCCGTGTGGAGCTGATCAGGCTGGTTTGGGGAGGCAAACAACCCCGGATAAAATGGGACACACTAATGCGACCATATGCACAGGGAGGATTTGATATTCCCAATTTCGAATTATACTACATATGCGCCCAGGCACACTTTGCCCAGTTTTGGTTCAGCCCACCTCAGTATACACCTCACGTGGCTACCGAACACTGGCTCGCAGATCCAATCCCACTAGAGGGGGTAATACTCTCAACACTCAAATCCTGGGAACCACGGCCCACCTCTGTGGAGTGCACGCTCAAGGCCTGGCAGCGCATTGCTGCTCAATCACAAACACCATATCTATACTCACCATTGCTTCCACTAGTATACCATCCACAGATGCCCTTACTACAAGAAGGGGTTTTAAAAAAAATGGCTAGGATCCGAAATATCCACCATTGGGGCGATTTATATATGAACGGTAAATTCCGCACCATACACCAACTCTTAACGGACCCTCCACCCACTACTATGGAAACATTTCTATATACTCGCTTACGACACGGGATGAAAGAGTGCACCCGGAGTACCCAGAGGAGCCTGCGGTGCTCGCACCGCTACACCATGTACTACGTACACCCACAGCCTCACATCTAGTGTCCGCACTATACCGCACCATGTATGCAGATGCTACATATTCTATATGTGCTGCCAGGGACAAATGGTCGGCCGAACTGGAACACCCACTCACGGATCTGCAATGGGGGTTTTGCTGTAAACAAACAGAACAAATTTCCTCGAACGCCCGCCTACGCATCACTCACTACAAATTTCTTCAGCGTAGCTACTATACTCCATTAAAGTTACATAAATTTGGGCTCCGGGACACGAGTGGATGCGACAGATGTAGAGTAGAAGCTGCTGACTTCCTTCACCTCGCCTGGGACTGTCCAGGCGTGTACGAATATTGGAACAAGGTACTCACTGCACTAGACCATATGGTTTCCGTACACATCCCGAGATCTCCCTTGGTGGCATTAATTGGGTATACTGAGCAGATCCCGGCAAAGCACCGCAAAATTGTGTCCTTTGGACTCATGTTGGCGAAACAACGGGTTGCCTGTCGATGGGGGCGAGGGAGGGCACCTAAATTCAAGGACTGGATTGGGGATATGATTTTATGGCAAGATCAGACATGCTTATATGCCGAACTGCTCCCGACTACTTCACGCCCAAGGGGCATATGGGGCCCACTTCAGTCATACTTGTTGGCACACCCAATCACCAGCGAGCAAGAACCCGGGGATTCATTAGCGTAAAGGAGGGAAATAGTCAATACAAGATAAGTTTCTGTATATCATTGATGCGGCAGAATCCCACCCCTTGCGGACGTCCCTCATTCACGGAAATATATAAACGATGTGACATTCCTGTGGCATGCAATATAATGATGTATTCAAGGCATGAATTGTCGAGAAAGGAAATGGTTGTGTGCTTGGGGATATTTATGTATTACTGTGATTGTACATATAATTTGTTGAGACCTGGTCCTGTACACAATGATGATTGTCTCTTACATATAAACGTGATTTAATGGTGTATCATCCTAATGTAACTTTGAAAATAAAGTTAATTAAAAAAATAAAAAAAATAAAAAATTATATATATATATATATATATATATATCCAACAAACACCCTCCGAGTACCGGAGCCCCGATCCTTCAGGGCGGCCTCTCAAAGCGATGGGCACGGAGCAGCCCACCCAAATCCAAAAGAACAAGAATAGAGGCCCAATGCTGGAAACAACTGCATTTATTCAAGGCTTGGCAGCACAGAAACAGCCTCCGTCTCCTTACGCGTTTCGGCGGTCAATGCCGCCTTGCTCACAGGTGGAGGCAATATCACAAGCAAGGTGCAAATGTGCATGCTTTAAACAATAAGTCACATGACCAGTCAGTTAGAACTTCATATCCCATAATGCAGGTAAGTTCATTTTTCAAAAGTAAATAGGAAAATCCTAGTCTTATTTTACCCGCACTGTGTTGGAGTGGAAAATGTCCAAAATGCAACTGATCACGTCTATTTACAGTTCTTGCATGGTGCTCGATTGTTCAAGAGCCTCGAAAATTGCCTGTTTCCAGCACGATCAGAAAAGAGAGTTCTCCCCTCCGAATCCCTTCCAAGCGCTCTCTGTATTTGCTTTAGTAGCACAATCCTTAATAGGTTAAGAGAGGGCAAGTGGGTCATGCTCCTCATTCAACATCCAACAAACACCCTCCGAGTACCGGAGCCCCCGACCCTTCAGGGCGGCCTCTCAAAGCGATGGGCACGGAGCAGCCCACCCAAATCCAAAAGAACAAGAATAGAGGCCCAATGCTGGAAACAACTGCATTTATTCAAGGCTTGGCAGCACAGAAACAGCCTCCGTCTCCTTACGCGTTTCGGCGGTCAATGCCGCCTTGCTCACAGGTGGAGGCAATATCACAAGCAAGGTGCAAATGTGCATGCTTTAAACAATAAGTCACATGACCAGTCAGTTAGAACTTCATATCCCATAATGCAGGTAAGTTCATTTTTCAAAAGTAAATAGGAAAATCCTAGTCTTATTTTACCCGCACTGTGTTGGAGTGGAAAATGTCCAAAATGCAACTGATCACGTCTATTTACAGTTCTTGCATGGTGCTCGATTGTTCAAGAGCCTCGAAAATTGCCTGTTTCCAGCACGATAAGAAAAGAGAGTTCTCCCTCCGAATCCCTTCCAAGCGCTCTCTGTATTTGCTTTAGTAGCACAATCCTTAATAGGTTAAGAGAGGGCAAGTGGGTCATGCTCCTCATTCAACATCCAACAAACACCCTCCGAGTACCGGAGCCCCCGACCCTTCAGGGCGGCCTCTCAAAGCGATGGGCACGGAGCAGCCCACCCAAATCCAAAAGAACAAGAATAGAGGCCCAATGCTGGAAACAACTGCATTTATTCAAGGCTTGGCAGCACAGAAACAGCCTCCGTCTCCTTACGCGTTTCGGCGGTCAATGCCGCCTTGCTCACAGGTGGAGGCAATATCACAAGCAAGGTGCAAATGTGCATGCTTTAAACAATAAGTCACATGACCAGTCAGTTAGAATTTCATATCCCATAATGCAGGTAAGTTCATTTTTCAAAAGTAAATAGGAAAGTCCTAGTCTGTTTGAGAGGCCGCCCTGAAGGGTCGGGGGCTCCGGTACTCGGAGGGTGTTTGTTGGATGTTGAATGAGGAGCATGACCCACTTGCCCTCTCTTAACCTATTAAGGATTGTGCTACTAAAGCAAATACAGAGAGCGCTTGGAAGGGATTCGGAGGGGAGAACTCTCTTTTCTGATCGTGCTGGAAACAGGCAATTTTTGAGGCTCTTGAACAATCGAGCACCATGCAAGAACTGTAAATAGACGTGATCAGTTGCATTTTGGACATTTTCCACTCCAACACAGTGCGGGTAAAATAAGACTAGGATTTTCCTATTTACTTTTGAAAAATGAACTTACCTGCATTATGGGATATGAAGTTCTAACTGACTGGTCATGTGACTTATTGTTTAAAGCATGCACATTTGCACCTTGCTTGTGATATTGCCTCCACCTGTGAGCAAGGCGGCATTGACCGCCGAAACGCGTAAGGAGACGGAGGCTGTTTCTGTGCTGCCAAGCCTTGAATAAATGCAGTTGTTTCCAGCATTGGGCCTCTATTCTTGTTCTCATATATATATATATATATATATATATATATATATTCACTGAAAAACCCATAGGTTTTAGGGACAGTTATAGTTAGTTGGACATTGCACTCGTACAAAACCCGTGAAATTCCCCCGTTATAGTTAGTTCAGCTAACTATAACTCGCGCCCGCAATTCACTGCTGATGACGTCACATATTACATCACTCATGACATGGTCAGTGACATCACTGATGACATCACTGATGACATCTCAAATGACATCACTGATGACATCATCTAGTGACTGTGTTTCTGTAAAGTTTAAATATTTTTAATGTATATAGGGAAAGGCGTATTGAAGAATGAGTGGGTGTATAAGTGTCTGTATGGATGATTTAGTAGGTGCGTGACTAACTGTATAAGTGAGTGATTAAACGTATCTTACTGAATGCATGGGTTAGTGACTAAACTGGGTGAATGTCTGTATCCGTCTGTCTGTTGCTGTGTAAGTGGCTGCATGGGTTTGTGAATAGCTACATGAGTGTCTATATGAGTTATTGATTGGTTGTCTGAGTATCTGTATGGGTGCCTGAGTGTTTGTGTGGGTGGGGTGTGTGCGACTCTGTACATAGATGTGTGAGTGGGTGATTCACTGGGTGCATGATTTGAAGAGTGCGTCTGTGATGGACTGCTTGGGTGGGTGAGTGTGTGTATGGGTGTGTTAGTGAGTGAATGTATATCTCAGTGGTACATGTGCGAGTAACTACATATGTAAAAGGCAGTATATATGTGTGTTAGAGTATTTAAAAGGCTATAAGTGAGAGTGTGTGATTGTGAGAGTGGCTGTATGGATGCGTGTGTGCTTGTATCAGTTATTGTATAAGAGTGTAAGAATGTGCTAATATTTGTATGAGTAAGTGAGCTGGTGTGTGTATAACTGTATAGGTGAGTAAATGGGTGTGTGATTAATTTTTGCATGACTGACTAGGTGTGTGAGTACCTCTATGGATGAGTGGCGGTGTGTGAGTGTTTATATAGGTGTATGAGTGCATATGATAGTCCAGTACTGAGTGACTGTAAGTATGAGTGAGTGTACGGGTGAGTGAGTGGATGTGTGTGTAGAGAATCAGTGAGTGGGTATGTAGTTTTTGGTGTTGGAGTGTCTATGGTTTTGAGAATGGCAGTCTGTAAATAAGAGTGGGTGTATCAAAAGTTATATTAGGGTGTGAGATGATGCATGAAATTATCACATGGATGATGTCATCAGTGATGTCATTTGAGATGTCATCAGTGATGTCATCAGTGATGTCACTGACCATGTCATGAGTGATGTAATATGTGACGTCATCAGCAGTGAATTGCGGGGCGCGAGTTATAGTTAGCTGAACTAACTATAACGGGGAATTTCACGGGTTTTGTACGAGTGCAATGTCCAACTAACTATAACTGTCCCTAAAACCTATGGTTTTTTCAGTGAATTTAAAAGGTTTTTTAAATGCTAATTTCTAACTATAACGTGTCTGAAACCTATGGTTTTTTCAGTGAATTTCAAAGGTTTTTTAAATGCTAATTTCTAACTATAACTGTCCCTAAAACCTATGGTTTTTTCAGTGAATTTCAAAGGTTTTTTAAATGCTAATTCCTAACTATAACATGTCTGAAACCTATGTTTTTTTTCAGTGAATTTCAAAGGTTTTGTAAATGACAATTTTTAAATGTATTAATTGTTATATTTATTTTTGGGATACCGATTTACTACATTTTTTAAAACTATTTATTTTTAGATATTTTATTTTTTAAATTACATTGTAATTACATTATACATTACATTACAAAATATACTTTCTCAGAATGAATTACTTTAGTTTAAATAGTTTGCAAATAGGCAATAGAGTTTTAAGTACAGTAGTTACAGTTGTTGCAATGGGCAACACAATTTCAAACACAATGCAACATTGACCTCAATGTGAATTTCTAGTTAAATGCAATTAGTTACTTTATGGATTACTTTTTCTAACCACAGGACTGGATCCTAGATTCAGTCCTGGGACATCTCCTGTAAACAGTTGAGTAAAAGCGTTTTGGTTACAGTAGTGATTTTTAAGGAATATTATTGTATTTTAAAAGTTGACACTTAGAAACTTTTTCACATAGAATCACCAATGTTATCCTATGGGGGAAATTCACTTAGCAGGTAAGTAGTGTTATCGTTACTTTTTCTTACTCAGTGTTGGATCCTGGATCCAGCACTGGTGCATCTCCTGTAAACAGTTGAAAGAATGCGTTTAAGTCATACAGGCGATTTTTAAGGAATATTTGTAGTTTGAGAAAATCGACACTTTGAAACTTTTCTGCTGAAAACCAGACAATGGATTCCTACGGAAGGAAATATAAGTTACTGGTAAGTACGGTTAGAATTACTTTTCAGGGTCAGTGCTGGGCTAAAAGATGCAGCACTGGGTTCTCTCCTGATAACAGGTGAGTAAATCGGAATTCGTAGTTCGGTTGATTTTAGAGGAATATTATAAAGTTCCAAAACTCCGCACTTAGAAGAATTTCCAAGTGAAACCAGTCAATGTTAGCCTATGGAAGGAAATTCAAGTTGCTGGTAAGTACGGTTAAAATTACTTTTCAGGATTAGTACTGTGCTGAAAGATGCAGCACTGAGGTCTCTCCTGATAACAGGTGAGTAAATCGGAATTCGTATTTCGGCTGATTTTATAGGAATATTATAAAGTTCCAAAACTCCACACTTAGAAGAATTTCCAAGTGAAACCAGTCAATGTTAGCCTATGGAAGGAAATTCAAGTTACTGGTAAGTACGGTTAGAATTACTTTTCAGGATCAGTACTGGGCTGAAAGATGCAGCACTGAGGTCTCTCCTGATAACAGGTGAGTAAATCGGAATTCGTAGTTTGGCTGATTTTAGAGGAATATTTGTATGTTTCAAAAATCGACACAGAAACTTTTTCAGCAAAAAGCAGGCAATGATATCCTATGGAAGGAAATTCAAGTTACTGGTAAGTACGGTTAAAATTACTTTTCAGGATCAGTACTGGGCTGAAAGATGCAGCACTGAGGTCTCTCCTGATAACAGGTGAGTAAATCGGAATTTGTATTTCGGCTGATTTTATAGGAATATTATAAAGTTCCAAAACTCCACACTTAGAAGAATTTCCAAGTGAAACCAGTCAATGATATCCTATGGAAGGAAATTCAAGATACTGGTAAGTACGGTTAAAATTACTTTTCAGGATCAGTACTGGGCTCAAAGGTGCAGCACTGAGGTCTCTCCTGATAACAGGTGAGTAAATCGGAATTCGTAGTTCGGCTGAATTTAGAGGAATATTTGCACAATGGTGAAGGAAGGGGGTGGGGCCTGAAGTGACATGTCTGCAAACACACCCAGTGGCGCGTTTTAAGTTGGAGAATTAATTCCTCCTCAATCCCGAGGGTCCCTAGGGGCCAACTAGCCCACCAGATACCTCCAGTATGCGCCAGAGAGCTGCGTTGCAAAGAGGTGTTCAGAGGCCACGCCCCTTTTTACAACACTCTGCAACGCAGCTCCGTGGCGCTTACTGGAGGTACCTGGTGGGCTAGTTGGCCCACAGGGACCCTCAGGATTGAAGGGGATTTAATTCCCCATCTTAAAACGCGCCACAGGGCCTGTTTGCACACATGTCACCTGAAGCCCCGCCCCCTCCCTTCACCACTGTGCAAACGCCCCCGTGGCACGTTTTAAGTTGGGGGATTAAGTCCCCTTGAATCCTGAGGGTCCCTGGGGGCCAACTAGCTCACCATGTACCTCCAAAAAGCGCCACAGAGCTGCGTTGCAGAGAGGTGTAAAAGGAGCGTGGCCTCTGTACACCTCTCTGCAACGCAGCTCCCTGGCGCATACTGGAGGTTCCTGGTGGGCTAGTTGGCCCCCAGGGACCCCCAGTATTCAAGGGGAATTCGTTCCCATCTGCAAACGCGCCAGGGGCGCGTTTGCAGAGTGCTCCAAGGGGGGGCATGGCCTCCGGCGCGATGCCAGTATTTTTTAAATTTGTTTTTTAAGAAGGGGGCTGTGGGGCCCCCTTCTTTTTCTAATTTTTGGCCCTGGGGACCCCATCCCCCAGGGCCTGCCCCCTAATATTTTGTTTTAATTTAAAAAAAATTGAAGGGGGCCGCGTGGCCCCCCTCCCCAGGCCTTAATCGGCCCCGGGGACCCCATCCCCCGGGGCATGGCCTTCTTTTAAAAAAAAAAAAAACTTATGGAGGGGGGCTGCGTTGCCCCCCTCCTCAGGCCACTTATGGCCCCGGGGACCCCATCCCCCGGGGCCCGGCCTTTTTAAAAAAAAAAAAAAACATTTTGGGGAGGGGGGCCGCGTGGCCCCCCTCCCGGGCCCCTACTTGCCCCGGGGACCCCATCCCCCGGGGCTGGCCCTCTCCGTTGGGGACTGTGGGGGGGTCCCCAAATCCCCCACAGTCCCGCCGGCTCCCTGCGTCCCTTGGGAGCCGGCATTGCTTTTCCACATGGGGAGCTGCTAACATGCAGCTCCCCGTGTGGAAAAGCAATTTGCTTTGGATATTGGAAGCAAGAGCAGGTTTCCTGCTCTCTCTTCCAATATCCAAAGCAGTTTGCTATGGCAGGACGGGAGCCGTGAGGCTCCCGTCCTGCCATAGCAAACTACAGTGTCCCAGGGGTAGGCACCCCGGGACACTGCAGGAGCCGGCCCTGGGGGGTGGCGGTCCCCAGGGCCATTACAGGCTCCAGGAGGGGAGCCGCGCGGCCCCCCTCCCCACATCTGCAAAGCCCCGGGGAGGTGGTGGTCCCCGGGGCTTCGGGGGTCCAAAAAGGACCCCATTTTAAAATTCTTAGTGCCCCGGGGAGGTGGCGGTCCCCGGGGCGTGTGGGGGGGCTGGAGCCCCCCCACACAGGTATTTACAAATTTAAAAAAGAAGCCCCGGGGGGTGGCGGTCCCCGGGGCTTGGGGGGCCTTAGAGGCCCCCCATAAACAATAAACCCACCCCCCACATGCCCCCGGGGGCAAATTTGCATCGCAGCGCGGGAGACCGCGCTTCGATTTTTTTTTTTTTTCGGCAGGATCCGCGCATCCTGCCGATTTAAAAAAAAAAAAATGCTTTTTTCTGCCCAGGGGGTCTTTGTGGGACCCCCTGAGCAGACCTAGGGGGTCAGGGTGTTTCTACCCTGCCCCCTTTGTGCGTTTTGCGCACTTGTTTCTTTTTTTTTTTCTCGCCGGGATTCGCGCACCCTAAGCGCATCCCGCCGATTTAAAAAAAAAAAAATTGCTTTTTTCTGCCCAGGGGGTCCTTGTGGGACCCCCTGAGCAGACCTAGGGGGTCAGGGTGTTTCTACCCTGCCCCCTTTTTGCGCTTTGCGCACTTGTTTCTGTCCCTTGGTTCTACCGAGGGACAAAATGGCTGCCAACACTTCCTGATTTGGAGTGTTGACAGCCACTTGACAGCCAATTAGCATGCAGCTCGTGGTCGGGAGGGTACGCGGACCCTACTCGGCCATAGATATATATGTGACTTAACTTTTGATTTTCTCAGGAACTACTGAACGGATTTACACCATTTAACAAAAAGGGTTCTTTCTGAACCAAGAACTACCTCTTTGCCAAATTTGGTGTAATTCCGTTCAGCAGTTCGGGCTGTAGCCGTGTCTAAAGTTTCCTATGGGAAAATGAATGGGGAAAACACGTTTTGGGACCCCCTTTTTCTCGGCCCCCGCTTGACGAATCACCCTGAGACTTTCAGGGTAGGAGCGGACCGGAGCGGGCCATAAAGTTTGAAAATTTCGCGAAGATTCGTCAACCGACGCAAGAGTTATTTCAAATAGAATGTCGCGGATTTCCTATGGAAAATAGGTCCTAACTATAACTATCTACTGGCGACCGCCAGTAGATAATATATATATATATATATATATATATATATATGCCAAAAGAAATCCCACAAAACATTCATAATGCGAGAAAACAGGCCCTCCAGTCGGGAGTGAATTGTTCCAAAGTTCTTTATTCCGGCAGGCACCAGCATGTGAGCATTACGCGTTTCGACCGGACAACGGTCTTAATCATATGCAAACAAATGAGGTACCGGTGTACATGAGTTTAAATGCACTTTCAAAAGTGAGGAAGGACTACCATACTTATACATAGTGACAGTCTTATTCATCACGTTGTTTCATTTTCAAAATCTGGAAAACAGTAAGCATTTCTTAATTAAACCCTACTTCACACCAATGTGTTTAGATGTTTAAGTACAACTCAGTATTTTTAAGTGGGTCACTGATCGATGGTTTTCTAGTCTTTAGGACTACATGGCCCATAATGCAATGTATTAGATTTCTTTAGCATCGTCATGTCCTTCCGTATTTTTACCACATTTAAAAATGTTCTTTTCACAAACAGCATCCACAGTGTATACTTGTTGCAGCCTCAAAATGGATTTAATTCCGTGTAGGGCTTAGTAACATTTTTTACTGTGCCTATTGTGAAAAAAGCGTTCGTCCTCACGCTAATCAGTAGGTCATTTGGCAAGTACCTGCAAATACTGGAATGTTACTCCTCCATCGTGTTGGGTTAAAATAACCCTTCAAACTCTAGCTGTTTCCCAATGCGTCAAATTCTTGGCAGGCAGGCCCCCCGCTTATGCAGTGGCCCGAGCTTTAGCCAAATCTCCAACAATATAGGGCAGCCGGCGGGCATCCTTGAGCATGCACAACATGAAATCCACTGAAAGTTGACGAAAGGAATGCCTCTGCCTGACGAGTCGGGGCCTGGTCACGGAGTCACCGAATATATGCCAAAAGAAATCCCACAAAACATTCATAATGCGAGAAAACAGGCCCTCCAGTCGGGAGTGAATATATATATATATATTTTCCAACAAATGCCCAGAGGCTTAGGAGCGCACACAAAAGCGAGTGGACCATTCGGTTTTCTCCTCTCAGGAAACTTGCATCTTCACGGATGGTGCTGCTCCTCACGGTAGGGCGCCGTGTCCTTAATATTTTCCAACAAATGCCCAGAGGCTTAGGAGCGCACACAAAAGCGAGTGGACCATGCAGAACTTCCTGCGAGCCGTATATGCTAATGGTGACCTTTGAGAAAGAGGTTAATACGAAACGCGGCAGGTCAGAGAAAATAACAAGCCTGAAATAAAGATGCAAGTTTCCTGAGAGGAAAAAACCGAATGGTTCACTCGCCTTTGTGTGCGCTCCTAAGCCTCTGGGCATTTGTTGGAAAATATATATATATATATACATATTTATATATCTGCCCAATCTGCATGCAAAACTGTCAACTGCCTCAATGGCTTTAATCAGTTCTGACTTCTTGCTCTCAATTAGGGAATTCCACTTGTTCTTCACATCAAACAAAACACCTAGATAGGGAAAAGAGGAAACTTTTCCCAGAGTGTGATTTGCCAACTTGAAAGCCTCCCCATAAAGCAAACAAATTTGTCCAGCAGTTGCTTCAGTCCCTTGGCCGTACGGGCTATGAGGACTGCATCATCGGCATACAACAATACAGGGAGTGATCTAGCCCTAACCCACAGACAATCCACCCTGACAGAGAGGAGGGCATGCTCAAGCCCATTTATGTATAACGTAAACAGGAATGGTGCAAGGATGCACCCTTAGCGGACACCACTTCTCGTGAGAAACAATTGTGTACAAGCACCCCCCCTGCGTGAAACACACCGAAGCTGTGGTTTGAGAGTCAAAATTAGCCAAGATGGCCACAATACTTGAGTCTAGCCCTAGCTGGAGCAACAGAGCTGAAAGTTTGGAGCGGTTGACCCTGTCAAATGCAGACGTAATATCCATGAATGCTGGGTGGAGTGATTCCGGCCGGGCAACTGTGTATTTAATAATTATAAAATGGATATTCAAACATTGATCACATGTTGACCGACCTGATCTAAAGCTATATGGGACTACTGGACATCACTCAATATGTCATTGACAACAGACCACGACAATACCTATTGAGGATTACCCTCCCTAGCACCTTTACCTCTGCATCTATCAGTAAAATGGGGTGATAACATGCAGGAAATACTTTTCTCTGCACTGATGTAACTCAAGGCTTTGCACCCTGAGACACAAGGGGTAAGCCCGTTGGTCTCCAGCCACTGATTTGCAGCCTTCTCTGTAGCTGCAGGAAGTCCTTCTCAGATTATTCCAACATTGGGAGAGGAAGGAAGTAGCCTATCAGAAAATGGTAACCCTGTAGAGTAGCATGCTTGCAGTGCTCAATAGGAGCATGAACAGTCTTCAGGCAGTGCTAGTTTCTTGTCAAGGGAGGCACTACTGTCTTTTAACTGTGGCACTTGACATATGTCTAAGCCTCATTAACCCTGTGATGAAGATTCCTTAGACTATGCCGGCAAGACTTGCGGCTTTACTCTTAATACTGTCATGTGGCTGATAGGGACTTTATCAACATCACTAAGTTAGCATGAGCTCTGCTGCCATGATGCTGCTTTGCGCACGTTACTACATGACTTTATTTTGCAAGACTCTGCTTATACCTTTCACATGAGAACCGTCTGCTTCGTGCATTCTCTGCCTGTTCCTGGAGTTTAGTCGGAACACTGTGAGCAAGGTCGATAAACACTGCCCCTTGTTATTCTGCTCTGGTCAGTCCCTAGCGCCTAGACAAAACATGCTAACACAGCTGTGGCTGCTGGAAACTCGTGCTTTGATATTATGGGGATGCATGTTTGGTTAACACACACTTGAAGAGGGACCTTTCCAGGAAGAAGAGCCATGCAGTTCCTATGATGTACAAATACCATCTAGGCACTAAGGTATGGGGTCTGCTGACAAAGCCCAGAGATCTTCTATTATATAATAATACTTCTTCTTGCCAAGGGGAGGTTGGTTAGGCCTTATAGTCCTTTATTCACCGTCTGTATAAGATGACATCTCCCTTTATAATATATGGACTTGGGACAATGCTAACTGTTTTAGGTTTATGTGTTTTGCTGCTGGTAGTGGCTCATATACTGCGTTATAGAGCACAATAGTTAAAATAAACATTTTAAACAATATCCGTGTCTCTGTCAATTCTTATTGTGGACAAGTACGAGTGAGTGAGCGAAAGGGTACGTCTTGTTACCGCGATTCCTGAGAGAGTTGGAAGTGTTGTGTTCTGGGGTGTCTAATCATTTGCATCTTCGTGATTGTGTAGGAGAGCGAGTGAGACACTATAGCTAGTCAGTCCTGGGATTGTGGGTACTGAGGCGGTAGGAAGGCTTAGCCCCTATAAACCGAGGTCCCGTTTTCATGCGCATAGTTCTGTGTATGTGCAGAATCCCTGCAACATTGCGCCACCAACGTTTGGTCTGGTACTTACCTGCAAGACACCTGAGTAGTGCTTGTGCTTGTCCACAATCCCATCCCTTCTGTTTCCGGAGACAGTCGTGACGGTGTAGCCTCCTATATTTGAATTTTTATAGGTTTTTCACACTTGAATTTTACAAGGTCTTTCACTTTCTCTTACCCATTATTGCACTGCCGCTCGTAGGTTGTTTTAATATTCTTATTATTATGGCAGTTGCCATAATGGCTCCAAACCGTGCACTAGTCACAGCTTATTTGACTCAACATGGAGTCCCTAATGCTGGTGCACCTATTATTTTTGTAGTTGAGGCGGATGCAGCTCACCGCTTCGAGATATTCTATTCTTGGGTCACCTTTTTGGTGGGAGATGGAAATGATAATTTCTTTCACGAATATACTGCCACTGCGGTTCCGCAGAACTATCGACCTTATAGTTCTCTTGAAGTTACGTTGACGTCTTGTCAACACACTATATGGTTTAATGGCGCCCTTCCACACCCTTTGACAGCGGTCCGTTTAGGCCCCTTATCGAGTGACAGGATCATGTGGCCCGTTTTGCTGGGTATACCCCACATCCAAATCACCTTAATGTTACTGTCGCAGAGCTACGCGTATTACATACATCGTTAACATGTGTTCATAGGGCTGTTATACAGTTCATGTCGCGCAACCTACAGGTGGCACCACCTGGAGTTGCTGCACAACCGCCTGGACACGGTGGTTTGGTTATAAGTCCCCACATGATTAATTCAGTGATGGGCAAACGTCCACAGAATAAGGATGAACTTACTTACTGGCTTGCGGAGAAATTTGGGCAACTCGAAGCTGTTTTTCCAAATACGACTCCTGTTGAGAAACACAGGATACTGACTATGAGCTTACCTAAAGGCCTTATTCCTGAGTTAGCTGACTGTAACACTTGGGGTAGAGTGTTTGCAGCAGTATATTCGATGTGTTTTGGCACTCCCTCAATGAGCGTTCTCCCTTCCGTGATAAAACGTGTTCAGGATAAACATGGGGCCGAAGCGGCCCTGGAGTTGAGAATGAGACTGGTGGGAGTGTTCGACGTTGTTTGCGATATGATCCTTGCTAATGTGAAGGGTGAAGCTGTGAGCTTACAAATGGCTCAGTGCTTGGAGGTTGTGGCTGATGCAGACAAACAGCGCTAATTGCTGAAAATTATTGATAAAGCTTATAAAACCTTAGGGGCAATAGTCTGGGAATTAAGCCCTTTACTCAAACTCAAACTCAACAAAAAGCCCAAACTGAGAAGGATGGGCGCCCGTTCTTTCCTAAAATGAACTGGAGTAAAAAACAGAGGCAGCAACAACAGAAGCAGGGTTCGTGTGCTGGTTCACCGACACCTGAGACTTCTGAGCGTACTTATGATTTGCGAGACCGCGCGAAAATTAAGACTCCGGATAGATTTCAAGTCCCTGATCAGCGCTCTCCTCGTTCTTTACAGGAACCATCGGATTCACAAGTCGGTGGTGGAGAGCGCCAGGATCGCGGCAAAGGCACGACCGCTCAATAAGGACAAGAACAACCTCGCCAGTTTGATGTAAAAGCCAAACAAGAGGGACTACCTCGTTTTAGACCCCCGTATCGAAAGAAGAAAGTTGCCGCTTTGACAGCGAAGTATGCCTGAGATGGTGAGAATGCTACTCCTAGATTGGACATGGGCAGTGACACTCCTTGACAGCGCGGCAGAAGTTACCATAGTGCGGGAGGCACTGCGTCCCTGTCTGGAGGCGAGAGCAACTGACACGTTCATTACAGTAGAAACAGCTGACACACAAGTTGCACCCCCGGATAGACTTTATGAAATAGTCCTCCAGATTGAAGGTGATATACAGCATACAATTACTGCTGTTTTCTGGGAAAATCTCACATCCTCGTATGACATTTTGTTGGCGGAGGCGGATTGGCGTCCACCATTTATCCTGGCTTCTTCTCGGGGGGAGGACGTGATACTTCCGAGTTTTTCAAGTTACGTCCCTGAGGAAGCTAAACAGGCTTATGCATCGGAGTGGGCATTGGCCCTGGCCCCGGCGGTGTATCGTAATCAAGTGGGCTGGGATAGAGATTCGCTAGCACATGTAATACCTTTGTGATCTACACCGCAGCCCCAACTGCAATATCCAATAAGACGAGAGGCTAAGGCTTCCATCTGTGACATTTTGTCCCAATTGGAATATCAAGGTGTAATTGAACCCTGTGTATCACCCGTGAATAATTCTCTTTTTCTGATTTCGAAACCGGATGGTTCGTATCGCATTGTATTGGATTTCCGAAATTTAAATAGTCATGTTCATACATTTGCAGTATAGAACACACACAGCTCTGTGTTAGTGAATAATATAGTTCGGAAAAAATACAAGACAACACTAGATATATCCAGTGATTTTTACAGTCACAATTTGGCACAAAAGAGCCGTGATTTGACCGCATTAAGCACGGTCAGCAACCAGAAAAGATTTACGCGTTTACTTATGGGCTATAAGAACAGCCCTGGGGCTTTTGCTGCACGTGTTGTGTCCTTGTTACACATGCAAAAGAAACAATTGATGGATGGAATGCTGGACAATGCAAACATTCACCCCCAGTCACAAGGATCTGGGTTTAACCCATCATTCTTTTGCTCACCACACCACCCCAGTTTGGACCCAGCCATATGCAAATCAGTCTTGACCCTGTTCCTTATGGGAACAGTCCAGCCTGAACTGCCAAGCCAGGTCCTCCCTGGACCGGAAACAAGCATCCTGGGACCGGTTTCAGGGCATCACCCTTCATCAGCCAGGCTAGCTTGAATCCAGTGGTGTAGTGAGCACGGGACCCACGTCTGGGCATACCCTTCCCACTTAGGGCGACATGTGCAAAAGAAACAATTGATGGACGGAATGCTGGACAATGCAAACATTCACCCCCAGTCACAAGGATCTGGGTTTAACCCATCATTCTTTTGCTCACCACACCACCCCAGTTTGGACCCAGCCATATGCAAATCAGTCTTGACCCTGTTCCTTATGGGAACAGTTCAGCCCGAACTGCCAAGCCAGGTCCTCCCTGGACTGGAAACAAGCATCCTGGGACCGGTTTCAGGGCATCACCCTTCATCAGCCAGGCTTGCTTGAATCCAGTGGTGTAGTGAGCACGGGACCCACGTCTGGGCATACCCTCCCCACTTAGAGCGACATGTGCAAAAGAAACAATTGCTGGACAATGCAAACATTCACCCCCAGTCACAAGGATCTGGGTTTAATCCATCATTCTTTTGCTCACCACACCACCCCAGTTTGGACCCAGCCATATGCAAATCAGTCTTGACCCTGTTCCTTATGGGAACAGTCCATCCCGAACCGCCAAGCCAGGTCCTCCCTGGACCGGAAACAAGCATCCTGGGACCGGTTTCAGGGCATCACCCTTCATCAGCCAGGCTAGCTTGAATCCAGTGGTGTAGTGAGCACGGGACCCACGTCTGGGCATACCCTTCCCACTTAGGGAGACATGTGCAAAAGACACAATTGATGGACGGAATGCTGGACAATGCAAACATTCACCCCTAGTCACAAGGATCTGGGTTTAATCCATCATTATTTTGCTCACCACACCACCCCAGTTTGGACCCAGCCATATGCAAATCAGTCTTGACCCTGTTCCTTATGGGAACAGTCCAGCCCGAACTGCTAAGCCAGGTCCTCCCTGGACCGGAAACAAGCATCCTGGGACCGGTTTCAGGGCATCACCCTTCATCAGCCAGGCTAGCTTGAATCCAGTGGTGTAGTGAGCACGGGACCCACATCTGGGCATGCCCTTCCCACTTAGGGCGACATGTGCAAAAGAAACAATTGATGGATGGAATGCTGGACAATGCAAACATTCACCCCCAGTCACAAGGATCTGGGTTTAATCCATCATTCTTTTGCTCACCACACCACCCCAGTTTGGACCCAGCCATATGCAAATCAGTCTTCACCCTGTTACTTATGGGAACAGGCCAGCCCGATCTGCCAAGCCAGGTCCTCCCTGAACCGGAAACAAGCATCCTGGGACCGGTTTCAGGGAATCACCCTTCATCAGCCAGGCTAGCTTGAATCCACTGGTGTAGTGAGCACGGGACCCACGTTCAGGCATACCCTTCCCACTTAGGGCGACATGTGCAAAAGAAACAATTGATGGACGGAATGCTGGACAATGCAAAAATTCACCCCCAGTCACAAGGATCTGGGTTTAATCCATCATTCTTTTGCTCACCACACCACCCCAGTTTGGACCCAGCCATATGCAAATCAGTCTTGACCCTGTTCCTTATGGGAACAGGCCAGCCCGATCTGCCAAGCCAGGTCCTCCCTGGACCGGAAACAAGCATCCTGTGACTGGTTTCAGGGCATCACCCTTCATCAGCCAGGCTAGCTTTGTTTGCTGTAACACTTTTCGCCCTAAGTGGGATAGGTATGCCCAGACGTGGGTCCCTTGCTCCCTCTGCCACTGGATTCAAGCTAGCCTGGCTGAAGAAGGGTGACATACTCTGAAACCGGTCCCAGGATGCTTGTTTCTGGTCCAGGGAGGACCTGGCCTGGCAGTTCGTTCTGGACTGTTCCCATGGGGCACAGGGTCAAGACTGATTTGCATATGTCTGGGTCCAAACTGGGGTGGCATAGTGGGCAAAAGAACAATGGATTTAACCCAGATCTTTTGACTGGGGGAGAATGTTTGCATTGTAAGCATTCCGTCCATCATTTGTTTACTGTAACACTTTTCGCCCTAAGTGGGATGGGTATGCCCAGACGTGGGTCCCTTGCTCACTCTGCCACTGGATTCAAGCAAGCCTGGCTGAAGAAGGGTGACATACCCTGAAACCGGTCCAGGATGCTTGTTTCCGGTCCAGGGAGGACCTGGCCTGGCAGTTCGGTCTGGACTGTTCCCATGGTGCACAGGGTCAAGACTGATTTGCATATGGCTGGGTCCAAACTGGGGTGGCGTAGTGGGCAAAAGAACGATGGATTTAACCCAGATCTTTTGACTGGGGGAGAATGTTTGCATTGTCAGCATTCCATCCATCATTTGTTTTCTGTAACACTTTTCACCCTAAGTGGGATGGGTATGCCCAGATGTGGGTCCCTTGCTCACTCTGCCACTGGATTCAAGATAGCCTGGCTGAAGAAGGGTGACATACCCTGAAACCGGTCCCAGGGTGCTTGTTTCCGGTCCAGGGAGGACCTGGCCTGGCAGTTCGGTCTGGACTGTTCCCATGGGGCACAGGGTCTAGACTGATTTGCATAGGGCTGGGTCCAAACTGCGGTGGCGTAGTGGGCAAAAGAACGATGGATTTAACCAAGATGTTATGACTGGGAGAGAATGTTTGCATTGTCAGCATTTCGTCCATCATTTGTTTGCTGTAACACTTTTTGCCCAAAGTGGGATGGGTATGCCCTGACGTGGGTCCCTTGCTCACTCTGCCACTGGATTCAAGCTAGCCTGGCTGAAGAAGGGTGACATACCCTGAAACCGGACCCAGGATGCTTGTTTCCGGTCCAGGGAGGACCTGGCCTGGCAGTTCGGTCTGGACTGTTCCCATGGGGCACAGGGTCTAGACTGATTTGCATAGGGCTGGGTCCAAACTGGGGTGGCGTAGTGGGCAAAAGAACGATGGATTTAACCCAGATCTTTTGACTGGGGGAGAATGTTTGCATTGTCAGCATTCCGTCCATCATTTGTTTGCTGTGTCCTTGTTACACAGCATTGACCCAGATGCGTTGTCGTACGTCAATGATATTTATCTGACGGTTGACAAACTGATTCCATATTTAGTCCGCGTGGATCGAATTATTCTGTCATTTGCCGACTTTGGGTATAAATTTAATTTTGCTAAATCGCACATCGCTTGTTTAGCGGTGCTCTTCTTGGGCTATGAGCTCAATAACGAAGGTAGGGGGTTGGCCCCTCACTTTCTGGAGAAATGTGCACAATTGCAAGCTCCATCTACTCTGAAAAAACTTCAATCTTTGCTGGGATTTTTAAATTTCGGGAGGACTTACATTCCTGATTATGCCCAGCGTATCAAACCGCTTTATGCGTTGATACAACCCTCATATTCTTCTGCCAGCTGGCTTCCGGAACATACCTCTATTCTTCAATCTTTGCAGTCTGATCTGCTAGCGTCCCACTTCTTGTTGACCCGTGATAACTCTACGAACCTGGTCATATGAATTGTGCCGAGCACAGTGGGTTTCACTTACTTAATGTTCAACAAAGGTGACACAGTACCAATTGCATACAAATCACATTTGTACACATCGGCGGAAATGCGATTCTCCAATGTAGAGAAGATTTTGACTGCAATCCAAATGGCGATTCTGAAAGAACGATCGCTGGCACAGGGAAAACGCATTCTTATGGTTTTGCCTATACCTGCTTTAGAGGCAGTGACAAAGGCGAGTGTACAGAATTCTAAAGCTTTACAACCTGTTGGATACAATGGGCTACTTCTTTAACGTCAGCTGATGTCACGTTTATCTTAGATCCCACTCTGGAGACACAGGAGTTTTAACAGTATGAACATGTTCATCCTCCTCCCTTGTCGCTACTTCCTTTGGATCATTACAAATGTATAATTTATACCGATGGCTCGGCTCAACCGGCCATCGGGTCTAAACATGCTTATTCAGCGGCTTGCGCTATTGTAAGTGGTTCAATTGTTAATAGTGAATTTAGGTCTTCCATTGTGCATACACAGGCACTAGGGGACTGTACGGCACAATTGGTGGAGGTGCGTGCTCTTGTTTTAACTCTAGAGTTCGCTGATCCTAATGTGAACACTATTATTGTGTGCGATTCGTTTAATGACAACTTATTCTTTTGGTCTCAAAATGATTATCGAGACTCCAAGGGCAGAGCAATAAAGCATAAAACGCTTTGGGTTCAAGTGGCGGAACTTAAAGAACGTCTGCCACTCACACAGGTTATTCATACTCTTGGCCAGCAGCGTGTGGGAGCACATGCTGTTGGAAATTCTTTGGCTGATGAGGCAGCCAAATCTGCAGTAGCCACATGTTCAGTAGCAGCAGTTACAAGGTCCATTACTAAAATAGATAATGAAATTCTGGCAGATATAGCTGCTACCAAGGATGTAACAGATTACCCACGGGGCTTCCCTTCTAAGTATTCTTATCATTTGTCACCCGAACAAGGTCATTATGCTACAATACCATCAGTTGGGGATCGCTTGATTCCCAACATGGACCGCAGACTTCCTTTGATCATAGCCACTCACAAGGGCATGGCTTCTGCACATGCCGGAGTGTCTGTGACTGTTTCTATTTTACAGCAACGTTATTGGTGGCGTGGTTTATATAAACAAACCTGTAATTATGTGCTTGCTTGTGAGATTTGACAGCAAATTAAACCGTCTATGGTTTCACGTCCACCACAATCACAGCTTTATATTTCAAATCAGCCAATCGGCTGTGTATACCTTGATCACTGCGGTCCATTAACTTCAATCAATCAATCAGGGAATTGTAAGCGCGCTACTCACCCGTGAGGGTCTCAAGGCGCTGAGGGGGGGGGTCCGCAGATCTGTTTAGCCGAAGAGCCAGGTCTTGAGGGTCTTCCTGAAGGTGTTCAGGGAGGGGGCGCGTCTGATGTCTGCCGGTAGCTCGTTCCAGGTCTTGGCTGCAATGTGAGAGAAGGATCTTCCGCCTGCTCTGGCTTTGTGGATGCGCGGGGTTTCGGCCAGTGCGAGGTTGGAAGATCGGAGGTTTCTTTTGGGTACGTGGAAGTTGATTCTGTCGTTGAGGTATTTGGGTCTGTTGTTGTGTAGGCATTTGTAGGCGTGAGTGAGGATTTTGAAAGTGACTCTTTTCTCCACGGGGAGCCAGTGGAGACTTCGCAGGTGTTGGCTGATGTGTTCGTGTCGGGGGATGCCGAGGACGAGTCTGGCAGCGGTGTTCTGTACTGTCTGGAGTTTGCGGAGTAGGGACTTGTTGATGCCGGTGTAGAGTGCGTTTCCATAGTCCAGTCTGCTGGTGATGAGTGC
The DNA here is from genome assembly GCA_963921515.1 of Calotriton arnoldi. Lineage (NCBI taxonomy): Eukaryota > Metazoa > Chordata > Amphibia > Caudata > Salamandridae > Calotriton > Calotriton arnoldi. The sequence continues at coordinate 43,376 of CAWUFW010004704.1, forward strand.
GTGGGTGACTGTCTTCCTTGACTCAGGGGTGATCCACTTGAAGGTCTTGCGGAGGATGCGGAGGGTGTTGAAGCAGCTGGAGGTGACGGCGTTGACCTGTCGGTTCATGGAGAGTGATGAGTCGAGTACGATGCCGAGGTTCTTGCCGTGGTCTGAGGGGGTAGGTGGGCTTCCGAGGGCGGTCGGCCACCAGGTGCTGTCCCATGCAGAAGGGGTGGTACAGAGGACGAGGACTTCTGTCTTCTCGGCGTTGAGCTTCAGGCAGCTGTTGGTCATCCAGACTGCGACGTCTTGCATTCCTTTCTGGAAGTTGAGTTTGGCAGTGGTGGGGTCTTTGGTGAGGGAGAGGATGAGCTGGGTGTCGTCGGCGTAGGATACGATGTTGAGGCCGTGTTGTCGGACGATGGCTGCGAGGGGGGCCATGTAAATGTTGAAGAGAGTGGGGCTCAGTGATGAACCCTGTGGGACTCCGCAGGTGATTTTCGTGGGGTCGGAGAGGAAGGGTGGGAGTCTGATCCTTTGGCTTCTTCCGGTGAGGAATGATCGGATCCAGTCCAGGGCTGTTCCTTGTATGCTCATGCGTCGTGTAGTCTGACGACTAGTGTGCGATGGGAGACGGTGTCGAAGGCTGCTGATAGGTCGAGTAGGATGAGGGCTGCAGAGTGGCCTTGGTCCAGGAGGGTGCGGATGTCGTCTGTGGCGGTGAGTAGGGCGGTCTCTGTGCTGTGGTTGCTTCGAAATCCAGATTTGGACGGGTCGAGGACGGCGTTTTCTTCAATGAATCGTGTCAGTTTCCTGTTGACTGTTTTCTCTGCAACTTTGGCTGCGAAGGGGAGGAGCGAGATGGGCCGATAGTTCTTGAGGTCGGTGGGGTCAGCTGTGGGCTTCTTGAGCAGGGGTCTGACTTCTGCGCGCTTCCAGTCGTCTGGGAAGGTGCTTGTTTTGAAGGTGGTGTTGATGGTGTGTTGTAGTTTGGGTGTGATGGCGGCCACGGCTCTGTGGTAGATGTGAGGGGGGCAGGGGTCGGTGGGGGCCCCCGAGTGGATGCTTTTCATGGTCGAGGTGGTGTCTTCGGCCGTGATTGGTGTCCAGTTGGAGATGGTGGGCTGGCTGGTGTTTCTGGGGGGCGGGGGGCTGTCTGTGGTGCCTGGTGGATGGTCGATGAAGTTGTCGTAGAGGTTTTTGATCTTGAGGTGGAAATAGGTTCCAAGCTTGTCGCAGAGGTCTTGGGATGGGGTGATGTCTGTGGCTTCGCTGCGTGGGTTGGTGAATTCTTTAATGACACTGAAAAGTTCCTTGGAGTTGGTGGAGTTGGCCAGGATTTTGTTGTGGATGAAGTTCCTTTTGGTGGCTCTGATCTGGTTGTGGTAGTCCGTCCTGGCGTCCTTGTAGGTGGTGTGGTTTTCGGTTGTCTTGGTGTTTCTCCAGTTCTTCTTCAGGCGTCTGCAGGTGCGTCTGGCTTCTTGGAGAGCGGTTGTGAACCAGGCAGCTTTCCTGGGGCGTTGTCTGTCGGGGTTGCGTAGCGGGGTGAGCTCATCTGCGCAGTTGGAGATCCAGGTGTGGAGTTCTCTGGCTGCGTCGTTTGCGCTGTTTGCGTCGGGTGCCCAGGTGTGGTTGTCTCGGTTGAGGGTGGAGTTAAGTTGCTCGTCGGTAACCTTGCTCCAGTTCCTTCGTGGTGGGCGTGGGGCTGGTTTGGGTGCCTTGGGTTTGTTGATGGCGAAGTGTACACAGTGGTAGTCGGTCCATGGCGGCTGCGTTGTGTGGCTGAAATGGACGCTGTTTCCTGCCGCGAAGATGGGGTCGAGGGTGTGTCCTGCTCTGTGGGTCGGTGTGTTGACGCGTTGTTTAAGTCCGATGCTGGCGAGGTTGTCACAAAGGATAGTGGAGTTGGGGTCGCTGGGGTTGTCGAGGTGGAAGTTTAGGTCTCCAATGAGTATGTAGTTTGTTGAGGTGATCGCGTGGGGTGCGATGAAGTCGGTGATGGTGGAGGCGAAGGGTGTTCGGGGGCCGGGGGTCTGTAGACGAGGGTTCCTCGGAGTGTGGCTTTGGGGGTGGTCTGGATCTTGAAGTGCAGGTGTTCGGCGGAGGGTAAGGTTTCGCTGGAGGTGGTGAGGCGGAGGGTGCTCTTGTGGGCGATGGCGAGGCCCCCTCCTGGGTGGTTGAGGCTGTCTTTCCTCTGGATCTTGTATCCGTCTGGGATGGCGGTGCTGATGTCGGGGGCGGAGGATGCGTTGGTCCAGGTCTCTGTGAAGAAGGCGATGTCGGGTGATGTCGGGCGAAAGAGAGTCGAGTAGGTTCCAGATTTCCATGGCGTGTTTGTGTACAGAGTGTATGTTGAGGAGGATGCATTTTAGGGTGTCGCTGGTGCTGGCGTCGGCGGTGTTGGAGGCCGGGGTGGCGGTGAGGGTCTGGCGGCAGTGGAGGCAGGAGAACTAGCCGTGGGTCGTGTTCGGCGAGGCCTGTTGGCATTCTCTAAGTCTTCCAGGGTTGAGTGCGAGGAGGGTGGTGGTGTCGTAGTGATAGGTAGTGGGAGGGCCAGGGTTCCTGGCACTGGCCGCGGTCGGTCGTGGACGGCCGCCATTAAGTAGGGGAGGTGGGAGGGAGGAGAGGCTGGGAGGCGGGAGCAGGGGAATTCCGGGGGGGAATTCCGGGGGGAAATTCCGGAGGGGAAATTCCGGGGGGGAATTCCGGGGGAGAGGGGCCGCAGGGGCAGCAGCGGCGAAAGGCAAAAGGAACAGGCAGGCACGAGAAAATGAAAACAGTGGTGGAATTAGAGCAAGACACAGATGGGCACAATAACAGTGGCACAACAGGGAAAAAATTAAGAAAAAAAGCGTCTGAGAAAGGTTACGGTGGTTGGAGGCAGACTGGTCCCAGTTGGAGCGGGCAGCAGGCGCAGGAGTGGGCAGCAGCCTCGAACCTCCCAAGGAGGAGGTCGGGATCTGGAGGCAAGAGACGGCACAGCGGAGCAGTGGGGAGAGAGTGGACCTAGACCGACAGATACTACATATAATACATTTTATTAAATACATTTTTGTTGCAGTTGATTCTGTGCACTAGATTCCTATGGGTTTGGCTACAATGCAGTGCTGTCGCTTGAAATGTCACCAGAGATTTGCGTGTCTTTGTCGGGACGTTTGCCTGTGGCACCTTCCATTCAGACCAAGGTCCAGCGTTCGCCTCTAAGGCGTACAAGGACACGATGAAGTCTTTGGGGGTGCTAGTGCAGTTTTCGTCTCCATACAGGCCTGAGGGCTATTCTATAGTGGAGCGAATGAACCGTGACTTAAAGCAAACTTTGACAGCTAGGGTCTTGGGTACTGGCAGGAACTGGCTGGCCCTTTTGTATGGAGTTCAACGTGCACTTAATAATCTCCCGAGAAGATCTCTGGGTGGGCGGACCCCATACGAAGTGCTCTTTGGCATTAAATGTTTGTGCCAGACCTTGATCGTCTAGATGTTGTGGTGGCTGCCGCAACATTTGACATGGATAACCATTCTACTATGTTACAGGACCTACAAAAGAACCGTGACAGCTTCGCTACAGAACATTTACCCTCTTCCAATGAAACAGTAATGCTGATTCCGGTCACCGGCTGGCTCCCTAAGATTGGAGATTTGGTACGAGAAAAGCTGGAGAACAAAAAAGAATTTGGTCCCTCTTATCAAGCACCGGTCCCAGTTCTTGGAATGAAGGGTACCCGTTCGGTGATACTACCTCCTTTGCCTGGTCGCAAAGAAAACAGGTATATTTCAATTGACAGCGTCAAACTACACCATCCGGTCGATTCTGAATAGTGTGACTCCCAGTATTTCAAAAAACGCTATTTCCCTGAATCTGATGGCTTCAGCATCTTCAACTACTGCCCGTGTCGTAGATGGCGAGATGGAGACTTCTATTGACTTTATGCCTGTTGTGCCATCATCCGCCTCCAACGTGGACATCTAGTATGCTTATCCTGCGGATGAGTGCCATATTGAAGTACAGGACAATCCTTTACAACATCAAGCTGCGGCTGCACTGCCTCCGTTAATGAACGTGGGAGTCAGCAGTTATTTTGGGGACCGTATAAGCTTCTCCTAGGACTCTTCCTCTTGGTCATTAACTGTGACAACTCCACTGACTCAAACCAGTATTCTCATCTCCTGGTTCAAAAAGACTTACTTGGTGCCACCCTGGACTTACATCTGGCTGGTGCTTATACTGATTTTCCTCTTCATGTCGATTGGGTTTGTGACAGTGTTCTTCTTGCTAATCAATGGTCATTATTTACCAGAATGCTCTGCTGTGAAGTTGGTTGATGTAATTCTGGCTCCCCATACATCGTCCCATATCATAAAACGTGATCAAGCCCTTGTGAAAATTTCGGCATTCCCTGTTGCTGATGGCATAGTTTGGGATAAAGTAGCATTCGAAATTCATGGCCTGACGGAGGTCCTCAAGATTCCATACATGTTTTGCGTTTCCCTAGGAGATGTGGTAACACAGGACATACATTCTGATGACTGGGATGTACAATTGGTGCATTCGTTATTTTCTGATTTAAAGTATTATGCTGCTTTTGATGCTGAAGATTTGTATTTAAATTCTGCTAATTATGCTGATTTATTCTGTTATCAACATTATGGCCATCTTTTCTTGCATAAAACAAACATGTTAAGATCTGTTTTTAATTTTACACAGTGGGAACATTGCCCAACTCCCTTACAGGGAAGTTCCAAAACACTCCGGAATAAGTTCACCTACTTTTCAAAATACAATACATCCAATCCAGAGTCCTATTTCTATAAGTTGAACTTGCCATCTCAATCTAAATTTATGTTGACTCACACAAAGTTGATTTATTCTAATTCATTTAGGACCAATTTGGCCTTACATGGTTACGAACACTGGAAAAATACCATTGATTTGAAATCGATTTGGGGCACCAAAGCTTGGCAGGTCCAGGGCCCTGAAGCTTGCATCGTGCATGTCTCATTCCAACTCAAATATTGTTTTTAAATGACACAGTGCACCAAACTACTTGTTTTGGCCTGGCTACAGCCCAAAATTTGAATATTACGTCCATACCTTCATTGGCTGAGTATGATAATTGGCGTGAACACACCAATCATTCGATCAATGTCCTGCAAGCTCTGTTTCGATATGGCACTTTAAATGTCTCTGATGTTGACCCCTTAGGATGGTTGTTGTGGCAAACCAAGTCTAATGCTTGTCAAATGCGTTTTTATAATGCAACAAAAGGTTTTACTCAAACTAGACCTGATCCACGTTTCCTGCAGGCACATTCAGTCACCACGTATTCGGTGGGGAAGTTGTGTCAGCAATGGTTGGAACACTCCACACTGTCATCAGTGAAACAACACCTGTCTCTCTTGTCGAGCGATATCAATTTGGCTGATTTCTTCTTGTGTCCTAAATCCCCACGATCAAAAAGGTTTATCTATGAGGCTTATAATGAATTATGGAAACTTTCGCAGATGGAGGCAGAGTTCCGTCTGCGCCAAATTGATCAAGCTAATTTGGAAAAAGTTCTTGCAGTTGTCGACAATAGCATAAATACGTTATCTTCCCGCATTTACACCTTAGATAACATTGTTTCATCTGTTATTGATATTGTTCAAAATTATGTATCTGTGTTGCACCATGGTCAGAATCAATTGCGATCTGTGATGCAATTTGCATGGACGTTGCAAACTCTCAAAATGGGAAAAGTACCATGGGATTATTTGAACGCTTCGGCATTATTTATGCCATTCAATTTAACTGATAAGCAAAGGATCATGTCAATGAAAGACGCAACATAAACCCTTTTACACATTGAACAATTAGAACATTTACCTTTTTCTGTGGCAGAAACTGATTCGGCTGTATGGTTAATTCATGGCGTTATTTCTCTGCCATTCTCGCTATTTCAGCTTAAATCTTGCAAGAAACATTTCCCAATATGCCACTTTGAACCCCTAGGGAGTGCATTTATTCATGAATTGTGGTCCTTGCCTTTCACCTGCAGATGTCAACAGGAGGATAAGCAAGTTTTCCTTACATGGGAGGAGTGCGAGTCCACAGTATGTCATTTCCTAGTTTGCAAACAAGTTAAGTTGCACGGCGCTTGTAACGTGTCCGCCCCTAATCTGGATTGTTTTTTGAAAGGTACGCTGGTCCCAGCAATAATTCCCGCTCTCACATTGCTTTCGAATGGCAGTTATCTTATTTTGAATGACCACTACTGCTGTGGCTTACGGGCGGGGATCCCGTATATAGTAACAGTTTCACAACGTGTTACTTGTTGTAGCAATGTGCTTTTCCCACCCCCGCATGGGATTGTAGATAGTTCCCTTTGGACTTCCATTCCAACTTTAAAAACAGATTTCAATAAACTAAGCAGACAAAAAGCGCTATTGTTTCAACAAGAAGTGGCTCTCACTTCGGCTCGAGAGACCTTCCAATTATAGGTGGCTAGAACATCTAGTAAGATTCAGTCACTGCTGAATATGAATCTCCCACTTCATTTTGGGGAACTGATACATCAAATATTTAATGCGTCTGACACAGAAGGCCTTGCTCATTTTTTTAAACTGGTGGGATCCGGCCTTGTGACCTCTTTTCAGACGATTTTGGGGTAATACTGGCCTTTATCAAATCTATTTTTTCCAGCGTCTTCAGAGGCTTTCCCTCAATACTGGTGCTGGCGTCTGGCGTGCTGATACTTCTGCTCCTGTTACACAATGGCTGCCCATCTTGTGGTACTGCACAGACCCGGCCAGTTGCAAGTGTACTGTGACCGAATGCAACAACTTTTTGGATGCTTGCCGTTAGCAACGCTTGGCATAAGTTATGGACTAACTTTTCGCTTTGCCTACTTCACTTGCGTGCAACCTGTGTTCTACTGCCGACGGTGCCCTTTCTATTGGGCCTTGGATTTATGCCTCTCCCACGCGACCGACACAGACCCGGATTATGATCTGTTGGTGGGTCCATTATTAGCCCATGACCAGGCCTGTTCTGGGGATGGCTGTTTGATGGAGTGTTGGCTGAATGGAATACCTGTGCGGCTGCACAGCGCCTCTTACAACGGAGTTTCATCGAATATCATGCAAGTTGCCCGGTTATGCTCTTGGAAGCATCGAATTATGAGGAACACATATGTTTCTTTGACCTGCTTAACTGGATGGCTTCCCTCTTTGCGACGAGCGATGGGGATGACCTTTTGGAACAAATTGCATTCTTAAGTTCACGGAATTTGATGGATTTTTCAAATCCGCGTTAATCACGTTTTCAACGAAACATTTTTTTTTTCTTTCCTTTTTCTTTTTCATTTTTCCAATTTGGCTTTTTTCAAGCGTTTCTAGACTCTGCTTATCTTTGAACTCTGTTTAGATATTTTATCTATTTGCTAAGACCAGGGCAAGTGGAGGGTGTCATGTGGCCGATAGGGACCTTATCGACATCACTAAGTTAGCATGAGCTCTTCTGCCATGATGCTGCTTTTGCGCACGTTACTACATGACTTTATTTTGCAAGACTCTGCTTATGCCGTTCACATGAGTACCGTCTGCTTCATGCGCTCTCTGCCTGTTCCTGGAGTTTAGTCTGAACACTGTCAGCAAGGTTGATAAACACTGCCCCTTGTTATTCTGTTCTGGTCAGTCCCTGGTACCTAGACAAAACATGCTAACACAGCTGTAGCTGCTGGAAACTCATGCTTTGATATTATGGGGATGCATGTTTGGTTAACACACACTTGGAGAGGGACCTTTCCAGGGAGAAGAGCCATGCAGTTCCTATGATGTAAAAATACCATCTAGGCACTAAGGTATGGGGTCCGCTGACAAAGCCCAGAGATCTTCTATTATATAATAATACTTCTTCTTGCCAAGGGGAGGGTGGTTAGGCCTTATAGTCCTTTATCCACTGTCTATATAAGATGACATCTTCTTTTATAATATATGGACTTGCGACAATGCTAACTGTTTTAGGTTTATGCATTTTGCTGCTAGTAGTGGCTCGTATACTGCGTTATATAGCACAATAGTTAAAATAAACATTTTAAACTATATCCGTGTCTCTGTCAATTCTTATTGTGGACAAGTGCAAGTGAGTGAGCAAAAGGGTATGTCTTGTTACCACGATTCCTGAGAGAGTCGGGAGTGTTGTGTTCTGGGGTGTCTAATCATTTGCATCTTCGTGATTGTGTAGGAGAGCGAGTGAGACACTATACCTAGTCGGTCCTGGGATTGTGGGTAGTGAGCCGGTAGGAAGGCTTAGCCCCTATACACCGAGGTCCCGTATTCCTGCACATAGTTCTGTGTATGTGCAGAATCCCTGCAACAATACAATATGGAATGCAGGACCGGCACAACCTATACTTGGTGACCGTGCACCATCGCTCCCTGAGGAGCCACATGGATCTGCTGGTTATAAGGTCTGCCTTATTAACTGCAGGTCTCTTCCAAAACACTCTTCTGGCACATTGCTTTTGCTATCAGATAATTCCTGGAACTTTATATTTCACACTGAAACCTAGCTGAAGGAAGGCTCCAACTCTGACCTTGCCTAGGCCATCCCTACTGGTTCCCGGATTCTGTGTGCAAATTGGAAAGGAGATAAGATGAGAGGCTTTGACCTCCTTCCAGATAGTGGTAGAAATGGGTATGAAACAAATAATGGACCTTGGAAAGCTATACATTTCTCAAAAGTAAACAAAACTCTGAATTCAGCAAGGTATAATTTGTGTAGATCCTTAAAGGTGTTCCTACAGAAAGTATCAGTTGACATTTTAAGATTTTGTAATTGATTTGAAAAAAACAGCCATTTGTGCCAATATTTTCACCTGTAACTTATTCTAACTATGGCAGATTTTTTAAAGCAATATATTTTTACGTCCGCTGGACTTTTATGGTTGCGGGCATATATAGGGATTCTAGTTTACTAATAACCAGAGGTATCCAGAGCCAATAACTGAGTTGCAACTTGCAATGGTTTTTCATTGTGTAGTGGGTATACAGCAATACATTCAGTAAAAAATAAAGAGTGGAAAATAGGTATCAAGGAAACCTATGCATTTCCGAAATGGGAACAAGATAAGGAGTTTAGAAGCAGTGGTTATTTGCACATATCTGAATTTGTGAGTACCTATACTAGCATTTGAATTAGAGGGCATTTTTCAAAGTGTCTTATTTTTTACACATTATATTACATTTGGAAGGCAGAAATGCATAGAAAAACAACTGGTAATATCACTTGTTCTATGATTCTGTGTTCCCCTACGTCTCCCAATAAAAATGGCACCTCACTTGTGTGGGTAGAACTAGCGGCCGCAACAGGAAACGGCCCAAAATGCCACATGGACACATCCCATTTTTCCACTGAAAATTTAGACTCTTAGTAGAATGTGCCTAGCTGTTGCGTTTGGGCACAAATCCTACTGTGGAGAAATCAAAATTATCTATCACCAAATGACATGGTTTTGCAAGGAGGGGCACATGCGTTTTTGGTCCCAGGCTTGGTGGCCATCTATGGAAACCTACCAAACCCAGACATTCCTGAAAACTAGACACCCAGGGGAGTCCAGGGATGTGCGTCTTGCGCTGATCCCCCAACATTGAAAGCACTTTCAATTGAAAAAACCTTCTTAGCTTCCCATAGTAATATTTAAATAAAGAGATGAAAAGTTGTGGTCCATGTAACTTAGCAACTTCACACAGCCCTACAAAGAATATAGGTGAGCTGGTAGCACGCCACATCGTAAACAAATATGGGTTTACTCGTACATACAATAGGATTCACGGACAATGGCCAATGGTTAATTAATTTTTGTACCACCTGCCAACTATTCATAATATTTAGATGTTTTAGGTACTAAAAAATCCAAAGGTTATAGTAAAACAAACTATGTGGCTGTGCTGCCAATTGTGATGTTTTTAAACATCCTGGGCCAGATGTCCAACCTGTGAAAATTGCGACTCACTATTAGCGAAAAATAGCGAGTCGCTAATAGCGAGTCGCTATTCGCTACCTACCAACACCACAGGCAACATGATTGCGAGTCAGTATTCACTCGCAACGCTATTTGACCCACTCGCTATTTGCGAGTCGCTATTGTCTCGCAAATAGCGAGTCCCATAGAAACAGCGTTTTTGCACGCGCAATTTGCGAGTGTGCATGAAAATGGCAATAAAGCACTCGCAAATAGCTAAATTGTATAAAAAAAGAAATACACTTCCTGTTTGAGGTGAAGGACCCCCAAAACAGGAAGTGGTGCCCAAATCAACTCCTGAACCAAAATCTAGCACATGTGCAGGTGCAGCAGCACTGTGAGACACTGCTGAGAGAGAAAACATGAGCAGCAAGGAGAGCAATAAGGAAAGTAAGCAGAGGCTGGGAAAGCGGAAGTTCTCAGATAAAGAGCTGGACATCATCACGGAAGAATGCTGCAATCACCATGATGAACTATTTGGCGTAGCCTCATGCCGTCTGGGTGAAAATGAGAAGAGGAAGATCTGACGCAGCATGCAGCAAAGGATCAATGCCCTGGGAGTAGCACACCGCTCTATAGATGACATTAAAAAAAGGTGGTATGACCTTCGGTCCAGGGCAAAGGAGAGGGTGGCAGCATGGCTGGAAGCAGCGAAAAAGACCGGAGGGGGACCATCCACTTCAGCAAACCCAACACCAGCTGAAGCAATGGTGGAAGCCACCCTGGAGAGGGCAGCTGTAGCAGGCTTTGGGAGCCTTGATACATCCCAGCCATCCATAAATCCTGGTAAGTGAAAATTGTGCATGTGATGTGTGAATACCCACTAACGCCTGTACTGTGCATGCAAACTAATCAAACACAAGCAAACATCCATGTACAAACAACAAACAACAGTAGTGTTGCATCATGGGAGATGTAGTCAGTGACAAAATTAGTGTAGTGAGGGAATGACTTGAGCTGTTAAACATTGTAAAACCACTGAAACAGTGAAACACATTGTTTATTATGTACTGTCATCTCTTTTGTCACACAGACTCACCATCTGAAGCACAGGACAGTGATGAGGACACACCGGGTAGCCAGGAGCCAGAGCTAATGGAGAAAGGGCAGGACATTGGGGAAACGAGTGGGGACAGGTCCACTGACGTCCCATCCACTGTGGCTGCACCCACTACAGTGTCAACACCGACTGTCACCTCTGCAGCACAGCAGGACACCACACCACCAGGCCCTCCATCCACCCGTGTGCGTCTCTCACGGAGAACCCAACAGTCCCTGCGTTGGTCTCAAGGTCTGTCCTCCACTGGGTCAATCAGTCAGGCCATGTCTGCTTCCATTGACAGGGAAATGCTGCAAATACAGCGCCTGCACAATCAAATACAAAGACAGAGAAATGTCAGAATGTCCCAGGGGTTCCGCGTGGTCACAACCAATCTGGCACAAAATCAGGCCAGGATCGAATCCAAACTGGATGACCTCACCAGCACTGTGGCAGACTTAGCCAAGGAGTGGTCTGCAGAAAGAGATAATCAGAGTCGCATTGAGCGCAGCAGGGGACAGAAAATGGACATATTAGCAGGGCAATCAATAGACTGGTGCATGCTACTAACAGACATAGCCAGCGCACACTTGGCCTACAAGTGGAGATGGGCCACTATAGTGGCGACGTAGCATGTGGCCTTGAAAAACTTACAGCTGCAGTGGAAACACTGCAGACGAATCAGATAATTGGGGATGTTGGCATTGCTGGTACTGACAGTGAAGTGTCAAGCCAGAGCAGCATATCAGCCACGGAGACACCAATGTTGGCAGAAGCAGCAGCCGCCACCTTGGGCTGGGTAGTGGCACCTGTGGCCAGGCTACACGCAGGGGCAGGAAATGAACGTTTTGTGGTCCCCATACATCTTTCATGTGCCTTCATTTCATTGGTATTGGTGACAAAACCCATTTTTTTCCATTATGTGGCATTTTCCTACAGTTACTGATGAACATGTTGTCCTACTTTGTAAATGGATGTATGAAAATTAAAATAAATCAACAATAAGGGACAGTGGGCTTTTGAAAAGGTCCAACGTACGTGCCCTAATATACTACAAGAAGTGAGTACGAAGTTCCTCAGTGGGTCACAGAACACAGTAAGAGAGTTTATGTGATGTCACGTGGATAGGTTGTCCTCCAAGGAGGGGGAAATCCTCCTTTCGGAACTAGGGCCCTCACACACCCAGCAAGCTAGGTGTCATGCTTCATCATATGGGCCTGCTTCTCGTTGGGTCGGCGCTGCAATACCCGACGGGCACCCATAAAGGGGCTCTTTACCGGAGATCTTTTGTTCCTTGCCGTTTAGGTGCCGTGGGTGTAAGGGGCCTAGTACGTGTAGATGTAATGGTGAATGTGCAAGATAAAACAGGGGAGGGAATCCTCTAAATAAACTTTATTCTGGAAGGATCCCAGCCTGGATAAAATACGGAATAGGAGAGGCGACTATCTGGCTGTAATGTGTCAAAAGTAAGCGCTCTACTCATAATTGGTCGACATGTTTCTCGCCTAGTAGTCAAGAATGATCAGTGGCGATTCCTCAGGACCAAATGAAAAGAAAACTATCTACACCTAATGGTGAGGTGAAAAACTACCTACCACGTAGTGGTCCTACGGGAACTCTACCCGCAGGTATAGAGACCAACCTGTGAAAGAAACAAATAAACTGAAAAACACAATACATTAGTTATGCATTTGTGATCACCCATAAGTTCAATCCATGATTCTAGACCTAAATGGTGAAAAAAAAAGTGACCCAATTAATACATAGTGATACCAGTAGTTATCACTCATGAAAATATTAGATATGCAGTGCTATAAATGAGGTAATTATAGCACACCCGTGACTCTCAATAAAAACAACAACAGTGATGAATAGGCTGTGACAACGGTGGTGATCAGAGTTATCTAAACCTCACCTAATGTTTGTAAGATCGCGCCTCAACAGTAACAGCGGGATACTAGACACACGTAGTGTTGTGTCTAAAAAATGGATAAAATAAGGGCAGTGATTAGCTGGTATGTATAAAAACTGCTTGTCGAATAATCCAGAAACCCAGTCAGTCAATGACAAAACAGTGGCGCTGGTAGGGCAAGGCAGTACGTAAGATAGAATGTCCGTCCTCCTCGTATTATTAAAAGACCCCTGCTTCTCTTAGCCTGGAGTTATGGGAGGAGATTGCATAGTATTTTAGACACAAACAACACTACGTGTGTCTAGTATCCCGCTGTTACTGATGAGGCGCGATCTTACAAACATTAGGTGAGGTTTAGATAACTCTGATCACCACCGTTGTCACCGCCTATTCATCACTGTTGTTGTTTTTATTGAGAGTCACGGGTGTGCTATAATTACCTCATTTATAGCACTGCATATCTAATATTTTCATGAGTGATAACTACTGGTATCACTATGTATTGATTGGGTCACCCTTTTTTTTCACCATATAGGTCTAGAATCATGGATTGAACTTATGGGTGATCACAAATGCATAACTAATGTATTGTGTTTTCCAATATATTTGTTTCTTTTCCTCCCAGTTATTGAGAGTCACGGGTGTGCTATAATTACCTCATTTATAGCACTGCATATCTAATATTTTCATGAGTGATAACTACTGGTATCACTATGTATTGATTGGGTCACTTTTTTTCACCATATAGGTCTAGAATCATGGATTGAACTTATGGGTGATCACAAATGCATAACTAATGTATTGTGTTTTCCAATATATTTGTTTCTTTCACAGGTTGGTCTCTATACCTGCGGGTAGAGTTCCCGTAGGACCACTACGTGGTAGGTAGTTTTTCACCTCACCATTAGGTGTAGATAGTTTTCTTTTCATTTGGTCCTGAGGAATCACCACTGATCATTCTTGACTACTAGGCGAGAAACATGTCGACCATTTAGGAGTAGAGCGCTTACTTTTGACACATTACAGCCAGATAGTCGCCTCTCCTATTCCTTATTTTAACCAGGATGGGATCCTTCCAGAATAAAGTTTATTTAGAGGATTCCCTCCCCTGTTTTATCTTGCACATTCACCATTACATCTACACGTACTAGGCCCCTTACACCCACGGCACCTAAACGGCAAGGAACAAAAGATCTCCGGTAAAGAGCCCCTTTATGGGTGCCCGTCGGGTATTGCAGCGCCGACCCTATGAGGAGCAGGCCCATATGATGAAGCATGACACCTAGCTTGCTGGGTGTGTGAGGGCCGTAGTTCCGAAAGGAGGATGTCCCCCTCCTTGGAGGACAACCTATCCACGTGACATCACATAAACTCTCTTACTGTGTTCTGTGACCCACTGAGGAACTTCGTACTCACTTCTTGTTGAAAATTAAAATACCCATTGATATTCACAATTGGTTCTGTGTTTTGTACAGCTGAGTGTCTAGCTGGTGTGTACGTACCTTTCAGAAAATGTTGTTGGCAATCTGGTCCCCGCGCCTTCTCCCCTCTGCTGCAGCGCTACCATCCCTTGGTTGTATGGCAGGTGGTCCCGGGCCATCATCCTCAGAATCTGTGTCAGACACATCCATGGGCAGTCCACCCCTGCAGGCCATGTTGTGCAGCATGGCACATGTTGCCACAATTTTACAGACTGTATCTGGCGCATACTGCAGAGCTCCATCACTCTTATGCAGGCATCTGAAGCGCGATTTCAGTATTCCAAAAGTACGCTCAATCACTGTCCTTGTGCGCCTGTGTGCAGAGTTGTACCGCCTTTCATGTATGTTGTTGGGAGACAGATACGGTGTGAGGATCCATGCACGCAGTGCATACGCACTGTCACCTGGTGTGAGACATATGATGTTGATGTTAAATGCTTACAGACATGCAAGTATAGTTACAAAAGTCTGGGGACAGGTGATAACATTACCTAGGAGGTGTCCATCGTCAAAGTCACCTCTTTCTAACCTTTGATATAGACCACTGTGCCGGAAAATGAATGCATCATGGGTGCTTCCAGGGTATTTTGCTACAATATCTGTGATGATGTTTTTAGCGTCACACACTACTTGGATATTGAGGGTTGTTGGTTATTGTGCTTTTTCTGTTACGAAAAATTTATTCAATGCGGGATGGTGGACATATGGGCACATGTGTCCCATCTATGCACCCTATGACCTGTGGGAATCTTGCTAACCTGTAGAAATCCATTTTTGTCTGCTCTAATTCCTCATTGTCACGGGGCATGTATATGTGTTGATGTATGTGGTGTAGCATTGCATCTAGGAAAGCATGGAAGAAACGCAAAAGCGCACTCTGAGACACACCACCAGCCACTGCAATGACATCCTGCTAACTACCAGTGGCCAAAAGGTGGAGGGAGCACAACACCTGCACATGTGTGGGAATTGCATTGCTGCGCAAGGTTCTACTCTCAAGTTGTAACTTCAAGGTGTCAATGAGCTTTAGTATGACCCTGCTACATAGCCTGTACTGATCATAAATCTCCTCTTCTGCCTTATCCAACAATGTCAGCCTGACTCTGAATATCCGCTCCTGTCTGCTTCTCCTCTGCATTTCCGCCATTATCCGCCTCCTCCTTGCTAACACATACAGGGCAGCTATTGTGGAAAGGTTTGTGATGCATTCTGGGTGTGTTTTTATAGGTTGATCCTGATTACCACCAGTTTCAGGTTAGTGGTAGTATATACATCTGACAAATTGATGGAAATAAATAAAAAAAATATGGAAAATATAAAAGTAATTCCCAAGAAAGATTGGTGTATTCAAATTTTCACAAAGATTATGTAGTGTTCACTTGGATGTTGAATGTGAAAAGTGAAAATGTTTTAGTGGTTGTGGATGTTTGAAATGGGGAAGACAGTCTGTAGCTGATGCGGAGACTTACAAAGGGGCTTATTTAGAAGCCCCTTGTGCCGCCGGTGCTTCACTTTTTTCGATGCATCGTCGGCGCAGTGCGCTGGCGCATCTATACAAGGCTTTGTAAATGCGGCCCCTTTTCACTCATCACTTTGTGTGAAAGTGGTGTGCCATGGGTGTTGCTGTGGGTGTTCCCATGCAACACCCATGGATTCTGCCACATTCCCAGATTTACAACATTTAGTAAACCTGGGAATGCGTCAGAATCCTAAGACTCCCCAGGGGAGGCGTAAGGAGGCGCAATAAGGAGAAATACTTTTATTTCTCCTCGTTTTTTCCTCTTTAAATGCGTCCTGCATTCTGCATAGAAAACGGAAAACATCATCAATGATTGTTTTTGTGCAGGAAGGTGTCCCTTTCTGCACAAAAATAATAATCCCCACAACGAAGGCACCCTTGCACCATGGTACAAGGATGCCTACATTGGCGCATGGCAGCCAATTGTGCGCCAGCGCAGGGGTAAGCACAGGGATGCGTCATATTGTTGTAAATATGATGCATCCCTGTGCTTTTAAAATGACGTGCTGCGTCATTTTGTTGTAAATGAGGGCTGTGGTATCTTCAATGAATATCTTCAAGCACACTCCACATTCCCAGTGTGTGGTACAGCTTCATCTCAGAAGACCAGTGCAGTGCACTCATGGTTTTGTATGAATTGAAATCTAGAGCAATTTTGTAAGGAACTCAATTGTAATACATATGGAAATACTATGAAAATTCTATTTTAATACAGACAAAAGACAAGACAATATCTTATTTTTTTAAATAGCAACACTTAAATCATCCCTTTGGTGCTTTATTTGCAAGCCCATGCCACACAGGATACATTTCAGTAAAGCATGTTCCACTGCTCATATTTGCAGTTATTGGTAAAAAAGCTGACGCTGTGGCTATACATAACATTGTATGTGTTAGCGCAGATAAGGAAAAACACCAATTGTGCTAATTCACGTTGATGAGGCTTGTCCAGAAAGGTCACAAACAAGGCGGACAAGAAAACAGGTCTATCCCACTGGAGCTTTTTATCGCACTGAATACAGGTTAAGCCGGACCTCACAGTAAAGGTATCTGACCTCGTATAGCCCTGCCCGGCTACAAAGTTCTATGCAAAAGAAACAATTGATGGACGGAATTCTGGACAATGCAAACATTCACCCCCATTCACAAGAATCTGGGTTTAATCCATCATTCTTCTGCTCACAACACCACCCCTGTTTGGACCCAGCCATATGCAAATCAGTCTTGACCCTGTTCCTTATGGGAACAGTCCAGCCCAAACAGCCAAACCAGGTCCTCCCTTGACCGGAACCAAGCATCCTAGGAACAGTTTCAGGGCCTCACCCTTCATCAGCCAGGCTAGCTTGAATCTAGTGGTGTAGTGAGCACGGGGCCCACATCTGGGCATACCCTTCCCACTTAGGGCAACATATGCAAAAGAAACAATTGATGGACGGAATGCTGGACAATGCAAACATTCCCCCCCAGTCACAAGGATCTGGGTTTAATCCATCATTCTTTTGCTCACCACACCACCCCAGTTCGGACCCAGTCATATGCAAATCAGTCTTGACCCTGTTCCTTATGGGAACAGTCCAGCCCGACTGCCAAGCCAGGTCCTCCCTGGAACGGAAACAAGTATCCTAGGACCGGTTTCAGGGCATCACCCTTCATCAGCCAGGCTAGCTTGAATCCAGTGGTGTAGTGAGCACGGGACCTATGTCTGGGCATACCCTTCCCACTTAGGGCGACATTTGCAAAAGAAACAATTGATGGACAGAATGCTGGACAATGCAAACATTCACCCCCAGTCACAAGGATCTGGGTTTAATCCATCATTCTTTTGCTCACCACACCACCCCAGTTTGGACCCACCCATATGCAAATCAGTCTTGACCCTGTTCCTCATGGGAACAGTCCAGCCCGAACTGCCAAGCCAGGTCTTCACTGGACCAGAATCAAGCATCCTGGGACTGGTTTCGGGGTAACACCCCTCATCAGCCAGGCTAGCTTGAAACCAGTGGCAAAGTGAGCAAGGGACCCAGGTCTGGGCATACCCTGCCATCTTAGGGCACACAAAGCAAACACAAGGAGATGGTGGACAGAGCACTGAAATCTTTCTGCTACTCACCCCCAGTCACAGATCTGGGTTTAATCCATCATCGTTCTTTAGCTCACTTCGCCACCCCAGTTCAGACCCAGCCATATGCGAATCAGTCTTGACCCTGTTCCTCAAGGGAACAATCCAGTCTGAACTGCCAAGCCAGGTCCTCCCTGGACCGGAGCAAGCATCCTGGGACCGGTTTCGGGGCATCACCCCTCATCAGCCAGGCTAGCTTCAATCCAGTGGAGCAGTGAGCATGGGACCCACATCTGGGCATACCCTTCCCACTTAGGGCGAAAAATGCAAATGGAACAAATGATGGACAGACTGCTGAACAATGCAACCAGTGAGTAAAAGAAAGATGGATGAAACCCGATCTTTGTGACTGGGGTGAATATTTGCATTGTTCAACATTCTGTCCATTATTTGTTCCTTTTGCAGAAACTGAAGTCAGGCACACAATTCGGACATTCCAGGGGAAAGTGACAGGATTCAAGAGGCGCTCCATGCATAAGGAAGCAATGTGACAAAAGGCTCTGATATGCCCACCAGGAATACAGAAGGATGCCTAACTATGAGGAAGAAACAAGAAAAGAAAGCAAAAAGCCATTGTGGAGATACGGATAATCAACTACACAACACCAGAATGGTCAGCAGCAGCCTCGAAGAGCACAGTTGGACCACAGAGAACCTTCATTGTATTTATAGCCTGAAGATAATCATCTTTCCAGTTCCTTTGTACTTTTTTAGGTTTCGCCTGCCCAGCGCTTGCACTGTGCTTGAGAAATCTATTTTTTTTAAATATAAACTTAAAAGGGACCTGCATCCCGCCTCCACTCTTTTCTGGCGTCTCATTGGTTCCTGTGCATGCCACTTGCCTTTCCTCCATTTCTATTGGATGTAGCATATTTTCCTGCATTTACCAATGCTTGTTCCTCATCTGCTTCTCTTATCAGTTTCCCGCCGCCAAAATAATTTTAACATCCGCTTTGGTGGAACTATATTTTCATAAAGTTTTGCTTTTTACTCTTGCAGCATATTTATTTAACAAATTATCACCCAGAGAGATTACGTGATTTCCATAGAATCACAGTATGTTGCGCGGCGCCCCCGAGACTCGAACCGGGATCCCCTGCTCTTGAGTCAGCAGCTCTGGCCACTGCGCCACCTCCTCTCCACTTCTGTGTTATCTGTCAGGCAGCTCTTTCCTTCTCCCGGACAATGATTGATAAAAACAGCTCTTTATTCATTACATAGGCGAAACCGATGCATTAGCAATGCTTGTCTTCGTTTAGCTCCTTCCTACATTTAAATACACTGGCTTCTAAAGGTAGAATACTGGCGTAAAAAAGATTTCAGAACATACATAATGATGACAGAGAAGCCACCCGGCACAGTTAATCTACCAATTTTTCATTGACTCCTTTTCTAAGATGTCTCAAGCTTTTTTTGGGTCACACTGCTGTCATTTGTCGTTGCACAATGTTGAATTAAAATGTTTGCTAATAACCGTGTCATACTGCTGGTGCTACTTTTATTCTAGACCGCATTATCTGTGAATAATGATCAGAAAATAAACACTGGTGCTCATGGGTAAACAAATAAACTTGACTGCAAGGGTTTTCTATATATATTTTACACTGGCGAGTCGCTGGGATTAACTGAGCAGATTAAAACAAACATCGACCTAGCCCATGGCTACTCAAACACATTTTTCCATGGGCCAAAAAGTTTTGTCTGTGATGTGACCGAGGGCCGCATTGATGCCAGCAGGGTTGGCGGTCAGGAGCAGGTGGTTCTGGGGGGCAGTGTCGGTATGGCGGATGTAGGGGAAGCAAAACATATACATGTAGTGGCTGAAATGCACAATGTGAAACAAGAAAACCTGTGATCAATCCCAGCTTCCCCATTTTACCAAATTGTGTAATCCTAGGCAATTGTTTTAGTTCAGTTTCCCTCCTTGTTCTTCATTATCACATATAAAAGGACATCGTAATACATTACTTCAGAATGTGCACTGTAGAAAACCTTCTCCTGTGTTTGACTTAATAAACTATAATCTTGTTCATGTATAATAGGAACCCAGCCCAAAGAGTGCAATTAACAACTGACTTGCATCATAGTTCACTATTGACATTGTTCTCAGGATGGAAGGAAGAATGAATGTTTGTAGATTTTGCTTGAAAACTATCACTTTAAGGAAAAATACTTGTCATTGCACTGATATAATGTGATGTACTAAGGTGAAACGGTCTGCATGTTAATGAAACTCACTTTTTGACATTTTAAGAGACCTTATCATATTTGTTCACTATTGCTGCAAGATGTCTTTAAAAATAAAGGTGTTTCTAAAGTTAAGTTTGCTGTATAACCTAGATGCTTCCTTTCTTTAACTTCAAATAACCTTTAAATAAAGGCTTGCCTGCTTATTTTACTTCTTCGTCAATGTTAGTGATGAGTTGAGAAAACAGGAGCCCAGAGCTGCTTTTGACCATTGGGCTGCATGTAAAGGTCAAGAGGGCTGCATGCGGTCCCCGGGCCATACCATCACTGGCCTTGCCAATAGGCCTGGCCTTTAATAGTTGCTTGCATAGCTGTTGGGTTTGTCAATGCTTGTGCATTGGCAAACCCTGTAGGCATGGTGTTATTTAAAGGCAAAAGTGTTTCTTCAATGATTGCCAAGTTTGTGAGCATGGTTATGTGGATGGGCGAGTGGATGAATGTAAGAAAGAGGCAAATGTTGACTGAATGGATGGATGAGTGAGTTGCTGGATGGATGAATGGGTGAAATATTTCATAGATGATGGCGTAAAGGAGAGTGGCAAATTGAGTTAGTGGACCAAGTGCAGTGAGGACTCGCCATCTAGGAGGGCAAAGGGAATGTGTGGGGATACAGGCAGGTTACTTTTGCCATGTGAAGGCTTGTTTGTGGGTCAGAAGGAAGGGTGTATGGTGGAGTGTAGGGCTGGGCCTTTTAAGCATAATTTTCAGCTCTGTGTAAATGGGCCATCTTTTCTTGGGGTTTTGGAAAAAAGATTCTGCTTGTGCAGAAATTTGTGTGTTGCAGCATTAAGTTACATGCATTATGGACATCTTTTCAAAAGATGAGATTTAACATTTTATTTATGCAGAACATACGAAGACTGTTTTTGCTGCATCTAAGCACTGTAGATAACTTGTTACTGCTAAACAATCTATTGGTACTACATTTACTGACATGGGGGAGAACAGGAAATTTGAATTACACCCAACCCATAAGTCACTGCAGATGTCACTAGCGAGTAAAGGCAGAAGGACACTACACAAATACGACCACACAGGCACACACATACATGCCTGTAGTGTAATGAGACTTAGCAATGATGGAACCCTTTTGCAGTTACATGCAGAAGAATAAAGACGTGTATTACTAAGCTCCATGTGTGGCGTAGTCATTTGCAGGTACCCAGGCTGGGGAGGACAATACAAATGGGGACGAGATAGTGTATAAATAACCCGAAGATTGACAGTGCTCTCCTAGAGAGTTTGCCATGGTCCAAGCAAACTGCTCGTGCATGCCACGTGTGCCATTGTCAAAGTACAGAATCAATGCCTAATACATGTGGAGTCAAAGCACAGCTCCAGCACTGTGAAGCAGTTGAAGATAACAAAAGCATTGCAGAGAATCTACATGTCTTTGGCAGAGAACCTTCTGGTCAAGCCATACATAAAGGTATCGAGCTGCCATGCAAGATAAAGTCATACGTTATAGGGAGCATTACTGTCCAAGGCGGATACCTACAGACACAAAAAAGAAGTGCTAAGGACTGCAGTAGTCACATATGAATAACATACACAAAACGCAGGCTGATTAAACAATTAATAAGAAAGCATACAATCATTCCACTTACCTGTGCCCCGATAAGCGGAGCTCTATGACCGCAGCTCTTGCTGAGGAGACTCAAGAAGAAGCACAAGGGTTGTGCTCACTGAGCTGTCCAATATCTGAAGTGGCACACCATCAAATATGCCAGGTGGCGGCTCGAACAACTCCAGCGGCTCCAGAAAGTGAAGGGCTCTGATGAAGACGAAGAAGGAGGTCACAGCACCACAAACTGTCCAGGTCGATCCAGAAGCCGATCCATTGCAGGGCCTCAGAGATGGTGCAGATGATGCAGGTCCTAGTGGACAATCGACAATTTCTGAAAGAGCTCCACCCTCAAAGTTAGTCACTCTCAAAAATGGTTACAATGATGCCGCCTTCCTGAGCCCACCATCACCATGCGATACCGCCAAAAAGCAAAATATTGGCAATAGATGGATTGTGTGTCTTGAGACATTTAATGATTTCACTGATGCACTTGAAGAGACCGATAACAAAAAGATTATCAAATACCTCAAAAATCTTGCTGGTCATGATGTAAAAGAAGTCATATAGAAAATGCTGCGAGCTGATGAAGAAGTCACATACAATCAAATCAAGAAACTTTGAATCTAAAGTTGAATCCAATGCCTATGTTTATTACGAAAGATACATTTTCAGTCAAGAATGACAGAATGTTTATGAAACCATTGATGAATTTGTGGAGAGACTCAACACACTCATCAAACACTGTAAGTTCAATGAATTTAATGATGAAGAAGCTATACGTCTTAGAGTTATTGATGGATGCTTGTCAGATACATTCAGATGATGAAGGCTAAGTGAAACTCTTAGCCTAGAGCAAGTGTTAATGGCTGCCAGAGCTAAAGACCATGTGGATAGCCAAGCTGCTGACATGGAGGCTGGAGCTGCCCAGGATGAATTAGTCATGAGCGTGAAAAGTAAGCCAAGGCACAAGATTGAAAGACAGCAAAGTGATGTCTACATGATCAAAGAAGTTGTGTTTTAAATGTGGATTTTCATTTCCACATGAAGGTAAATGTCCCGCCATTGGACAGATATGTAAAGGTTGTGGGAAGAAGAACCATTTTGTGACGGTTAATAAAGTAATGGAAAAAGCAAGTGAGCCATGGCGCAAAGACAAAATGGCTGCCGGAACTTTCCAGAAGCAATGTTCGATGAACACCCACAAAGCCAAATGACTTCTTTGTTTCATGGTTTAGGAAAGGTTAAGACTATAAAAATAAAGCAGCATATTAATGAGAAAGTCCATCCTGTTGCTCGAAGACATAGACAAATTGCTTTTCATTTACATGACGCTGTTAAAAAAGAACTTGAATGTTACTCAAGCATGATATATTGAGCGTTCTACTGGTCCCACTCCATGGGTTTCTCCCATAGTGGTAGTGCCCAAAAAGGACAGTAAAGGAGCTGTATGTATATGCGTTGACATGCATCAGGCAAACAATGCTATTGAGGGAGAACAATATCCAGGTCCACACATTGCTGACATGATAACGCAATGAAATGGTGCAAAGTTCTTCTCTTGCCTTGATTTGAATAAAGGTTATCATCGGTTGGAACTCGAAGAAAATTGCAGGTACATTACAACCTTTTCTACACATGTTGGTCTGTTTCAATACAAAAAACTAAGTTTTCGTATATGTCATCAGCTGCAGAACTTTTTCAAGACATCATTTGACGTATCATATATCCTGTCACATATGCGTTCAATTATAGCAATGACATTTTGGTTGTCGGAGCTACACAACAAGAGCATGATAAAGCTCTCACCCAAGACCTGGAACGAGCTACCGGCAGACATCAGACGCGCCCCCTCCCTGAACACCTTCAGGTAAACCCTCAAGACCTGGCTCTTCGGCTAAACAGATCTGCGGACCCCCTCCCCCTTAGCGCCTTGAGACCCTCACGGGTGAGTAGCGCGCTTACAATTCCCCTGATTGATTGATTGAAGTATGTTGGTTACTTGCTAATACAGGTTTGACTTTGAATACAGACAAAGCTACAATTCTTTGGCCACATCGTTTCTGATGGAGTCTGACACCCGATCCTGCTAAAGTGCAAGTGCTGTGAAATGCTGATCCACAACTTGATGTTTCTATGGTGCGTTCATTTCTTGGCATGGCCAGCTACTCTTCCAGATATATACAAGACTTTGCCACTGTAAGTGCTCCATTGAGAGAACTGACAAAATATAATGTTTCATTTCATTGGTCATATGAATGTGAGAAAAGTTTTAAGAAAAGCAAACAAGCCACTGAGACTGATACCCAACTGGAATATTTCAGTCTGAAACTTCATACCGAGGTTGTTGTTGATGCTAGCCCAGGCGGGTTAGGCGCGATCCTTGCACAGCCCAGCAGACACCCGAATGCTCAATGGCATATTGTGGCATATGCAAGTAGGAGTTTGTCCCAAACAGAACATGCTTATTCACAACCTGAATAAGGACCTTTAGCCATGGTATGGGCTTGTGAACATTTTCATGTGTTCCTGTATGGAAAGCCTTTTAAGCTGATAACTGATCATCAAGCTTTAATAAGGATATTTGGCAATTCAAAGGCCAATATGCTTCCTTGCATTGAGTGATGGGGACCACAATTGCAAGAGTACAATTATAACATTGTGCATCATCCAGGGAAGGATCGGAACCCTGCTGACTACTTTTCCAGAGTGCCTATACAAGGCCACGGTCCTCCATCCAAGATGACTGACGCCTATATCAATTTCATTTTAAGATCGAACATACCAGCTGTCATTTCACTAGCTCAGATTATCACTGCCATGAGCCAAGATAGTGACATGCTAAAGTTGATAGATATAAATACATATCAGTCATGGAACCAATACCCTCAACCTCTCACCAGTGATGGGGAATATCAAAAATACAAAAATGTCAAAGATGAACTGTCCAGAACTCAGGAAGGAGTTATTTTGCAAGGGAAAAGAATTCTGATTCCAGAGAATTCTGATTCCGTTACAGAAAATGATTGAAGTTACTCATGAAGGACATCGTGGTAGCGTTGCCACAAAACGTGATGTCCTAGACCGAGTCTGGTTTCCATATATCGATGAGCGGGTTGAAAAGGAATTAAACGCCTGTCTTCTGTGCAACTGCTTTTCTACTAAATTTATGCAACACACCTTAAACATGTCAGAACTCTGAAGCATGCCTGAGAGAGAATACCATTAACTTTTTCCGTCCACTTGACAATGTATATCACCTGATGGTGAATGTGGATGAATACTCACAATTTCCCGTTAATTGAGGCTTTCTTATCTAACACTCAAGTCTGAGTCATTGAGAGACTAGAGAGCATCTTTGCGACATGGGGTATTCCAGCCATTTTGAAATCTGACAATGGCCCTCCTTTTGCCTTTTAACAGTCAATAGTTCAAAGATTTCTTAGAGCATCTGAATATAAAGCATCAGAAGAGCACACCTCTGTGCCCACAGACCAAATGACTTGTTGAGCGATTTATGAGTACGCTAAAGAAAGCAGTGCAGCATGCTACTCTTGAAAAGCTCGACTTAAAAACTGTGTTAAATTCTACCTTAGAAGCTCATCGTTCAACACCTCACTCAACCACAGATGAAAGTCTTGCAACATTGATGTTCGGGAGTGCAATGTCAACCAAGAAAGAAGAGAACGCAACTTGTGAGAAGGACTTGGTTCATAAACAAAAGATGAAAGTGTATGCTGACAAATGACCAAATGCAAAGAACATCGTCTTTAAGAGAGAAGATCGGGTGCTTGCATGCCAGATGCAGAAGAGAAAATCTGATGCCCCATTTTAAGCAGAACTTTTTCAAGTGGCTTTTAACAAGAGACACGTGGTGACTGCCCAGGGCACGGGGAAGCCTATTACCAGAGAATCTTCTCACTCTCGCCATTTAACTCATCATTCATCAGATGTACATGTTGAAGGAGAGACTGGCTCTGAAGCACCAGTGACTGCTGTTGCCTCTCCACCATCAACATAGATCCTGGACATTGATGGTGACAGTTCACAGTTTCCAATGACAAGATCAGGTTGAACAATTAAAGCACCAAAATGTTTGTAAAAATTGCAATTTTTAATTTAGCAGAGGGGTAGATGTAGTGTCTTGCAAGTTAGCAATGACAGAACCCTTTTGGCTCCTGATGGATTCCACAGAGCTGTGACGTAAGTGTTAGAGTTGAATGCAATGATTTGGATTGTTGAGTTCGCCGTTACACGCAGAAGAATAAAGACATGTATTACAAAGCTCTATGAGTGGCGTAGTCATTGGCAGTAACCCAGGCTAGGGAGGACGCTATGAAGATGGCAAGGCAGCTAACAGTGTCTTTAGGTAAGACTGTCTTACCTAAAGACACTGTTAGCTGCCTTGCCATCTTCATGTGCACCAAATAATATCATACAAAAATACATACACATATCGAGACTCTCAATCAACACTCTTTTGGCATTGGACTGTTCAAATTCCACTCAAACAAGGCTCCTTCTTACCACAACACAAAGTATAGGTCAATGGACCAGCACACTTCAGCCATAAAATGCCTACATTTTGAGTCACTGCAGTTATCCATTTCAAATGTATTCATACACCAAAAATAAATAGCTCCCCAAAAATAGAACTGTTGAGACACTTGTACATCCCAGTGACTGCTAATCCCTATCAACTACTTCCATAACACTCAGGACATTTATTGCAAGTTGCAGTGTTAACTCTTCTCTATCAACCACCTTTGGTATATCTATTTATCATTTAGGGAAAAAGGAGCACAAAGCATGAAACTAGCAAGAGTATATATGCAAATTTATTGGTTGAAGGCACACCCCCTCAGTTTTGCGACTGCTGCTTTAAGCAATTGCATCTGACTTGAGAGGACCTCTATTCACGACTTGAGAAAATGAAACAACTTTGCATCACTTGCACCTCTTTCTGATACACTAGTATTGTAGTTCCTTGTATTTATTATGTGCACAAAGTCCATGATTTCAGGAACATCCTGGAATAGATTTGCAGTTGCCATTCACCACTGGTGTGCACATTCTAATTCCTAAAATGAAATGTAAAGTTTAAGGGTCGAAGTAAGTCCATGACAAGAGTGATTTTACAGAAGTTAATATGTTTGTTTACTGCACTTGTTTGAGGAAAACTTGGACCTAGGTGCAAAGCAGTGCTGTATGTATTTTCCCACAGATGTCAATGTTGTGTGCCTTTTTGCATAACTCACTCTTACAAAGTGTAAGTATACACTCAGGAAGGGCTATGATTCCATTGTACTATTCTGCAAGGACCACTGTGGTAGTAGAGTGTGACAACCTTTCCGTCTTCTTTGCACTCTTCTGTGCGGACCTTTGTTGGTAGTATAAGGCAACTTCAGTTTTCCAACTCCATTGCACTTTTCTGTGAGGATGTTTGTTGGTAATATAGTGCAACTGCAGCTTTCCATCTCCATAATACTCTTCTGCGATGACCTCTTGTTTTAGTATAGAGTACCTGCAGCTTTCTATCTCCATTACAGTCTTCTGTGAGGATAACACTTGATAATATATAGATCTCTGTTGATAGTAGAGTGGGAAACACTTTAATAAACATTTTACTCTTTTGTGTGGATGTCTGTTGGCAGCATAGTGCAATTGCACATTTCCAGCTCCATTGCACTCTTTCGTGAGGACCTCTGTTGGTACAATAGTGTGGCTTCTGCTTTCAAATGTCCTTGTACTCTCCTCTGAGGACAGCATTCAGCTGTACAGTATAACAATCTTTCCATCTTCCTTGTACTTTCCTGTGAGTATATCTGTAGGCAGCATAGTGAGACTTCAGTATTCCAGCACAATTCTGAGTCTGTTGAAAACTTGAACCTAGATACATGGTCTGTTCAGTATGCATTTTCTCAAGTTCTCAACTTTGTCTGTGACACTCATGCCTTTGTTTAGTATGGTGCAAGTAAGGTTTTGTATTTGCTCAAAATAAATATGAAGGTTGCATAACTCATTCCTCAGAAGCTTATGTATGAATACTGCAAGAAGGCCATGTTTCGGTACTACTGTTCCTGTGTATAGATATGAATAAAAGATTGCAAATAGCAGAATACAGGGAAAACGTTTAACTGGATGAATCATTACATCTTCACTGAGGAAGAGCTATGACACACAGAAAGTGCTGCTATTCTCTGAGTTTGTTGCCCCCTACTATCCTCATTCAGTATTCAACTTTTATGAATGAATGAATGAATGAATGAATGAATAGTGGGACTTATAAAGTGCACGGCTACTCCCAGGAGTGTCCCGGTGCTAGTGGAAAAGTAAGAGTGGGATAAGAGACTGTTTAGAGCAGATCCAGTTCTCTTTCCCCTTTACAATAATTTATGTGAGCATACCTATCCTCCCTTTAATAAAACTACAGTCCCCCATCTTCTGTGAGAACATCTGTTGGTATTATAGCGCAACTGTAGCTTTTCATCTCCATTGTATTCTTCTGTGAGAACCTCTTTTGGATATATAGTGTAACTTCAGTTTTGAAGCAATTGTCTTCTCCTTTACAAACGTCTGTCAGCTGTATAGTAAAAGTGTAACTAGGTACTAACTTGGCTACCAGTAGGAACCTCATGGCACTATGGGCAAAGGGAGGTCCTTTTACATCTTTGGGTTGTGAGGAGAGTCATGTCTCCTAGTCCAGTGATGACAAAAGCAAATACAAACATTCCTGCTGTAGTGCAAAACAAAACATTGTTTTTTAAATGCAATCCATGATAGGATCAAGATTTAAATGTGTGATGATAGAATCTGCTTTTCAGATATAAAATAATAGTTCATGCACTCCACAAAAAGCAAAGGAGACTTCGATATATACTTTTCTGAAACTGTCATGAAGCCCTTATTCTTATTTAACTTTTTACTTCACTTAGCAATGTTAGATCAATTTCTCCATTGATAATAGCTTTAATACCATTCCAAGCAATTTCTGGCAAATTTCACTTGATGTAATATTAGGAACGTGTATTCATGGATTTCTTAACTTAACAAGGATAGCAAAGGCATTAAGTATCCTAGTTAATCAAATTCACATTGATAGTCAGAACGTTTTCTTATCTATTAAATTCTTTATCCTTCTTCATACATGAATAAAAGTGCCCCCAACGCGTTTCGCCCGAAATTGAGCTTCATCAGGGCTGCAATATAATTAAAAATATAGAATAAAACATACAATAATTACTTTTTAAGATAAACTGCAGGATGCAGCATCATACAGACAAACAAACTACATGTATAGTGAAATGATGCTCAAATGATACTGCAAGCATAATTCCAAATGAACAACAAAAATATGATAATGCTGAGGTTTACACTATTACATAGAAATCTTACAATCATTAACATCTGTAGAATTTTTTGGTTGGGGAAGGAACAATCTCTAAGCAAATTTAGTTCAAGCTATCACAAACCGATGCACAGTATCTTATACCTGAGTAACCAAGATAATTCAAGTCAGCTCAAAGAAAAT
The DNA here is from genome assembly GCA_963921515.1 of Calotriton arnoldi. Classification (NCBI taxonomy): domain Eukaryota; kingdom Metazoa; phylum Chordata; class Amphibia; order Caudata; family Salamandridae; genus Calotriton; species Calotriton arnoldi. Next base: position 72,768 of record CAWUFW010004704.1, read on the forward strand.
TATGATCACATTCAACACAGGCTAAGACAAAATGGTGACATTGTTGAAAGCCATCTTGCATAAGCAAATTAGAGGATGCAGCTAGAGACAATCTGTTGATTGATGATAAAAATTATCATAAAAGAAAATTGGGGAAAAACACACTAAAATTAACATATAAACAGAAAAGAAAAAGAAACATATCCATATAGACAACCTGGAATCGGACACTTTACTCCGCACGCATTTACAATGGGTGCCATTACCCTGCATTTTTTATTCCGCAAAACTTTTTGCAACGCAGGGCTTTACAACGCAATCCATTACAACGCATTGTCCATTACAATGCAATTTACTATTCTAACTCCACCGGGGCGTTGTAATGGGGAATGCGTTGTGATGGTTTGCGGTGTGAAGCCCTGCATTGTAAATGTTTTTGCGGAGTAAAAAATGCGAGGTAATGACATGCGTTGTAACTCATGCGGAGTAAAGGATGTTTCCCGACAACCTGTTCCAAGTAATCCATCTATGCAAACACGGTGGGAAAAGCGATCTCACATTATCACAAATGATCTTACCATGATCTCTACAGATGGTCTGTTTCATGAAAAATTTCAGATAGAATTAATGTAGTAGGTTCAAGCAAAATCAGCAATCATCCATTAGGAACACTGCAAGATGTTATTACCTTAAGAGAGGTGCCTTACAGACCAGGTTTTTGTGTATTTATATTAAGACAAAATGGTGACATTGTTGAAAGCCATCTTGCATAAGCAAATTAGAGGATGCAGCTAGAGACAATCTGTTGATTGATGATAAAAATTATCATAAAAGAAAATTGGGGAAAAACACACTAAAATTAACAAATAAACAGAAAAGAAAAAGAAACATATCCATATAGACAACCTGGAATTGGACTCTTTACTCCGCACGCATTTACAATGGGTGCCATTACCCTGCGTTTTTTATTCCGCAAAACCTTTTGCAACGCAGGGCTTTACAACGCAATCCATTACAACGCATTGTCCATTACAATGCAATTTACTATTCTAACTCCACCGGGCGTTGTAATGGGGAATGCGTTGTGATGGTTTGCGGTGTGAAGCCCTGCATTGTAAATGTTTTTGCGGAGTAAAAATGCGAGGTAATGACATGCGTTTTAACTCATGCGGAGTAAAGGATGTTTCCCGACAACCTGTTCCAAGTAATCCATCTATGCAAACACGGTGGGAAAAGCGATCTCACATTATCACAAATGATCTTACCATGATCTCTACAGATGGTCTGTTTCATGAAAAATTTCAGATAGAATTAATGTAGTAGGTTCAAGCAAAATCAGCAATCATCCATTAGGAACACTGCAAGATGTTAAATTATAACAATAACCAAATAGTAAACACAATCTCTGCATAACATAATAAAGTAAAAGGAAAAGAAAAAGAAAAAAAGTAAAAAAATGCATAAACCAGCACCAACCACATGTGTATAAGCTCAAAGTCCAAGTGGTCACTTCATTGTTAAAAACGTCACTATGTTCCTAAGTGAAGACAGCATAAAAAGTGATCAGTCTTCATCAATATACTGTCACAAAGGCAATTTCTCCACCTTGTTATTTAAAAGTGCAACCCATCACCAAGTAAAGTGATACAGATCATTGTTGATGATCTTCAACATATGAAAGACGCAATAAGCTACCTTTTAAAATATATGGAGCTTGAGTTGTCTGATATCATATCTTTGTTATGTTTTATAAAAATGATGCTCACAATGCCTAAGTAATTATAGATGAGTTTGACATTTAAGAGATTGTTATTATGTGTGTGATGTAAGATAATTCTGTGTTATTTAGTAACATTGATCTGTTCAGGAAGAAGGAGTGTCAGTAACTGAGTTATTAACTTTGGGGAGAGGGTAACCCAACTCCTACCAATGAAATAAATGCAATCTGTTTAGGTCAAGTTATGATATAACTGCACAATAGTGTCAAAGTATAGTTGTGTTTTATTAAGCGTGAATATTTATAGAGATGTCAAAGCAGACTTGTTTTTGTACAAAACACTCAAAGATTGGACCAAACAGCTTCTGCTGTCCAAACCAGCTTTAATAAAACAAAAGAAATATCATTCTGTTGTGAATTTATTCAGAGATAATCAAGGCCTCATTTATGAGGTTTTGCCATAGGGCAGCACCTCAGGCCTTCCTACTGCTCTGCCCTATAGCAAAAGAAAAGGGCAGGAATGTGCCGTATCTATCAGATACAGCACATTCCTGTCCTTTCTCCTGCGCTGATGCACAATGGGCTGCTGTGCGCCAACGCCGGCACCCTTGCACCATGGTGCAAGGGTGCCTGAGTTGCGGGGTTGATTATTTTTGTGCAGGAAGGGAAACCTTCCTCCACAAAAACAATCACAGTAGGCTTTTGTAGCACACATAGAAAAAGGAAAAACGAGGAGAATTAAAGATATTTCTCCTCGTTTGCCTCCCTTACGCCTCCCCTGGGGAGGCGTAGGTTTTTGGCACTGCCTCAGATTTATGATTTCTCGTAAATCGGGGGCAGTGTCATTGCGATGGATTTTACTGAAATCGTTCCCAGCAACACCCATTGCACGCCCCTTTAACGCAGAAACTGTGTAAAAGGAAACCATATTTACGAGGCAGCGTTGCACCAAAAAAAGTGGCTTAGTGCTGCCTGGTAAATATGGAGCAGGCTCCTGCGCCACGGAACGTCACAAAAAGTGACATTCTGGTGGTGCAAGGGGCCTCATAAATGAGGCCCTCAATGTGGCACAAATAGAAAAACTCAGCACTCTGTGAAATTATAGAGGTTTGGGGTTTAGGTGTTCATTACAAGTGCACAATATTGGTGTTGTGCTAACTCTTTAGCTGTAAACACAGGTAAAATGTGATAACAGCCCACCATTTCTGTACAATTAGAAGTTAATCCAGAAGGAACGGCGAATAAAGGAGTAGACACATTTTCCCTGGCAAAATGCTGTGCAGAAATAGCAATTTATGAGGATTAAGGCTCCAGGTTTCTGGTATGAGGCAGTAGATGGGATGAGGGAGTAGGTAGGATGTCAGGGGACAGGTTAGGAAGAAAACAGGAATGTCATTCAGAAGCCCAACTCTGAAGTGATTTTAATGGATTGATTTTACAGCTCATATAGTTGAGTTCAGAATACCTGAAGTCAGGGAATATAGGTGTGGGAACACTGGGCCAGTTATTTCTACCACTTGGTAATATTGCTCCGCTCAACTTATAAATAGCCTTTTAGAGATGGGTACATAAAGAGACTAGCAAGATATGTCAATCCATACACTTGTCAAGTGGTGAAAATAGACAAGAAGTATTAGTGCTTTGATGGGAGTCACTTCATCAAAGATTTCAACATAATTTTTTATGTGAAGCATGAAGTTGGATTGTTTGGTTCAGAAGAGGCTGGTCTGTGATACTAGATGGGGAACAGAGCAGTAGAAATGTTAGACCTGCCAGCCTTAGGGTGGTCTTCCCCCAAACATTTTGCCTGTTTGCCTACTTTTTGCTGAACTATTTTTGTTGGCCTTAGAACTCTGGGCACTTTACCATTGCTAACCAGTGCTAAAGTGCATGTGCTCACTCTCGTAAACATGGTAACATTGGTGTATCCACAATTGGCATATTTAATTTACTTATAAGTCCCTAGTAAAGTGCACTGTATGTGTGCAGGGCCTGTAAATTAAATGATGCTAGTGGGCATGTAGCACTGATTGTGCCACTCACTTATGTAGCCCTTTAAACATGACTTAGGCCGCCATTGCAAACCTTGTATGTGCAGTTTGGCTGTCATGTCAACCTGGCATTTTAAACCCCTTGCCAAGCTTTAAACTCCCCTTTTATTACACATAAGTCACCTCTAAGCAAGACCCTAGGTAGCCCATAGGGCAGGGACCTGTGTAAGTAAAAGGCAGGACATGTACTTTTTAGTTTTACATGTCCTGGTAGTGAAAAACTCCCAAATTTGTTTTTTACCACTGTGAGACCTACATTAGGGATTACTTAGTACATCTATTAAGTGTAATTCCTGATTGAGAAGGAGTAGAACTGTCATGTTTGGTGCTTTTGGACACGTGATATAAATCCTCTTTAATGGTAAAGTTGGATTTTTTATTACAACTTAAAAATGCCACTTTTAGAAAGTTGGCATTGTTCTGCTCTTAAGCCCTGTGTGCCTCTGCCTGTCTCCAAAACACGTCTGGGTTGGGTCACAGCTAGGCCTTGCAAATTCCCTCTAGACCGTCACACACAAAGGGAGCTTAGGTGTGCCTGAAAGGCCGTTCACATCCTGATGGGCCATTAACATCCAGAGGGGCATCCATAGCAGGATGGGAAGGAGCTGGCACTTGCACCTGAATAGGGCTGTGCCTATGCCCACACAAAGAGCTGCATACCCCCCTTTAGTGTGTCTGAAGCCAAGGCAGGAAAGGGAGGGCCTGTGTGCACGTCAAAGCCGCTCTTTGAAGTCTCCCACACTTCAAAGGCACAACTGGTTATAAGAACCGGGCTTCTGACCCCACCAAATCAGTGCACTTCTAGACCTGTGATACAGGAAGCAGGACTGCTGTGCTGCTGAAGGACTGCCACTCTGCTGGACTGCTGCTCTGGAATAATTGCTTTTCTGCTATACCGTACTGCCTGCTGTCTGCTGTTCTCTTTGCCTGGGTGAGAAGGACGCGACCTATAACACTTGAACCCACAGTGACTCCAAGGGTTTGTCTTCTTGACTCCTGTTCTACAGTCTCAGGGACATCAAAGACTATCTGCAACTCCCCAACCAGCACCTGAACTTTGCCATCTGTGAGTACCCTCCTGCCAAGTGGTGCCAATCCAGTCCTGGGCCCTTGCAAGTGGGTTTTCCTGTGCTGCAGTATCAAAATCCACGCAGTGCCTAATTTCCACTAATCGGAACTGACACATTTATCTCGACGCCGACGGATCTCTGCTTTTAGGACACCACAGCACCAGATGAGTGTCATTGCTCGACTACGATGCATTGCCTTCATCACTGACAGTATGACGATGATGCATCACTCAACTGAGTGACTCAGAACTGATGCATTGCATACGATCCAATGGATCATCGAGGACGCATCATCTCTGACGGCTCCTTGCAGTTGCTCCTCGACGTCGATGTTTCCCCATGAAGATACTGTTTTCAGCAGGCCCTGCAGATCTCTTAATCCTACCTGTGCTCCATCATGGTCAGATTGACTTTTCAGATTCGATGCGCTCCAGCGCACCCAGATAGCCCCGGATGGTGCTTTATGTTTCTAAGCACTATATTTCAAGATATTCTTTAAAAATTCATAACTCCAGTTCTACTTATTGCATGTTTGTCATTTTGGTCTTGTTTTGCTCAGTAAATAAAGATCTATTTGTCTAACCATGTGTGGATAATTTGTGTGGCGTTTTCACTATTTTACTGTAATAAGTATTGCACAATTACTTAACACATTTCCTCCTAAATTAAGTCCGCCAGCTCTGTGCCAAGGTACCAAAGGGGAAGCATAGGTTTATTTAGGGTGTGTATCTGACTTACCCTGACTCGGAATGTTGCCCCTACTTGGACAGGGTGCATACTCTGCCAATTAGAGACCCAAATTCTAAAAATAGGCTTACCAAGGTTGATATTGTAATGCAAGTTTCAGATGAGTGTCTGTATGTCTCATGATTAGTTCCTTCTTAAGCTTATAAAAGTAAAAGTACTTGATAAATTTAAAATGGTACACCTTTTCAGAAAATATTTTTCCTTTAGTCAACACCATAACAGACTGATAAAGGAGAGTTTGCGTTTTTTTTAGACATGATGCTTGTGAGAAATGACATATTTTTATCATGGTCTCCCTATTGTTTCCTGTATGATTTTGTTGGTGTTGGACATCTGTGTGCTCTACCGTTGCTAAAAGTATAAAGGTCCGTGTGTTCCCCGCTAAAACAAGTACTGTAATCTCGAATTCCATACCTGGCTCATTTAACTCCCCTACAAACCCATGGTGAATGGTGTGGAAATGCACCTAATGGCATGAAAAGTTCAATGTAATTTGTGGACTGTTGTGTGATATTACACCAACCATATATGTGACACAATAAGTACTTGACTACCAGGAACACCAATATACTCTGACTGTCCTGTAGTTTAAATGCACAGCACATACAGAGAAAACTGTCAGTACCATCTTGAAAAGTCTGCTTGTATATATTCATGAGTCACCCTGTAAGGGTGTCTTGTCAGCCCACAGGGCTTGGTCCTACTAAATAAAAATTGGGCACATTACATACTGGGTTGAGTGTGCTCTCACATTGAAATATAACCCTAAAGCTAATTTCAATGGGTAGGTTGTGCTAGCATTTTCCACAAACAGGTCTAGGTGTGATTGAAATATTCAATTCTACATCTCCTGCTAAATGATGCTAAATAAAATAATTGAAAGTTATGTTCTGATTTAATGATGAAATCAGATTTGTGATAACTTTAGTGGAAAAGTACTTTGTGCTACCTGAGGCAAAACCGGTGCAGGACCAGTTTATCCATTCAGCCCCTACAAAGCTGAACTACATATCCTTGGTTGAAAGAATTAACGTACCTGTCTAATAAGACAATAATCTGCCCCTGAGCCCTGAAAGAACAGGGTGATTTTTACTACTGGCTATGTAGCAGGGTGTGGACTGAAACTGTCAGAACATATGATAACCTTCACACTTCTTCATTTAAGATGGATGTTAGAAATAGGGGTCTGTAGTTGGCAGTGGTATGCACCCTGTCCAAGTAGGGACCCTTCCTTCTAGTCATAATCAGGGAGTTACACACCTAAGATAATCTGTTCATCCCCTGGTAGCTTGGCATGAGCAGTCAGGCCTATCTCAGAGGCAATGTGTTAATTATTTGTACATAAGACACACAGTAACACAGCGAGGACACTACAAATGGACACCACACCTGTTTAGAAAATTAAAAAATCTTTATCTAGACCAAAACAACAAAAAGACAGCATACAGAACTCAAAATATGACTTTTTAAAGGTTTTAAGCAATTCTGTCCATAGAACTGTATGGATGCAGTGCTTTAACACGAAATAACTGAGATGTGTCAAAATCCACAAAGATAAACAGCCGTAGAGGAGGTAAGCGTAGGAATACAAAGCAATGCGTCAATTCCTGAGTCCCTAGGGAAACGATGCATCAGTTCTGCTGCACACAGAAGAAGTGTTGTGTCGAATCCGGACTGTAAGGGGACACGATGCATGGAAATCCAAGATGGTTCTGGTCTGCAGTTGATGCTGGGGAAACCTTGGTGCACAGGTGTGATGCATGGAAATCCGGATGGGCTGGAGGTCGAAGCGGTAGCAGCAAACAGGCGGTGCATCGATTTCTTGCACTGCAATTCCATGATGCGTCGATTTGTGATGCGTGATTCTTTCAGCCGCACAGCAGGGCCTGCGTTGGAGTTAGTGCAGAGGTCTCAGGCTTCGGAGACATGGTGCGCTGAAATTGGACTGCCGCGGTTTTGTTGGCTGCGGGCAGGTGCTGCATAGATTTGTTTGGCTGCATGGCAGGCGGTGCATGGAAATTGTACCCACATAGTGGTGCTGCATTGGAAAAACAGGCAGTGAAAGGGTGAAGCATTTTGTAGCTTTTTGGAGCAGGAACAACCTCCAAGGGCCCAGAACTGGAATTGGCACCAGTTGGCAGGTCAGAACTTCCCAGCAATAGACTTCAGGGAATTATTCAATATCAGCACGGAACATAAGCAGTTGAGAAAGGATATCCTGGTAGGCTTTGAAAAACATATTTTAAATGTAGGGCTCAGTGATTTGAAATCTTCCCCTGCATTGCATATATGGTCGAGTCTATTTTTGTTTGAGAAAATGTTCAAATAAATGTTAAGCCCTATATTTAGGCCCTCTTTTTTCACCAGGAGTGATGCCATATTTTAACATGACAGGATGATTCTGGGGTAGCACCATTATTTTGAGTTTTCCCCACATTACTTGTAATATTAAACTTTCAATTCCAAACTCTTCCAAGAGATTTTTAAATGTGAAATATTTGGAGAAAAAAATCAAACACAGAATTATACAAACGTCAATTTTGAGGTCATCAATCTAGAGTGAAAATTTGATATAGTGTTGAAGACATTAATAACTTGTTAAAATGCTGCTGGATTGTGATTACTTTAATAGCAGATATAGTTGAATTTAACAGAGCAGGTTGTCAACAACTTTTACCAAAGGACGCAGACAGATGACTGGATAATGGCAATACATTTTCTTTTTTTTTGTTCAAGTATATTATTTGAACACTGGATTCTAAAGCAGAATAGAAATGTTTCTCAATCAGTCTCTTAAGTTTTTCCTTAGATTTTGTTCTGGTCAGTAGTCTTAATATTCAGGCCACCTAAAAGTGCATCATAAAACCAACATGTAAAAGAATGAAATGTTAAAAATTGAGTTGGGGTACACTGCAAAAAAACTATCAACATATAATTAAGACAATGAAGAGAAAAAGGGCCCTCTGTACTGAGGTTAGTCTTTATCCTCCATTCACTCCGACTTCAATTATTACAATTGATTTCTGCGCACAATTTTCTTCTGTAGAAATATTCTAAATCACATAAGGTTTTCTTCCTAAAATGCCTCTACAGAAATTGTATGGCTATGGACTGTGGGCTCAGAAATTTTCAAAATATCTTCTTTAATACTTGTTTTGTTCAAAACCACATTGGGTACAAGGATGCAGTGAAGTATGGTCCCAAGACTTTCTCTTTGTTAGTAAAAAGCCTATACCACCAGCACATGAATAGAAGACTGCTTTGTAAAACATACTTCATAAAATAACCTCCAGAAAAGTTCTCAGGGACATAAAGGCTTCTCAGATAAAGAAAGTGAAACATCACCTCCCGGATGCTAACACATATTGAACGACGACAGAATAGCTTTCTTTTTTTCCTAAGTCGAAGTTCCTTTTTTCATGTTTCCAAAGGTATCTTGGTTTAGTGTGGAAACAAAGGTACACACAGACACATACTTTAGCAAATATAGAACTTTTATCAAATACACCAGTGTAAAAGATGGTGCTGGCAACAGGACCAGACTGGGAAGTAAAAGCAACCTTATAAAATAATAATAATAATAATAATAATAATATTAATAATAATAATAATCATCATCATATCTGCCCCACACTAAATGAGCGTAGATATCAAATGCATCACTCTCCAATATTGATTTGGGGGGTCTCACCCAAAAGGAAATGTTGTAAAAACGAAGGCAGTTACAGCACATTTTTTGAAGTATAATGGTTCTGAAGAGAAATTAATTTATTAGTCAAATACTATGTTATGACATAGTATCTAGAAGCATTTCCTTATGAGAAATGTATGCACCTCATACAAAATGTTGCATGTACAACAGATAACAAAAATATGCCACAGTGGTAGCCACTGATACAGTGTCCCTCAGTGAAAAGAATAGGGATCTCAGGATACACCACCATGTGCTGATTTGCACTGTGCTATTTAAAGATCTGTACACTAACTTGCACCATGCATCTGAGGAGGCGTTTTTTAGCAAAACTCGAAATAATAGTTAAAATAGTTCAAATATATATGTGATATTAACATGCATATTTAAAATGAACAAAATGCATATTTTAAATGTGCAAATGTCGTAACTAAACATACTTACACTACTAGGCCTCAAACTGTTTAAAGCAGCATTGACATGGTTTGACTAAAATGTGATGATGCACGCAAATAAATGTCTAATTCCTGACCTTTCCATGATCATGTTTTTATTACATAAATATTTCACAGAGCTCTGCAAAATTATTATTCTTATACCAAGAAGAGTTCAAAATGCCTGTCTAGAATGTATTATTTAGTAGAATTATGACAAATGACCATTCAGAATGTAGCACAAAATTGAATTAGCTTTCCTTTAAAATAATTGCCTTATTTCCAAAGGAGAAAATCTTGAAATAAATGTTCTTTCGTTACTGCAGATGTTTCAGTTTTTACATAGCTCTTTGTTAGTTACCAACTCTTTGCTTCATTAGAAGAATAGAAATGTAGACACATTTGTGGAAAAGGATGTTTAGAATAAAGAAGCCTCAAATGTAGTTGGATTCAAAATATCAAAGTTGCATACTCGGAGGTTATGGTCTGAACGCTATTGTATTTCCGTGTGAGAAAACGAGGAGTGATCCTGTTCCTAGGAAGAACCCTGAAAGTTGATTGGACAAATGGAGAAGAAGCAACATTAACTGCTTAATTGAATCTTGACTGTCTATTATAGTACCTGTTCCTAGAGTACACACACACACACACTCTTTTCCAAGCTTTCCACTCCATTCCCCGACTCTCCTGTCATCCTATTGATTGTGGCTGCTACTGCTGCACATTTCCTTTGCTTTAATACTCTACTGAGTTTCAAGAACATCTCTTTATGGAAAGTTCAGCTTTAATTTATTGATGACCTTGGATATATTTTGAGATTTATGCTTGATCTTACTCTTTTTCGAACTTGAACCCTTTATGGGTTCTGACTGACAACTTTTCGCCACATTCTTAGAATAGGGATTTTCTTCCTTTATGGAACATGCTTAAATGTATTGTATTTATTGATTTAACCATTATTTCTCTATTAATTCTGTAAATGTTTGACTATTTGAAACAAATATGAATAAAACTTATAATTTTGAATAAACACCATTTACAAAATTTTAAAAATAAAACACTTAAAAATGTTCAATAACTCTCATTATTGACTGAACCAATTCAAAAGTTGTGATTAATACTTATGTGATGATTTGTATTGTAATCTTCTCAACCACAATCGCCAAGGTGTCAATCTGTTGTGCCGCAGCCCAAGGAAATGGGGATCAACCTTATGTGCTTATGATAAAGCAGAGTATTATTTAAACTGGTTCCCGCTCTAGAACATCACTATATCACTACTTTGACAGACAGAAAGCTATGAGAATGTTCCTCTGTTTGCTTAGATCTCATCATACATATGTTTACCGACTATCAAGAAGCACAGCTTTCCCACTACATAAAAATCCACAAAACACTCCCAATGCACCAGCGTGACACCATTGTAATTAGTGAGCTTTGAAAAAGGTAGTTTCTGTACTGCGCCATGCTAGCAAAGAAAGCAAACCTGACTTTCTCTAGAGACATTTGCTCCTCCTGAGAAAGTTTTGAAAAAATGTAGATAAATAGTGGATTTTACAACCCATTTTCACATAATTTTAATTGCAGGCAATAGATTATGTAGGTGTGTTCATGAAATCTTACAATACTTTAATGGTATGCTAAATTACCAAACCTCATGTGCTCCAACCATGCTGGGGGTTCACCCTCCCCAGAAACCCTTTAAAAATAGGGTGACAGTTATAAGTATTGCAGGTGTTTCACACTAAAGAGCATCAGTTTTTCAAAATTCATTAAGCATTTTTATTCAATTCTATGTAGCATTTACTATAATTAGTCCATTTTGTCTTTCACACATAGATTGTTAGTCCTATGTTACAACTGAAAATTTACAATTAAATGGAAAAGCTGGACAATTAAAAGTAATACAGATCTCACAATCCTATGCCATAGACAAAAGAGCTCGACAGATTTTACAGGCTTATACAACCATGCTACTATCAGGCTACAGAAATCCTATACAGAGTGAGACAATATTGGCCAAAAGTATATTTCGATGAGAAAGATCACATTACAGGATCCAAAGCTATTTTGTCAAATGAGGAAACAATTGAAAGGTGCATTAGTTTATTATTAAACTCACAAAAATGTTTTGTGTGAACAATTGCTGAGTTCAGTGTGATTAAGACATTGCACGGGAAGTGTGAGGCATCAATGCTGGAGCAACATCAGCAATGTAGTAATAGCACAGCAGCGTCACTGTAGTGGAAATTGTCACAGTGCACACAGCGCAATGTCCAATAGGCAGTGTGATCAGTGCAACGAGAGTTCAATATGCACTGAGCAGTCTGAGGTCAGTGTTACTAATTGTTAGAAATTGGGTTACCGGCTGAGAGGGGTGAAAGCAGCAACTACAATCCAAGTCAGGGTGAAATCACAAGCAAATCCCAAATTAACCTGTGGTTAACCCTCTGGTAGTTTAGCACAGAGCAGTCAGGCTTACCTTAGAGGCAATGTGTATGGTATTTATGCAGCACTTCAAACAGTAAAAAAGTGAAAACAAAACACAAGAAAAATCCCACACCAATTTAGAAAAGTAGAGTATATCTTAACAAGAAAAATCAAGTCTAAGACAACAAAAATCCATTCAGTAGAACCAGTGATATGCAGGTGTTATATTTCAGTAAAAATAGCGCCAAAAAGCACAAAGCACCTGTGGTTATCTGGTCATGCTAGACCGGGACAAAGTAACAAGTTCAGGCCGCCTGCAATGGAGCGCACCCTGGCTCCAGGGACCCACTTAGGCTCTCTGGACAGAGTACCTTAATCCTTGTTGTGTAGAGATGCAAAGTCCTGGGTCAAGGGTGTGTCATGCATCAGAGGCGATGCGAGGTCCGGGTAAGGAGATATGTCATGAGGCAGCAGTTCCGGCAGGCTGCATTGAGCGAGGCGATGTTCTTGCATTGAGATGTGTTGTGCAGTGGCAGTTCCGATGGTCTGCATTGGATAAGGCAATGTCATGGCATGGAGATGCGTCACATGGAGACAGTTCCAATGGGCAGCAATGACGAAGCAAAGTCCTTGCACCGGGGAAGTTCACACACTGGAGGTGATGCATCGGTTCTGAGGGAGATGTGTCGAACAGCAGAGGCAGTGCGCTGGTTCTGTGAGAGATGCCTCGCAGAGGAGATATGTCGGTTCTGTTGGGTTCACAGATAGGCTGGCAGAGCATTTTCAGGCACTCTTCCAAAGGTCCAGGACTGGGGTGGTACCCTTGGGAGGGCAGGACTCACAGAGGGCAGAGTCGAAGTGCTGGGTTCAAGGTGGTTTGAAGCCTGTTCTGCCCCTGAGGCTTCTGACCAGGAGGCCAGCCAACTATCCCTTGAATTCTCCATGGGGTCCTGTGTTTAACATATGCAGATCCCGTCCTTCTCGCCCAGGTAAGAGGGCAGGAGGCCAGCACAGCAGGGCAGCAGTCTTTCAGCATTGCAGCCCAGCAGAGTGGTAGTCCTTTCAGCAGCACAGTGGTCCTCATTCCTGGCAGAGTCCACAGATCCAGAAGGGGGCTGAATTCTGGGGTCTGAGGTCAAATATTTAAACCTGGTGCCCACTTTGAAGTGGATGAATCTTCTATCTTCTAGAGGCTCTACACCTCTGAGGTATCAGGCATCTCCTTTCTCCCTATCCTGACCCCAGCTTGCCTGGGGACACAATAAACTAGTGACAAACCCTTTGTGAGAGTGTTCAGGCAGAGCCGTTGCGATGTGTAAGTGCAGTACATGACAGCTCATCCCCCTCTTTAACTCAGAGTGGCCCACACCTGCCAACACCTATCTTCCCTTTGTCTCACTGTCTGGGAGAAACACACAAAGCCAACTACCAGCTACACCTAGTCATGTGACCCAGGAACAGGCTGCAGGCACCAAATGGTTAGGAAATGATAATGGCAACGTTCTAAAAGTGATAAAAAACTGACTTTACCATTAAAAAGAAATTTCAATTACAATTGTTTAGACACCAAATGCGATGTGTCTACCTGCTCCTAATTTGAAGTTACAACGTATTAAATATAACAAGGTAGCTCCTATGTTCTGCTATGTGGAGAGGTAGGCTTTATAGTAGTGAAAAACAAATTTAAGAGATTTTCACTGCCAGGACATGTAATTCCTAAAGGTACATGTCCAACTTTTTAAATACACTGCACCCTGCCCTCTGGGATGTTCAGGGCCTAACCTAGGGTGACTTATATGTATTAAAAAGGAAGGTTTGGGCCTGGCTAAAAGGTTTGTTTTCCAGCTTGTAATGACAGTTTAAACTGCACACACAGGCTGCAAGGGCTTCTTAAGTGGGTGGCACAATCAGTGCTCAGGCCCACTAGTAGCAATAAATTACACGCCCCGGGGCACATGTAGTGCCACTTTACTCAATCAATTAATCAACCAATCAAGGATTTGTAAAGCATAGCAAATCAACCGTGAGGTTCTCAAGGTGTTGGAGTTGCTAACTTCTATGTGGTAATCTGTTCATTCAAACAACCAGGTCCAGAGTCCTTTCCTGAATTGCTGTAATTATGAGGTGGTCCTTAGGTAAAGGGGAAAGTCGTCTCAACAATGAACAAACCAGCCTGCCTACTCTAGTACTTTACTAAGGCAGTTTTCCTATACATTCATATTGTAAAACATGCCTCTCTTGAGGCACCAAAAAAGAACAACTCCGTCTATTGCGTAAATATATCACAAAGACATTTATTGAAAGTGGATTTTATTTTATATATCGATTCTTTTTAGCACATTTATTATTGTGTTTCGTATATACATAAATGTGGCTTGATAATACAGAACGATAATTGAACAGTCCCCAAACAAACTAAAGATAAAACACACACACAGACATATCTCAATCATACAACATTTGTACAAACAGTAAACAGCCAATTAAATGTAGTTTAAAACTTCCAGTCGCGAACAGGAGACCAAACCAAATATTAGACTATACAGAAATGCTTTGAATAGAATACGTAAGCAAAAATTCACACACAGCAGCACCTTTGTCTTTTTAATGAATGCACCTATCAATTAATAATAAATATTTATACAGACATATTACTGAATATAGTTTTCAATTTAACAGACTATCCATACAAGTACGACAGATTTTCTCCCAGGAGCGGATTTTTATTTCGGTCATCTTGGCGTTAATTCAAAGAAAACAGCCTGGTCTTCAAGTTCGCATTCAGCTGAAGCTGAAACGCGCGTCAGAGCAAAACCAAAATTCGGTCTACCACCTTCATCAGGGCACAGACAGAATGGAATAAAAAAGAGGGGGAGACAGGGGAACAACCTAGAGCAGAGGGACCTGCATAAGGAATAAATGTTTAAGAAGACGCTCAAGCTATGTAACAAAATGAATTTCCATATTCAATAGACCAGTGTACTCGTGCAAGAAAAATAAGAGAATGAAGGCAAACGAATGTGAAGATAAACGTACAAATACAGATGCAGCCGAAGATGGGTCTATTTTGTATGTGCTCATGGTCATGTGACATAGATACCAACAACCATGAGATATATAGCCATCAAAGCATCCCCCAAAGTGTGCCTAATAGAACGCACCTTACGATAACACCTAAATGTGACTGTAAGGTGACCACTAATTGGTCCCATACCATAAACATTTGTGGCTCGTTAGCAAGCCATACACTGTGTGTTCACTAAACTTACCATAAGAGCACAGAAAGGCTAGCTCTATTGTCCTACAATTGAGCAGTCCGACCACGACAGGTGGAACGAAACCAGTCCCCTGAGTCCAGAGCATGTGGCTAAAATAAATAAAACATAATTACTAACATATACAAAACCAATTTCACAATCAGGGGTAAGGATTGCCTTCATAGGGTAGATACCTACCTATAGTCACGTATAAGGCCACTCAATAGTAAATAAAGCTAGAAGGTCGGAGGAATGGATAAATAAGTTGGCTTAACAAATAAATTTGTGTCCTTCAAATCTTTCACATATGGTAAAAAGCCATACTGAGAGTCTGACTGGGGAAGAAAAATGGAACAAAAAATGAAAATAAGTAACTATGTATACACTCCCTATATACATGCCCAGGGTGATGGAGGATGCCCACCTTAACGTGGGGTTAAAAGGGATTAATAGGCAGAGGGCATCAAGGATAAGGGTATGTACACCGAGTCCAATTGTCATCCAAAAAATGAGCTAGGTCTATATGTAAGTATACACTAATTCAACTGTGCGGTCTACATAAAGTTAAACTCCATCAATTCATCTGGAGATGTATTTTCAAACAGTGAATGTCACATAAATAGACTACAAATAAAAAAGGAAGATGGAATCTTCCCACACAATAAGAGAGGTAGTATTGATAGCTGTGGGCGGATCACAAGGGATAAAAGGAGCCGCCTGGGTCAACCAACAAGCGGGTCTAATAGATAACAGTTGGTCGCAGGAAATAAGGAAACAGCTCCAAGCTGCGGTGGAGATTTTCTGGAGTACAAGCACATCTGATCTGGGTAAGATAATGTGTCCTAGGTTAATATGGAGGCTATCACCCTACTCAGAAGCACAAATGCATTACTCACCTGGAGACAAAAGTACACAAAATGGGCCTAATAGATAACAGTTGGTCGCAGGGAATAAAAAACAACTCTAAGCTGCAGTGGAGGACACGCCCATCTGATCTGGGTAAGATAAGGTAATCTAGATTTACATGGCGACTATCACCCTGCACCAACTGCAGATGGGAGGTTGCATTGCCAAATACTGAATCTGAGTAAATGGCATCCCCCATTTATGCAGACAGAGAAATGAAAGTGACAAACTACCGAAACATTAAAATATGGGAGTCTATGAGGGAGTCAAGGTGTTCTCTTACCCCATCTATATAGAAAAATATGTGACCAAAATTCAGAGGATTGTCCCACATCAAGGCATAGCTGGAGAGGGAGATCCCACCAGTAAATATGCATGGCACATATCACCTGGTGATCAGTGAAATGGCAGTGTAAAGAGTGAAGGACTAAGCGTAACCTAGTAAAATGGCTAAATCATGGCCACCATGATGGAAGGCCATCGAACTTGGGCTGCAGGGCACAGGTAGCCAGCCCACATACAAACTGATGACGTAGAAATAGTAAAAGGAGGAAAAATCAAGAATATACATATATCTATAGTAGATCCATAAAAGGGGAGACTAAAGTATAGAAAGAACTTCAAAGAGAGAAAAGTGTCAAAAGTCCCAGTCTCTACTGGATGAGGAAATAAAACCTGTGCGAGTGAACAGAAGGCCACGAAACACAAAAATAGGCGGGGACTAAAACCCCACCCTGATAGTGCAATTGACTGGCTAAGAGCAAGGGCTCATATGGAGACCAATCCGAGAAACCCAGACACAAGAAGGGGGGCCCATAAAAGAGAATCCTAACTGAATACCTATTGAGGGAAAACAAGTGTCCACCCATAATAAGAAAATGGACAGAAATATAGAGAGCTGAAAACAAAGTCCTAAACTGACTATGAGAAGGAGGGGTTAAAAACTCAAATAAAGAGAATGAGGTATAGTTAAATGCATACCACTACTGAAGAGACAGGAAAATCAGCCTGCGGGAGAGAGAGGGACACATGTTAACAATTAGGGTTCTCCCATGGGGAAACCTCAGAACAGAGTAATAATAGAAGGTGAATCCCTACTCCAGGGATTGGATCAACATCCTAATGAGGGAGACGCACATTAGCTGATGGTGTTCCCTATGGGATGACCTCATTCAACACTTTCTTGTGTGTCCCCAATGTGAGAATCCAATATGCTTCTCTTTTTTTTTTCTTTTTTTCTCGCTCTGTTGATTATCATCCTTGCCTCTGATGAGTCATATTTTCTCAATGATGATCCATATGATGTCCTTTGCTATATGGCCAAGCTTTATCCAATGTTGGACCAGGGGAGCCGAACTCTTGTTGTTCCGTATGACGGATTTATGTTCACTGAATCTTACTCTGAATTTGCAACTAGTTTCTCCTATGTAGCCTAGCTCACAGGGGCATAGGATGAGGTATACTACGTTGGATGTTCTACAGTTGGTCATGTTGGTCAAGGTGATACTCCTGTTACCAAGAACGCGACTGGTTAGGGACAATCGCTCCTTCGCAGGTGTGAAGTTCTGTCCTGTGATAGATTTCTGACAGTAACCATGTTTGTTATCCAAATTGGACTTCACAAGTATTTTTATAATGTTGCAATTCCTTGAAAATGCAAGAATAGGTCTAGGCAACCTACCTTCCTCTGTGTCAACATTTGAAATATGCCATTGGGAGTTGACTATTTGTCTAACTTTGTGGTCCAACTTTGAGTGGTGGAAAATACACTCAAATGTGTCCTTATACTCTTTCCTTCTGTTGTGAATCATACTGTCCCTATTGAAGTATCTTGCTCATTTAAGGGATTCACGGACAAGGCGCCTCGAGTATCCTCCAGTAAAATAATTTTGTTTCAGCATTTCTGCATTTTTTAGAAAATCCCAGATGTTAGTGCAGTTTCTATGGAGTCGGAAAATCTGACTGAAAGGAATTCCTTGCATTTGGGACCTGGGGTGGAAACTGTGAAAATGAAGGAGCGTGTTCCTAGCTGTAGGTTTCGTAAAGAGCGAGACTTGTAGTTTTTGGTCTTGGTGTTGTTTCCATATATCTAGGTATTCCGCTCAGTCTCTACTGAAATTAGGTGTAGATGTAAGTTTCTGGTCACAGAGGTTGATCCATAAACAAAACTGCTCCTCGTTCCCTGCTTTGGCCGCCAGATGTGAGAAAGAGCATCCTCCGCTGTTACCTCAGTGGATCCTGGGAGTGTCTGTGAGATAGAGAGAGGCGGATCGTAGGTGTCTGGTCGGTTGGTGGAAGATCATGCATTTGTTGAAGTATGCTGGTCCTTTGTTGTGCAGGGCTTTGTATGCATGGGTCAACATCTTGAACTGGCAACTCTTCTGGATCGGGAGCCAGTGTAGCTTCTTGAGGTGGGGTGTGATGTGGGTTCTTCTGGGCAGGTTGAGGATGAGCCTGGCCGCTGAGTTTTGTATTGTCTGTAGGCTCTTCAGGAGGCATGGGTGACTCCTATGTAGAGTGTGTTCCCATAGTCCAGCCTGCTGGTGATGAGGGTCTGCATGACGGTCCTTCTGGTGTTGACTGGACGCCACCTGAAGATCTTGCGGAGCATGCGTAGGGTGTGGAAGCAGGAAGATGAAATTGCATTTACCTGTTTCTTCATGGATAGCTTGCTGTGGAACTTACACGTTTGGGACTTACATGTAAATTTAATAGGCCAATTGGGTGTAAACCATTTCTGCCATGTTTTATGGAGAGATCACAAGCACTTTAGCTCTTATTAGCGGTGGTAAAGTGCGCAGAGTCCTAAAGCCATCCAACACAATGTCATCAAAACAAGAGTTTTGAAAGTGAAAGGTTGGGGGAGAATCATGCCAAAGATGCCAGGACTAATACTAATGTAGAGTGAGCTTGTTGTGAGCAGTTAGTGCGAGTGCTGGTTGAGCAGCCAATAGAAGTGCACTGTGAGCTATACAGCATGGGTCTGCAAAATGGGAGCAGTGAATGGGAGTGCAGTGTGAACAGTGCTTAATTCGTAAAATAATAAGTGCCTGGGCACAAAGATTTGTCCTGCGACCAACGCCTATCGAGTAACAGGTCACAGATGGGGTCCCCATAAGCTAAAGGCAAAAACGCACCCAGGGAAAACCCGGATCAAATCCACAGATAGATAGTTGCACCACAAACTAGTTTGAGGTAATTGGCCCCAATAAAACACATTTTGCCAAAGGCCCACATGCCCCAAAAATATTAAAAAGCTAGATACCACAGGTATACTCAACAAATCAGGACATGGTATGCACACCACACATAGTAATTACACGCTCCTCATGCTGGATATCTGCACACATACACTCTGGCCCACATTAGCTCTCCCCGAGATCGAGAGTCATTTGTGTCCTTATCAGATGCACACATTTGATTGATTTATGAATAAGATGCTCTTTAAGAATGTAGAGAATATTTTATTGTACCTTATGAACTGTATAAATTGAAGGCCAAAACTTTGTATATCAAGAGATTCTAAGCAGACGCACACTGTCCAGGCTCGCCTGGCTGCAGCGTTTAATTAAACCAACTTGTTCCTGTTTAACCAAATGCCTCTTGTCTTTTTATTTATTTAAGGTAAATTCATATCCGAGCAACAATGGTTACGAGTTGCACCGCCCAACAATATTTCTAAATGTCTGGTAGGGTTATCCCACCATCGTACCAGCTCCCTGTCAATTTTTTGCAGCTATTCTTGTAGGTCCCCTGCCCTAGAGTAACATTTGAATTTCTCGATCTATAGCCTGAAAATAGGACATCAGGATTGTGTAGGAAGCAATTTGGAGCACGTAAAGAAAGCGCCATCATTTTAAATAAAGCAGCCTTCCACAAAAGCGACAAAGTCAGGGCCCTCCAATGCTGTGCATGCCTCCGCAAACGTGCCAGGGGGGCTCTAGGTTGAGTGGTGAAGACGTTTGGGTCTGCAGTAATATAGATCCATAAATAACCGAATCCATTTACAATGATACAAACGGCACAGTCGCTGGGCAAACATGGAGCCCGTCTATGCAAAAGATAGGATTTGCTTCAATTAATAGTATATCCAGAGTATTGATGAAAAAGGGTGAATATATGCATGATTCTATCAACGATGTGATCTGGGTCAGAGACAAAGAGCAAGATGCCGTTTGCTAGAGTGAGATCTTATCCTCCCAGTCCTCTGTCCATGTGAGCTCCCTAATTGGGGGTCCCCCCGTATCCAAGTTGAAATTGGCTGAAGTGCCAGGGTGAATATTATGGGGGAGAGAGGGCATCCCTGACGTGTGCCATGTTGGAGTCGAAATACTGATGACGTGCCACCATTCACCATTACCTGAGCTAGGTGGTCAGGGGAGAGGAGCCGTACCCATGACAGAAATCGCGGACTGAAGCTGAACGTCACCAGGACCTCAAACAAAAATGATCATATGATCACTCGATAGTGTCAAAGGCCATTCAGGCATTGAGTCAGCGCACAAGGGCGTCCTCCACTCCTCATGTATCCCCATCGCAAAGCCCAGAACACCATGTAGGCGCCTCAAGTTAAGAGAAGTACTGCGCCCTGCCATAAGGTCGGACTGCTCCGGGTGGACCAGTGTCATAATCACTCAGACCAATCATAAGGCCAATAGCTTAGCTAGTATTTGTACCTCTGTGCTGAGGAGCGAGGTAGGCCTGTACAAGGCGCAGTCTTCTGGCAGTTTGCCGTCTTTGTGTGTAGCAACTATATTGGCCACTCTCTAATCTCTTGGCAAAGATCCCGCTTCACAATCTTCAAGAAACATTTTGAGGAGGTGTGGGGCTATCGTAGGTGCTGTCAGCTTGTAAAGCTCAATAGGGAGGCCATTGGGAACCACTGCCTTGCCAGAGTTAATTTTGTCTTTCATAAGTTCTTGTTCTAGGAACAGTCTATCTGAGTGGGAAAGGCTAGGAAGTAGAATATCTGATAACAGTTCATGAGATTCCTCAGCTGTGTTTGTAAGGGCCTGGGAGTTTAATTGTGTATAGTAGGCTGCAAAGCCATTTGCTATTTCCTGTCTGTCTCGTACCTGTTCTCCTGTATCCGTTAGCATTTCAGTTACCAATCATTTCACCCTCTCCTTGCCATCGAGCCATGCCAGCAGCTTCCTGGCCCTATCTCCCACCTTGTAGAGGCAAAGTTGTTTAGCGAGATAGTGCGCTCTCGCTGCTTCAATGACAACGTCCTCATACTCTTTCTGTTTTAAGGACAGGCGGTTTCTCACATTTACTGAGTCCGACTCCAAACCCAGGAGCTCGGATTCCAGATAATAGATTTCTCTCTCAAGTGTTTGAACACACTCCATTTTTTTTATTTTTTTTATGCCTCACTAATAATGAGAGCCCTTGCCCATTTACTACAGCCTTGAACGCCTCCCAGATAGTCTGAATCGAATCTATTAAACCCGCATTCTCCTTAAAGTAGTTTTCCATGGTCAATCGGAGTTCAGCTCAGATATGTGGCATCTGTATATGCCAGGAGTTGATCACAACTCACCAGAAGTCAATTTGGTCCGGTAAGCCATAATCCACCCAAACAGCGGAGTAGTCAGATATGCCCCTTGCTAGATGATGTGCCCAAAACGAGGGAGCAGGTAGGGTACGGTAAGGATGTTATCTATCCACGATAGGCTGTCGTGGGTTCTGGAGTGGAATGTGAATTGGTGCTCTGATGTATTAAAGGTACGCCACACGTCAACGAATCCAAGGGCCATCAGAAAGTCAGCCAGAAGACAGTGGGAGAAGCCGGTCTGTCGAGGAGACCTCCAATCTGCATTCTCACAGAGGGCCACTTTGAAATCACCGCCCATGGAGAGAGAATGCCGCATCATATAGCTTAGGGGGGACATATAGGGTTACAATATTAATCATGCTACACTCTCATTGTCCAGTGAGTGCTGTGTACCTCCCATACTGATCCACCCAAGTGTTCTGCACTGTGAATGGAAGGAATTTTCGCATAAGGATGCCCACCCCCCAGGACCCCGAAGTGTACTCTGCATGGACTATCACTTTTTATCCCCACCTGTCTAGTGCCCTGTAGGTGTTAACCTGTAGATGTGTCTCCTAAAGGAGAGGCATGTCTGGTGCGTGCCTCTTAAGATATTGTAGCACTACCCCTATTTTGAGTTTGTCTCCTAGCCTGTTTACATTCCAGGATACAATTTTGATATTAGGGGCCATCAAAGCCATAAATTTAAGTGGAAAGAGGAGTAGGGTGGTAGTAAAAAGTGCACCATTTTGGAAGGGGCCAGATGTCACGATCAGGACTCAGGTGAGGTCAATTAGGTTGTGTTGATCACAGTGCGCTACACAGAGAACATTGGAACAAAATCATAGAAAACGGATTACTAACAAATCTCCCCTCGCTGCCTTCCTGCTTAGCAGACCACTGTCCATCCTCCAACTTTGCAGAGTGCCTTTCACCCCAATATAACATATTTATACTAGAGGTGGTTAAGGCCAACACCAAATTATCTCTTGTCCACATCTCCAAAATAAAAGGAACAATTTTGCCAATTTTGCACTCCTTCTCATGCAGTCCAGTAGCCGTCCGACCCAATATTTGCTCTACATGCTATGAATCAGTCCTATGCCAAGGGAGTTGGATGGCAATAACGACTATTATAAGAACTAGTTTAAGTTGGGGAAATAAGAGGGCGTGACCTACATTTGCATCATTTTTTTATAGGTTTCACTTGTTAGCATATGAAGTGTGTCAGATGAGCTGTTATGAAATCCATTCAAATGTAGATTATGCATCCCTTTCTCACCCAAAAATGCCCCTTTTTGTCAAAATTTTAATGTTCAGATATTGCCAGTATAAAAAAAAAACATAACATCTTAGTCTGTGTTCTGATCACATTAGTTGCTTTTCAAATTACGGGGCATATTTACAAGGGGCTAGCGCCACCAGAACGTCACTTTTAGCGACGTTCTGGTGGCTCTATGTCCATCTCCACAATTTACCATGCAGCGTTAAGCCACTTTTTGTGGCGTAATGCCGCTTTGTAATTGCGGCCCCTTTACACTCATCACTTTGAATGAAAGGGCCGTGCAATGGGTGTTGCTGTGGGCGTTCCATCGCAACACCAATTGCTTTTTGACACTGCTCCAGATTTACAAGGATGTGTAAATATGAAACGGGCATTATAATGGCGAAACAAGGAGAAATACTTTTATTTCCCCTCATTTTTGCTTTTTCTATATGTGCAGCATTCTGCAGCACACATAGAAAGAGCAAAACTCCATTAATGACTGTTTATGTGCATGAAGGAGTTTTTTGTACTGGAAGGTGTAACTAAATACTAATAATCACATGCTAGAAAATGCTGGTTTATTTTCTTGCTATAGCTCAATGCTTTATTTATCACAAAAATGATTTTTTGTACAAGTACTGCAGAAGACGACATCCTTAGTAAATCCAACGCTATACACATTGGGGGATATTCTCAAGAACGTGCGATAAACATCGCCAAAATAGGTTAACGCAAGTTTACATATCGCCGTCTATCGCAGGAAAATAACCCTGTGTTAACGTGGCATTCACAACATGCGATAGTACCCCGATAACGCGTCAAATGTCGGCAATAACACTACCGGGACAGCGATGTAAATCCAAACCTGAACGCGAAAAAAGTTGCGATGGGCCCAACCGCGATAAGACAATCAGCGAAAAGCAGCGCCAGGCCTGCAAATCACACACGGGAAAAATCACTACAAAAGCAGAAAAAAAAAATAAACAAACAAAAAACGAAATACAGTGAAGCACAATGGAGGCAGCCGGAGCAGGTACAGAGGACGGCCAGAACCCCACAAGCCCCACAAGCCCCACGGAAGACCAGCCTGGGACCTCGGGGACAGGGAAGGGCAAGGACAGGAAGAAGAGGAAGACGATGTTCAGTCTGCAGGAGAACAGGATCCTGATCACGGAGGTGGTAGAACACCATCAACAACTGTTCGTCACCTCCACTGTGTCATTGGCAACAAAAAATGGAATATGGCAGTCCATCCTGGACAAGGTGAATGCAGTCGGAGAGCTGAGGAGGACAATGGAAGAGCTCAAGAGGCGCTGGAATGATGTGAAGCGCAAGACCAAGCTGAAACTCGGCAACAACCAGAAGGCAGCAATGCAGAATGGAGGTGGGAGTCCAGTGCCACAGGAGGAGCTGGATGGGTTGGAGGAAATGGTGTCCACAGTCATCAGTGTGGAGACGGTGGCAGGAGTTGGGGCACCGGACACTGCTCAACATGACCTGACACAACAGCAACAGGGTGAGTAACCACCTGTGACTGGGAGGACGGGGGGAGATGGGCATAATGGCACACATGCACAATCAAGTATAGCACAGTGCACACCCACAATGACTCTGGATCATGTCCCTGATCTCCTTGGCATACTGCAGCACACATAAAAACAGCAAGTAGGCCCCCGTTGACAATGTGCACAGAGGGGGCTCTCCCCACACATCACTAATCTCACAACAAACCCATGCACATGTGATGAACCCAGCAAAGCGGCGTGTCTGTGAGCCACACTGACAATGCAAGTGACACCCCATGATGAATAGCATGGCTGCAGTCAATATATCATGACATGTTGCACGCCACGACACTGAGGTGGCTGAGTGTGGACCACATCCGTAAAGGAGCAGGTCACACTCTGACACATCCACGTGCACAAACAACCCCTGACATCAACAACAGAACTGCGGACAAACCATGCCCCAGAGTCCCAAGTCCCACCAAGAGCCCAATTTCCCTAAGAATGCAACATCTCAGCACTGTAGAAGCACAGAAGTCAAAGGCACACCGTCTGAAAGGGATAAGGGCCAGCCAAATCAGAGCTGCAGGGGCGACTCTCCCAAAATGCAGCACACACACACATAACATTCAGAGCACATCAATATTGACAACAATGTGGTATAAACTGCAACACGTTCACAACAGAACAGAGGACACAACTGGTGCCGCTTGTGTGTAGAAACTGGTCAATCACATTTGGCATAGCAGGGAAATGTGAGATGATAATGTACAAGTACAAACACACATCCGTGATGTTGTCGAAATGTCCACTGTCACGCATCAAATAGGCAGCTCCTCCCAAACAGTCACAATGTACATTGTCATGCAGTTTGTATGTAAACCTGTACAATGCGTCAACATACATGTGAACACAATGTTAAACTGCATCTCTCCATCACATTGCAGAGGGAGAACCAACACCTCCTGCAGAGCAGACCCAGCAGCTCTTCACTGATGACAAAGAGGACCTCCACACCTTCGACACCGACGCCCTCCAAGAGTTCATGGACAGCTACGGCACCTCATCTCCAGGAGCAGGGCAGCCCAGCTGCATCGAGGAGACCCCACCCCCTGCACAGACCACACAGCAGGAAGCACCCACCACCACTGCTGTCTCCCAGGACCCTCACGACCAACACATGGCCTTTCAACGCCGTGTGTTAGAGGTCCAGGAGAAGATGGCTGATCAGGTGCGGGTGGGGTTCGACCTCATGGCAGCCAAACTTGATGCCATACATGGGTGTCTGAGTACCATAGGGACCACTTACAGTTCCTAACGGACACCCACAGTCTGCTCCATGCTCTCCAACGATCCATGGCTGACATCGCTGGAGTCATGATACTGAGACAAGAACAACTGTCCAGTCAGAGTGGCTCCAGCGATGTCAGCCGGGAGTTGGGACAGATGCGGGGGCTCATGGAGAACATGGAGCGGATGACGGCGGAAAGAATGGCTGCCATGGCTGCACAACAGCGAGATGTGGCTGGGACCTTCCATGCCCTGCAGCACATCGTCATGGCATTGCTGCCTCGAGGCCTTGTGCAGATGAATGCTGCTGCTGCTTCTACATCCACATCTCCGCCCCCTGATGTGTCAGTATCTCACAGTGCGGCAGGCAATCCACCACCACCCACGTGTGAGGCACATGTGACATCAGAGGACAAAGACGCAGGTGAATCAACCTTACTGGTAAGGAGGAGGCAGTAGCATTTATCTCCGCCATATGGCCTGTTTCGGCTTGGTTCTGCCCTTTGCATCATCACCTTCCACTGTCCCCCGATACACTCTACGACACTCACCTTGGACCTCGACATGGACTGCCATTTTCCGTTTGGTTACCAATGACACAGCGATCAGACTGCGCACTGAACTCTTCCCCTTCCGATGTACTTGTCATTCCCTGAAGGACTCTGGCTGGCCCTCCACGGGCCAATAATGTGAAGTGGGGTTTGCATGGCCCTGTACTGCTCCAGCTGCAACACTCCACTGGATGTGAATTAAACATTCAGAATCGCACAGATGTGTCATGCCTTTGATCATTCAAGTATGAGAGTATGGATGAATGTAGGGTCAGTGATTCCCCCTTATGTCCCCCTTATGTCCATGTTGCTCATGTCGTGGGACTTGAGTCACAGGGTGCAACAGTGCCGATTGCGGTCCGGGTGGCGTAGACACTACAACAGAGACACAAGCATCAGTTACTTCCATGTCCAGCCCAGAACTGAAGCACACCCAGAGCCCCAGGCTCATTGTTCCCACCCCTACGCTGGCCTGCCATACGCCAGGCCAGTCCACTCCGCTTACGCTCAGGGGGGACGACAAAGCTACATGTCCCAGGTCTTCCCTGTAGTGATCTGCTGATCACTGGTCTAGTCATCAACATGCCGCAGCCACTCCCTGAGGGCTGGTTCACACCCACACCACACCCATCCAGCACAGGCATCACAGGACATGTGACCCTGCCAATAAAAGGGGTCTAACACGTCACATACCCTACTGCCGGAGATGACATGATGGCGTCCGCACCATTCGACCCAATCATGAAGGGTCCATGACTTGTGGCGCACTGAGTTGGTGGCACCCGCTGCACTGCGGCCCGCACGGGCCTACCGCCACGTGATGATGACTTGCGTTGCACAGGGTTAGTCACACCCGCTGCACTGCGGCTGGCAGGGGCCTACCGCCACGTGACGATGACTTGCGTTGCACAGGTTCAGTGGCACCCGCTGCACTGCGGCTGGCAGGGGCCTACCGCCACGTGACGATGACTTGCGTTGCACAGGGTTAGTGTCACTGAAGAGCTGAGCGGGTGTGCAGCCTGCGATGATGCGTTGGCCTCGATACGGCGTCCAGCGATCCAAGACTCAAATTGAACAGTGTGCCCTGCTGGACCGCACATGACTCAACGGGGCGGTGCCGCAGGGTGCGCTGGGGGCCTGTGATGCGGAATCCAGCAATCGACTGAGGAGGATGCACCGGCACGTGGTGGGCCCTCTTGGAGACACGCCAGTGGCGGCAGGTGAGAATTGAGGCCTGGGTGCGCAGGGGCGGCCAGTCATCGCTGGGCGGAGGACCGGTCTGGGGACCTGGGCTGGGGTAAATCAGGAGCACAGGATCGTGCAGGCACCACCGGTCACGGCGGCGGACTCGTGGCTGGGTGGGGGGCGCCGCCCTTGCTGACACGGCCCTGCATGCGATGTTCGTGATGTGCGCGGGTTGGTTTGTGACGTAGCCACCTCGTCTCCAGTGTGAATGTGCCCGTTGAAGGTGGTCGGCCACGTGTGTGTAGGCCTATGGGCAGGTTGTGGCGGAGACTGAGACACATGCAGTAGTCACTTTGGTGGTGGATTGGTGACGTGTGCATTCCCACAGTTGTGAGTTAGGGTATTGTGGAGTTGAGGTGTGTGGTGTGTTCAGTTGGTGCTTGCCGATGGGCAGTGCATTTCCATGGGGGCCAACCTCAAAGCGCTGGTTGGTGGCGGACTTGCGGACATGTGGGGATCATGCACACTGCCTGGGGTATTTGCAACGACATTGGTGGACAGGCCACGGTGGTCCACTTTTGTATGCACAGTGATGGCATGCGTTTGGTTGCTGTTGCGGTGATTGTGTGCAGTGCCGGCAGGGGGCACAAGTCATACACGTGTGCTGTGAATTGCCCCCAACACGTGTGTGACGCCAGCTATGGCGTAGTTCCCTTGCGTGGTCTCAAGATGTTCCTGCGCAGTGTGGGGGGTGTGAGGGGCAGGGGTATCGAGCTGACACACACCGTAATGCTTTCAGGTGTGATGAGTCCTGCATGATGTGACCGTAACAGCAGTTCGTGTGGTTGTTACATTCCTCTTCATTCCTACGACGGTTACGGCCACACGTAGTTCTGTTACGGTCTTCTCATGCATGGTTTATCTGGCCTGTGAGCATTCCGGTTTGTCCAAGTGCAGTACACTGTACCAGATTAGGCATGTGACTATACGGAAGATTGACCATTGTCACCATTTCTCCCACAGGTTTCTGAAGACACGTTGCCCTGTTGGAGTTCCCCGTTGGAAATGGAACGCGTTGGCTGAGCTTTTCGTTTTGTTGATTTATGTATTTGTAATAAAGTTCTGTTTTTCCACTACCGTTGACTACTGGACTTCATGACCTTGGGTGCAGGGTCCGGGGGGGGTGCCTGGGGGTGGTGGCAGTGGGTGTTGTGGCCCTCTTGGGTCTCCGAGCTGCATGATCAGTGTCTCCATGGCATCTGTTGGTCTTCAGATGTGGCTCTGGGCTGGGCTCCCTTTCTACTGCAGTTGGTCGTCCTGCTTAACACCAGTAAGAGGCAGGTGTTAAATCCCTGCTGCTAACGCACCTTATCGCCTGGTCTTGGTTCGCATCGCAGATCTGACTGGTCTTTGTGAATCTCGCGAAGTGGTGTTTTCGTGTGTTTTTGCACGGGAACACCTACTCTGCATATCATTAGCGTTAGTTGTCGCACTCATCCGTGGCGATGTTTTTTGTGGCAGCTATCACTGGTAAACTGGCGATATCGGCAGTTTGCACCAGCTTGAGAATAGGGCGATAAATCTATCACCACTTTTGCGGCGCTAAAGTGCCGATAAATCGGCGATGAGTCCTTGAGAATATGCCCCATTGTGTTTTTGAACATTAACAAACTCTCCTTTGACCATTTCCAACGAAGCAAATGGTTGTAGATTTACATAAATCAAGAACTGATGTAAATTGCTTTACAGAATGGGAAGAAGAACAAAAAACCCCTAAAGTTTGTAGTGGTGTACAGAATGCGGTTTCTTCACACTGAGGAAATGGTAGCACAACAAAAAGTCCAACTATTTTTCCAGGGGTTTGCTTGGAATTATGTGAGTGGCACTGTTTTCCGGGCATTCTCTGGAACAGGTCTATGAATTCCAAAAAGTCTACGGGTCTCATTTATATTTTCGCGTCATGTATACTCCGTCACAACGGCAACAGAGTATATATGTTGCCAAGATGAAGGTCCGCCCACCCGATTTAAATGCGACGGACTTTCAGTTTGGCTACGGCGGTGACTACTCTGTCACTACCATAGCAAACCTTTCTGATGTCCCAACAGAGTAAGGGCCATCGGAACAATAGCTACATGTCCGCCTCCGAAATAGGATGTGTGGAAATATAGGCATTTTTTACTGTCGGTCACAGCCAGACAAACTCTGGCAGGGAGGGACAGTAAAAGCAAAATAATGCTCTCTCCGTGGGATTTTCTTTTTTAAAATTAAAAAGAATACTGTTTGATGCAGCGTTGCATGATACTGAAGCAGTCCTGCACAAAAAGCGAATTGCATTGACAGGGACCACCATGACGGCGGTTCTTGCCATTTGCTTTCTAAATGACCGCTTACATTTATAAATTTGGTGGGCAGTCCCTTCCTCCATGTAAATTCCTGTGTCCCCATGGTGGCCCGCCAAGATATAAATGAGGTCCTAAACCTCTGCATCTACCTTTACATTTTATTGCATGAATCTAGCCAACTGAGCTTTATTTTCAGACCAGGGGTGACCACCTTAATGGGAAAATATGTGATAACTTGATTATCATACATTTTTACAGTTTGGGGTATTATTAATATCACAGTTAAACTGACAGATTTCTGAGTTTCCAAATGGTGACTGCGGTGATATTGCCAGCACAGGTGCTATTGGAAACCAGATGAACTGTGGAGGAGTACAATTCTCTAAACTAAAATTAACAATCATTTGTTAACAAAAGTGTGTTGCACGGGCTCTTTTAAGACAGTTCATTGGACCTGAAAATGTGAAAGTTAACTTTATTCAACAAAAACATTGCAGCTACCTCGTTTCAACATTGTTGCAAACGGTGGTAAAGTGGTGACATGCAGCAGACTATTCAAAATAATGTTCATTTGGTAACTATTATACAATTTGCTAAATCAAGCTTTCAATGAGCAAACCAAAACAGTTTAAATTTAAAATTTTGCTTTTTAAAGGATCACCTTTTAGTTGTGAAACGCTAACATGAGTAAATTACCCATGGCGTTGTCCTTTTCAGACTAACAGCAATTGTTACTCAGTGTTTCACAGATTCACAAGAAGTGGATTCTTCTTATGCATACCTACTTTAATGATATACAGAAGTCAATAGCCTGTGATCGATATTCTTGTAGGTCAATATTAGAAAATAAACACTATGGAAGAATGCAATCAGAATTGGAAAAAGACAAATTATAAATGTTTGTAAGGAGAGGAAAGATATTGTCAGAGACAAGCTCAGGAATTTTCATGAGACAACTTACTAGAGGTAAGCATAGTGGAGGTAAAAGAAGAGGTACTAGATGTGAAAACAGTACAATTGTGGACAGAGGGATATAGACTGTTTCTCAATAAGAACAGTTAGTGTGGAATTAAAAACAGGAAAGAAGGTACACATTTTCTCAGCCTTAGTTTTAGAAAGTAGAGACCTATCTTTTTCTGTGCAGAGTCTCCACAGACATAAAATTACTATTAGTAAAATAAAACTCGCAATTTGTGAATACATAAAATTAGTAAACTTAAACAAAAGTATAAGTTTACCTTTGTGAATCAAGGCCCTTGTGTTTAGCACTCAGAGATGAGATGTGGCTTAGCTCTAGCCTGGTTATTGATTCATAGGTCATCTCATTTTTTTTATAGTCCACAACTCCAGTGGTGCACAACTCCACAGCACTTCTAGCACTAGGACCCAATAAGGAGACATAACAATTAAGGGTCAGAGATCCACATTAGGTATCAGCTTTCACATTGCACATAAGCACTCATATGAACTAAAGCAACAACCAGGACACCTCAAGAGAGAAGGCGAAGTTATGACATTGGACATGTATCCATACGGAGCTTGAAGGTATGGGTCATGAACATTGAACAAAGTGCACACTGTCCCCGAAAGCACAAACATTTACACAGGAGAATTTTTAAGCATTCACTCTGCCATAAACGTTGCTAAAAGGACAATCGTTGTAAGGAACTAGTTCTGCGCGATCTTCAAACAGGACAATGTGCTATTTTGTTGGAGACCCTGAAGTAAGAGTCCATGTTTACCTAGAGAAGAAGCTGTATACGTCTCGCCACACGTGTTTCTCGGGTACTTGGAAGTGGTGAGCAGGAATAAGAAATGATGTAATGCTGAGCCAATAAAGAGAGTAACTAGAGATAACATGTCCCAGTTCACCATAGGTGCCCATCCGGATTATGCATTCTGAAGTATGACTGGTGGAGAATTATTCTCTCTTCACTTTCTCTTCCCAATATTATTTTCCCTGTGTTTTTTTCTTGTAAGCTAGAGGTGTTTATTCAGGGTTGCTTGAGTGACCAGGGGCATTAAGAATGGGCCACATATTGCTACTGCTGACCTATTGGGCAATGACAGTTGGGGCATGTTAACTAGAGATGGTGCTAAGTGAGGGTTAGAGCTGTGCTTACCTCTTCTGCTCTAACTCTTGAAACCTCAATATAAATGCAATGCTCTCTCTCTCTTGCTCGCTCTCTCAAACATTGTTTGTCTCTCTCTCTCTCTCTCTCTTTTGATTTGAGACCACATTATTAAGACAATCTGGAGTGGAATTTACAATATTCAGCCATTTTTGATGTTATTCAAGATTTAACTCATTCTTACTTTATTAGTACCTAGTGGATAAATTTGGCATTAAGAATGCTAGAAATGTGAGTGCTAAGTCAGATATGTATGGCTGACCTTCATCTGTGTGTCTCAGTGACCTCGGGTACTAGTATTAGGAGTTCAGTGGATTTGAGGCCCACTCACAGAGAATATCCAAAAGGTCTCCAAAGCTTATGAAAGTTTAAAGCACCACAATAGTCAACACTCAATAATGAACTGGGATTCCCAAACCACTAGAAAAAGTGCCTCATTGTTTAACAAAATTATATTTATTTCATATTTGAAGTACCAGAGCCCAATTAGAATGACCATAAGATATACAGTGATCTATGAACATGGTATCCTGGACAAAGCACAAGGAAGGAATGATTTTAATTGTATCTGTCCTTCAATGTCAGTGATTAACAAGAGGACTACCAGGATCTGGCTTGGGCGAATGCTCTAGACAAGTCTCGATATAGTACTGAACTACTGAAACCTAAATTACATTAGCAGATTCTCACAAGAAACTTTTTCATGTGTTAGGGGCACCCATGAGACAATATGCCCCCTTAAACTGATTGATTCCTTCTGTGAACTGGGGAACCTCAATTCCAACATTGCTGGATCCAAAAAGCACAGATACATGTGTTAAATGGTTCCATAGTCATTGTGGCTAGTTTTAGCCACAAGCCAAAAACTGAGTGTAAAATATAAAAAATATCCAAGGTCCCCTGGTTGGAAAAGGAGGGACAGTTTCCAGCAATATTACTGTTGCTACTGGGCAACTATATTGCCCCAAAAAGTCTCCAATTCATCCCCAACCCTCTTGCAAATGAAGTATAATGGCATGTTTATTTTTGTGGCGTCATCAAAATATATAAAAAAATAAAACACAGAATATTATATAACATGATCAAAAGCAGTATATAAGTATGAGGAAAGTGATGTATTATACGGTGTGGTTGTGCGGTCTAACCGTGTAATAAATTCAAAAACCCATCTTGGGACCCGTCAGATTGGTTTGCAAAACCTTAGCTCAACCCTGAGTAGCTGTGGCTTCAATTAGTGAGGATTTATCAAAGGAACAAGTGCAAAGCATATGGAAGTACTACAACAGCTGAACAAAAAAGGAACACGACACAAAGAAAATTAATAAATCACTGCATTTCATTCAAAATGCAAACAAGCATTGACAACTACAGTGGTTAGTCGTTAATTGGAAAACATTTGTAAAATTGTGTTTGAGTACTCCAGCCCACTTTGGGCGGCCAACTATGGCAGGAAATGAGCCACATGGGCCAATAAGGCTTGGTGGGACCATTTCCTTGCAGTCAAAACAGTCTTCACCCCAGTTCTAGGCTCTATGGGCGAACCCTCATAGACATCAATGGAGTGGTCTTGATGCAAGGGATACAGGATTTTGAAGATGCTGAAAGATGCTGAGGATGTTGGTCAGGAGACGGGAGTCCTCCTGGAGCCAACCCTCAGTCCACGAACACGTTGAGGTGACTTTGGCCACAGGGGTCAATGTCCTTTGAAGTCTGGTTGAAGTCCAGCTAAAACTCAGTTGCCATCGCACTACTCATCTCCGGTTACAGCAAAACCAGTGGTTACCTTTAACCAAGGCTAGTGTCTGTCTTGGGTGACCACACTGTACTCAGTTGATTCTTCCAGGTCCAGCAGACTCAGGTGCAATTTTTGAGTGTTGAAACCTATTCTCACAGGCTGCGCTATGGTGGTCAGTGGGGGTCAAGTGATTGTGGCTACCAACTCACCAAGGCAGGCTACTTCAGCTTTTGTGGCCCTGTAGCTGTAACAGGAAGTCAGCGAACTGACTCTTGGAGTCACTTTTTCTGTCTGGGGTTCGCGGATGACTTTTTCTCGAGCAGGGCACCACAGGCACAGTGCCTCCTGAAGGATTTGCAGGTGCAGTCCAGCCTTTGTTGGGGGCCTCTCTTTGCTGGGTCCAGGAAACAGCAGGGAAGTCCATATTTGGTCCTCCTTCCAGTACAGATGTGATCTTAGGGCTGGGTGCCAGGGGTTCCATTTTAAGCACAGAACTTGCCCTCAGGGGATGCAGTGGGTACTAGCTAATGGGCTACCAGGTCCCTCCATCTTAATAACAACATCCTGTCAAGTGTGGCATCTAGCTGTCCCAGAATGCTGTATTCTGCCAACTCCAATGATGGCTGAACCCATCTCTTGCTGTGTGGAGCTCGGTAGCCCATCATGGAGGTGTGGTTACTGAAGGGCTCCACGCCCATGGGAAAACTAGTTTGGCAACTATTTTCCCCTCCCTGTCCCTGTCCCCAACTCCACCTTGTCTACCAGAACAAAAGAGCAGCCTTTCTCATGTGTGTCCACCATTTGCCCTTGAAAGGTGTCTTCCCATTTGAACCTTGCCTTTTGGGCTCACACTCTGTTTGGCCTTCCTGCCAGGAAGAGATAACACCTCTTCTAATGGCAGGCTGTAGGAAAGTGGAATTTTAGTAGGTGGGGGTTTTCACCTTCAGCTAGTAATAATACCACAATCAAAAGTGCCACTTGTGGCTATCTGATCACGCTGTAAAAGGACAAAGTCAAAAGTTTAGGCTGACCTTGATGGAGAGTGGGTCTGAATGCTAGGTCCCAGTCAAAAGTTTACGTTCTGACTTAGTCTTTTTCTTGGGGCTTTTCTCTCATCGAAGGCCTCATCTGTGGCTTCTCAGACTTCTGGGATCCAAAGTTCAGGTTTACAATGGTGGCCTGCTGCAGCACGATGCCTCACTGTATCTTGAAGTTTTTGTCCTTGACATCGAAGGCAAGGAGCTCTGGAGTTTTCAGTGGGTCAAACTAGTGTGCTCAGGCCAATTTGTGAGTTGACGGCGGCGGCTTGATTCTCGAAGTTGAGCTAGTCTCCTCCTAGAGCTTTTCTGCAAAACTTTGCAGAAAGTTTCCAAACTTTCAAATCTTTAAGTTTCATGGTTCCTTAAACGGAAATGTGTCCACTTGCTCAGATAAAGAGTTCAGAGGCTCTGGATTGCCTCTTGGGGGCTAGAATTCAATTTCCCATAATGAACCTCCACAGTCCAGGAAAAATCCAGTTGCAATTGGTCAGCTAGGGCGATCCTTTCTTTGGGCTTGCAGATGACTTCTTCCAACTCGGTTGTACCTGTTGCTGATCAGGGAGTCCACTCCTTTTCTTTTAAGTCAGGCAAAGTCTTTTCTTTTTGGAACTTTTGAGTGCAAGCCTTCTGTGGTGCAATTCAAGGGTACAGCAGGCCAAACCTTCTTCTTATTTGTTCCAGGCAGTGTTCTAGGGAGCTCCAGCAGCTCTCCCATATTTTTCCTCCATTCTGGGCATACAAGAGGGGGGGACACTACAACCAATAGGATTAAAGTTACCTCCCTCTGCTATGACCACTTCCTATGAAGTGTGGCATATTATTGAACCAGAATGCACTGTTAACCAAAAATCAAAAAGGAGAAAATCACTTCTTGATATGTGTGGCTGTGTAACCCAACCCAAAGGTGTGGCAAACATCTGACTATACTCCCCTTCTAGCCCCTTTCATAATCTAATTGGGGGGGGCTCCTATCTGGCTGGGGATCAAGGAAGGGGGGCTAGCCTGGGTCATCTGACATCTGTTCTCCTGCCTTTGAAGTCCAGCTTTTCTCTCCAGGCCCCTTCCTTTCCCCGGCTTCCCATCAAATGGCTGTATTGTTTCAGCCACAGGCCTCCTCACACCTACTTAGAGAGCATCTTGGCTCAGGCGCTAAAAGGATGACCAATCAGAAGAGGCTGCTACAGGGATGCAATAGGTAACCTCAGTCTGGTAAGTTCTAAAACTACTTTCCTGTAATTACTGCAATAAATCAAGTTGTTGAATTTATTGTAACCATTATTTTGATACTTTGAATGATAGGTGTCCCCAGCTCCAATCAAAAGTTAGACTTTATAAAGTTTAATACAGCCTTCCCATATTAGCCTATGGGACTAGCAGCACTACAATATAGAATAAATGGCTTTGGCTGTTTTTCACTACCAGGGCTGAGCTGAGGACACATTGCAGAGTCAGTAACCACCAGCATCAATCAAAAAATGGGGATCATCTGGGCAAAAAGGACGACTTTCATACACAGGCCCTTTGTGTTCCTTTCCGAGAGTTGTTCACATCTCCCCCCAGGAGGGCAGAAGGCTGTCTCATGGCCAACAACTGTAAACGGTCATTGGAAAACTTGGGCGACAGAGGTAGAAATTTCTAAAGTTGCCATTTACTTAAAAGTTACATTAATTTGACTTGAGCATCAAGTCAGGTTTATTGTAATGATTCTTTTAATACCTTGAAGTACCGACTTTAGCAGTGCCATTCAGAATTTAGCACATCTAAGTTATTAGCATGCAACCCTGTACTGCTACTAGCCTTTCTACAGCAAAAATGACAATTGGGGGTTACAGCACCCTGACTTAGGGCCCAATAGGTGTTCATTAGGTGTGACATATTTATTAAAAAGGAAGATGTAGACTTTGTCATTAGGCTAAATGGCAAAGTCATATCAGTAGTTCAAAACATGCTGGCCAACATTTTGGCCACTTGTCTCAATTTGGTTATTACCTCTTTAATACACTCTCTCAGGTTGGGTTCGTCCCAGGACGTTCGTCTACAAACCATCTCTGCACTATTTCACACATGTTATAGCAACTGAGAAATGATACCGAAGAATAAGTCCTCCTCTCCTTGGATAAGGAAAAAGCTTTTGACAGCGTGGAATGGGGTTACCTGTTCCGCATAATGGAGAGGATGGGCTTTGGAAAAGATTTTATCAGTTTACCTAAAGGTATGTGTCAGCCACCAGCTGCATTGGGTTCACATCTCCATTTTTTAAAGTTTATCATGGTACCATGCTTTACTGTCAACTGTCACCATTGTTATTCCTACTGACCCTCAAACCATTAGCTCTAGCCATATGAAGTAACACTGATATTAAAGGAATTCAAACTGTCGCAGGTGAAATCAAAGCTTTTTATTATGCAGATAATATTCTCCTATATTCTCCTATCCTCTTCACAACCAACGATATGTACAACTTCTATAATAACTCAATTGACCACATTTTCAATATTTTTCTGGCTATAAAATTGATTGGACAAAATGTGAGGCATTACCATTAACTCCTATTCCTACTAAAGCTTCCCTTCGTGACCTCCCCTTCAATTGGCTCCACTAGAAGTTAAAATATTTAGGGATACTTATTAACCAAGAACTAAATTACATGATCGCTGATAACTTGAATCCCATAGCTGACAAATTAAACAATACTTCCAACATTGGTCGCTTTGAATTTATCCCTTTGGGGTATGGTACAGATCATAAAAATTAATATGATCCTCAAACTCAACTATATTTTCAAGATGATACGGCTACCTATCTCATGCTCATTTTTCAAAGCAACAAACTCCAGCATCTCCCAATTTATCTGGGGAGGTGATAGACCTCATCTGAAAGGCTCTAAATTGCACTTGTCCTCAGCAGAAGGGGGTCTATGCATACCTCACTTAGAAAGCTATTGGATAGCATAACAACTTGCTCTTTCTATCTATATGTTGGCTACTAACAGAAATACTCCCCTCTGGGTTGTTTGAACAGTCATTAGTCAAATCTGATAAGGAGTTGGTTATTTATTACACCAAATTTCCACGCTTACGAACTCCACTAATCCCATCATTTACACAACACAGAAAGCACATACACTTACGAACACTCATAGTTGCTTATACTCTCATGCTCCACTCTGGAACAATGCAGACATTGCGTATAAGGGAGCTGAGTTCAACTGGCATCTTTGGCCCAAACATTAAATACTCCACGTTGTTGATATGTTCATGCAACAACACTCTTTAAAGTCATTCACACATTTAAAAGAAGAATTTGGACTCCCTTCTTCACAATTCAGTAGATCTACTCAATGCCCTTTAATAATAATGGCAAATAATCAGGATATAACTTCCCAATCCCCAACTGCACAGTATATTCATACTTGGAAAAACTTCAGGGGAATCATCTCTGATTATTACGCCATCTTAATTGATCACTTTATCTCCACAGACACCTTTCCTTGCTGCAACTTTGGTGGACTTCAACTGAACATAAAGATATCAGACAAGGATTGGGATTCCTTATTGTAAAAGTACAATACAGAGATTCCCATCTGAAATTTAGCTACTTTAAAATACAACATTGCTTGCACTGGTCAAATTCAGCCAAACTTAGTCCCAACTTCCTTTGCTAGAGATGGCAAGAATCTGATTGCGAAATACTCTATATAGTGTGGGAATGTCAAATGATTCCCACACTTTTGGCTTCAGATTGTGAAGTATCTGAAAGAATATTCTCCCATTAACCTTTCCTTAAGAGCACAATCATTTCTTTTACATGACATCTCGGATTTAACCCCCATATCCACACACACACTTATGAATGGCTTTCCACAACCCTCAGTTTAGCTAAAGCAAACATACTACGTTATTGGAAGTCAGATGTAATACTGACGATCCATTCTTGACTTGGGAATATGCACCAAGTGGCAACATTTGAGAAAATTATTTATAACTTAATTGATAAATTGCTACAATATGACTATATTTGGGGACCTTTTCTTGATAATGGACAACTTTAAGTTTGATATCCCATAAGTCAACAGGTTTATACGGAGTGTATTACTCACTTAAGTGTTAATGTTCATTTTCATATTTATAAGATATGTTGAGATAATTGATCACACTTACTTTTAACTGTGGCACTTGATTGTTTTTGTTCTCCCTTTCTCATACATCGATTCTCTTGAGGTATATCACTTGTAGTTTCTGTATGATGATATTTATATATTGAGTATATCCTTATCCTTTTTGAAAAACCAGTACAAGTTTGGTTAAAAAAAAGAAGAAAGGTAGCGTCCCCTTTGAAGCTCTCCTCTTGGGCTCACAACCCATTTGGCCTTTGCGCGAGGAAGATATAACAACTCTTCCAACAACAGCGCTTTTGTATTCTTTCCTGAGGGTCGTTCCCACCTCCACCCAGGAATGCAGAAGGCTGTCTTTCAGCCAGCAACTGTAAACTATCACTGGAAAACCTAGGCAAAAGAGTGGCAACTTGCTAAGGTAGCCAGTTGCTTAAAAGTTACATTAAATTCCACTTTGGCATCAAGTTGCGTTTAATGTAAAGATTCTTTTGATACCTTGAAGTACCAACTTTAGTAGTCCCTTTCAAACGTTAGTACAGTTGAGTTGTCTATGTTTAACCTTGTATTCGCCAATGGGACTATTAGGCTGTCAGTAAAGGTCCCCCGGCTGACAGTGCGTCGGTCCAAAAGCCGGATTACAATACCGGCCATCAGACCCACAGCGATAGGGGGGAAGACCACTGCCTCCGCCAGCATCAGTGATCCCGCCGGGGCAGTTGTCGTATTCTTAGTCGCGAATGGCAGCAGTGCCGATGCAGGCACTGCCATCGGGATTACGATATCCCTTTCCAACGGCTTTTTTATGGTTGGAAGACCGCCATGAAAAGGCTGTCAGAAATGGAATTTAAGGGCCTCAAACGGGGCCCCCGTCCATCGTTGCCCTGGGGCCATATGTAGTTCCCCCACGCACCTCCATGCACCATGTGCCATGCACAATATGGTGCATGGCACATAGTCCATGGACGTGCAGGAAGTGCTCCTTGTGCTGTGGCTCTTTTCCAGGGCCGCAGCACAAGCCATCATGAAAAGGAGCACTTTGCGACTGCCAGCCCAGCGGTCGCATAATAATGCAGCGGTTGGACCGCTACCTGTTTATCAGGCGGTCTCCTGACCACCGCGATAGCAGGCGGCAGTCCGACTACCCCTTAGTCTCATATACGCATTAATTAACAAAGGCAAAAGGGCTAAGTGTTGAGGGACTGCAATGGAAATCAAAATGTGCCCAATGTCACCTGCTGAGATCTTCACATGTATCCACCTCAAGTAATTGGGCAGTAAAGATATTATGGTCTATACAAGTGCTTCCCAAACCTTTTAGAATCACAACCTACTTTTTAGTACAACAAACATTCACGATCCAACTAGCTATAATGGACATGAGGCAGGTGATTTTTTTAATGTAATAAAGCATTGTGTGGCAGTGTATTGTTATTTGCAGACAACATATTTTCAATTAAAATGGTCCCTAAATTTGCACAGACCTACAGTTTTATTGAGAAAACTATAATGCACTCAAAGGATAATGTGTGAAAATCAAGTTTCAGTGAATGTTTATTTGTGCATCACCAAGTAAAGAGTCTTGATTTGTTCTGATCCTACTAAAATTGTTGTTTCCATCATACTTCAGAATTACAAAAACATTTCCTTTTCAAAATGCTGCATGTGCACTGTGCATTTACAGTTATTTACATTTTTTAGTTTGTTAGGAAAAAATTCAACAGCCAGCTTTTCTTTCACACTTCATGTACCGCAGCCTAATTTGTCACATAAGCCACTTTATTTTTCTTTCTCTGACTGGAAAGTGAGAGGAGTTCTTAAACACCAGTCTCAGTGCTGAAAAATAAGCAGCAGAAGATGCAGCCTTGCATTTGACCTGAAGCGCAGCAAATGTGACAAGATAAATGTAGAATTTAAAGGCATCTTTATTTATTGCCTCGACTTTGGCGACCCACCAAAATCAGCTGGCAACCCATCGGTAGGTCACGACCCATAGTTTGGGAAACACTGGTCTATAGTGTCAAATGTTACTGAAAGATCCAATAACATCCAATAATATCCAATCATATCAGAGCTTTGATGTTGTCTCCATTAGCTGCCACACATATATTGTCCAATACCAACCATCAACACAATTAGTTTCAAGAATTGTCCAAGATGTCATTACTTTTAAAAAATTCCAAAAGTTGCTTTGATACAAATGAATCAAGTAAATTCTATGCTACATGAAGCATGATGATATTCCAGTAGTTGAAGGAAAGGAAAGGCTCTTATTATGTTTTTTAAATTTTTTATTTATTTTAATTATGAATATTTGTAATGCACACTGTGACTCATGTGCAGAGCCTCCTGTTGCTGTAACATACATTTGTTAATATTGGGGGACAATGAGGCAGTAGAATGTAGAAACCAAAAAATTAAAGGGTGAAGAGCCAGGTTTGTGAAGTTTTCTGAATTTGAGAAGATTGGTTTCAGATCTCATGTTAAGGGGTATACTGTTCGAGAGGGAGACACATTGCATCTGAAGGAGTAAACAACCCAGAATTTAAGTTCGTGATTTTTTACAACTAGGTTGCCATGTAATCTCAAATGGCATGTAGGGGTATATTTGGTGATTGTTTCTGAGAGAAATTTGGGCTGGTATCATAATAAGCTTTGTGGATCACACAAGCAAATTTCAGTGGATTAAATATTAAGAAATTATTAGCCATCTACCTGTGGGTGATTTTGGAACACACAGAATGTCTAAAGAATGATAGCAGGGTTATTGGAAATTCAAAGATATAGGGGGATATTCTCAAGAACGTGCGATAAACATCGCCAAAATAGGCTAACGCAATTTTTCATATCGCCGTCTATCGCGGGAAAATAACTCCGTGTCAACGTCGTATTCTCAACACGGCGGTAACATGCGATAGTTTCCCGATATCGCCTCAAATATCCGCGATACAACTACCGCGACGGCGATAAAAAAGGAAACCCGAACGTGAAAAAAGTTGCGATGGGCCCAACCGCGATAGAAAAACCTGCGACAAGCAGCGCCAGGCTTGCAATTCCCATGTCAGGCGGGAAAAATCACCATAAAAGCTGCAAAAAAAAAACATAACAACTGCGAAGCACAATGGAGGAAGCCGGAGCAAGTACAGAGGACAACCCGAACCCCACAAGCCCCACGGAGGACCAGCCTGGGACCTCGGGGTCAGGGAAGGGCAAGGAGAAGAAGAAGAGGAAGACGCGGTTCAGTCCGCAGGAAAACAGGATCCTGATTACAGAGGTGATAGAACACCATCAACAACTGTTCGTCACCTCCACTGTGTCATTGGCAACAAAAAATGGAATATGGCAGTCCATCGTGGACAAGGTGAATGCAGTCG
Source organism: Calotriton arnoldi (assembly GCA_963921515.1). Lineage (NCBI taxonomy): Eukaryota > Metazoa > Chordata > Amphibia > Caudata > Salamandridae > Calotriton > Calotriton arnoldi. The sequence continues at coordinate 115,121 of CAWUFW010004704.1, forward strand.
GAGTGCTGAGGAGGACAATGGACGAGGTCGAGAGGCGCTGGAATGATGTGAAGCGCAAAACCAAGCTGAAACTCGCAAACAACTGCAAAGCAGCAAAGCAGACTGGGGGTGGGAGTCCTGCGCCACAGGAGGAGCTGGATGAGATGGAGGAAATGGTGTCCACAGTCATCAGTGTGGAGACGGTGGCAAGAGTCGGGGGACCGGACACTGCTCAACATGACCTGACACAACAGCAACAGGGTGAGTAACCACCAGGGACTGGGGGGACGGGGGGAGATGGGCACAATGGCACACAATGAAGTATAGCACACTGCACAACCACAATGACTCTGGATCATGTCCCTGATCTCCTTGCCATACTGCAGCACACATAGAAACAGCAAGTAGTCCCCCGTCCACAATGTGCCCAGAGGGGCCCTCCCCACACATCACCAATCTCACAAAAACCCATGCACATGTGCTGAACCCAGCAAAGCTGCGGATCCGTGAGCCCCACTGACAATGCAAGTGACACTGCATGACGATGAGCATGTCTGCAGGCCACTCATCATGACATGTTGCACGCCATGACACCGAGGTGGCTGAGTGTGGTCCACATCCGGAAAGGAGCAGGTCACACACTGACACATCCACGTGCACAAACAACCCCTGACGGCAACAAGACATCTGCGGACAAACCATGCCCAAGAGTCCCAACTCCCACCAAGAGCCCAATTTACCCAAGTATGCAACATCTCAGCACTGCATAAGCATAGAAGTCAAAGGCACACCGCCTGAAAGGGAGAAGGCCAAGCAAAGTCTGAGCTGCAGGGGAGACTCTCCCACAATGCAGCACACACACAAGCATCAGAGCACATCAACATTGACAACAATGTGGTACAAACTGCAACACTTTCACAACAGAACAGAGGACACAACTGCTGCCGCTTGTGTGTAGAAACTGGCCAATCACATTTGGCATAGCAGGAAACTGTGACATGATAATGGACAAGTACAACCCCACATCCCTGATGGTGCACAAATGTCCACTGTCCCGCTTCAAATAGGCAGCTCCTCCTAAACAGTCACAATGTACATTGTCATGCAGTCTGTTTGGAAACTTGGCCAATGCGTGAACATACATGGAACACACTGTTAAACTGCATCTCCCCTTTACATTGCAGAGGGAGAATCATCACCTCCTGCAGAGCAGACCGAACACCTCCTCACTGATGACGAGGAGGACCTCCCCACCTTCGACACCGATGCCCTCCAAGAGCTCATGGACAGCTTCCGCACCCCACCCCCAGGAGCAGGGCAGCCCAGCTGCATCGTGGAGACCCCACCCCCTGCACAGACCACACAGCAGGAAGCACCCACCACCCCGGCTGTCTCCCAGGATCCCCACGACCAACACATGGCATTTCAACGCCGTGTGTTGGAGGGCGAGAAGGAGATGGCTGAGCAGGTGCGGGTGGGATTCGAACTCATGGCAGCCAAACTAGATGCCATCCATGGGTTTCTACGTCCCATCAGGGACCACTTACAGTCCCTAACAGACACCCACAGTCTGCTCCATGGTCTCCAATGAGCCATGGCTGGCATCGCTGGAGTCATGACTCGGAGACAAGAACACCTGTCTAGTCAGAGTGGCTCCAGCGATCTCAGCCGGGAGTTGGGACACATGCAGAGGCTCATGGAGGACATGGTGCGGATGGAGGCAGAAAGGATGGCTGCCACGGCTGCACATCAGCGAGATGTAGCTGGAATCTTCCATGCCCTGCAGATCCTCATCATGGCATTGCTGCCACAAGGCCTGGTGCAGATGAATGCTGCTGCTCCTACACCATCCACATCTCCGCCCCCTGATGTGTCAGTGCCCCACAATGCGGCAGACATTCCACCTCCGGCACCTGATGTGTCACTGCCACACAGTGCGGCCGACAATCCACCTCCGGCCCCTGATGTGTCAGTGCCACACAGTGCTGGAGCCGAAACACCACCACCCACAGGTGAGGCACATCACACATCAGAGGACGATGATGTGGATGAGACTGCTGTTGTGGTAATGAGGAAGCGGTAGCATTCCTCTCCGCCATATGGCCTGTTTCAGCTTGGTTCAGCCCTTTGCATCATCACCTTCCACTGTCCCCCAATACACTCTGCGGCACTCACCTTGGACCTCGACATAGACTGCCATATTCTGTTTGGTTACCAATGACACAGCAATCAGACTGCGGACTGAACTCTTCGTCTTCCGATGAATTTGTCCTTCCCTAATGGACTCTGGCTGGCCTTACACGGGGCAACAATGTCAAGTGGGGTGTGCATGGCTCTGTACTGCTCCAGCTGCAACACTCCACTGAATGTGAATAAAACATTCAAATCCACACAGATGTGTCATGTCTATGATCCTTCAAGTATGACAGTACGGATGAATGTAGGGTCACTGATTCCCCCTCACGTCCATTTTGCACATGTTGTGGGGCTTGGGTCACAGGGTGCAACATTGCCGATTGCGGTCCGGGTGGCGCAGACACTACAACGGAGACACACGCATTGGTTACTTCCTTGTCTAGGCCAGAACTGAACCACGCCCAGAGCCCCGGGCTCATTGTTCACACCCCTACGCTGGACTGGCATACGCCAGCCCACTCCGCTTACGCGCACAGGGGGTGACAACACAGCTACATGTCCCAGGTCTTCCCTGTAGTGATCTGCTGGTCACTGGTCTAGTTGTTAGCATGCCACAGCCACTCCCTGAGGGCTGGTTTACACCCACACCACACCCATCCAGCACAGGCGTAACGGGACATGTGACCCTGCCAATAAAAGGGGCCCACCACAGCACATCCCCCACTGCCGGAGGTGACATGATGGCGTCCGCATCCACGGAACTCAATCATAAAGGGTCCGTGACTTGCGTTGCACAGAGTTAGTGGCACCCGATGGCCTGCGTCCGGCACGGGCCTACCGCCACGTGGCGAAGACTTGTGGTGCACAGAGTTAGGCCCACCTGAAGAGCTGAGCGGGTGTGCAGCCTGCGATGATGCAGTAGGCCTGGAGGCTGGACGGTGACTTGCGTTGCACTGAGTTAGTGGCACCCGATGGCCTGCATCCAGCACGGGCCTACCGCCACGTGGCGATGACTTGCGGTGCACAGAGTTAGGCCCACCTGAAGAGCTGAGTGGGTGTGCAGACTGCGATGATGCGTTGGCCTCGATACCGCGTCCAGCAAATCAAGCCTCAATTTGAATTGTGAGCCCTGCTGGACCGCAGTGTACGAGCAGGCAGCAGTCAGCACACATGACTCCGCAGTGCGGTGCCACAGGGTGCGCTGGGGGCCTGTGGCGCGGAATCCAGCGATCGGCTGAGGAGGTTGCACCGGCACGTGGAGGGCACTCTTGGAGACACGCCGGTGGCGGCAGGTGAGCATTGAGGCCTGGGTGCGCAGGGGCGTGCAGTCATCGCTGGGCGGCGGACCGGTCTGGGGACCAGGGCTGGGGTGCAGCAGGTGCACAGGATCGCGCAGGCACCACTGGTCACGGCGGTGGCCTCGTGGCTGGGTGGGGGGCGCCGCCCTGGCAGACACGACCCTGCATGCGCTGACGAGATGTGCGCGGGTTGGCTTGGGACGTAGTCACCTCGTCTCCAGTGTGAATACGGCCGTTGAATGTGGTCAGGCACGTGTGTGTAGGCCTATGGTCACGATATGGCGGACACAGAGACACACGCAGTAGTTACTGTGGTGGCCATCCCGGAACTGGATCATGCCCAGGGCCCCCGGCTATTCATTCGCGACATACACCGGCCAAGGCCACTCCGCTCAGGCTTACAGGGGGGGACCACATGGCTACATGTCCAAGGTCTTCCACACTGCCTGGGGTAACCTGTTTGCATCCACTGTCCACTATACTGCAAACACCAGCAGTAGATGTTCACATGGACATGTCTGTGCTCTGCATACTGCAGTCTGTCCAAACACAAGGAGATGATGGACGGAGTGCTGAAACTTTTCAAACACTCACCCCCAGTCACAGATCTGGGTTGAATCCATCATCATTCTTTAGCTCACTTTGCCACCCCAGTTCAGACACAGCTATATGCAAATCAGTCTTGACCCTGTGCCTCATGGGAACAGTCCAGACCGAACTGCCAAGCCATGTCTTCCCTGGACCGGAATCAAGCATCCTGGGACCGGTTTCGGGCTAACAGCCCTCATCAGCCAGGCTAGCTTGAAAATAGTGGCAAAGTGAGCAAGGGACCCACGTCTGGGCATACCCTGCCAACTTAGGGCGAACAAAGCAAACACAAGGAGATGTTGGACGGAGTGCTGAAACTTTTCAAACACTCACCCCCAGTCACAGATCTGGGTTGAATCCATCATCATTCTTTAGCTCACTTTGCCACCCCAGTACAGACACAGCTATATGCAAATCAGTCTTGACCCTGTGCCTCATGGAAACAGTCCAGACCGAACTGCCAAGCCATGTCTTCCCTGGACCGGAATCAAGCATCCTGGGACCGGTTTCGGGCTAACAGCCCTCAGCAGCCAGGCTAGCTTGAATCCAGTGGCAAAGTGAGCAAGAGACCCACGTCTGGGCATACCCTGCCAACTTAGGGTGAACAAAGCAAACACAAGGAGATGATGAACGGAGAGCTGAAACATTTCAAACACTCACCACCAGTCACAGATCTGGGTTGAATCCATCATCAATCTTTAGTTCACTTTGCCACCCCAGTTCAGACACAGCTATATGCAAATCAGTCTTGACCCTGTGCCTCATGGGAACAGTCCAGACCGAACTGCCAAGCCATGTCTTCCCTGGACCGGAATCAAGCATCCTGGGACCGGTTTCGGGCTAACAGCCCTCATCAGCCAGACTAGCTTGAATCCAGTGGCAAAGTGAGCAAGGGACCCACGTCTGGGCATACCCTGCCAACTTAGGGCGAACAAAGCAAACACAAGGAGATGATGGACGGAGTGCTGAAACTTTTCAAACACTCACCCCCAGTCACAGATCTGGGTTGAATCCATCATCATTCTTTAGCTCACTTTGCCACCCCAGTCGGGCTGGACTGTTCCCATGAGGCACAGGGTCAAGACTGATTGCACAAGTGGTACATGTGTACAGTCAATTGCCCCCGACACATGCGGTAAGGCAGCTATGGCATAATTCCCTTGCATGGTCTCCAGCTGTTCATGCACAGCGTTGGGGAAGTGAAGGTGCAGGGGTATCAAGATGATACACACCGTGATGTTTACAGGTATGATGAATCCTGCATAATGAGACCATAACAGATGTTTGTGTGGTCATAACCTTCCTTTTCTTTCCTTCAGAGGTTACGAGCACACGGACTTCTGTTACAGTATATTTGGACTGGATTCATCATACCTGTATGCATTCCGGTTTTCCCAAGTGCAATACACTGTACCAGATTACGTTTGTGACTATGAGGACACTTGACCATTGTCACCATTTCTCCAACAGGTTTCTGACTACTGATTTCGGGATATGGAATGGTATTGGGGAGTTCCTGCAGCATTTGCAGTTTATTGGATCCACACGTTGCCCTGGTGAAGTTCCCGTTGGGAATGGAACGCGTTGGCTGAGCTTTTCGTCTTGTTGTTTATGTATTTGTAATAAAGTTCTGTTTTTCCACTACCGTTGACTACTGGACTTCATGACCTGGGGGGGGAGGGTCCGGGGGGTGGTTGCAGTGGGTGTTGTGGCCCTTTTGGGTCTCCAGGCTGCATGATCATTGTCTCCATGGCATCTGTTGGTCTTCAGATGTGGCTCTAGGCTGGGATCCCTTTCATACTGCAGGTTGTCGTCCTGCTTAACACCAGTAAAAGGCAGGTGTTGAATCCCTGCTGCTAACGCACCTTATCGCCTGTTTTCGGATCGCATCGCTGATCTGGCTGGTCGTTGAGAATATCGCGAAGTGGTGTTTTTGTGTGTTTTTGCACAGGAACGCCTACTCTGCATATCATTAGCGTTAGTTGTCGCTCTCATCTGTGGCAATGGGTTTTGTGGCAGCTATCGCAGGAAAACTGGCGATGTCGGCAGTTTGCACCAGCTAGTGAATAGGGCGATAAGTCTATCGCCACTTTTGCTGCCCCTTAGTGTGTTTTGCCATCATAAAAATAGGTTTTAAAATTTTACTTCTGCAAAAGAGGAACTTGTAGGCTTAAGTAAATGTTGAATGAAATGAGGAAAGATTATGGCAACTTGGGCAACAGCAGGAGTTTAGGAGACGAACAGAAAGGACTCAAATGGATTACTTAATTCTTCTTGACCATCAGAAATTGCAATAATAATTTGGGTGGGGTGAACCCTATCAACTTTATAAACACTCTTGTTAGGCTAAAACACAATTTCCGAGAGAATCTATGCTCAATGCCTTATAGCTATGGCAGAAGCAGCAGGAAATTTCCAGAGAAGGCTGTGTTAAGCTCAAGCAGTACAAACAACTTCAAAGTCAAAAACACAGCACATTCAAATTTCCAAACCAATTTAGATAAACAGAGAAACAAATAAAGAAAAATAGAAATCAAGATCATTAAAATTGGTTAAGAGGGACAGGAGATATGATTTTTTTACATTTTCATGGCAAAAGGAGAAGAGACAAAGTAAAGCACTGTTGAGCACAAACTCAGAGCCTATGTAGTCAAGTCAAGTCAATAGTTCTTTATTCAGCCATAATAGACCATAAAAGCACATTAAGTAAAACATATATACCTAAAATCAAATCAAATACATAAATATTTAAAAACAGGCCAATAGCATGTATTAATTTCTGATATTAATTTCTGATATAATAGGAATAAAAACTATCTAAAACCATTTAGAAAATGGATGAGTTGAGGCAAGACATTAAAGAGAAGCACAAAATCACAGAATCAGGAGTTCAAGGATTAGACATGTAAAGTGCAGAAATAACAGTGCATACACAGGAGCAGAAACGTCAAGATCAATCCATGAAACATGCCACAATTAAATGTGCGCAAGTGGTGCCCATACAAGCAAAATCAAATAGGAGCTCTCTATTCCTTGAACAACTTCTTCCTATGTCTTAGAGCTCCTGAAAAAAAGCTTGCAACCCCAGAGCAGACTGTGGGGGAAGAAAGCATTTGTAAATACAACAGAGCAGGCCTTACTTGTGCAAAATGACAGGTCCTACCAACGGAAGGATACATTTTTTCCGCAGGGTACTGTAAAGGTCGCAGAAAAATATAAAGTGCATAGTGTCCTGCTCTGAAAAATTGTCACAAGGACATGGCTTTAAGGCACCTGACTTTGAGAATCCTTTAGGGACGGCTAAAAACAACTGTATAAAATTAAATCTAAATCTGGTCAACACAAAACAATGATAAACATTTTTAAAAAGCGACAAATTGGGCTGCCCTTGCGGACTTGAGCTCAACAATATGTATTGTCTCACAGTGGGCTTAGCTAGTTCTGTGCCTTCCCTCTCCCCCGACCGCTTAGCCAAGAACATGTTTTTGATGTCCCTCATATCACTGGGGCGTAGTGGTCTTGGGTTCATGAACAGCTCAGGGCGGCTTAACCTCCTCAGCTGCTCCATGACATAGCCTAGCTAGGGGATGCGCAATGCACCCTCAAGTGCAATACAATCCTCTAAAACATGTTGATTTAAAATAGGAACAGGACTTGACCAAATTCTCAGCAAATGCATTAGTGCTGCAACTGCAATAAGGTCAGAAATATAACCCAGACCGAGCTCTTCGTGCATCATGAAGGAAGGAGTGCAGGTGGGAACAGCAAGAAGTCTACACAAGATTTTATTCTCGACCACCTGCAGTTCTCTTACATCTTTATACTCCCACACATCACATCCGTCGGTGGTCATTGGGATACATGTTTCTCTGTAGACTTTTATTAGGGCGGGTACAGGTTTAGCCCCTAATCTCTTAGTAAAGTCCATGCTAGCACCCACTGTCCTTGCCAGGATGTTCTTTTTAGGTACTCTCCCAATTAAGGGAAAATAGAAACTTTGGTAAGTTTTACCCCCCTACAGAAAAACTTGCAGCCGATAGGCTTCTGGATGCCAATCGTCATGGTATGCGATTTTGTAAAATTGGTAGAAAGATCTAGGGAATCCATGAAATCAATAAAAGAATTTAAAAGACTTTGGAGACTTACGGCAGTCCGAGCAAGCAGCACTGCATCATCTGCATATAATATAACAGGAATAGGTTTTGTGCCAGCCCTTGGAGTGTCTCTGCAGGCTGCTGACAGTACATCTCCTAGCTTCTTAATGTAGAGGGGGAACAGACGGGGTGGCCAAAATGCACCCCTCCCTACCCCCTCTCTTGAACTCCCAGGAACCCGATACACAACCATTCTCATTATACCTCACCAAGGCTGTGAGGTTAGAATGTGAGGTATGTAGAAAAGCCACCAAGTCTGCATCCATACCCAGGTCCAGTAGGGTGGACCAGAGCTTGGATCTGTTGATATGGTAACCCCTCTTGGCTATAGTATATTTCCCCATGACCATGTGTAGGTTGATGCATTGATCCAATGTCCCTCTGCCCTGCCTAAAACCATATTGCAGATCTGAAATGACATTATAATGATCTACTAGGAGGTTAGACACTCTAGGACCACCTTACCCATGATTTTTCTGGCTGTGATCGAGGGAAATCAGACGATAACAGGCTGGGTTGTCCCTCCCACCATTGAAGAGGTGAACAATTTTTGTGTCTTGTACAGTGCTCTGATACCCTTGGATCATGTACGCACCATAGAACACTCTTAAATGAATAAATAACAGTTTGTGGTTGACAGGGGAGTCGTGATGGGGAGGAGGTCGGATACACCAAGGTGGTCATCCCTATCAAAGATTTTACCTTCAGACTTAGGGCCTGATTTAGAGTTTGGCGAAGGGTTGCTCCATCATAAATGTGATCGATATCCCAAAAATAAAAAACAAGTGGGTGGCCAGGGTAATGCCAGCATGCACCTGTTCTAGTTTGACCATTATCACAATGTCCAAAGTCTCTTGAATATTTCCTTGGTGTTCAGCAAAGGAGGAACAGCCACACCAATGCTCCCCAAATTTGGGAAATAATTATTGGAACATAAAATGCAGTCAAAAGCACACCCAAATAGAACACCAAACTGTCTCGGTAGTCAAATAGAGCAAATCATATATTTTTCAGTTCTTTCGAAAAAACAAGTTCTAGCTACCCTACACATGCTTTGTCAATTGATAGTGACCCAATTAATTCTTCAGGTCTACGGAGAATACATACAAATGCACAATAAGACCATCAAAGAAATACACTAAAATAATTATTAGTGGATGGATATCCAGTCTTTCATATTATAAGTGTCCTATGATATAATGCATTTGTAATAAAGCAGATGTTATATCTGCCATGTTTGTGATGAAGTCACCATTGGCTGAACTCTAAATCAGGTACTTAGTCTCTGATATTGAAGTGAAAATCTTCCAGTGGGGCAAGGTTGAAGTCGTTGTCCAGTAAGGATCACTCAAAGTAAGTTAATGGTTTTGGTGTCAAAAGCTCTGAGAGGGACGAAGCTGGATTCTGTGGCTGCCAATGGTGCTTTGATGGTTGAATAGATTTACCACCTCACCCTGGTCCAAGGATTTATGTTCAGATTTGGGGCCTTATTAGAGTTTGGTGAATGGGATGCTCCGTCAAAACCTGGCGGATATCTCTTCTGCCGCATTACAAGTGCCAAATGTTATAATGCTCTTGCAACTCTAAATAAGGAAGATAGTCACTTTTTTGGAAGTCAAATATCCTCTAGCCCCCAATGCTGTAAGCCGTAACTGGCCAGGGCTCCAAAAGGCTGGATACATTTACCACAAGGTGCAATTGAACCTGTTTTTAGCATGCTAAAATGCTTAGAGAGTGGCAAATCTGGTGCCTGCCCACGGTGTGCCAAACCTCAGCACATCATCTTGGTCCTCCAGAGGTGGAAAAGATTACTTAATCCCACTTTTCAACAACTGCTGTAAAAGTTCATTCTGGTCAGTCCTGCCGCCCATGCCTCATCAGGGCAGGCTTATAGCACCCAGTGTCTTTTCAGCCAGGTCTCCTGCAGTTTCCAGACCTCTATAATCAGATGGGCACTCTTGAAGCCGGGAGCCAATCTGATTTTTGTGGCCCTGAAGCAGGCAAACAGGAGATCAACTAACTGACCCTTGGAATACTAACAGAGGCGAGGTTTCTGTAGATCTTCAGGTCTTGAATGAGTCTTCTTCATCCAGTAGGAGTCAGGTTTTTCCAGCAGTGCCTTCTTCTTCAAGAGGAGTCTTCCCAGAACCTGGAATGTTTTGAATGGTTTGTGTTTGAGATGCCGCATTTACTCTTTGCAGTGATTGGAGAAGTTTTGCCATCCAATACTAGTTATTTTCTTGCAGTCCCCCCACCCCTTTTTCCGCACTTCCTCTGCCTTACAGTTTAATTAACAGGAGCCCTGGTTACATACAACAGAAAGCTTCCTCCAACATACCCTTGCCACACCCCTATTTAGAAAAGCTGTGGCTGGAGCCTGACTAGCTAGGAAGGTCCTGTGAATGAAGAGAGAATCCCTCCATCTCATCTCCAAATCAAAACAGATACTGCTAAGGATGTCATTTATCTGTCAACTGTTCTTGGCCACTGCCGGCTAGCCAATCCCTGGTAAGTGGTCATCAGTTAACACCTTTCTGTTCTTCCTGGGCTCAGAGGCAGGCCATGGACGTTCTAAGCAGGTTGTTAACTCTGTTAGCCAAGGATGAGGTATTACAGCTCTGGTGGTATGATGAGTGGGAGACGTGGTTTTAAGCCAGTTTTGGCTGAGGCAGCCCAAAATAATTTTTTTTAGAATTACTTTCCCACTTAAACTGACAGGGACTTTGCTATCATTTTCCCAGATGGAGACAAAACATTAAATAATGTAATCCCACTTAGGCCTGTCCTAAGCAAAATATAGCTAGTCCTACACAGTGAAATAGCTTTTATGCCTTGTGTCACTGTTAGGGCAAACATCTAAAATACGGAGAGTGCCACATTTTACATGCTGAGCACCCTGCTTTTTGGGCTGACAAGATACATTTTATTCATGAATTATATATAAAATAGGTTTTCCTACATGGTGAAGACACTTTTCCTTGCCTTGTGTTACTGAAGTACCTTTGAACTGCAGCCCAGCCAGAGCACTGTGGTACACCTGGCAGGCATATATTTTTGTTAGTGTAAATACACACTTCAGCTGACTTGTGATATATAACCTCCCATGCCATAGGAACATTGGCAGACCTCGAGCGAAGGATAAACGAGGACAATATAATTTCCGATGCCAAGACTGCTTTTGAAAAGGTAAACAAGTCCATTGCTGAATTCAAGAGGATTGAGCGTACCAAAAAAACAAATAAAATTCAAAAGGATATTGTTAATTTTAAGAAAGAAAAGGCACATCCTTACCTTTTGGACGATTTTTATTCTCAACCTAAACAGCAATATTCTGAAAACTATCAAACATGAGGTTGTTTTAAACGAAACACAGGAGCTACATTCTCTGACTCCTCTGCAAGTTCAGCTGAGGAATCTGATACAAACGAACATTTGGGGTCAGGTCCACCTACTCCTGGATACCTTCCTTTTTTAGGCCAGTGGGGTCGCGGAAGAGGGCGGGGGAAAACCAGACCACCACCACAACAATGGAATTTTCAGTCAGGGGAACGGCAGACTCGCAGGAAATTCTATCAACGGGGACCACCACAATAGTGCTGAGTTCTGTCGCAGATTGTGATCCCAGCCCCAGCCCCATTCCCATTTTCAATCTTTCTGACCATATTTTGTCTTCATCCGAAATTGACTTACTCAGCAAAGGGCTGAGTTTTGTGCCAACCGAGAAGGCTAGCCTTTTTGACATTCAGATTGAATTACTACAATTCTTTCAAAAACTAGGGCTTAAAGCCTTCTTTCTGGATAAAGCATATATTGAAAAATTTAACCCATCCAGATTATGATTGCCTTTCAAATTCAATCCTCCTAGCAATAAGATGCCTGTTGAATTGCTGGCTTTTGAAACGATGATCATGAAAGATGTGACTGCACTTGGGAAAGGCTTTGAATATATTCCATACAACATTTCTCTCTTAGGAAGAAATGCCCTTCGTACCTTAAAGACCAATAACGAACTAATCATTAAGCCTGCCGACAAAGGCGGGAGGATTGTTATTCAATCAATTGTAACCTACAAGGCTGAGATGGCTAAACAGTTATCCAATCTTAATCACTATGCCCCATTGAGAGCAAATCCCTTGATGGAAATTCAAAAGCTTATTACCGATGTTACATCCAGGGCTAAGCACAGTGGTTTTCACATCAACCATGAATATGATTACCTTAATGCAAGATTGCTGAGGACTCCGGTCTTTTATACCTTACCCAAAATTCATAAAGATCTCACGACTCTACCGGATCGACCGATTGTCTCCTGTTGTGGTTCGGTACTCGAACCACTGATCAAGTACATTGATGTTTTCATTAGGGACTTGGCAGTCAACACTGAGAGCTATCTGCGCGATAGCGGTGACATTATCACACAGCTCGAACTGATGGATTTTGATCCCAACTCTGAGTTGCTGGTATGCTTGCACATTGAGTCCTTGTATTCCAACATTCCTCAGCAGGAGGAGATTCAGGTGATTAAGAAAGCCCTTGAGACTAGGCCTCGACCGGTTAATGTCCCGACTGACTTTATTATTGATCTTTTGACCATCTCTCTGACTCGCAATTATTTTGAATTTAATGCGGAGTACTTTTTGTAAGTAAAGGGAGCTTCAATGGGGGCTTCTTATGCCCCAAACTTTGCAATTTTGTATGCTGATTATATTGAAAGACACAACATTTACGATGACAGAGTCAATCCTTACTTTGACAATGTACATCATTGGAGATGGTACATTGATGATATTTTCTTCATTTGGAAAGGGAACAAAACTACTCTATCCCTTTTTTTGGATTGGCTCAATTCCCATTCCCCTGACTTAAATTTTACATCGCACTCAAGCAATGAGCAGGTTGACTTTCTAGACTTGACCATCATTCCTTATGATGGTAAATTAGCAACAAAAATTTTACTAAACCAACGGCTCGGAACACTTTGTTACAATATACGAGCCACCCTCCTAAAGGACTGAAGGATGGGTTACCGTTTGGTCAGTTTCTGCGTATTTGCAAAAATTGTCGTTTTCGAGCTGAATATTTTTGGGAGGTGGATATTTTAGCCCAAAACCTGGAACAACGCAGATATCCATGTAGGCTAATAAAAAGATCACTGAAGAGGGTGTGGTACAATCACCGTGAGTTTTTGCTTACAGTGCATCCCGCCAAAAAGATGGATAGAATTCCTTGTGTAACAACATTGAGCACACACAGCAACCAGATCACTAAAATCATTAAAAAACATTGGTCCCTTATTCAAGCAATAGGCATTACTACAGAACAACCCTTGTTCTCTTTTAAGAGCGGTCGGAATATAGGCGATCATCTGGTACGAGCAGCCTTACCCACTGCCAACCACCCTGACCTTACCTCCATGTGGGGCCTTAATAAGACCGTGGGACATTACCGCTGCGGCAACTGCCTAATGTGTGATTCCACATTTAATACCAAGCAATTTGTACATGACGATATTGTGCACAATCTTCGAGACCAAACTAATTGTAACTTAGTTTACGCAGTATGGTGCCCATGCAAATTCATTTATGTCGGCCAAACTATTAAAAAAATCAAGGCACGGCTGTCACAACATAAGAGCCGCATTAGGTGCCGTAACGAACATGCCCCAATGTCTCCTCATTTTCTGGAATTTAATCATTCACCTGGTGAATTAAGTTGGCAGGTCATTGAGCTGGTCAAAAAGCCCCCACGTGGAGGCAATATTCAATTGTTGCTCAATAAGGCTGAATGCCAGTGGATTTTGAGATGTGACAGCATCAATAATGGCCTCAACACATTGGAGGAATGTAATTCCATAATTTTATCTTGACGCTTTTTCTGATTTCTGTTTTGACTCTTTATGAAAGACATTTCTGAAGGTTCTTCTATATGGATTGGAATATTATATTTACCTTCATAGTTCTTTCTGGGTACCTTTCGGCCACCTATGGCATTAACTTTTGCAACTGGCGATATCTTATTACTTTACTATTGTTTTTTTGTACATTTTATTGATACATCTGTAGTATACAATATTGCCTTTGTGTTTATTCTGAATTATTCCAGTACTATTGTACTGATACAAGTGCATTAACTTCTGTGTTTGGCGATATCATATTGCTTTACTACAGTTTGTTTGTACTCTTTATTGATACATCTGAAGTAGACAATATTGCCACTGTTCTTTAGTACTGCTTGTTTGTACACTTTATTGATACATCTGAAGTACACAATATTGCCACTGTGTTTATTTTTAATCATTTGAATGTTATTTTCGATTCTATATTAATAGACTGACACACGTGTAATATAAAACTTTGTCGCTATGTTTTTTGTCCTTTTCATATAATATTGTTTTGATGGAATATTTTGGCAAATAGTCCACTTCCGCATTGATCCTTTTTCCAGGACTGTTGGATGTCTTGGATTTATTTTTCTTGGTATAGCACAATGCTCAAACTGTGGCCTATCTACCTTTTACTCTTTACTTTTGATTTCTTTTTTTTTTACTTTCCCTTCTCACCCTTCAGGAAGGTTGTCACTGATTGTACTCGATATGACTGCTAAATGAACCCTAATTAGTCTGTGCAGGGTCACACTTTTGTGTTTATGATTATTTTAGTCATTATATTTTTTTTTCCCTTTTTATTAATTGGTTTATTAACATTGAATGTGTTTTCAATGAGTTTGTGCCGTTTTGGATAACGGGGTAGTCTTTTTTCAGTTCCTACAGTTGTGATCAGCGTCCTAATAGACACTACTCCCGATATGCCAGTTTTGTTTGTGTAGCTTCCGGCACGCCGTGACTGTTCGCATGGCTTTCAAGATGCGTGTATGCCCGTAGTTCTGGGCCGGTGAGTCTCTTTAGTTTCTTCTTTTTTCCCATTTTGTATTGTGTTTTCCATTTTTTACAATGGGAGTTATATCTTTTTAGTTGGATTTATTTCCGATTCCTTCCTGTTGGGCAAACTTTAAGCCCACATTGGAGTTCTCGTGAGGGATGTGATTTGGTCTCAGTCCCTTTTTGTCAATATATCTATGGCCCGTGAGTATTAACTCTACGCAAATATAGTACTTTTCGGTTGGATTCGATTTTGGGCAATTTTTTCTTTTTTCACTTTTAGGAGTATTTTGGACTCATTTCCAATCTATGGAATGAACGATTTTGAGAATAATTACTGCCGCATGAGATTGACCTATATTGAATTTTTTGGAACAAGTAGGTTTTATGGTATATGCACCTCAGCAGCATGATTAATCGTTACATCCACTGCTGGCAGGTTATATAATTTGGACTACATACCGTTGGTTGAGCACTGATCACGGTTTTAACTCACATGCATGATATTATTCTTCATTTTTCTATTTTTCCGATAAGATTAATTTAATTGGTCTTAAATCAACTGATCCACATGCATGGCACTAATTGTTTGGCCTTGTGCTATGCTGACTTTGGTATATTATGTTTCCTATCTCCAAGGTATGACTAATCTAATTGGGCTCATATCACTATAAACCACATGCATGACACTGATTCTTTGGCCTTGTGCTATGCTGATGTTATTTGAGTGGACTTTAAAAAAAAAAAAAGAAAATTGATACCCCTGTATATATTTATTCATTCTAGATCTCACTGTTGGATGCTCTACCAAAATATTGTTTGTCCTGATGATGACCATACCATTTTAGTTTGGTCGAAACGCCGTTGACGCCTATCTGTGCTGCTACTGAAGAGGAAGCATTTTCAGCTACTTTCTGTGTCTGAGTTAGGTTGTAACAGTCTTTATGTATAATTTCTCCTCAGTCACTGTTCTTTGTTTACACTGTTAATTCCCTTTTCAATGTGCTTTGTGTGCAACCTTGTTAGCACCACTCTTTTGTGATTGTATATAATTATCTTATTACATTTTGTATACACTGTCAGGGGTATCATCTTTTTTCTATGTGGTATTGTTTTTGTGAGGCAGTAATAATTTTTCTTGTCTGATTAGTTTAGTTTGTGTTTTGTGTAATGCAGGAGTTGAACCCCTGTTAGGATTCTAGTCTTTATAGGTACATTTTAGGCACCATCTACAATGCACTTATAGTGAAATGAAATAGGTCAAATGGGGTGTTCCTATCCCACAGCATGCGCTTTGTTGGGGGAACACAAGCACTTTACTACTGTTGAATAGTGATAAACACACAGAGTTCTAGAGTCAGCACAATAAGTCAGGAATAAATGGGGGGACCACAACATAAATAATAGAATTCCTTACATCGACAAATGAGGAGAGCCAACCATAACCACTGATGGCTATATGTTGAAGCAAGACAGAGATGTCAATGGTATTCAAGCCATTTAGCATGCTCAAATACCATATTCACTAATCATATATGCACAAATATCACATAATCTTTGCATGTGCACAAAAAAATGACAGTACCCACAATGTGCACAGATCCCAATAGTGCATTTGTGCAGGGAGCAATCACATTGTTAACCAAATTAGCCCTCCTTGGTATTTAAACGGCTAATTCTCTTCATCTTTAAATGATCAATCAAGGAGTCAGAGACTCATGAGACTTAAGGAAGGTTAATGTGGTGCCATATCCATAAATAAATTATTCATTGCTTGAAATAAGTAGCAATCCTATATTATATTAGAGTAAACAAATGATGAAAATATTCTGTAAAAGTGCATTCAATAAGCGGTTAACACATATTTCTCTTCCATGAAAATACTGTGAGGTATTCATTTATTAAAAAATATATAAACATAGAATTTTGCTAACCAACCTATGTACCAATAGGTTTGCAAAATTCCTACTTGAAGTGGGACGCAATCCAACCTACCTTATTACTATTCATGAGGTAGGTCTGGAAGTGCGACCCACTTCGATTGGTGGCTATCACAGGGAAGGTGGCCTGCTGAGCTAAGCAGACCAGAAGGCCCTTGACCACATTTTAAGCTCTTTCTAAATGCAGCCTGTCTTTCTTAAAGGACATAGGGCTGTGCTTGTTTTTTCCCTTTTTTAAAAGTTTGTTCAAGGGTGAGGACCACAGCCCACTTCCAAACAATTGTTTTTCTTTGTACTTTCCCAAGGGGGGCCCTTTCCCTTTGCAAATGAGTTACCACCTGCCTTGACGAGGAGTCAGTAACTTCTCAATGGTTTGCACCTCAAAACTTCACTTGCAAACTGTTGAACCTGGCCCTTTCTGCAGGGTCATCCTTAACTTTCTTTTTGCCTTCGCTCTCCTGTTTTCTGAACCCATTCTTTTTGGCTTATAGGACTCTGTGCACTTTACCACTGCTGACCAGTGCTAAAATGCTTGTAATCTCTCCTTTAAACATTGTAAAATTTGCGTATCCTCCAATTGGCACATTTAGTTTACTTGTAAGTCCCATGTAAAGGGGTAATACATGTACCCAGAGCTTGTAAATTAAATGCTACTAGTGGGCCTGCAGCATTTAGTGTGGTCACCCACTTAAGTATCCTTTTAATTTCAATAGGTGTTTATAGCATTTTCCACAAAAAGGGAGAACTTTCAAAACTATTCAGTGGATGCAGCCATCCATAAATTACCTCTCCAAAACCCATCAAATTTACCCCCGCCCCCACAGGATCACTCGCGGTTGTAAAAAGGAGACATGTACCATTAATCCTCTGAGGGTGCATGAGAGCCGAGGCTATGGATGACAGAAAGGTCCCTAGTCCCAGGGCAAGCAGAGTTTGAGGGCATTAATCCTTCATAGTGCTTGTTAAGATAGGAGAGAACTGGGGTCCACAGCGTAAAGAAGTGGTTGAATATATTGGCTAAAGCATAAGTCAATTTCTCATGACCAAGGAGACGCCAAAGTTTAAGGAGCCATTGCTCATAGGACGGGGTTACAATCTTGCCCCAAAGGTAGAGGATGGTGTGTTTAGCTGCCAGCAGGAGGTGGGAGATTTGTTTACCAGAAGTGGAACCAATGGGGTAAAAGCCCTCTCATGGTCTGCCCAAGAGAGTTCTTTCTGGGATGTTGTTGAGGGGGTAGCCCAGTATCTGAGAAATGGCAAGAAACATTTTGTCCCAGAAGTCACCAAGAGGGGGAATTTCACATAATATAAAGGAGGGAGCATCTCTCCCCACATCCCTACCACCAAGTGTCAGGGCAGGTAGAGTCAATGGCATGAAGTCTGGCAGGCATAAGGTGCCAATGATACAATGGTTTATATAAGATATCCCTGCCTTGGGTGTGATGGCCAAAGTAAAGTTGGTAGTACGAGTATATAATTCACTCCACTATTTAGGGTCGAGTGTGATGTCGAGGTCTTTTTCCCATAATTTTTGGAAGGGTGTTTTGCGCATGGTGAGTGGAGTGTAAAGAATGTTATAAATCTGTGAGATCAAGAGTTTAGTTGTAGTGAGGTGATTGAATCATTATTTCAAAGGATGCTCAGGCCCTGCATAATGGTGGGATGTGTAATCCACTGGCAGATTTGCAGGTAAGAAAACCATTCAGGCTATGGGGTGCCATAGTCACCTTTAAGGTCATGAGTGGGGAGGGGAAGGGGGTAAGGCCACTCCGAAGTGTGATTGAATCCCACACGGCGAATATGCTTCATGTGACTGGGTAGACATAAAGCACTTTACCTCTCATGCTTTTAGGGACCCCCAGGACCTTGCCTACAGGTCTAGATGCCAGATTTAAGTCTATGTGACACCACTGTTAGTTAGATTCACCCCTAAGTTATTCAATCACATATCATATTTGTGAGGCTTGGCAGGATAGGGCAATATTCCTTACACTCAATTTACCATCCTTGGAGTGCCTCATACAGGTCTTTAAAGTCAGTAGGGATCGGCCTCTCGCCCAGACATACTGCTTACAAATTGCCTGCAAGTGTGAGATGTCATCCTTCGGAATGTGGAGTGGCATGGCCTGAAATAGGTAGATTTTATGCAGTTGCAATGTCATCTGAGTGTAGAAATGCATCCCACCCAGGAGAGGGAATGGTTTCTCCATGCAGCCAGAGAGGTTTTAGCTTCACAATGGAGGTGGTCGAAGTTCATCTGGGCGCATGCCTGTGAGTTGGGTGTGAGTTGAATGTCTAGGTAGCAAACAAAATCATTGGACCAATGGAATGGTGTAGTAGTGTTCATAGAGTCTATGAATTTTTTTCTAGTCCCTTGGACTTAGTCATATTGATTTTAAGGCCCACCACCTCCTGGAATCCCTCGAAGCCGGAATAAGCACAGATAGGGAATGCTGGGGCTCAGTGAGGGTCAGGAGGAGGAAAGGGCCAAGTCCAACAGTTACCTTAAAGGTTCCTTGGCAGAAGGAGATGCGGTGTATCTGTGGGTGGTCCCTGATTTTCTGTAGAGGAGGCTTCAGGAAAAGATCAAAAAAGAGAGGGGAAAGAGGGCAGCCCTTTCTAGTGCCTCAGGATATGGTGTTTGAGGCCTGGCCATTGGCTCAGGATCCTGGCTGTGGGGAAGGAGTAAAGCGCTGAGATCCAACCCCAAAAGTGGGGACCCATGCTGCATTTGTGTAAGGTATCGAACATCATTTTCCAAGCCACCTTATTGAATGCCTTTTTAGAATCTAGGAAAAGAAGATCGCAGCTCTAGCCTTTTTCCTGGCGATGAGATGCAGAACATGCTTGGTCTTGTCGCTAGTAGAGCAATGGAGGATGAACCCACCCTGGTTGGGGTGAACTGGATCAGGAAGGAGTTTATCTTGGTGTTGGCCAGGACCTTGGCCAGGACAATGAGATCTTGGTTATGCAAAGAGATGGGGCAGTAACAGGAGCAACCAATTAGGTCCTTGCCAAGTTTGATCATTAAAACGATGGAGACCTTGGACATGCTGCGGGTCGCTACTGTGTCCACCGTAAGCTTGTTAAATAGCGTCATTAAGCTGGAGTTGGACAGTGAACCATTTATAGAATAGCACAGTGAAGACATCAGGGTCTGGGGCTCTGGAAAGCTTAAGTTGGTCATTGGCGTCCAGTATCTCCTGGGGGGGGGGGTGTCAGGGCAGTCCCAGTCCGGTACTGAGAAGCAGGGAAGAGTGACAGACTCAAGGTAAGCATGGCACATCTCTGGAGGTGCTGGGGATGCAGTGACAGCAAGAAATAAAAGGAGCAAAAAGCCTGGAGTTAGGTGGTGGTGGTGGTATGCACAATACCGGCATCATCCCTAATCTCTCCCAGGAGTCATTCAGTTTGGTGCACCCACAGTGTATGAGCTAGTAGGGCACCTGGCTTGTTACCCCCTCATGGAACCGAGCCTCTGGTATAGTGAAAAGGTAATTGGCCTTATCTAGTTCTAAGGTGCGGAGTTGACCTTGGACCGCCAACACCTTCCTCCAGGGCTTATTCAAAGGGGAGCATTTATGCAGCTGTTTGAGGTCTCCTGGGTCAGAAATTAGGTTGGTCCTTGGGAGGTCACGTGTGCGTTTGAGGTGTGTGGCTTCTGGAGTGAAAGCCCCCCCTGGACCACTGACTTCAAGGTGTTCTAAACCACCGCCTGTCCACATTCCAAGTATCATTAGAGCTAGATATTCTGTGAGGGTGTACCAGATCTTGTCCACCACATCCGGTTGATGAAGGAGGGAGTCGTTCAGGCACCATGAGACCCTCAAGCGCAAAGGTGGGAAAGGATCCAGTGGATAGATAACACCACAGGGATGTGGTCAGAGAGGGTCAATGGGAGGTGATCTGCCTCAAGGAGATTACCCTCATGCCTCCTGTCCAGGAGGACAAGGTTGGTCCATGGTATTAGATCAGGATGTGTGGGAGCAGATGCTGGGTGTATCAGCCCACAGGTGCCAAGCTCTTCCTTAACTTTTCGTAGAAACAACATGAAAGATGAAGGCTCCCAACTTCCCCCATTCACCTATTGTGCTCAACGATGTCAAAGTATCAATGGTAAATATGAGGGGAAGGGGAAAAAGAGAAAAAAGTGTCCCACAATGTTTCCCAATCGAATGGCAGTTCAGGCAGGCAGGAAAATTCCTATATAGGACAACAAGGAATAAGGTGAGATATGTGCACTCAGGTATAGTAGTGTTAAATGAATGTAACAATGACTGTAGTGTAGATACTTGGATAAGTCCCCTCTTACATTAAATAATCCAATTATTTGAGTATGATATGGTGGTATTTATCTATAAGGAGAAACAAATATCAGTAACATGCCACTCAAAATCAACCTATGAGCTCAGTAAATACAATAAACCAGAAAGAGAGAATAACACCCACCTGTCTCAAGTAAGGATGGCCTTTAGAATAAAGACATTAAAAAGAACCAACAGCAGTAGCTAGCTGCTAGTATGTTCATTGACTTTGTGCTTCCTCACTTCAGGAAATAAATAAAATAATCTCTTTTATATGCAGGAACAACATAAATGAAAGCTGGACAAGGCAGATCCCAAAGGACGGAGGAAGTTGCTCACGTACGTATATGTTATCAAATTAATAGTCAAGCACAATGTAAAAGGAACGAGATTAACATTAATATGTTTTTCTCCCTTTTTGTAGATCCGCTTAGGCAGGAGCGAAGATAAGGGAGAAATGGCAAAGAGAGCAGGGAGCAAAAAAGCACCAGCAGAGGAAGAAACTGAAGCCAGGCAATGGGGAGAGAAATCCACGGAGGCTCGCCCGGATCACAGGAGATGAGCCCAAAGCACAGGAGACGTTGAGGATCATGACGCTGCCGTTCCAACCGGAAACACAAGGTGAGTAACCCAGAAGCGATAGGGGTCAAGGAAACACTAGAACGCGAAGCGTTCTAGTGCAGAATCAAGGGAGATTTATACTCCCCCGCCGTGACTCGCTATGAGTCACGGTAAGCTTGACAGTACACCCCCCCTATGGAATCCCCCACAGGCTTGGGTTTCTCAGGGTAGTGTCTATGAAAGAGTTGCAACACTCGAGGGGCATGTACATGACTTGCTGGTTCCCAAGAGCGATCCTCTAAACCATATCCTTTCCAAAGTATGAGGTACAATAACTTCCATCTCACCCTTCATGAGTCAATGATAGCTTCCACCTCGTATTCAGGTTGTCCATTTACCACCACAGGAACAGGGAGATTAGGCAGTTTGATACCCGCTATTACTGGTTTTAACAGGGAGACATGGAAAACAGGGTGAATCCTTAATGTAGCCGGAAGGTCAAGTTTAATTGCAACAGGATTGATAACTTTACATATCCTGCACGGACCGATAAAACTGGGTTTTAATTAACAAGATCCCTTCATTACGATATCCCAGGTAGATAGCCACACCTTATCTCCTATGGCGTATGCAGGTTCTAGACGTCGATGGAGATCTGCCTTTTCCTTATGTAGTGTCTTAGCCCTTTCTAGATTCCTTGTAGCGGCTAATTGTTGGTCTTGTATGGTTGTAACAAATTCAGTAACAGCGGCAACAGGATTAGAGAGAGAAGGGGGTAACAGAAGAAACCAGGAATGGAACCCATAATTGCAGAAGAAAGCAGAGCAGTTGGTGGCAGAATGTCAACTGTTGTTATAAGAAAACTCTGCCACCCATTTGAGTGTGTCCCAATCTGATGTAGAATGCAAAAGTTGGCACCTCAAATATTGTTCCAAACACTGATTTACTCTTTCCGTCTGACCATCAGTTTGAAAATTATGTCCTGATGAATATCTAATATCAATATGCATCAAGGCACCTAAACTCTTCCAAAAGGTAGAGATAAATTGGGATACTTGGTCTGACAATATAACAGAAGGAAGGTCATGTAACCGAACTATGTGTTACACAAACAAGGAAGCCAATTGCTTAGACGAAGGAATGGATTTCAGAGGGACAAAATGAGCCATCTTGGTTAATAAATCTACAACTACAAGAAGAGTTGTGTTCCCTTGGGTGGTTTTGGGTAATTCAACAATAAAATCCATTGAGATGGTATGCCATGGACTGGGGGTATGGTTAAAGGGTGCAGCAATCCTACAGGGGCCTGATGGGATGCTTTCCCTTGAGCACAGACATGACACATTTGTACATATTGCTGGGCATCAGTTGCCATATTGCGCCACCAAAAGTGACGCCGTAGTAATTCTAACACTTTCTTATACCCAGGATGTCCAGAGAGTGGATGAGTATGACTCCACTCCAATAGTTGTAGTTGTAAGGGTCGTGTAGGTAGAACCAAATCGCCCTGGATGGATAATAGATTCTGTATTTTGCTTGCTCTATGTGTTTGTGCTACCCCCTCTAGGTCTGTGTAATTTGTTGCCTCAACAACTGTCTTCATGAATTCCTCTTTGGAGTAACTTGCTCCTTTTATATGCTCCATAGCTAATATAGGGGCAGGGTTGTACAGAGGTTCCTCAGGTTCATAACCTAAATGGGATAGAACATCAGTTTTCCCATTCCTCTTCCCAGCCTGAAAGTGTATGGTCAAGTCAAAAGCACCGAAATACTGCATCCAACGTAACTGTTGAATTGATAGGGCTCTAGGGGATTTTAGGAACTTCAGGTTTCTATGATCAGTGAGTACTGTGACCTTGTAGGTTCTGACGCCATTCTTCGAAAGCCTTCTTAATGGCTAGTAACTCTTTAGCTAGTAACTCTTTATCTCCAATAGCATAATTCTGTTCGGCAGGTGTCAGTTTATGCCACTGGTTGGAGACATCCTGTATGCGGGTCTATTTGAGATAGGATTCCCCCTACTGCTAGTTGCGAGGCATCTACCTCTACAATAAAGGGTTGAGAAGGATTTGGGTGTTGCAATATAGGGGCCTGGGTGAGGGCTTCTTTCAATTTGCAGAAGGCCTCCTCAGCTGTTGTAGTCCATTCATACACAACCCCATTTTTTAGTAACCTAGTTACGGGAGAGGCTAGATCAGAAAAATTGCGCCTATAAAAGTTGGCGAATCCAAGAAAGGTTTGTATTTCCTTTGCATTTTTACGCGATGGTCAGCAAGTTATGGCTTCCATCTTTTGGGGATCCATACTGATTCCTTGAAGGGACAGAACAAACCCCAAAAAACACACTTTCAGTTTTAAAAGAGAGTTTATTGAATATGAATATAAGACATAATAGCAGTAAAATACAATATAAAAATATAATATAATGCAAATATTTCATATAGGAGAAAGAACAGGAGAGGGGAGAGGGGGGAGAAAGGGAGGGAGAAGGATATAGCCAATGATATAGCTGGTTATATATTTAAAATACAACAGTTGAATTACATTAATTCCTATAATAGTCATTTATATCATGACCTAGATATAAATAGATTAGATAACAGATAATAACCAATAATTTCAAGGAAGTTTGGGTACATCTTCATTGCAAGGATTATGCATAGGTAGGGAATGAGCAGATGTGTTTAGGAAATTAGTGATAGGTAACCACAATAAATCACGTTTAATTGCAAGTGAAATTGGATAAACATACGCCCTATCTAATCTATGGTTATAACAAACTCCATACCACCAGGCTTGAAATGAAACATTTGAAGCATTTTTCCATGACTTAGTGATTTGCTGAAATGCTACAGCTAAAAGTAAATCAACAATGGAGACGTTAGTATTGGAAGAGGACCATACCTCTGAGATGCTACCTAGAAAAATATGAGCAAAAGAAAAAGGGATATGGGTATGGAAAATTTTGTTAATCTGCTGCCACACTCTGGTCCAAAAATCGTGAATAGATGGGCAAGTAAATAGCATATGTTTAAGATCTGCTATAGGGGCCGGGCAAGACCAACAGGTAGAGGGAATAGCAGGATCTATGTGATGTAATTTAGCTGGAGTGATCAGAAGTCTATTATATATGAAAAATAAAGTTTGCGTAGTGTTCGCTGCTCTAGAAGACTTCCTTATCTTTGTCCAAATTTTGTCCTATGTCAAAATAGAAAAAGATTCACCTAAATCAGATTCCCAGTTACATTCTGTTTTAGATTTATCACGAGTAGTAGAGGTATCTCTTAATCTCTTATAAATTTGAGATGCAGAGGAGGAGGTGTGCAAGAATGAGAGTGTGATAGGAGAAGGTTTGGTATGTATAGAGGGGGATGCGAAAGCATCATAGGAAGTTTGAGCGGCTGTAATCAATGACATATATTTGGAATAATAGGAGAGAGGTAGAGAAACGCGGGTCTGAATTACAGAAAAGGGAATACAAGTATCATCCTGAAAAAGTTGATGAGTCCATTTAAGACCAAAATCTAACCAGTCTTTCCAAAAGAGTCCTATTTTTAACTTTAACATGTTTATTATACCAAATTGGGGATTGTAGAAATCGGGTACGATCATCTAGGCCATCTAATATGAGAGGATGAAAGACTTTACGGGTATTTTTAAGAATAGGGAGAGACAATTTTGCTGGAGTATGAGATAAGGACACAAATTCTTCAAAGGTGAAGGGATGGAAGAAGGAGGATTCAATTTCTACCCATAAAGATTGGGAGCTAGAGTCAGTCATATACTCAGATAACAGAGATGAGGAATGTTTGAGAAAAAACGAAGTATGATACGAAGAGAAGTCAGGAAAGTTGACTCCACCCAAATGTTTAGGTTGTTTAAGTTTGGAAAAAGACACTCTAGCTTTTTTGTTTTGCCATAAGAATTTTGATAGAATATTGTAGATAGTTTTATAAGAGGATTTGGGGACATTGACTGGAAGATTAGATAAGAAAAATAAAATTATTGGGACTAGCCTCATTTTTATAGAGTCTAATCTACCCCACCAAGATAAATATAGAGGGTGCCAGCGTGTCGTGAAATAAGTTAAAGTTAGTTGTAGATTTTTTAAATTTAATGCTACAGTATCTTTAATAGAGGGTGTGAACCATAAGCCTAAGTATTTGATCTTAGTCGGGTTCCAGTGAAAAGAGGAAGTCAAAAAATCAGCATGGAAACAGTGTTTGTTTAAAGGGAGGATTTCACATTTATCAACATTGAGTTTGTAGCCTGAAACTATAGCATAATCTGAGTCTTCTGATAGAAAGGTCGGTACGGAAGTTTGAGGGTTGGAAATAAATAAGAGAATGTCATCTGCATATGCTGAGAGTTTAAGTTGTTTATCGCCATATGGAAAACCTGTGATATCATTATTCAAGCGAATTTTTGTAAGAAAGGGCTCTAACGCCAAAATAAATAAAAGTGGAGAAAGTGGGCAACCTTGTCGGACACCTCTATAGAGAGGAAAAGAGGAAGACACAAGACCATTAGCCAGAATAAAGGATCTAGGAAAAGAATAAAGTAATGAGACATAAGAAAGACATTTGGGGCCAAAACCAAACAAGTGTTGAAAAAATAAACTGCCAACTAACTCTATCGAATGCTTTTTCAGCGTACAGCGCAACGGCCGCCAATGATTGTTTATGAGATTGGGATTTACTAAGAACATTAAAAAAGAGTCGGGTATTATCAGATAGGTGACGACCCTTAATGAAACCGCATTGTTCTTTGCCAATTAATTTTGGTAGAATGTTATCTAAACGGAGAGCAAGAATCTTCGCAAATATCTTATAATCCAAATTAATTAAAGAGATGGGTCTATAGTTCTTACACAGTGTATGGTCTCTATTTTCCTTAGGAGAAGACAGATCAGAGCTTCTTGAAAAGAACCCTCAGATTTCTGGGATGATATAAAGAATAAGAATAACTGGTGTAATTTGGGAATTAGGAAGGTA
The DNA here is from genome assembly GCA_963921515.1 of Calotriton arnoldi. NCBI lineage: Eukaryota > Metazoa > Chordata > Amphibia > Caudata > Salamandridae > Calotriton > Calotriton arnoldi. Next base: position 141,952 of record CAWUFW010004704.1, read on the forward strand.
GAAAAATGTGTGTAAAATTCTATTGTAAAGCCATCAGGTCCAGGAGCTTTTCCTTTTTAAGTTCTTGAATGGCTTTAACAATGTTTTAGGTTGTATATCAGCTTCTAAGGAGGAGAAATCTGCATCCGAAGAGGAGGGCGGGGGGATGGAAGATAAATATTGTGAAATGTCAGTCGATTGAGGGGAGAATTCAGGCGTATAAAGGTTTTGGTAGAAGTTAGTGAATTCTAATAGAATATCTTCATCTTTATGAATTGTAATATTGGATGAAGTTACAATAGATTCAATTTTAGTGCATTCCTTTTTAATCTTGAGATAATTGGCTAGAAGGTTGCCAGATTTATTTTGCGCACTATAATATTTAGCACTGGACTTAAGTAAGTACAGATTTGCAGATTCGGAAGAAAGTTTATTAAAAGAGAGTTTGGCTTTAATAAGTTCATTTAGATCAGATTGGCTCTTTGTTAAGTAATAAGTATGTTCCAATTTTTTAATTTGTATATTAAGTAACTGTATTGTGCGAGAGGATGCTCGTCGTTTTTGGGCTACGAACGAAATAATGAAGTCTCTAGAGGCAGCTTTAAAGGTGTCCCAAATAAGTTGAGGGGATGACAGAGGAGATTCATTTTCTGCAAAAAATATGGTTGCAAAATCAAGAAAGGCTGATGTAAATTTAGAATCTAATAGAAGAGAATTATTGAATCTCCATCGCCTAGTACCTTTGATGGGAGGGAGCAGATCTAGGCTCAAAGAAACTGGAGCATGATCGGAGATTAATATAGAGCCTATGTCAGATTTTAGGGCTTTGGAAATAAAGAGATAATCTATCCGGGATTGAGAGGAATGAGCAGGTGAATAGTAAGTATATTCTTGTAACGTGGGATGACAAAGTCTCCAGGAGTCTACAAGAGACCTTTGAGAAATAGTGGAGGTAAATTGAGTGTGCATGGAAGAAGGTGAGAATCTAGAGTTAGACCTTCTATCTATAAACGGGTCCATAATCATGGTACAATCACCACCTAAAATTAAATATTCATCAGTATATTGCATCAAAGAGGAAAGGATTTGGGGCCAGAATAGTTTATCTTGGTTAGTGGGAGCGTATATATTAAAAATGGTTAAAGGAATCTTGTTAATCAGTAAAGACACTGCAACCCATCTACCTTCAGAATCCTTATCTTGACTTATGAGCTGGACATCCAAACGTTTGTGGCAGAGAATAGCAACACCATTACGCTTCCCTGAACCTGGTGATGCAAAAATATGGCTTACCCAGTGACGACGTAATTTGGTTATCTCAGTATCTGTTACATGAATTTCTTGTAATAAAGCTATATCTCCTTTTAAATTTGCAATATGTGATAAAACTCGTTGACGTTTAATGGGAGAACCCAAACCTTTAACATTCCAAGATATGATATTTAACGACATCTAAATATATACATTAAAACCGAAACTTCGATAAGAACAGTTATACGTATGTATGAATAATAATACATCATAAGTCAAATTACTAGATTGAAGAACTGTCATACCGAAATGGTAAAAATAGAAAAAGAAAAGTATGAAGTAGGAAGAGAAGAGAAAATGAGATAAGAGATGCAGTGAATTAAAAAAATAGAAGAAAAACCAGTAATTGAGATGAGACGGGAAATCAGGGAGAGAAAGAGAAAGAAGAAATGAAGCAAATAGATAAGAGAATAGAAGAGACAGAAATTGATTAAATACAAAACAGAAGGGGATGAAAAAATAATAAAGAACATACACAAAAATAGCGGAAACATGGGGATGGTGAAGCCACATGAGGGAAACAGCACGATCAAGCGGGAAAACTCCAGGGCAACAATGGAGAAGGGAGACATCATCCAGGCGAGATAATAGGATCACATAACCGAGGACCACAGTAAACTGTATCTAAAAGCAAAGGGAAGAGTTAGTACACGAAATATAGTGAACAATAACAGATATCAAACTACATGAAATATAAATGAAATATAAATTCACAACAGAACAACATAAGGACACTCAAGACAACGATGAACGAGGAATCTCCATGACGTCTTCCTTGCAGGAGTCCAAGAAAAGTTTTAGACAGGCCGGATCTTCGTAGGATGTTGTTTTGTTATTAAATGTCACCTTCATAAGACAGGGATGAAATAGCCCATAACGAGCGTTCAAACTGCGTAGAGCCGGTCTCATGTCCAGGAATTGTTTCCGTCTATCAGCAGTCGCTTTGGCATAGTCCTGCGCGAAAAAGAGGTTGGCACCTTGCCAGGAAATTCTTCCCTTACTCTTGGCAGCATGCAGGACCCTGAGCAAATCTGTGTATTCTAAAAAATATAGAATGACACCTCGTGGCTTCATGGTGGAGGATGTCGATTTTGGTGCTTATCCCAACCGATGGGCCCTTTGGATGTTCAGTTTCGGAGAATCAGGAAGAGCTAGAAGAGTTGGGAGAAAGGATTGAAAAAAGGCGAGTGGATCTGTACCTTCAAGACCCTCCACAAGACCATAAATGCGTAAATTATTACGCCTATTGCGATTTTCCAAGTTCTCCACTTGTTGCTTAAGATGTAAAATCTCCGACTGTATGGGAGGAATTTGACTAATAACAGATTGGACAGAGTCAACATGCCGTTCCAAATGTAAAGTCTTTTGCTCTATATGAGACCATTTATCTTCAAGACATTGGAGACGAATATTGGTTTCCTCCATGTATGGCTTGAGGGCGCGTATTTCCTGAAGCAGTAACTCCATGGATAATGGCGATGAAGAGATAGGAGGTGAAGGTGGATCCTTCTTGACATGTTTAGTGGAGACTACTGTTGAGGCAGGAATGGCTTTTGACGTTTGCTTGGGAGTATTGCGAGGCGTAGTAGGTAACGCGCTACCTGTGTGAGGGAGATTGGGGTCTGCGTCCGCCACGTTGTCCTGCAAAACACTGAAGGGATTGTAGTTTTCCACGGAGCCACTATCCAGAGAATTAGCGGAATTGCGTGTAAAGCTTGCCTTTGCCATGCAACAACGTTAACAGGAGATTTTGTGGAGAGTCAATTGAATGAGAAGAGCAATGAAGAAAAAATAATGAGGCCTTTAACTTCCTCAAATATTCTGAAGATAGGTCAAAAAATGATTGAGGGTTACCTCATTGAAAAATAAAATTTGATGTGAACATTTCCCAAGTAGCGTGAGAATATGTGGGAAATATGAGGAAATACATGCAGGCAGCCAAAAAATTAGCGTGCAGTGAGTGACCGGTGAGGAGAAAAGCCCCGGCGGCGCCTTAAAGTAAAACAAAATGGCGGCCGCATTGAAACGAGCGCTTCTGAAAATGACGATAAAAAGAGGACAGCGCTCACCCTGGGCTTTAATAAGCAGAACAACCGGTAGCGCTGGTCTTCACACACCTCTGCCAAGTGACTTGGGGTCCAAAAGTGACGGTAACATGCCCAGAGGAATCACGGCCTCTCACGGTGTTGCGGAGCTCCGTACACGAGCGGCCATTTTCCTGGGCTCCGAAACCACGCCCCCCCAAACCCCCCAAAAACACACTTGAGAGGTATGAAACTGACATTTGTCTAATTTGCAGTACAAATGAATATCCCTCAGTCTCTCCTGTACATTTCTAATGTGTTTTTTGTGCTCTTGAACTGAAGAGGAGTAGATCAGGATATCATCAATATAGGCGATTACATAGGAATCCAGCATGTCCCTCATAACATTGTTAATGAAAAACTGAAAGGCAGATGGGGCATTGCACAAACCAAATGGCATTACCAGATATTAATTGAAGCCAAACTTGGTACAAAATGCCATCTTCCACACCTCCCCCGCCTTGACTCTCACTAGATGGTATGCTTCACATAGGAATAACTTAGTGAAGATCTTAGCATTCTTTACTTGATCCAGAAGGGATGAGATTAATAGTAAAGGGTACCGGTTCTTTATTGTCACTTCATTGAGGGCCCTGTAATCGATACAACATCTAAGGCCTCCTTCCCATTTGGGATGAAAAAAAGAGGTGAGGAAGCAGGTGATCGTGAGGGCCGAATAAACCCGATGCGCAGCATCTCGTCTAGATATTCACGTAAATATGAATCCTCTTTTTCAGTCAAGGCATAGATTCTGCTATACGGTATTGTTTTGTAGTTCCTATAAATCTATATTGGATATGCACGGTTAGACAACATTAACTGTCGGATTGATGTCCAGACTGATTCCAGACACTCCCACCTGGTATGTTCGCCTATATACCAGCTAGCTCACAGTGCCACAGTAAACTCCTCTTACCAAGGAGATAATACTTTCTGGCAACTATCAAACATGACATCCCTGTCCCATCAGGGATCGTGGAAACAGTATAGTACTTTTCGCTCAGTCACTTGTGCTCACTTTGTCTCAGAGAGATACAGAGAATAAACAGTGGGGACACTTTCTGTAAGCATTTATTGAACCAGCGTCATTCTAGTGTAAAATAGGTGTGCTGAAACAACCATAAGACAGGGCTTCACCACCTCAATCAGTAGCCCAATTTCCTACACAAATTATTCATACATGGCATTCTGAATCACAATTTGGAAAGGATGCCCTGACCACGCCCCTTCCAAAATCGTTATGCTTTTCTAATCCCATTTTGTGATTCTGTAAGCACTTACAGAAACACAAAATGGGTTAAGTGTATACTAAAAAGCAATTTACAAGTTGCAAACCCTGTGATTTAGCATATCACAGGGTTTGCAACCACTAAACGGTCTCGCACATCAGGCCCACAGTTCCTTACAGTGTACACTTTAAGTTATTCCCAGACACAGTTAACTTTCCTCACAGTTAAAAATAATGAAAGAACACGTTATAGTGTAGTATTTCAGTAGACACATGTGGCAATATGTATAGAACCATTGTGAATCGTTATTCAGTCGCAAACTGATTATCGGTTGCAAAATAATAAAAATGGACCATATGAAAGCCATTAGCAGCCCAAAATTTTGCATAATGAATGGTTACTGATTCAGTAATTTACTGACTACAAATAGCGAATCGCAAATAAGAAATCGTTATTTGCGATTCACTTTTCAGATGTTCATCACAGTTACAAAGTCGCAAAAACACAAATAGCACATGCAATTTACAACCACCTCAACCCAGGTGGTAATCCTGTGCAAAATGTATGAAGAGCCCCACAATGCATCTGATTTTTACAAATTTTCTGTTTTGTATGTCATTGCATGGAGACTGAAGTTTTTCACTCTTCTTTTGCAGAGAAGGTGGAGAAGATAGAAGAGCCTTTTCAGACAGAGGGTCACACTTTTTGAACTAACAGAAGAGGAGATATTCACCAAGTATGGGATAAGTAGGGGAGTAATTCTAGATCTAATTACTAAATTAAGGCCTCAGCTTCAGAGGCACACCTTATGCAGTAAAGCCATCTACACCCATGTGCAGGTGTTATGCAGTTTGCATCTATTAGCGTCTGGTAGCTATCAAGTTGTGATTACAGCAGCTGGTCATGTGTTCCACAATTCACAGTTATTTAGTGCATTCCTTGAATCTTTGATAAAGCAAATCAATACCTACATATATTTCTTTAGATATGAAGAGGAACTGCATACAACCAAGTTCCAATTTTACTGGCTAGCCAACTTTTCAAATATCATTGGATGTGCAGATTGTACACATGTGTCTATATGCCAACACTTCACCACTAAGTATCTATCTGCAACTGGAGAAATACTCATTTTATGAATATACAAGTGGTATGTAATGCAAAACATGTGATTAAAGACATAGGTGCACATTTCCCCGGGAACACCCATGATTCATTCATATTCTGATACAGTGACATCCATGCAAGGCTACAAAGTAGAGAGTTTGATGACGCATACATTTTGGGTAAAAAGCCTCTGTTATCTTTTGACTGCAGTTTAACAGCACAACAATAGTAACTGTCATGTGTAAAAATATACATGACTATTTCAGGTGATAGTGTATATGCCATACGCCTGTTGATAATGACTCCATATATGAATCCATCCACATGCAGTGAGCCTCCGTACAATGTGGCACAGAGGAAAAACAGAAGTTTGATTTAGCTCACATTTGGAATAATGAAAAGTAGATTCAGAAGCCCACACAGAAATCTGTTGCAAGATTGTAGCAAAATGTGCAATTCTCCCCAATGTAGCAAGTCACGGAGGTTTAACAGTTAGTGTAGCTGACTCTGAAACTGATGAGGAAAAAGAATTGCAACCACCATGTCTGCAACATGATGCTTTGGGAGCAGCAGAGGGCTGAAGCACAGTGCTACCATTACTGAAAATTATTTTTCTGGGTGAGGGGAACTATTCGCAAAATAGTACTGAATAAAACTCGAAAACATTTTGTTCAGGTAAACATAAATCAACCTTTATTCCTATGTTTTGTCAGGAATATAAGCATAGAAAATGACGTTACATCTTGTCACAAGTAGTCTTGAAACATAGTCTGACATATGCGTACAGACAAACGGAATAATCAGCATAACCATGAGGATATGACTTGTGTTTGGTACAACCGGAAGTGCTGGCACACAGATTTACATCTCAAGCAGTGCAACGCCTGAGTTCACGCGCACTCAGGGTGTCACTAACAGATTTGTTACTGACTCTAGAGTGGTTTTCACTCTCTGGAAGTACTTCCTGACTGACACCTGCTAACTGAGTGATTTGTAATGTCTCTACAGCAGTTGTTATCTGTGGCAGTCCAGAAAACATCCCCGCTGTAGTGGCCCATTTCAACCTGGAGGTTGACAGTGACCTTTGACAACACAGATGTTGCTTGTGCAAGTCTGTTTATTGCTCTTGTTAATCCATCAATGCAGGCAGACTGTTGACATTCTCTACTTCTCTCTTGTAGATGGTCAGCATTGATATATGTACATAGAGTATATACATCTTCTGAAAGATCAGCAATCTTTGCATTCATGTGCTGGTGATTATCAGCTAGGGCTGTTGCAATGTTGTCTAATCGTGGTGCCATACTTTTTTCTACATTAGGAAGTTATTCTAAGTCAAAGTCAAATAGGCTTTATTCGATTTCATTTAAAATCATAAAAGTAAGATACAATACAACATAGATATGTGTTAAAATCATAGGGCAAGTATGTACACATTACAAACTGTAGTGCATCTTAATAATTCATTAGATACATTATACAGAAATTAAATCACTGCTCACATGAATAAAATGATTAAAACCATGCAGATAAAAAGTGAAGTCATAAAACCAATATTGCACATGATTAAAATGTCTTTCTTACATTAACCACCACCCACTGGAAACTTGACATGCAGCAACATATGTCCAAAGTAGATCAGGTTTGTAAGAAAAGATATGCTGGGTGACATTGTGTACAATTCAAAGATCGTAACGTTGGAACAATATGACGCTTCCTCTGTTGGGTATACTTTTTACAAAAGTGCATCAAATGAATAGCGCTTGAATGAGTGGGTTAGTGAGTTTCCCAGAGGTATTTTTATTCTCACATCACCTCCAACACCACCACATAAAAACAAAAAAACCAGCTCCACTGTAATCAGGTGTCGCAGCACAGCTGGGTAGCATTCGGCTACCCAGCTGGGAACCCTATGATCAAGCATGACACCAACTAGGTTGGTGTGTGAGGGTTCTTTTAAAAAACCTTGTGTTGCCAGACATTACGGTGTCGACTAAACCACTCTCTAGTGGACCGTCTCAGTTGATTAATTCATTAATATACAGGGACAAGGACGGCCTACACACTGTCCTAACTCTCTCTTTTGGTTTATAGAAGTAGTCCATTTTAACACCACTAAATATTTCCTGTGCATTTGTGAATCTGGCCCAACATGATGAGCCTGTAGCCAAGCAGCTAAGACCACACAGACTATAAGACAAGCAATGAGTGTTCATTCATTCCGCAACACAAAAGGACCAGGGACAATTGAGATCTTTCTGCCTTTCTATCTGACACCTTTTATAATATGAATTTAATTTAAAAAGTGTGTAATTTTGCCTGCTCATAAAAGTTTTTACATTATAAAAAAGTGAACGCAATATTAAACATTTTTTCCAAAGATTACTAAATATATTCATAAGTACATAAATCTTACTGTCATAGCGCATAATTCCTGTTATATTCCAAGAAATGTTTATACAAATTACAAACTCTTAAGATTTTTATTTATAGATGTATACAAGTGACAAAATATGTGACAATAATTGTCATTTATCTAAATTCTTGGAAAGAGGTGCGTAACCTATAGTGAATGCCATATATAGCACCATTCTAGACCTTTCCTCCAAATACTTCTAATAATCACATTAGTGTAAAGGGCCCAAGCCAACCCTCAGTGTGTGTCTTCTGGGCCTAGTACAACTACGCTTCACAGCACTGCACACAGACACTTAGTACTGGTCTCGCCGAAGAACCACGAGGAACCTTTTGCCCTTTTTTTTATACCATTCAGCCGAGCCCAGCCTCCTGGGTGAATGCGTGATACATTGTGTAGTAGAGGCCGGGTGGCACTCTACATCCCTTCCAACCTTTATTGATGTAAAACAACAAATGAGAATAGCAAACAAAAATTGTGATGACTTTCAGTTAACAGTCCTTTGTCTTTTCAGCCACTTGTGATGCCAGATACACAGTCTTGTAGTCGTTGACTAGGGGCTGGGTTGGGACGGAGACCATATCTCCCACTGCCTTGTATGAACCTTTGACTTAGAGAGTTATTGTCCACGATGTTCTCAGACCCCAATTGTGATGATTCTAAACTCATAGCCCCAGCAGGACTGTTTATTGAGTTGATCCCTGACCACTCAAGTTCATACTTTTTTTCTCCCTTACCATCTCTTTCATGTCTAGTACTTGTCTCTTGACCAGGCGCCTGTGATCTGACTTTCTTGAACCATGAAATCTTCCTAGACACAGTCACTTCTCCTTTCTTTACTGTTACATTGGTTCCTTTCACATCCACAATTTCCCATATCTCCTTCTCAAAGGGTATTCGATACTTCCATCCTGGATGACTATCTTTTAGGATTACCTTGTCTCCCACTCTCAAATCTTGTACCTTCACACCTCAGTCTTTACTGGTCCTCTCATTTGTGGCTTGCCGTTTGTGTTGAGCTGCTTGTATATTGATGACATTGGGTTCCCGCCACGGGCTTGCTGGCAGCACATTCCTCGTGTTCCGCCTCATAATCAGATCATTGGGAGCACAACCAGATGTACTGTGAGGAGTCTGCCGATATGTTCTAAGGCACTGGTATAAGCAATAATCCATATCTTTAATGTTCTAAGGCACTGGTATAAGCAATAATCCATATCTTCACCCTGGTCCACCCCAATCCGGAGTGCTCTATTTAGTGTCCTCAAAAAACGCTCCACTTCACTGTTTGCTTCTGGCCATTAGGGAGTTATCTTTCAGTGCTTTATATTCAATCCACACAAATAATCCCGAAAATCCTGACCATGAAACAGGGGTCCGTTATCTAATTTTATTTCATCAGGGAGGTCTAAGGTCGCAGAAATCTTCTCTAAGGCCAGCCTGACATGAGCAAATGACGTGGACCTCACCTGCTCTACTGCAGGGTAGTTTGAATGACTGTCAATGATTACTGCAGGTAGTCTTCCATCTGGAAAGCTTCCGAAATCCATGTTGACGGATGACCAAGGTTGCATAACCGCTTCCTCCGTGATCACTGGTGCTACCGGAGGATCTCCGCTTGTGATGGCACAAGAGTGGCAACCTCTTACTTTCTCATCGACCATCTTATCCATTCCTGGAAACCACACCTTGTGACGTAGCCGAGCCTTTCTTGAAGGCCCTGGTGTGCTAAATCCTCTGTTCGAGTCCACAGTCGTATTGGAATTACAATTTGCTGGCTTTTCAGCAGCAAACCTTCAATACACACGCTCAGCTCCTCACATGCCTTCCACATCTGGGTCATGACCAATTGGTCTTCCACTGTCTGCACCTCGATGCCGGCCAGAAAGTTTTTCCACCTCCAGTTCTTGAGGGCCTCCTTTACTTTCTGTGTACATCCATCTTCGGCCGTTGCTTCAATGATCTCTGTTATCGATAGCTCTACCGATCATGCCACTTCCACAATCATCTTTACAAACACCTCTGTGCCTTCATGTGTTTCTTTATCATGAATAGTATTCGACCTCTGTGGTTGACGGGACAAGTAATCAGCAGGATTGTTCATGCCTGGCCTTTCAACCACATCAAATGCATACTGTTGAAGTTCAACTGCCCAATGCTCAATCTTCAGGGGCCCATTATGGGCAGTGCCAGTGAACAGAGCAACTAACGGTTTGAGGTCCATCACTACTACGGATTTCTGTCCACATAAGTAGAGATGAAAATGCCGGCATGCCCATCGTATTGGTAGAGCCTCCCTTTCGATCTGGTAATAATGCATTTCCACTTAAGTGAGTGCCTGGCTGGCGTATGCAATGGTCACCCATCAGCCAGCACTTTTCTCCTGTAGTAGCATTGCCCCCAGGCCCATGGGATTGGCATCGAAGTTCCATCTTCTTTTGAGGACTGAAATATGCCATGGTAGCGTCATTCAAGAGTGTCTCCTTCATGGCCTTGAACGCCTGTGTGGCTTCTCCAGTCCACTCTTACTCTCTGTCATGCTTGGTTAGGGCCCTTAAGGGTTTGGATAAAGTTGATAACTATGGAATTAATCATCCACTGTAAGTAGCCAAACCCAAGAAACTTTGAACCTCTGTTACATTTCGAGGTACATCAGCTGATTTGAGTGCTTCCACTTTCTGTGGATCAACTTGTAGACCCTTGTGTGAAAATCGATATCCCAAAAATTCCACTGAGTTCATGTAAAACAGACACTTTTGATGATGAAGTGTCAAAACACTTTCCGCCAGGCGCTGTAGTGCTGCTATCAACCTCACATGGTGCTCTTCCAAAGTCTTGAAGAAGATCAAAATGTTGTCACTTACATTGATCATCCTACTAGGCCTGATAGGGTTTCTCGAATAGCTTCTTGGAACACCTGCGCAGCTGAGGAGATCCCAAAGCTGAGCTTGCGATATCATCGCAACCCCTCATGGGTAGAAAATGTTGTGATGTATCTACTCGCCTCGTCGAGCAACAGTTGATGATATTCGGCATTTAAGTCAGTCTCGATGAACACCATTTAAATCCGCTACTATTTCATCCACAGTGGGTGTGATATGTCTTTCTCGGCAAATTGCTTTATTAGGTAATCTCATGTCACCACATAGTGTTATAGCCCCAAGTTGTTTTGGCATTGGGGCACTCATGAGCGGAGACACCCATGGGGTGGGTCCTGATATTTTTTCAATGACCCCCAATAGTTCAAGTTTTTTCAGCTCCTCCTCAACTCATTGTCACAGATGAAAGGGGACTCCTCTATGTCGAAATGCCACTGGACGTATGGCTTTCTCAATGTGAAGCTTAACTTTTACTCCTTTCAAACACCCGGGGCCATTAAACAACTCTAAAAAGTTTGCTAAAATGACCTTGGCATGCGATTGATGAATTGGATGAGCAAAGAAAACTAGCCCCAAATACTCAGCCATATGACACCCTAGGAGAGTCCCAGTGTCTCCTTTGGTCACATGAAACTTGATGAATACTAACTTTTTTTGCTTTCAACTAACACCTCAATCACTCCTCTCTGAGGAATGGGACTGTGCCCTCCATACATGTAAATCTTTGCCTTGGTCAGTACCAGCTGGGGCAGGGTGTTAACTTCCGAAACTGTATGTCATCCATCACATTCACTGACGCCCCTGTATCATTCAGCGCAGAAATCCTGACACCTTTAATAGTGATGTGGCAGCGGGGGTGCAGTCATTTCCGCTGCTTTTCAAGCCCCACCAGGGAGATTGTGATTTTTTTTGTCTTAGCCATCTTCCATGCAGCCCCCTTTGAGGGCCTTGTGCTCTGACTAAGTGTCACCATCCTCATCATTCTCCTTCACAGTCAGGCATCTGAGAGTGGGCCGATTATCGTGCAAAATGGTTTAGCCAGCCAAACTTGAGACAGGATTTCCCCTGCACCGGGCAACCACTTGCCAACTTGTGCATGTCCCCACAGGACCACAGGACTTTTCACCTGACGTTTGACCACTTGTCTGTCTGACCCTGGCCGCTCTGCATTGGATGGTCTCAACCTTCTCTTCCATGACTTTTGTCATTCTTGGAGTCAACACCCCACCACTCCTCTTGCCAGAGCTGCTCCTATATCTTTTGCTCTACTGTCCGATAATTCATGTGGTCTCGCTAGGATCAGTATTTCATCCAGAGATATTACAAGTTGCCGCTTTATTAGCTTTCTCAAATTCGAAGATCTGCACCCTAAGGCACACGTAGAAAGCATTGACTGATTCATTCTCCTGCTGCTGTGCCTGCCTTAACTGAAACCTTTTCTAATTAGGGTTTAATTGTGGGTCAAACTACCAGTTCAGCGCAGCCAGCACTGCATCAAAGTCAGTGTTACTCCCAGTATTCAGAAGGTTTTCAAACAAATCATAGAGTTCATCGCCACCTATGGGAAGCATCATAGAATGCGTTACGGCATTGTCGGTCTCTTTTGTTGCGCGAAAATAATTGTCCAAGTTTCCCAACCACTGTCACCAATGGGGAGCAGCCGTCACAGGGTCTGACGATTGACTGAAGATGGTAACACTGCCACATGGCGTATACACACTGTTTGGATGCATGGGAAGGGCATCCGTTTGGCGCAAAGAAGCAGCACACTTATTGGATGATGTTGACATGGTGCCCTCTCTTTACCAGGCGGCATTCCTATGCTGATTCCACTGGTTATGCTGGGGCACCTTCCTCTATGCTAGGCATTCGATCTCACCCCGACGATATGGCCTCTTAGTCCCCCAGTGTCCTGCACTGTCCTTTCACCACTTGCACCGGAACACAGGCGTATCAAAAACTTCTCACCTCTGTTACTCATTCAGCAATTTGCATGCAGAATCTCCTCTGTCGGTTTTCACTGGGAGTACTGCCACAGCCACGCCCATGTACATCCGGGACCCACAATGCTGCTGGTGCCTATCCCCCTAACAACACCGGTAATGGATCCTGCACCTCAACTGGTGCGCCTGCGGCCACCGCTTTGTCACTGCTCCCTACAAAGGACCGCCGCCTCCACGTGGCCTGCTCCTGCTTAGCACTGCAGTGACACGTCTCTTCAGCAGATGCTACATGTGGTCAGGACACCACCAATGGCATTCGCGCACTCTGACTGTGAGGGGTGAAACACGACACTTCTCCTCCGAACAGTCTGGAGACATTCACAGTGTGCTCAGCGATAGGGGGGCCTGGAAATACCAGCTGCCACTGCTGTACACACCCCACCACAATGCACCAAACAGCTGCACTCCAAAATGCACGTGGCAGAAAGGCCTACCTTGGCACACTGCACTCCGCACAGAGAGGTGGGCACTCTCGCACACAGAAGGAACTCCGACCAAGTCACAAGAGTAAAGGGCCCAAGCCAACCCTCGATATGTGCCTTCTGGGCCTAGAACAACCACGATTCAATGCACTGCACACAGACACTTGGTACTGGTCTCGCCGAAGAACCACAAGCAATCCTCTGCCCTTTATTTATACCATTCAGCCGAGCCCGGCCTCCTGGGTGAATGTGCGATACATTATATAGTAGAGGCAGGGTGGCACTTTACAGTTTGTACAGTTATTACTTACCTCCCTTGCTTCAATTGTTTCCCCAATTAATGAGACACATATATTAATCACAAAGAACTACCTAATTTCTTAACTTTAAAAATGCAACACATAAATAATATGATAGGAAGAGAGGGACTTTTTAAACTAATAGAAGAAAATCAAAAGCTACAACAATACAATATGTAACAAAGGGTAACTTCAAGGTCAATAGTGTGAGTGGTAATGATGGATGTTGGCTATTTTTTATTAAAAATAATTCCATACATATAATTATCATTTATTATAAGAATTATATCAAGGATAGGACAGTCATTGGTCAAAGAAGACACCCTAAGGATATAAAAAAAAGTGTACTGACTCAAATAGGTTAGGCCCTAGTTACAAATGGGTGAGGTACTTACAAATCCTACTAAATATTATCACTGCACGGTGTGGTATTTACTGGGTGCACTAAATAACTTGAATTCAGTTTTACTCGGAAAAATGAGGAACTACGTGTGAATTGGTATTTATACACTGAATTCCCTTTGCATTGTAATTTGCTGCACATTTTTCCTCTAGTAAATTTAGGCAGGTTTCATGAGAAAAAATTTACTAGGAGAAAATTCAAAACAATGCTTTCTTTTCTAGAGTACTCAAAATTCCAGTGCCTATGTTATCAGGCACTCATACAAGGATCAGAATTTCCCAGCTGACTTGCAATAACTTGCAATAAAGGCAGGAGGTCACTGACATATTGCATGCATTCTGTCATGAGCCATATATGCAAAGACTAAAATCACAGGAAATGAGACACCACACAGTTATTGTGTTTCTGTCTAATAAAACAGAATCCCTTACGAACGTGAGGTACTGTAATTTCTGTGCATAATGCATATTAGCTAAAGCCAAGTACTATACGAACACCAATAGTGAAGCTTTCATCTGAAGCAGAATGCTTTGCAATACCAGCACTGCATCAATCCCATGCCTGACCCTCCAATCCCATATTACACAGACAAGTGCATTGCCATCAGCCTCTTCTCCAGTGAAAAGTACAGACGATCCAACAGATCGACAACACCAAACTTGCTTCTATAATGAGACCCCCACTCGGTACTGCATCCCACAATGGTCAATTCATTATTTCTTGCAGACCTCATGTATGAAATTGTGTTATTGATTGAGAGGGTGGAAGCCCAAGTGAGACAACAACCACAATTTTTGTAGTGGTGCACCACAAAAAAATCATAAATTGATCTGTGCTGAACTCTCTGGTAGCTTGGCACAAAAGCAGTCAGACTTAACTTGGAGGCAAAAATGTGTAAAGTTAAAGTATTTATGCAGCACACAAACAGTAATAAACTGAAACCACAACATAAGAAAAAACCTACCCCAATTTAACCAAATAGAGTAAATTTAAATAAATAAAATAATATCAGAATGACAACAACTCAATCAGTAGAACCAGAGATCTTTAATTTTAATATTTTGAGTGAAAAGTTGGAGCCACAGTGTCTCCATTCTACTCTTCTGTAATACATGTGACACCTAGCTAGGCTTCCCATGTGCAGCTTTCAACTGCGTCATCTGGCTGTGGACAGATGTGAAAGCGTCACATAGGAAGTGTGAACAGTGTGGAATGGGCACTTCCTTGGCAACTTATTCTTGGTAGTCACATATTGCTACAACATAGCTGTAGCAGATGCCTAGCAGTTCTACATGTTGTGGGTTAGGGACACCTGACCATTTGCTGATTGCAGGGCCTTAAGGAGATAGGTATTAAAGCATCCATGTGCACATCCCAATTGATGACATCAGATAACTATGGTATGCTACAAGGGCCTAGGTTGACAGGGTGATGATATCTCTTGCTACACACACAAGGGTAGATTTGGGACAAGGTCACACATGCAGCTGGAGCATACTGTGGGTATGACACCATTATGTGTGACTGAGCACAGGTCATGTAGCATTCCTGCATGTGCTCATGCCAATGTTGGAGCCAATGTAGTCATCCTTGTAAGTGTTGTGATCTGTGCAATTGTGTGATGTGTTGTGTTAGGATCTGTTTGCCCAGTGTGTTCACACAATTGCAATGAACCGATTTCTACTATTATTTCAGCATCAACCCAGGACAGCGGAGGAGACAGGGCCAAGACCATTGGGGAAGCAACTGGCCAGAGTGGTTCCCCTTGTGGCAGTTACACAGAGGGATGCAGTGACCTAGAGGGTGATAGGAGTGCCATGGAGGAGCCAGGTGACACATCTTCATCATCTGCTCCCCAGCCATCTGTTGGGCCCACTCTCCTAAAAAGGAAGGAGTCTCCTTTGCAGCAGGCACCTCACCCCTTGCCCCTGTCTCCCCTGCTGCCCTGAGTGTGGAGGCAATTGACATCCTGAGACAGATCTCTGTGGGTCAGACTGCTGTGCTGAATGCCATCCAGGTGAAAGCCCCCAGCTTACGCAGATAGTGTCATACATGGAAAGCATTCATGCTGACATGTCTGCCCTACAGAGATCTTTACAGGCTCTGGCTTCCACACACATGGCAGCCTACCACCTACCACCAATTCCATCTTACCCCCTCCTCCTGCCTCTTCCCCAAAGCACAGGCACACAACAGCATGCATCCACCTCAATATCCACATGCAAAGAAAAACATATGAATAAAATAACACAACCACTCAACAGGCACTCACCACTCTCACCACAAAATCCAGTGACATACACCCAAACACCACACCCCAGACCCAGCCACTACATGCATACATCCAGACACCACACCACCAAACACTGCCACTGCACACATACAGCCAGCTACCACACCAGCAGACATAGCCACTACACACATACAGCCAGACGCCACACCACCAGACACAGGCAGTACCCACATTACACACCCAGACACCACCCCCACACTACCAGCTACATATACATCACACATTGCAAAGGACCAGGCACATTCAACAACCAAACATACATAAGACACACAGACACATGCAAGCACAGGCACACCTCAGACTTCACATCTCTCTATCTCCAATACCCCACCCCTTGTATCACCTCCTGCTCAGTCTCACAAAGAACTTACCCTGTTTGCCCTGGACCTTTCCCCTGCCACAGCTGCCCGCCATGTCCCAAACACAGGTCTGGTTTCCCACCCCTACCCATCCCTTCCACTTCACAATCCACCCCAAAAACAGCTGCCCCCCTCCTAAACACATCACTACCAACTCCAAAACAAAAGGGCATAAGCACAAGAGAGGGAAAGGTCCCAAAACAGGCCCACCCCCTCCCAAAATCCAAAGGACATCTTTCCCACCCCAACTCAGATGCTTTAAAGCATACAAAAAAGTAAAACACCTGTTTCCCCCTCCCTAAACCCATCACTACCCTTTTGGCGTACAAGATTCCCTGCATCGTCAAACCCAAACCTCCTCATCCTGAAACCAGCCCTCCCACAGACCAACCCAGCCTTCCCCATCCCGAGAGCAGCCCTCCCACAGACCAAGCCAATGCTCCCAATCCCAAGCCCAGTCCTCCCAAAGACAAATCCAGCCCTCCCAATCCCAACCCCAGCCCACCTGAGTAAAATCATAGAAGTGCCTGGATTGCCCACTAGATGCCCCTTCCTGGGGAGGTTTTCCTGGCAGTGTTCTGGAAGGCAAGTTTGGTGGCCCAACAGTGTGCTGGCCCACACAATAATCCTTGGACAGGCCATTGGCCTTTTTTTCTCAGACACCGATTTCTTGTCTCAAATAAAAACTTTATTGGTTTTGTAGACCTTTGTCGTCCATTGCTACTGATGCTAATAGTGGTTATTGGATATTTTGGGATGTGTGACTACAGTTGTGTTTGTTTCACCATGATAGCTGATCCTTTTGCAGTGGTAAGTATAGTCAGACCTTGGAACAAGTTATGGAGTTCCAGAGGCCGAGGGTTAATGTTCAATGCATGTATATGTGGGAGAAGTTCCAATTGGGGTTAGATATTGCATTGAGTGGTATCTGGTATGGCAAGTATTGCAGCTTGCCTTGGCCAATTTCCACATCTTTCGGCTTACAGTACTACCTGAGATGTAAGGCGGATATGTGTTTAATATGTGCAAAGTAGGTATTTGTTTCTCCACACATGGGGCTTTTATATTCTCATACCTAATTGGTACCTTGATGGCACATGTAACCAATTTCATGTGTGTTCTTTCCACATACATTTACTAGATGTCTGACAACTGCTGGTGCTGCAGTGTTTTTTAAGGACTTGCACTTACACATTAGCCACATGTGCATGCCACTTTGTGACAATATTGTTTGTCCCTGATATACCTCATGCCACAGGCCCTGTTCACATAGAAATTTTGAGGCAGGTGCAATATGGACTGTGGCCTTGGCCAGTAGCCTTCCAGGAGTCCCCCTGGTTTGGGGAACCCAAATCTGAAGGGAGTCTTTTGATTGTGGACTTCAAATGTTTTACACCATGGTTTGTGGGAATCCCATTTACCTGACTTACATTTTTCATGTGGGTGATATGTGAAGGGCCAATACAGTGCCTTAGCAGTGAAGGTGTGTTTTATTTTCATGAGACATCCATACTGATGTATGTTCGATGTCACCACAGGACATAGCTTATGAGCAATATGAGGGTGTCACAAAAGATAATTGCAATACCATTCATGAAGATGTGCTGTTTTATGACTCTGGTTATTGCACACATCAATACACCAGCTTCTGAGATGTGCACACATGCAGAGTTTGTGAGAGTGTGCAGGTACATTGTCAGTGACCTGGACATCGAGGGCATCATGCAGATAGGATAGGAACATACATTCTGTGATGTTGTGTACAGGGGCCCACAAAATATGTTTGGACCAGAGATACAATGCCCTTAGCCTTATCCACAGTCTCGTGGCTCTGGGAGGGAGGTGTATGTAGTGTCACAGGCCCATGATTAATGTATTATGTGGGACATAGTTGGCTATGAGTGGTTTCAGTCAGGTGATGTGAAGTGTGTGTAGATTTTCCCCTGGGATGTTTTCCCTGACCACACTGACACATACGCATGCTCTACACCTTTTATGTTGTGATGTATTTGAGCAGTTTTGTGAATTTTGTGTTTAATTGTGTTTTTCTTGTTCTCCACATCAGGACTTTGAATGGGATGAGTGTACTGTGGGGGTCTCTCACAGGGGTGTGGCTGATGTACATGAGGGCCTGGCTTACAAGCACATAAGCTACACATCTGTGTTTGGCATAGTGTCCATCACGTATGGTATGTTATGACTTCTGTCATGGCACAACATCCAGATATGTGATACGACAAGTTACATTGCTTCTAAAATTGCCAGGACTATTGGATTTGCCAATATTTGCTAGTTGCATTGAATATTGCAGCAAGAACTGTAGCTTCGTTGCATAGGAGTATGATGATGCTTCAGATCTGACAGGACGAGACTGTGAAAGGACTATTACCAGTCTCTTTGCAGTTACATCTGCAGCAGTAGAAGGTGGTACTGCTGCAGAGTTCAATTTATGTCTCACCCTGAGGATGAGGGCAAAATATAGAATGTCCGATGGGACCTGTCTCAGCACATGCTTTTTTGACCTACCAGTGCTCAGCACCAGCAGGCCCCAGACCTCTTCGTTCCCTGCTACACAACTGCCACTACTCGCTCTTTCCCCTGCCCCTTCCTGCCCCCTCATGTCCTGCTTCTCATGATATGTGTTTTGATTGGCAAGATGTCCCTGTGTGATTGTATGTGAACAGGTTGCTCACACCCCCCACTCATACTGACCAAGCTACGCCAGTGCTTTTCCATGGTTGGTCATTGATTTGCTTAGGACTCTATGTACACAGGTAGGTGTGCCACTTACCGGCGGTTGCGTCCACGACGGTCTGGATTTTGAGAGTCATTGAGCAGGTAGAGCAGCAGCAGGACATGAGTGATCGGCTCCATGGTGGAACAGGATGTGAGGAGCTGTGTACAGGTGAGTGTTGGCCTTCTATCCCTACCTTTCTGCCTGCTCTGATGAGGTGGTTGGGCTGCCATGGAAGGCTCATCGGAAAGGCGCATCATAATTGGGTAGGCTGTTCGTAATTCAGTCCACTCTCCAACTGGCTCCATTGCTCCTTTCTGCTGCCACTGTGGTCGAAATTTCCTGGTAGAGTCGGAAGGACTGTGGCAGTCGGATTTCTGTGTACTCGCATGCATCATAAACAAGCGGTCAGAGCAACTGCTGATGACAAGACCGCAGCAGTCCAAACGCCTCTGACAGGACTGTGGAAGCCGGTCCGGCAGGCATTGTAATGTGGCCCTTAGTCTCGGTATAGTGTTTTAAGGTATACTCACCAGGAGACCATGAATCAAGAAATGCTGCTGTATAATCCAGTCTATTTAGTGCAAGTTGTAAATATACTGTGAAAGTATTGTTCTTGTGTAAACTGTAAATAATTCCTGTTTTAGTAATTCTCTAAGAGAGCCCTTTGTCACATATATTATACAATGTGGCAATCTTAATATTTTCGCAATTGCATGAGTGAATGTTCTAGTGAGGCCACATTCTAGGCATAAAGCCTGAACAGGAATCACTGAACTTACTGAGTGAAAATCTTTCCTTAATAGTTATTCAAATACAACCATTTTACCGTAGGTATGTATTATAAGATGTAGCTTAAAGTGGGAGGAATTTTTATTTTATAAAATTCTAGTAAGTATGGAAAGTGTCTTGTCCCCAGAGATTAATACAATTTATGCAATGCACCTTCATTAGCCAATACATTACTCCTATTCTGTTTCAAGTGCTAGTCACTGTCAAGGGTTTGAGAAAAGATTCTACCAAGTTAAGTGTAATACTTAACTTGTTCGAATTTGCCACCAGATAGGGATGAGCAGTGTGGCTGAAAGTGTTTCCTACCCTCGAAGGCTAACATCTCAGTTTTGGGAATAATAATTTTAAAATTATGCTTCTCTGTAAAAGCGTGAGGCTCCTTTAAATTTCTCTGCAGCTCAATCAGTGTCAAATCAAATATGGTCATGTTGTCAGTATGTATCAGGAGGTGCAAGGACTGGGAACCTAATTTATGTGGAAAAGTTCCTAAACTGAGATAACTGGGTTGGGAGGTCATACAAAAGCAGCAAAAATGCCATTATGCATCCCTGTTTTAATCCATTCCCTGTTTTTATCTCAGAGGTTAGCCCTTTATTACTCCCATCAAATCGCTGCATCATTGTTACAGAGATTATATTTAGCTCCTATTTTAGTTTTCCCTTTTGTTTTAGCATCTTTTTCAGATGGTGGTTTGAACATGGTTTTCACTAGTACGAGAAAGTGCCGCATACACATTTATTTTTGGTAGACATTGTTCTGTTGTCTGCACTTTTAGTGCTAGTAGGAGACAACTCTTTTCCTCCAGACTAACGAAAGATGTTATTCTGCATCTGTAGCAGAATGAGATAAGGGAAGTGTTTTATTATTTAACAGAGTCCGTGTGGAACTCGGTGAGAGGCGCTTCACATCCGAGTTATCATGGAGGCTGTTGTGAGCTGTGACTGAGATGCAGCTCTGCATGCCCGATCTTCATCCTAAGAAGGAAGATAACTAAAGGCGCAGGCAGAACTTTGCAGACCTGCACACTCAGACGGGGCGCATTCATTATTGCACTGAGATTGGCTTTCTGAGACATTACACTATCATTTGGGATTAGATCATTCCAACAGGGTCTGGAAGAAAGGTACTCTTAACATGCTCTCGCTAGTTTAGAGGTATTAGTGATGGCTCACTGACACAATATTAAAATCAAAAATATTGTGATACAGAAATATTGTGTCAAGAAAATCAATCACAAAAATATTGTTTTTCTATACTTATAATGGTAAGCACAAAAGTATAGAAATAAATATCAATTTACACTAATATTGAAGAAAATCTATACAATAATATAGTTTTAAATATATTCCACAAAACTTCCCAAACTGAATAAGTAAGAGAGCTAGCACTCGAAGACAGGAGCAGTGTAAACCTTTTTATTTGATCTTGTCTCTCCAGACACAAGGACAAGAAAAAAAGAATATGCACCACCAGCGATATGGATGCACACCAGCAATACCGCAACCCAGTTTGGAATATATATATAGTTAAAAACAGTAAATATTAAACTTGATAACATTAATTTAATGTAAATAAAAATGTTTAATATATATATTATTATAAACTTATTTAAACAAACACACATATATATGAATGTGTATAGATTAATATACACATATATAATATAAAAAATTGTAATCTATATACTAATTTTCTAATGTTCTTTAAATATACCAACAGTCCACAATTGAAATGTAATAGAAATAAACAAAGTATAACACAATTAACATAATAAATTATAAAAAAACTTTATGAATGAATACTAGGGGTGGGCGTGAAATTCTGCAGAGTTCCGCATGCAATAGAATGATGCAGAGAACAATTTATAATCGATTAATTTTGGGATCAGTTTTACGTTGTCTACTAGATGGCACTCTTATATCACTTATTGCATGTAGGACCACTACGGATTATGATGGCACACAACAAAAAGATCCAGGGCCATAAATAGTTGCACCTGTTATGGCAACAGACAACCAATAAATCACACCATCACCCTCAGCTTTGGAAAACGTTGCTGGTTGGATAAAAATTTGACGGACCTATCCTCAGCAACACTCAACAGGCAAAATCAACAAGTCCCAAGAGGCAGACTCTGCAGCCTGCACATCTGTGTTTCACAACGCTATACAGAGCGTTTTCATGTATAAAAGTAAACAAAGGTTTGACTGTTTGAGTGGAACAGTTTCAAAGTACTGTAAAGTGTTAGCAAAATGGAATAAAAGCACTTGAAACAATTTCAGAGCAATGTGAAAGGTTATAGAATCGGGGTAGATAAAGCATTGAAGTGATACAATTATAAGAGGAACAGTAGCGAACAAAGAGTAAATACGGAGTCGACATTGGCGTGTTGCTAGGTGGGTGTACACTAGTATCAAAGCATGAGATATGTAAAGTAGTAAAGATGTACAGAGAGCTTTAAACAGTGCAACAACTCCCCATGAAGCACGGACATTAACTTACTTTGCACTACAGCATAGCCTCGAGCCTTTTGCTCTCCACCCTAAACCACTCATCCTCCAACAGGTAGGTGCCTGGCGGGGGGAACCGATTATGAGTAGGCGTGGACGATGGGTGGGCTCGCTCCAGGACGCTGTCCCTGGTGCCAACCATGAGACCCTTCCTCCACACTGATTTTGCCGCCTCCCCAGTGGTATCTCTAGTTTGCTGGGTTCCTCTGCCTTCCTCCAGAGTGCCTGCAGGAGCTATCATTGTGCCCTCAGAGAGGAGAAGCAGGCAGTAAATCAAATCACCTGACCTTAGCTCCCACTCCTCTGAGAGAGCTACGGCTCAGCATTATTAACAGCATGAGCACTATCTGCCTATGAACATGTGGAACTTCTCCGGCGTGCACATCGTCCTCTGGCAAGCTAAAGGAAGAGGAAGCAGCATGGGGATGTGCTGGGGGATGGGGTTCACCAAAGTGGTGTGTGCTGTGTCTCTCCACCTCTTTTCTGAAGTCATACAACCATGCAAAACACTGATTTCTCCAATGCCGCTGACATGACTGAGCGGCTTTGCTGTGGTTTGATTTCGGCCCCAACCAATATCTCTTGAGCAATTTAAAACAAAGAAGACCCTGAGCCTCTCCTTTGAGGTACTTAAAAATGTGTAGCACTGGGCACAGGATTACCGCTAGGCTTAATTATCGTCACACTATTCAGCATCAGCAGTTATTACTATCGGTGGGGCCCGGTAAACTCCGCCAAGCAGAGGAGGCAGAGTTTTTGCTGAACTCCGGGTTCCAAGCACAGCACAGAGTGGCAAAAACTTTGCAAGCTCCACTGGCGGAGCGGAGTTCACCACCCACCCAAATTCATTATATTTATAATTACTTAAATAACTTCCCCACATTCCTCTGCAAGCTAAACAACACACACCTAAAAGATAACTTAACAAATATACGTTCACAATTAACATGATTATCAATTAAATAATTAATAATAAAGTAATAATGAATTATCATTAAATGATTTCTTAATTAACTTCCCTCCTTGTAACCCTAAGAACACAACAACTGGCACCTGACATATAAAACATCTTACTGACACACATTATATAATTTAAGTTAATTAATAATTAATTATAATTAATTTACTTAACACCCTGTACCCCTATAAACCCTACAACTCACACCTAAATAAATTAAATACACAACTTACATAACTAATTATCAATTAAATAATTAAAACATAATTCTTAATTAATTAAAATTAATTCACTCATCACCCATACCCATAAAATCCCACAATCCACTTTGACACTAACAATCACAATAAACATTTAAATTTAAATGTGCAAACTATATTAAAAACATTAACAATAATTATATAAACAATGTATAATATATACATTTAAAACATATACTAAAATACATAAAAATAATTCAAAAGCAATATTATTATCAACATGGATATTTTTGTAAATTATATTAACAACATAGATATTTTTGACATCGATATTACTTACCTCAGAAAATCAATATTCTTGTCAACGATATTCCTGCATCATCATATTTTTGGATTATGATATTAAAAACTCGACATTTCTGCATCTCAATATTCTTTACTCTATATTTTGTCCAAATACCATTAGTTATAGATAGCAGTAACATTAGAAATAATTAACATGGTTAAATTGTTTGTATTATTTACCATTCTGATGTTGCTTATAACAATGATGTGCCTCATCTGTCTAATAATTGCTAATTGCCGTTCATGTTTTATTCACAAGGACTAGATCTTTTTCAATAACCATTTGACAATGTATTATTGTTTCTTTTCTTTGTGACATCTTTGGCATGCAAAAGTGACAAACGAAAGGGTTAGATCTGATTCTACAAAGTCCTAGAGAATGTGAGTGGTCATGTTCGAGGTTACCAACAACACCTACAAGTCTGGAAGTTTAGGAGTTTAGATGCGGTACTGTGAGCTAGCCAAATCAACCTGTACTGATGATATAAGAAGAATCTGTCTCTGTATTATGAAGTTTTGTTGAACTAATACACAGTCCTACCAAATTCGTAGGAACCGTATAACATTGCGGCACCAACATTTTAGGATTGGTACCTGCTTAATGGGTCTCCTGAGTAGTTTCTTGAGTGCGCTCAAGGATCCTCTATTACCTTTATATGGAGGCCTCTGTGGTGATAAGAGTTTATCCTCCTCAGCTTTAAGAGGAAGCACCTATTTTTGTCTGAAGGTTGATCAATCTTGTTCTTTTAAAAGGAAAGTCCGCTATAGTGTTTCCGTTCTTTGAATTCTATTCATTAAATGTGGCGCAAGCAGTGATGTTTGCTATTAATTGTAGACAAGCAGTCACTAATCATTTAACTAGATATGAGCTTGCCAATGGCGGTGGAGATGTTACCTTTGTGGTTGAGGCATACAAAGCGTATACGTGCAGAGTTTAGTATTCCTGGGTTAATTTTCCTGCAGTCGATGCAAATTTACAAACATTTCACACACACACTGAGGCTGTAGTTCCGGCTGCATATAGACCTTAAGAATACTTAGAAATTCCATTAACTTACCAGGAACATCATAATTGGTTCTAAGGCGCCCTCCCACATACCAATACGAATGTAACACTGAGCCCTCTCAGTAATGATGGGGCAACTTAGCGGGTCTTAGCATGCTATACGCCCTTCCTGGATGCACATTGTTTAACACAGCAAGAAACGTTTGTACTCTTGAACCATTTGGTTAGACTTTATCGACTTCTGGTGCAGTTCATGATGAGTTCATTAAATACTGTCCCAGCAAGGGCTCCTCAAGCTGGAGAGGCTCAGTAAGCTATACCTGCAATTAGTCCATTCTCCCATGAGCCCGATTAAGACTTTTAGCGGAGCAGATGACACACCACTGCCATGCCCCCGCACCACCAAGAGCCGCCGCTGCTTGCTGCCAGATTACAACTAAAAAGTGGTCTGGCGGGCGGGCAATGGGACCACACAACAAGGTTCCTGCATGGCATGGACTTGAAAGTTCATGTTGTGCAAGAACTGGTGTGCATGCACACAGGGGGGTACATGTTATTCCCCCATGTGTGAATCCACATTCCCTGAAACACCCTCCTTTGTTTCCTCTTTGCCATGTAAGAACCTCCATAACACCGCCGGCAGAGAGGAAACTCACGACGGTCCGGCCAAGCATATTGCAGTCTCTATCCGCCGCAACACCACTAGGGAATGGTGGTTCCCTGGTGGCACCGGCGGTCTCAGGGCGGTTCGACCACCCAACTCGTAATGAGGTGGCCTGGACCATCACTGCTGCACCCCCACGGGTCTGGTGGTCCTTGGACCACCAGACACGTAATCAGGGCTTTTGTGTCTTCCACTTGGTATGGTGAACTATTGCAGAAATGAAATTGTTTGAAGGTTTAAAGAAAGTGTTGGGAGGTAAAGTGAAAAATTCATTTTTAATTGGTGATGCTCCTGAAGGAACACCCGTGCATTTTATGTCTACCAATTTGGGACAACATTCATGTATGTAGGTTCACCAATGGTGCACGATTACTGAAAAAGGGGGTCCTTTGAGGTTTCCAAAAGATGGTACTTTTGAATTGCAAATTATTGACAAATTAAGGGAAGTGTTATGTGAAATAAAGACACCATCTAGAGCTGCACAATTTGAAGCTTTAAGCATGTGGGAAAAGGCAGCAAGAGACAAAGCAAGTGAGGATAAAAAGGTAAAGCACCAGATACAGGAGAAGGGAATTAATGATGATAAAAAGCTTCAAATAAATAATGATTCAGGGGATGAAATAATGGATGCATTGTTAACTAAGTGTCCACCAACTTATGTGGTTCCCATTAAAAATACTGATAATATTGTACCAGTGAGTACTACAGTGGCTACTGCTTCTGTTAAACAGAGAGAAACACAGATTGAGAGAACTGTGCAGACATTCCAGATTGACCCACTATCTGATAATTCAGCACTGACAGTGATATCTCCAGGTGTTACTGCTTCAAATGTGTCTGATTCAGTACAAATATTACAAACTGCAGATGCACAGGTAGTGCCTAGACAAATTGTGACTGTCCCAATTAATATGGTCCCTACTCAAAAAGTTCAAAGAGCTGCAGAAGGAGCCATCTTTGTAACAGATGTGAGCATTGGAAGAATAAATTTAAATTTAAACCTGATGCAGCAAATGGAAATGCACAAACACAGAGAGAAATGCAGGTGAAAAATATGCCAGTTAAGCAAATGCAAATGTCAGTTCAGAAACAGGTACCAATGGCAGGAGTTTTTCAAGCTCAGATGGTCCCACAAAATATGGAAAATGCTAAAAATAATTTAAATAAGTTGTCCAGAGCAAATGTGAATTCTTTCCAGAAACAAAATCAGAACCCATTTCAACAGGTTGCTGTATTTGAAAATGAGAGTTTTAACCCTAACAATTCTGAATTTACCAAGTCCATTGTGAAGAAAGTGGAAGGTCCAGACTTAGGGGCCGATTCCGATTCGGGCCGGAAATCTCTCCGACCGAGCCGGACCCGGAGAGATTTCCGACCGAATCGGACCCGTGCAGCCCGACCGAACGAGTACGATGCGCACGTATGCCATCGGACTCGAGTCGGTTGGACTCCCATTGAAGTCAATGGGAGCCTGTCGTACAACGCGTACGCGGGCTCCCATTGACTCAATGGGTGCGATGCAGACAAGGGCGCCCCCTACAGCGTGTACGCGGCGAAGCGACTCGCGCCGTACACGCACAGGTAGGGGGGACCCATGGGTCCCCCCTGTGTGCGACTCGCGTGGCTACACGTACAGGGGGGTCCGACATGGACCCCCAAAGTACAGCTCCGACAGCTCTTTCGAGCCGGAGTGCGCGGCTCGGTCGGACTGCTCGCGGCGCGCATCGTACTTACCCGGCCGGGGAACGTCTCCATTGCGCGGTGCGAGTCGTGTCCGTGCGAGTCGGTCGGTGCGGTTCGACCCGGGATCGAGTCGGTTGGAGCGGTCGAGACGCCCGGACGAGTCGGTCGGTGAATACGCATCGTACTCACTCGCCCGGACGCGCGTACGAATCGGTCGGGAAATAGGGCTCCGAATCGGATCCGGTTAAGCCGAATCCGATTCGGAGCCCTACCGGCCGAGATCGGAATCGGCCCCTTAGTTGTAGGAATTTTAAACAAAGAAATTACAAACCCAGTTTTAGAAAGGGTTGCAGCAAAATCAGGCCCATTTGATAAAAATTGCCAAGTTGTTGTTTGTGACTCAGGCCTGGCAGGAAAACAATTGTTTTGCAAATTAAACAGCACAAATTACTGTACACCAGATTATGTTAATTTCCAGATTCCTGATGAGGATGTACATTTTAAAATGGCCCAACAAGAGACACCTGTAGCATTGTTTTCAGAAATGACAGTTGAAAAATTACCTTCTGATTTGAAAGAAATAATAAACACAGAAATAAGAGAATTCACAGAGAAAGATGTCACATTAATAAAATGTGCAGAACATGTCTTATTCAAATTAGAACAAGATGACATGTATTCAAGAACACCATTAGTTGCAGAAGTTTTATCCATAATTGGAGATAAACTGAGTAAAGGATTTTGATGGAATTGATTGGAAGTTTATGTAACTTTCTGATCACAGGTTCACAGAGACTAAATGAAAAGAACAGATTAGTGCAGGAGATTAATAGCATAACTTTTCCATGTTGTCCTATGGTACCGAATCCAGCCAATATATTTTTTCACATTCCATGTGCTGAAGAATGGCTTACTGTTATTGATTTTTGTCAAGTTCTTGTCACAGTGCCATTGAAGAAGATAGTCAGGAGTACTGTCAAAAAGAAAATGAATGTCTGGGACACATAATTGGAAAGGGAGCAAGAAAGGTGTCACCAGAGAGAGTGGAAATAATTCACCAGATGAATCCACATCAAATTCAGAAAGAAGTCAGGATGTTTTTGGGAATGGTCGGTTGCTATAGTGAGTGGTTACCAAACCTTTCCCTAGTGGCTAAGCCTTTACTGAGGCTGACACACAAGGATGCGTCTGATCCGCTTCCATTGGACAACAATTGCACAAAAGCATTCCTAGAGTTGAAAGAGAAAAAGTGTCGCACCCCAGCACTAGGAATGAAAGTTTATTTAAAAGAAAATACACCAATTTGCAGTGAGAGGGAGGGTTGCGCTCTCTCAGTGTCTGTTCAAAAACATGAATGTGTTCAAAGGTCTGTGACGTATTTCCCAATGACCTTTGACCACAACGTCACAGAAATGCCAGCAAATCAAATTGTTTGTGATGAAACTGAATATGAGTGTCTAGATGTCATGAATATATGCATGAAGCCAAGATTAGATTTTAAGGATGAACGTGTGATTGAGCCCAACAATGTCCATTTTGTAGATTGCCCATGTTTGAAAGGTAACAATGACACATTAGAAGCAGCACATGCTGTGCTCCCTATACATTATGTTGTCAAAGCTCCATGGCTTTCAGTAGTTACCTCAGCCCAAAATTCGAAATTGATTGCCCTTACCATAACATGCAGTATAGCTGCTCAAATGGGAGTCACTATTGTCATGGGAGAGAGAAATGCTAATTCAGTTGCACAATATTGTGTTCTGTTAGCCTATACATTCAATGGAATTTTCACAGGTGAATCTGAAAAGGATACTGTTTATCTAGAACATGTTTCAGAAGCAGAACAATAGGGTTGTATCAGAACAGATTTTGAGAAAAATGACAACTGCATAGTAGCAAATGTGTTATTGCAAAAACTGATGCCCAGGTATAGATTGCCAGTTTCTCTGAAATCAGATCATAATGAGGTCTCAAAGATGATGTGTGCAGAAACACAGATTGGACAAGAATTGGATTGTAACTATCTGCCTGAATTCCAAGTATAATAAAGCAACACAAAGACAGCACAAGGTTACACTTTGCAAAAGACTGTGTTTCAGCATCACTGAAGTGGCTTGAATATGTACATGCAAATGCACTTATGAAAAACACAGATGAAAAGACTAGCCATTGCTGTGAAGGTCTGGCTGATGTGGAGCGTGCAGTTTCTCACCAGATTGCAGCTGCTACACAAGATCTGCATAATGGATGGTGCCAAAACTTTGATCAGAGAGAGGCTGTGGAATGGAAAGGCCTGTTCCAAATGATCCTGGCAAAGACTGTTGTGAAATGTGGTGGCCTTCCAAATTGGGTGCATGCCTCTCACACACGTATGGTCCTGTGTCCCCCTGATAAAACAGCTCCTCTTCAAGAAAAGATGCCAGCAGTGGTCAAAAGCCCATGGAAGAGGGTGAGTCAAGCTGTAAGGGAACACACAGAGCGTGAAGCAGCACTAGAGAAAACTGAAGTTGCACTGGAAAAGCAAAAAGTGGAAACTGACACAGATGAAAGCGGTGTCAAAGGGGTGAATGAGTCAAGTGCAGCCTCTGAAGAATAAATTAGTGCTGTGGGCCTAGGAGTGGAGGTAGGAAAGAGCTGGCTGAAAGGGTATTCAAAACATCGACAGTGGTCCCTTGAAAAATCATTTGCACCCATAGCTGAAACATCTGAATCTGATCAAAGTGAAAATAAAAGTGAAAGGCTTGGATTGAAAAAGTGCAAAGAATTGATGGTGCTCTGTCAGAGTTTCTCAGCACCTGAGTGGTCAAAATGCATGGAAAAAGTACAGAATGCCACATTGAATGAACTGTGTGATGCGAGCTTTGAACTATATGAGCCACCCTGATGGCAAGCTGATGACAAAGAGCCAAGAAATGCTGAAACAATAACTGAGAATTGTCAAGAGCTGAAGAGAAAAGAATCTTTGAATGATGAAAAAAGAAAAAGAAGAAAAGAAGAAAAGAAAAAAGAAAAGAGAACTGTTCTGTTGAATTTTCCTTTTATTATTTTAGTTACTTATTTTAGAGAAGACTAGCAGTTCCAAGAAGCTACTTACAGAACTCTGCACTAAACATTTGAGTTTGGCTATATATGATCTGATTACAAACAAAACTTGTGTTGCCTTAGAAATAGAGGTAAAATTGTTATATGCTCAGCTTTTGCAATAAAATGTCACCTGTCAAATTAAATAAGTGTGATAAAGAACAAATCAATGGAGGTATCATGATTTGACTTTATCAAAGGGAGGATTGATGTAGCTCAGATTTCATCAGGATTCAGGCATTGCTTTATTTTTAGTTTCAGACAGACTGCATTTTAAAATGGCACGCAGATTTTGGTGCAAGTGAAAACACATGAAAACATGAAATGAGGCCTGGTCAAAATGCTTTCAGTCTGAAATGCTTTCATTTAAAATCCATGCTCAATTAATTAATCCAGGGTGGTTAAAATGTGTAGATTTAACCTCACTATAGAATGTACATTTAATTTAGAGAATGGTTGTTTTTTTTTAACTTTTAAAGTAGCACATAATTGTGCTGAAATAACAGGCATTTTGCAGTGTAGAAAAACTCGTGATTTCAGTTTCCTTTGGAAGGCTCACTGTGGCCTCTTTAGCCTTGAAGATAAGAATGGAATCTGTGTTCTCTCCTCCCAGCTTCTTTTCCTTGTAATCTACACCCCCTGTTCCCATCTCAAGAGACCCTGGCTTTGTTGCATATTTTAGACAATGCATATTCAGTTCATAACACATCTTTCTTATAATGTGTATTAATTAATCAACCATGCACCAACACTACACGTGGGGCAAACGCATTTTGCATGAAAAGCTATCTAAAACATTAGAGCATGTTACTATGAGCATGTATTAACTGTTTGTGCTTTGAAAATTTGCACTGGTGCATGTTTATGCTATGTTGTACATTGCACATTTTGCATGTTGTGCACTAATAATAGAAAAGCTGCTTTAAATTAATAGCTTTCGCTAGGTAATAATTAATACAAGGTATTAGAATGGTGGGAGGTGAACATAATGGGTTTTACTTCATAAATTAATATTCTTTTGTGTTTGTTTTACTTTAGTATACATTTTGGGCCCACAACAAAATGGCTGCCTAAGAATCCAGCATGGCTGAGAATTGTTAGCAGTGTGCTGAATGAGAGACGCATGTGCAGACAAATGTGCCAGCTGCATGAACTGCCAAGTGCCTCAGGTGAAGACACATAGGTCAAGGCCACAATGATCTGCACATTCCTGTCACCGTGCCAATGTACCAGTGTTTGTGGGAGAGTGTCATCCCTGCGAGCGATGTGAAAGCGAGACGGAAATGGACTGATACATTTTTGTCGCTTAGATGTTGCAATATTGTATAATTATTGATGGTGGTACATATGACTGTATTAAGCCTTAACGCTTCCTTTGTTAGAACCGGTATGGGTTGGACTTGCAATGAGAACAGGATGATGAGACCCCTATGTCACCTGTGCTAACCAATCACAGTGCGAGTTTCTACTGAAACTGCAACATTTTAGTGTAGTCAGCCAAGAATTAGGGTATAAATAATGACCCCTTAGGGGGCGAGTCAAGAGAGATGAGGAGAGAGAGAGGAGCAGATTTGACCAGACATCATTTGGGTTAGGTACGTAAACGTCGCGGGTGCAGCCTGGGTGGAGATTGCGTCCGAGGAGACACAGAGGGAGGAGGGGGCTTTGTTCACATATTTTAGGGAGGTTTAGGCTGGCCTTGCTTTTTGGCAGATCACATTCTTCTGTGGTCTTGTGAATGGAGGGCTTTTTAGGAGCAGCTCCTCTGTGTCAGACAGAGAGGCAGAGATGCACAGACGAGTGCAGAGAGAGCAGCTGAGAACAGGACAGATTTTGATGCTAAAACTTTAAATTTCATGCTTTGACTAACTGGCTTTTGAAAATATTTATTTGTCTTATGCATTTATTTCTCTTTATGGGAGATTTTTGCCAATTATTAATTATTGATTAGCCTTGCAAAACTCACTCTTGAATTATATTTTCCTGAACTCTTTAAAGAATTCTGACTAACATTTGATGCCTCATTCCCTTCCTTTATGGAGTGCCTTGTTCTCAATCTATAATATGTTTTGTAATAATTCTATTTTTCCTATTTTTTCAATTCTGTAACCTGATTGATATTTGACTAATGAATAAAGGGTCAGAGAACCTTAACTTTTGACTAGAAAATAAAACCCTTTAAAATACTCACAACTCTCATTGTTGGCTTAAATATTAATTGCATTTTGATTTTTCATGTTTATGTAAAGTCTCCTGAAGGTGATACACGGTGGCAAAGGTCCATCA
The DNA here is from genome assembly GCA_963921515.1 of Calotriton arnoldi. Taxonomy (NCBI): domain Eukaryota; kingdom Metazoa; phylum Chordata; class Amphibia; order Caudata; family Salamandridae; genus Calotriton; species Calotriton arnoldi. Next base: position 174,995 of record CAWUFW010004704.1, read on the forward strand.
CCTTTAAAGCGGTAAACTAGAGGTAAATGATATTTTGCATTGAGAAATTACCGTGAAAATTACCGCTGGATCACCCCCATTGAGGAGAGCAATACATGGGACACTGCATTTGTTGCCATTTACACCATTACTCATGGTACTCCTTCAATTGCTGTTTTTCCTGAAGTGCAGAAAGATTCAGGCTGAACGTGGAGCGGCTAATGCCCTGGATTTGATAATGAATCTCATTAGTAACTTTGTCACAGTGTCCTCAATTATTTTAAGTAATATCAGGGGGGAGGCAGCTTCTTTGGCTATACGCCAATGACTTGCATTAGTTCCTGCTATAGAATCAGGAACATGAGCTGCCTAAAATAAAATTCTGATACCTATACTTCTATAGACCAAGATAGTTTCGGAACCAGGTCTAATAAGCCAATCAATCAACCAATAAATCAAGGCACTGGGGTGGGGCCTCCTGGTCCTTTTGGTGTGGAGGATCATTCGAAGAGCCAGGTCTTGAGGTCCTTCTTGAATTGGGTCAGCGACGCAGATTTCCTGAGGTGGAGGGGCAGGATGTTCCAGGTCTAGGCGGCGAGGTATGAGAAGGAACTTCCTCTGGTTTTGGTCTTGTAGATCCTGGGGACAGAGGCTAGGGTGCGATGGGTGGAACAGAATTGTCTGGCAGGTGCGTGGAATGTGAGGCGGTGGTTCAGGTATGCTGGTCCTATGTTGGGGAAAGCTTTTTAAGCATGTGTTAATGAGCTTGAAGGTGATTCTCTTGTTGACTGGGAGCCAGTATAGTTGTTGGAGATGTTGTGTGATGTGGCTGTCGCGGGGGATGTCGAGGACCAGTCTGGCAGCAGCATTTTGAACGTTCTGTAGTTTTTTGAGTTGTTTCTGGGTGATGCCAGCATAAAGTGTGTTGCCATAGTTGACTCAGCTGGTGATGAGTGCGTGGGTGACGGTCTTACTGGATTCTGTGGGGATCCATCTGAATGTCTTTTGAAGCGGGTGTAGTGTGTAGAAGTAGGCTGAGGAAACTGAGTTGATTTGGTAGGTAATTGAGAGCGATGAGTACAGTATGATGCCAAGGTTGCGCGCATGGTCTTTAGGAATAGGTGGGGGTCCCAGATCAGCTGGCCACCAGGAGTCACCCCAGGCTGAAGGGGTGGGACCCAGGATGAGCACTTCGGTCTTGCCTGACTTGAGTTTGAGGCAGCTGTCTTTCATCCAGGTGGTAACGTCCTTCATTCACTGTGGAAGTTGGTTCTGGTGGTTGTGGGTTCATTGGTGAGGGAGAGGATCAGCTGAGTGTCATCAGCATAGCGCACGATGTAGAGTCCATGGCTTCTGACGATGTCTGCATGGGGGCCATGTATTATAGGCAAGCCTGAAGCTGAAATTACGAAGGAGACAAAGCTAGAACTAAAACATGGAATGGATCTCCGCAACCAGGGTCCGCTGGAAATCATTTTAATTTATGTAACCATGATAAAATTAAGCTGCATGATAGGCATCAGCATTCTGATACACGTTCTTCTCGTTCCTTGCAAGACACTCCAGACAAGTGGTCAGAGAGAGGGGGACAATGCAAACTCAGACAGGAGGAGTATGTGAAACAAAAAACATACTTACAGGGCTCCTCTGATGTCATCATAAAAAAAGGAAGAAAAACTTCCACAACATAAAGCACAATTTAAAAAGAAGAAAGTGGCAGGAATTTCCACTAAATATGCCACAAATCTTCAGAACTCTTGTTTCGGAACAAGACATGGGTGAGAACTCTTCTTGACAGCACATCAGAGGTCACAATAGTACACCAGACTCTTCCAGAGTTTTGGTGGTGAGACCGAGTGATGAATATGTGCAAGTTGAAACTCCTGATCATTGGCTAATGCTCCTGATAGACTTTATGATTTGGACATACAAATTGAAGGCAACATACCGCGTACTATTAAAGTAATGGTCTGGCAGAATTTTACTAATGAATATGATATTCTCTTGACTGAGACTGATTGGCCGCCGGAGTTTGTTAGAAAAGTCCCACAAGGGAAGGTTGTAATAATACCTTCCTTTTCTGTTCTTGTCCCATAGGAGGTGAAAGCAGGCCCCAGCCTTATATCTCAATCAAGCGGGTTGGGATAAAGACTCATTATATCATGCCATACCTATAAGGTCCAGCCCACAGGTGTAAGCACAATATGCTATTTAACATGAAGCTAAATGTGTGTCATTGAGCCTTGTGTCTCTCCTATGAATAATCCATTAAATTCTGTGCTAAAATCTGTTCATTCCTGTTGTGCAGTCTTAGGCTGTCGACATTTAAACATTCACACACAGAATTTGGCTGTACAGAATTCTCACAGCAAGGGCTTAATAAATAATATAGTTTTTAAAAAACACAAAACTACATTGGACATTTCCAATGTTTTTAACTGTCAAAATATAGCACCTGAAAACCACAATCTGACAGCGTTCTCAGACTTAGGTACCCAACGACAGATCTGTGGCCTCCTTCAAGGGTATAGGAACAGTCCAGGTCTGTTTGCTGCCTGAGTGATGTTAATTTTTTAAGAAATTGACTCAGAAGCATTGTCATTGTTGACATTTACATCACAGACAATGATTTAAATGCACATTTGGCCAGAGTGGATCACATTATTTTGGGATTCGCAGACCATAGCTATAAATTTAATTTTCCGAAATCTAAAATTGCCTTTCTCTGTGTCCTCTTTTTAGGATATGAATTGCTGAATGAAGGCAAAAGCCTGGAACCACATTTCTTAGAGAAATGTGCTCAATTGCAAACACAAAATACCTTGAAGAAGCTTTAATCACTTTTGGACTATCTAAATTTTAGTAGGACATACATACCAGATTATGCACAGTGGGTTACATCTTTGTACGGTTTAATTCGTCCTGAGATTTCTAATAAACATTGGACTGTTGAACATATTACTATTCTCCAGAATTTACAGACAGACATGCTTGAGTCTAAACACTTACATACTCATGTTAATTTTATTTTACTTATTTGGTCATTCGCATGATTGCGAGTTCCAGTTGTTACACATATGTTTTATTTGATGATGGTGAAACAGTGCTGATGGCTTATAAATCACATTTATATTCCAATGCGGAAATGCATTTTGCTTCACTGAAAACTTTTTGACTGCAGTTCAGAAGGCTGTACTGAAGAAACGTCCATTGGCACAGGGAAACATATAATTATGGTGTTTCCTGTTTCGGTCTTAGAGTCCGTCACCAAGGTCAGAGTACTTAACATGAAAGCCTTATATACAAGATGGATCCAGTGGAACTATTCCTTGACAGCTGCTGATGTGGACTGATTTTGACCCTATTTTTAGAACACAGGAATAGCTCCAGTATGAACAAGAATATCCCATGTCTAGTGACATTTTGCCACTGGATGAGTATTCTTTCATAATCTATACTTATGGTTTAGCCCAGGCAGCTGTTGGTGCAAAGTACAAATACTCTGCTGTGTGTGCTGCAGTTAAGAGTAAAAGGAACAATTGATGGACGGAATGTTGAACAATGCAAACATTCACCCCCATTCACAAAGATCTGGGTTTAATCCATCATGCTTTTGCTCACCATGCCACCCCAGTTTGGACCCAGCTATATGCAAATCAATCCTGACCCTGTACCTCACGGGAACAGTCCAGCCCGAACTGCTAAGCTAGGTCCTCCCTGGCCCGGAAACAAGCATCCTGGGACCAGTTTCGGGGCATAATCCCTCATCAGCCAGGTTAGCTTGAATCCAGTGGCGCAGTGAGCACGGGACCCAAGTCTGGGCATACCCTTCCCACTTAGGGCGACAAAAGCAAAAGGAACAATTGATGGACGGAATGCTGAACAATGCAAACATTTACCCCCAGTCACAAAGATCTGGGTTTTATCCATCGTTCTTTTGCTCACCACGCCACCCCAGTTTGGACCCAGCTATATGCAAATCAGTCTTGACCATGTTCCTCAAGGGAACAGTCCAGCCCGAACTGTCAAGCCAGGTCCACGCTGGACCGGAAACAAGCAAATGCAGAAACTTTAGGTGACTGTACTGCTCAGCTACTTGAATTGAAAGCTTTTCCTTTGCAGAATACAGATTCAGAATTCCCGACACTTTTAGTGTGTGATTCATATTACTGCATCCAGGCTTTTAATGATAATTTATGTTATTGACACTGGAATGGATTCAGAGACTCTAAAGGTAATGCTATAAATTATAAGCTTCTTTAGGGAAAGGTGGTGGCTCTGAAAGATACTTTGCCACTGGCTCATGTGATACACATATTGAATAATCAACCTGTTGGTGTACACGTTGCAGGGAATTCATTGGCTGATGAAGCTGCCAAGGCAGTTGTTCAGACTATATTTGTATCTGCGATTGCTCATTCACATATGATGATAGATGATGACATTATGGCTGTGGTCAGTGTCTTGGCTAGTGGTGAGCCCTTGCCTAACGGCTATTCAGCAAAAAACTCCTATCTACTGAGTCCTTAAAATGTTCCCTTTGCCTGCATTTCTGGGGTGGGTGATTGTGTGATACCCAACCGTACTGCAGATTAGAGTTAATAATAGCTGCTCATGAGGGTCTGGCATCTGTCCATGTTCATGCCTTCGCTCCCTGAGCCCAGAAACAAAGCCTTTCCTGGGCGGAGGTAGTCACACCTCCCCCAGGTCTGGAAGAGCCATCAGTGGCAGAGGAGCTTCAAAGGCCTTGCCGCCTTTGTAATGCGACCCCCAGCCTCTCCTGCTATCAGGAGCAGGCCCCCTTCCTGTCTCCCCTCCTTTTTGGCGGGAAGCCAGATGGGAAAAATTAGCCAGCCCAGAAGGTGTGCCCAACTCTGCCAATCCCACCCCTCAGGTGGGGGAGGCGAGGTGAAGCCCACTCTTCAGTGCCCGCCATCTTGCAGATGGCAGGCACTCCCCAATAAGGATTAGGGATTGTGCCCACTCCCCCACATGGGGTGAGCACACCAAGGGTGTAGTCACCCTAAGGTCAGTAGCCCATTGGCTACTGACCTCGAGACCCCTAAAACACCCCCTTAATACAGTATTTAGGTAGCAGCCCTGAACTGAGAAGACAGATTCCCGCAACCTAAGAAGAAGAAGGACGAACGAAGGCGCCAAGCAGAGGAGACTGGAGAGAAGAACTGACTTGGCCCCAGCCCTACCGGCCCATCTGCAGTTTCCAGCGATCCTGCGCCAAAAGTCACCTTGTCCTGCAGCCAGCAACCTCCAGAACCCCAGGGAGGAATGACCGCCTTCAACAAAGACCGGATCTCCTGTGAACAGCAGCCCTGTTCAAAAGAAACAGACAAGAAAGACTCTGAGCCTGCTGAGGACAAACAAACCTGACGCCTGGAATCACCACTGCATCCGACGCCTACTGCCCGAGTCCGAGTGGCCCACCGGTCCCAGTGAGGTCCCCCAGTGCTCCAGAGTCTGAGTCCATCATGGGTTTACCCCTCCAGGACTCCCCAACGTTTCACGGAGACCCCCCCAACCGCAAGTGGCCCAGTAAGGTGAAATCTGACCTCAAAAGACACCCCTGCATCCAGCCACCCTGCGCCCTGGAGAAGAGAACACAAGGTGCACCTGCATCCCTGAGCCCTCCAACTTACCTGCCCAGCTGTTGGTTCCTCCTGGAAGACTTCCTGGACCGAGCCTGCAGTTAAAATCAAAAAACGACAATCCCCATTCAAAACAACAGGGCACCGACGCCAAAACAGCACCCTGCACCCAGCCACCACTGCGCCGCTGCGGGTGCACCTTGTGTGCTAACTCGGATCCCCCTTTGTCCTGAGCCTAACACCAGGACCTTTGCTCCCACAACCTTGTGGCCTGCTCGTGAGCAGCCACCAACCGGAGGCCCCCTATTGGATAACATTGGGCCTCAGCACTCTGCACCCGGCCGCCCTAGTGCCACTGAGGGTGTTCGAAGAGTGCATCCTCGACCCTGGGGGAACCCAGGTTCTAACCCCAGAATACAAACTCCCACAACCAAGTACTTACCTGTCAACCGATAACCACATTTTCTCCATAGGAATACATTGATGGTTTTTCCTTGAAAATTGTTCTGTGTTGAGTTGGTTTTGTATGAGAAATTGAAAACTGCTATACTTACCTTTTCTCTAGGAATTGTCCCAGTGTGATATCTAGGCATATCACACTGAGTAGAAAAAGTAATCCATAAAGTAATCTGTAAAGTAATCAAAAGTAATCTAACAGTAATTTCCACTGTATTGAAAAGATTTACAAACCTGAACAAAGACATTTTCATTCAGCTTGCTTGTATTGTTCAACCTGCCTTGAAAAGTACCATTTACACTTACCTGTACCAGGCTTGCTTGGTTCTAGAAAATAAATATAACTGAATAATATTTTTTATACAAACAAATTGGTCTGAGTTCAGTCTTTGAGTGTGCGACATCATTTGCTGTCTGAGTGTGTACAAAAAATGCTTAACACTACCCTCTGATAAAGCCTTACTGCTCGCCCACACTCCCACAAATAGAGAGTAAGGTGCTATGTACTTTTACCTCTGCCTACCTTTGTGGTTCTACTGGACTCTGTGCACACTATACCTAATTTTTGGTATAGTATATACAGAGTCAGCTTCCTACAGGTGCCATGTGATATTTTTGGTCCTACAGAGACATTGCAAATTCTGTATGGTTTTTAAGTTACTATGGATGACTTATTACCCCAGGATCCATTTCGGATGAATGGGTAGTTATGCTATCTGAATTAGAATGGTACACAGTTTTTGAAAATCAGGATTTGTATTTGAATTCTGCAAACTATGGTGAAATGTTTTGCTACCATCATTATGCCTATCACGAGCTAGTACTCCTGGTGCTGTTTTCAATTATACACAGTGAGAAAACTCTGACACCACCTGTTGGTAGTTCAAATGCTTATTTGAAAAAGTTTCCTTATATTTTCAGTCATTTCCTACAAACTTGGTTTTATATTTTCATAAGCTTACGCCTTCCCACCAAATAAAAGTATGCGCATGCAAACAAAATTGATTCATTTATTTCACAACTCTCTCTGAAGGGTTATGAGTATTGGAAAAGCAATATTGATCTCAAATCAGTTTGGGGAACATGTCATTTGCAGATCCAGGGCACTGATGCTTTGTGTAGGGCTTGTTTAATCGCTATCGCAAAGTTACAAGGCTTTCCTCCCCTTGGTTTAATCAAGCACTGAGGCATTGCAAAAGTGCTTGCAAACACCTGGAAAGAGCATGGAGGAAGGATTTCAGCCCTGAGAATAAAGAAATCTATAAAATAGCCTTAAAAGCATATCACAATAAAATCTGTGAGGAAAAGAAGATTTTCTTCTCATTTAAAATTGAGTCCTCTGGAAATAAATGTAAGGACATTTTTAAAATTGTCAAAGATTTCTCTACTCCTAGCGCAGCGGCTAGACATTTTATCCCTACATCAGAATGGACTAATCAGCTAGCTACCTTTTTTCATGAGAAAATTATTAATATCCAAACCTCCTTTGCTGTGCCTCTTCCAGAGGAAGATAAAAATATGGTTCTGCCATCTTCCAATGGTTCAGAAAATGGTCCTTCCCTTACACAGTTTCCCCCCCTTCTTGGAGTGACATCCCTGGAGATTATGAAGGGCCTTAAGTCAGGGTCTCCTGTTGACTCATGTCCCGCAAAAATATTGGCTTCCGTGGCGGAGATTATCAATACGAAGGCTAACATAGTACTTAATTCATCATTAAGTAATGGGCAGGTTCCCCTGATTTGGAAATGTGCTAAAATACTCCCATTGCTGAAAAAGCCCTCAGCTGATCCCCTAGTACCGGCCAACTACAGACCAATTTCACTCCTTCCTTTTTTCGCAAAGACCTTAGAGAAATATGTAAACTCAGTGATCACCGAGTATGCAGAATCTAACAATCTTCTCCACCCGAGCCAGTCCGGGTTCCGCTCCAACTTTAGTACAGAGACTGCTTTACTTGAAATCTCTGAGGCTATAAAAGAAAAACTTGATAAAGGAGGCAAAGCGGTACTAATCCTCTTGGATTTATCTGCAGCGTTTGACACCGTGCCCCATGTCCGTCTCCTGCAGAGACTGCGGGAGTGCGGCCGTGGGGGCACGGTGCTGAAATGGTTCTCTTCATTTTTAGAGGACAGAAACCAGGAGGTCTGGTCCCCCCCTTTTGCTGCTAATATCCCGCCTCTGAAAGTGGGTGTTCCGCAGGGCTCTTTTTTGAGCCCAACTTTGTTTAACCTGTACATGGCCCCTCTCGTCCCTTTGGTCGAAGCTTGCGGTGCAACAATCATTTCTTACGCTGATGATACTCAGCTGTTGTTCACATTAGAGAAGGGTGAAGACTTCGACGGTGAGTTGATAAAAAATTGTCTGAAGAACGTTTTTACCTGGCTCAGACTTAATGAACTCAAATGCAATCCGGAGAAATCCGAAATTATCTTTTTCGGATCGCCCTCCCAGGATGTATGGAAACAATGGTGGCCAGTTGATATGTCACCTCCTCAGTCTTCGGTCAGGGCAGTCAAGAACTTGGGGGTGAAATTGGATGATTCCTTATCCATGAAAACCCAGGTTCAGTCTGTTGCAGGATCCTGTTTTGGTCTTCTTAAAATGCTTAGAAAATTCCTCCCCATGCTATCTTTCTCCCACAGAAAGATTGTGGTTCAGGCCCTTATTGCCTCTAGGCTGGACTATGTAAACGTTCTATACTTGGGTCTTCCGGAGTTTCTGATAAACAAGCTTCAGGTCGTCCAAAATGCGGCAGCCAGGGCAGTTCTCAGGCTTGGTCCCAGAACCCGGATTTCCCCTCACTTGATTGCTTTGCACTGGCTATCAATCCGAAACAGAATCCTTTTCAAGGCCTTAGTTCTGGCTTTTAAGGCTCTCCATGGCATGGGGGCCCACTATATCAGGAAGAGAGTACTACGTTATGCACCGGGGAGATCTTTAAGATCCTCTCACCAGCATCTCTTAGCGGTTCCTAGATTCTCCTGCACGTGTAGAGGAGGACGCTCTTTTCAAGTACAGGTTGCCCGTAGCTGGAATAGTCTGCCTCAGTCTCTCAGACAAGCACCTAATCTGTTGACTTTCCGTAAACAACTTAAAACTTAGTTATTCCAGCAGAAACGCTAGCTTGGTATCAGCAGGATAGTCTAGGGCTCCGATTAGCGCCGGGACACTCTTTTGAGTAGCCGAGCGCTCTACAAGTACGTTATAACATAACATAACATATCTTTTATAATTTGGGTCTCTAGTTGGCAGTATCCAACAAAGGACCACAATCCTGTCAGGGTAAGTCAGCTTCAAACCACAAATTAACCTGTGCTCGACCTGTGGTACCTTGGCATAGAGCAGGCAGGCTTAACTTAGGAGGCAATGTATAAAGTATTTGTGCAACACTTTACACCGTACAACAGTGAAAATATCACACAGAAATAATCCAATGAACAAAACAAAGATTAAAGTGACAAAAATTCAATAGGTTGAACTGGAGTTATGACCGGGTCAAACCTGAAAGTTAAGGCTGACCGTGATGGAGCACAGGCCGGATAAAGGAACCAATCCTATCCCACTGCAAGAGTACCTTGGATTGAGGGACTGCGTTGACGTTGAAGAATCTATGAGAAGAGCAGAGGAGGTGATGCATCGGCATTGATCTCTTTGGATGCAGGCAGTGCATCAGTTCTGATCCACGCAGTCGGAGATGCATTGTCGTCGAACTCTTCCCGATGAACTCAATGCCTCGTCGTCATGCCACACAGCCGGCGATGCAATGTACTCAGCTGCAATGGTTACGTGTCAGGGTGAGATGTGTTGGTTTCGACGGGCGCAACTACTGCGATACACGGATTTTAGCAGAAGACATCTAGAAAACCCACTTTCAAGGGCCCAGGACTAGATTGGCACCATTTAGCAGGCAGGACTCACAGTTGGTAGAGCCCAGAGGCTGTAACAGAGTTGTTGGAAGTCTTTGATGTCCCTGAGACTTCAGAACAGGAGGCAAGCCAGCAAACCCTGAGTCACTTTGGTTCTGGGGATGTAGAGCTGCAGGTCCTGTCCTTCTCACTCCCAGGTAAGGAGGGCAGCAGGCAGCAGGACAGGCACAGCAAAGCAGGAGTTCATCAACGTCCAGCAGAGTCCAACAGAGTGACAGTCCTTTCAGCATTAGTCCTTCTTCCTGGCAGAATATCCTCAGGTCCAGAAGTGTACTAAAGTGGTGGTGTCTGAGGTCCAGTACTTATACCCACTTGTGCCTTTGAAGTGGGGAAGACTTCAAAGGGAAGCCTTTGAAGTGCACAAAGTCCCTACCCTTCCTGCCCTTCACTACAGGGGAGTATGCAGCTCTTTCTGTGGAGACAGGCATAACACATTCAGGTGCAAGTGTCAGCTCCTCCCTCCAATCCTGCTCAGGTTGACCCCATCAGGATATTAATGGTACATCAGGATGTGGATGGACGATCAGGCAAACCTAATCTCCCTGTGTGTGTGGCTGTCTAGAGGGAATGCACAAACCCAAGCTGTCATCCACTCCAGACATGTATTCAGAGACAGGCAGAAGGCACAGAATGGTTAAAGTAAGAATATGCCAACTTTTTAAAAGCGACATTTTCAGTCTTGCAACTTAAAATCCAACTTCACCATAAGTTGTGATTTTAAATTTGGAGTTCAGAGACACCAAGCTCGAACTATCTATCTTTTCCCAATTGGAAATTACACTTATAAAATGTAATACGGCAATCCCAGTATTAGCCTATGGGAGAGATAGGCCTTGCTGTAGTGATAAATGAGTTTTTCACTGCCTAGACATGTAAAACCTAAAAGTATATGCCCAACTTTTTAAAAACACTGCAGGTTGCCACAACACACTGAGCGCAGACTCCCAGACCCTGGAACAGTGAAATAAGTCAAGGGAGATGCGTAACTGCAGATGAGGCCTGGGACAACATGGCAGTGCTGGCAATTCGGAGTTGGTCGGCCAACAGAGAGACCCCCAGCCCTACCTGCCGCAGGGAGTGCTCCATACTGCTCCACACCCAAGAAGTGTTGTCCCTCTTCCTGATCCCAGCCCTCCCTGACAGGTGGTAAGAGGGCAATGGCCCATTTTCTAAACTGCGATGTGGCCAAAGTAGGGGTTTCCCGAGGCCAGGAGGTTCCAAGCCAAAATGGACTGCAAAAAAAGTGCTTACTTCCGCGAAACATGACTCTATCATGGTGCCCATAGTCCTCTCACAGTAATCATTTACTAGCCGATAAGGAAAATAGGGCAATGTCATCAAAGCACAATATCTCAGGGGTGCTAAACTGTTCTTCCCCATGCCACCCTGAAGAAAGACTGAAATTGAGCTAGCCTAATTTTCAACCATGACATCATCTTAAGGGAAAACGTATGAGCTGCATTAAGCCTCAGGGACAGTTAGTTCTTCTCCTATGAGGTGCGGACTATCACTACAGGGAGGGGAACTGCAATCAATGTGGAAACTCCTGGATGTGCTCTTTCCTTGCCCCCCGTGATGTAGTAAAATGTTCCTAAGATAAGGAACATATTGACACGCTTTCCCCGGCCATTACCCAGAGAATCTGCAAGCGCTTGATTCAGGTCCCGCTCCTTTAAGGATTAATTAACCCTTTATCACTTCTCATGTTATAATACACAGCTGTCTATATGCCGCCAAAGAAAGTCCTGACTAACAGGGTGTCAAGCTATTTCACTCCCTCAAAGGCAAGAGCAGAGACTGCCGACCCCTCACTGGATGCATCCATGGCACTAACAAAGAAAGAGCTTTTATCCCTGCACGGTTTTAAGAAAGAGTTACGAGAAGAACTAAGGTGGACATTGCTGCTTCATTTGAGGCTTTCAAAAAAGACGTCTTGTCTCATCCAGGCTGTTATTGATTTTGGTTGGAAAACGCACTCTGGACTTGGAAACAAAATTTCAAGATGTGGAACAATGCTTAAACCTGATAGAGTGCAAGACAAACCACCTCCAAACTCAACTACAAACAGCCCTCCTTAAATGCGAAGTCTTGAAGAATCACTCCCACCAAGAAAACATATGGGTGGAAGTCCTGGAGAAGGGAATCAAAGGTCCCGATCTGGAGGCCTTCATGGTTGGCATATTCTCTAACATACTGGGGAACGACCAACCAAAGGTGAGACTAGAAAGAGAGCCTAGAGTGGGTCATCATCTCCATAGCATTGGGAAAAGACCCAGGAACATCCTTGCCAAATTGAACTCCTCTAAAGTTAAAGAGCTGATCCTTCAGATGCACCAAAAATGAGATACTAAAGCTTTTCAAGGTGGTACGTGTTCCCTATACCAAGATGTTGCTCCAGCTACTCTGGCACGACACCTACAATTTAAACCTATCACGGAAGCCGTGAGATAAGACAGCATCAAATATCGATGGACCTATTCTTTTGTATCACCTTTGAATTCTGCAATAAACAACATCACTTCACAGAATTTGAGGAGGCAGCTTCGCTAGTAGGCATCACTGTAGCAGTGATGTCTGGATCTGAGAGACGTGGCGGAGACCCTCGACAGGCCCCATTGACAAACACACCTTAGGGTCATGGCGTTCGCAGATGAAGGGTGGAGACGATGGCAAGAGATGAACTTTGCGTACTGCTCACCCACACCTTTCTATGTGTTTGACATTGAAGAACCTCCTTTAGCCCTACATCCTTTTTAAACTTCCCTCCCACCCCACGAATAAATTATACTTTTGGAGTGGGAGAGGAATTTTATCTTTAAAGTTACGCCCCAATACACCCGGTCTTCATAAGTGCTCCCTAAAACATGGTTGAGCCCATCACGACCTTTAGGAGTTGGGGTGAACCCGATTATGAAGCATGTCACTACTAGAGTGAGTGAGGGTTATATAAAAAAGGGTCTCTTTACCTTCCCACCCACAATTCTGGGTGTGCTGCCATCTGCCATACTGACCATCCCCCATCTCTTTGCCTCTTCTACAGGAACCTTCCTGGTTCCAGAGGGGATACTACTGTGTTTTTGAGTCTGTGACAGGGAGGACGTATCCCTTCCATCCTCTTAATTGAGGACCTCTCTACCCTCCTAGGGTTCCCATCTGGAATCTTGTGTATAAGGATATTAGAGCAGCGCACAGCTGTAGGGTACAACTAAATAAGGCAAATTTTGCCTAGATACATGCATTCCTCACACCTTCTCCTTACTTTCTCAACTGTATCTTGTGTACAGCACCACCTATCTGAATGACAGAACAAATGGGCCTCGCCTATACAGATGAAATGGCATCCCTAATCCCAGCAGCCCCCTCACTTCTCCCAGACACTAATATCACTCAGAGCTTGGCGCAAGCTTAGAACTGGGATGAAGTAAAAGAACCAAAAAGAGAACAAATGAAAACTTTACTACACGGGGTAATCATGACAGAGTACCTACGTGGCAATGCTGCACCCACAGGACTCACCGTGACAAATGAACCCCGTATATTCCTCCAAGATCCCTTATTCAGGAAGGAATGGTCACTCATCGCGTGGTGATGTACACACAACTGGTTGATACTTATTATCAATACCATGAAGCGCATCTCAGAAGCCATGCTGGTGAAGATAAAAACAAGTGAAGATGAACTGATGAATACCCAGATCGTGATCACAGTCTACAAGAAAAAACTGGACGAGATTAATAAAGAGATCTTGGAACACAAAGACTTCCTGCTACAGAGAAAAATCACAAAACTCCAAAAAGACAAGAAGAGATTCTCCCACAAAAGAGTCTACCCCTATATCAAGGATGACTATAACAATAAGAATGAGTCTGACGCGGAATCAACAGGAAGAAGTGACACCGGCTCAGCTTCCTCAGACACCGATGACTGGTGGAGCGCCAACCTCTACCTCCAATAGAAACAGAAGAGGGAGATGCAGACAACAGAGAGGGAACTTCTCTAACCCTACCTATTCGAATCCCCAAATGATGTACTGGCCAGGCAGCTATGTCCAGCTGCTTTACCAAGGGCCTCCACCACAACAAATACCCTTCTTCCAACCTAACCACCCCAACCAGCATTTTTTAGGATTTGGAGACGAGAAAGAAGAGGACGGAGAGGAAGATGACGCATCCAATGGGGCAACGATGAGACGGAAGGAGCCAATACACAGAGCCGAACCAGAGATCAAATACAACCAGGCCCAAGCAACTCATGAACATGGTTGTTAACCTTCCGGACGAACCCCTAATGGAAGAAGAGCTGTCAGTCCTTAACAAAGGATTAGGTTTCGCCCCAACCACTGAATTGGACAAATTCAAAACAAGATGCGAACTGGCTGAGTTTTTCAGAAAAATACACATAAAATCCTTCTTCCTAAACAACCTCCTCGAGGATACAGCTGAAGGGTTCACTGATTTGAAGAAAAGATCAAACTTCAATCCTCCTCTCTCTGCAATCCCCCCAGAAATACTGGCTTTTGAAGAGGCAGTAATAAAAGATGTTGAGATGTACAAACCAAAAACAGCAACATTCCAGAACTTCTCAAAGCGAGAGATTACAGCTTTGAATTCCCTGAGCAAAAGGGATCACATAGTGATAAAACCAGGTAACAAAGGGGGGCACAATAGTGATCCATAGTAAGGAAGATTACAGACAAACATGCCTATCCTTACTACAGGACGACAGATATTACACTGTCCTTCACGCCGACCCCACCAACAGAATACAAAAAATATCACCAGACTAGAGGAGGAGGTAAGTGAAAAGGGCTGGTTTAACAGAAAAGAGAAATAATTTTTGACCACAAAGGAACCCAGGACCCCACGCTTCTACACCATTCTAAAAATTCATAAAGGAAGGACACCACCACCAGGAAGACCAATAGTGTCCGGTATCAGTTCCATCTTGGAACCACTGTCCCAATTCACAGACTGGTTCTTAAGACTATTGGTTACAGAAGCTAAATCCTATGCCAAGGACACAACACACCTTCTTTGATGGGCAGTACTTTTGCACCCAGCGTTGCCTGCTTGTACATGAGCTGGTTTGAAGACCACAACATCTGGACCAACCATCCCTACAGAAACCAAATTTGCCTCTGGATAAGATACATTGACGACATCCTGGTAATTTGGTGGAATAGTGACATGACTACTGAGACCTTTAATAACTGGCTAAATGAGAGAAGCCCATACCTACAATTTACCATGACCTACAACAACACACAGGTGTCCTTCCTCGATGTTAACATCATCGTGGAAGACGGGAAACTATGTACTTCTCTGTACACAAAATCTACAGACTGTAACAGTCTGCTGCACTTCAACAGTGCGCACCCAAGAGCGCTGAGGGAGAACCTACCCACGGGCCAATTCCTGCGCATCAGATGCAACTGTTCTAAGACAGAGGATTTCAAGAGGGAAGCAGAAAATCTGAGCAAAAAACTCCAGGACCATGAATACCTGGCCCATGTCATTAACAAGGCCAAAAAACGGGCACGCAATATCCCTAGGGAGGCACTTCTGGAGAAAACAAAAAAGCCTGAATCAAGAGCCCTGATATGCGTGACGACTTACAACTCGGCATCTAACATGGTAAAACGCACCATATACAAACACTAGCACATCTTAACATCAAACTTTGAGAAGCCGCTATTCTCGTTCAAAAAGAACCCTAACATCAGGGACAGGGTGGTACACAGCGACAGCGCAAATAACACAACAAACCAACAGGGTACTCTATGGGAGTTACCACCTGTCACAGGGCATTTCCCATGCAGGAATTGCTCAGTCTGCCCACTCACAACTCACACCAAAACCATAGACTTGGGACTGAATACCCAATGGGAGCAAAGAGTACACACCAATTGCAACAGAAATATTGCCATCTATATAATCACCTGCCCATGCGACCTGAAGTATATTGGAATGACCACCAGGAAGAAAATTGCGCATCAGTGAACACAGGGGCACCATCAGATGCAAAACGATCACGACCAAACTAACTGCCCACTTCCTGGAGATGCAACACACGGATACTGATCTCAGATGTTCAATCATTGAAAAATTACCTCAGCAAAGTGGGGTACACAAGATACACCTCCTCAAGGAACAACGCTGGGTGTATCGTCTACAGACACATATCAGGGGCTCAACGACGATATCCCTTGGAATCAGCTTAACAATTTATCTTAGAAAGGGTCTTCAGACCACAACTACCCCAGACAAATATTACAATATGGCACCCCACCCGACTGGCTGAATTCCACTCTAGAGATGCATATTATCCAGCTTATATGTGGCTAACATCACTACTGATAATTACTTTTTTTTAAAAACTTTTTTTGTCTGTCCTGCCCCCCTGCTTACGGTACCTACACAGGCAATTCCTCTTGTTGCACTCTTAGTGCCCTATAGGTCCCTGGAGTCCGAACTGCTGGCACTTCAAACTGATACTTTGCACATGCCAATCTGTACACATGTGCACCTTTTTGGCTTAATAACAAGACACAACTACCACATGTTGATGTACGAGCAGATTTTTTCTGAACATTCCACATATATTAGGCACCGATAGGTTATTCCTTTTGTGCCTTTCCATATCTCACATAATTAACAAAAAATAATATATATAGTTTTCTCTGATGTGCCATGTTCACTACTCATGCCGCACGTGTCGCCGTTTGGTACAATGAAAGAGTGGGACTACAATACCCAATATGCACCACACATGTGACCCACCTCGACGCTACCATTATTTTGGCCTAACGGTGTGCATGTAACCTTACACGCGCACGCTGTCTGCACCACCCGCTGCATGACTGTGGGGGTGGCCACAAAATGTTGCCTCTGTAAGCACCAGGACAACCGCCTTGAACTGCGTGACGTAGCAAACAAGGCCACACATCACTTGTGAGCACATTCCTCGTCATTGCAGATGGGGTTGTACACGGAAGCTCCGTGTCTCCATTGACGACAAGAAAGGAGGCATGTCCAGGCTCTGCTGTTGGACGACCTGCCGCCTTTTAACCAATTACCATTCATCGAGGCAGGGCGAGTGGGGCCACACACAGAAACGCCAGCCTGGACCTTTGCAGAAACTTGAATACTTAAATTGATCACCATTTCCCTCACAGCCACTGCAAGCAGGGAAGCTGAGCTAACAGTAGGTTGTGTGCAAGGACAGGACCTTTGAGGAAGTAAGTTTTTCCTTGCCCCTGGTGCCTGAGGATACAGCCGGAGGCACACTTGTAGGCAATTTTTGTCTCCCGTGTTTAAGGATCACTTGCTTAATAATATTTCGGCATTTTTCTCTTCCTTATAGTGTGTGACTACAAGGCCTCCCTCTCATGCCCCCGTAGGACAGGTGCCCTTTTTAAATTTGGGTGAGTCACCCTATCACCCCAAATACAAATATTGTATATTATCACTTTAAATATTCATTCTGTTTACATGAGATAGATGTGGACTTTGGTGTAAGCATGAGCAACCCTACGTTGAGTGTCTGTATGTTCGAATGAGACCACATGTGTGAGTTCACGTTCAATAAACTCACCTTGACTTGTAACTGAACGCAAAAAGTTGTATGAGTGAGTGCATCTGGTTTGATATCACTAGGATCACTGAACGGCGTGCTTTCCTAGTGGTAATACCTTGATTGTCACATCACTTATTTGCTTGGGGACTGCACTGTGAAGTTTCCTGGCAACAGTACGCCAACTATTGGCTTTACAGCAAAATTACAGCTTGTACTCTTGTACCATTTCTTTCCTACAGGTAATTCCCTCAGAAAGCAGGGCAAGTATATGCCTTTTTCAAAATTCTTTCACATGCAAATTGCATGCACAGGCAATTCACATCTTCAGGGGAAGTGACTTCATCGCTACCCACCCTGACGAAAGCCCAGGACCTCATATAGGCCGTTGGGAAAGGGCCGAAAAATGTTGATGTTTTAGGGTCATAGGACCATCACATCCTTTAGCCCTACATCCTTTTTAACCTTCCCTCCCACCCCACGAATAAAGGATACTTTTGGAGTGGGAAAGGAATTTTATCTTTAAAGTTATGCCCCCATACACCCAGTCTTCATAAGTGCTCCCTGAAACATGGTTGAGCCCACCCCAACATTTAGGAGTTGGGGTGAACCCGATGATGAAGCATGTCACTACTAGAGTGAGTGAGGGTTATATAAAGAAAAGGGTCTCTTTCCCTTCCCACCCACAATAGTGGGTGTGCTGCCATCCAGCATACCGGCCATCCCCCATCTCTTTACCTCTTCTACAGGAACTTTCCTTGTTCCAGAGTGGATACTACTGTGTTTTTGAGTATGATAGGGAGGACGTATCTCTTCCATCCTCTTAATTGAGGGCCTCTCTATTCTTCTAGGGTTCCCATCTGCGATCCCTAACCTTGTGTATAATGACATTGAAGAACCTCACAGACACTATTCTTGCCACATGCCTTCCTCTTTTCGCTACTCTTCTGTTTCGTAGTATCGGGGGGGCTTATGGTTGGCAATGAGGTCCACCGGGTTCTAAAGTCCATCCTTTATAGTTACTCTGTCAACCTTTGCCAAAGTGTTGTCTTTCAGGTTGGATACTTTCTGACCAAGCATCAGTAATTCAAGACATAGATATATTCTGAGGGGTACTCCAGTCTCCAGTGGATTCGTGTCCATTGCCCCATAGAGTTCAATTTAGATTATACTTATAGTTCATTGGGAGAATAGACTTCCTAATTCACATTGTTCAATTTTACTTCTCTTTTTTGTTTTGTTGCATGGCTGGAGTTGTGATTTCCAACTTTGAGGATAACTATGGAGTGGGAGGGATTGGGGAGCAGCAGGGCGGGAGATGGAATTTGACAATCTTTCTCCTCCGAACCTCCAGGTAGGAAGGTATGGGGAATTCTTGACTTAACCACTCGCTATGGCACTTAACACCTTGACATAGAATGTTAAAGGGCTTCATTTTCCCAATAAATGCCACCAACTGTTGAGATATATCCTGGACAAGCGTTTTGACATTATAGCCCTTCAGGAAACATATCTTCGATGGAGCGAAGAACACAGATTGCATCATAAGTCATAAACACTCATATACAAATCTTCTGCCTTCACTTTACATAATGGAGTCAAACTTCTCTTCCACTCCTCGGTTAAATTTCAAATCATGGGTAGCAGGTCAGATAAGGAAGTAAGAGTTCTTATGGTCAAGGGATTGATTAGAGGCTGTCTCTGCACCATTGCTACAGTCTATGCCCCTAACTCCAGTCAGTAAGAATTCTTTTTGTCCTTCTTTTCCATGCTAGGAGGTTTCGCTGAGGGTGACATAATTTTGACAGGAGAATTTAATTTGATATGGGACCCTAAACTAGACACCACTCACCCTCAGAGATCGCACACTAGCATTTTCACCTAAATGGCAAAATTATCAATGCACCGACTGGGCTTGCTAGATGTATGAAGGGATCTGAACCCTACTACACAGGACTACACGTTTTACTCCCATTCCCATAGAACCTATTCAAGAATTGATCATATTTTCATTATTCAACAGTTACACCACACTGCCACGACTGCTAATATACATTCCATTACTATCTCAGACCACGCACCAATGGAAGTCATTTTCGACTGGCATACCCGAGATCTACTTTTCATAGATGGTTTTTCTGTGGCACGCTTACACGCAACCTTCTCCTCCGAGATGAGCTCTGAAAAACAATTTGAGAATATTTTCAGATGAATACCTCTTATCTCACAAACTGAAATGCTTTTAAAAGGGGTTATATGAGGAAAATGCATATCTCTAATATCTACACTAGCCCAAAAAAAAAACTAAGATGGGCAAGCACCGGAAGAAGAGCTTCTCCTAGCAGAAAAAAGCCCATAAGAACACACCCACCCTTACTCTCCAGAGAAAGATTACTGCCCTACGGGGAAAGATCCAGGACACATACGCCATTAGGGCTGAATTGTCCCTCCTACGCCTCAAAAAGACTACCTATGAACGGGGTAATAAGATAAGTTCACTCTTGGCGAGACAACAAAGAATTAAGCAGGAAAAGGAATACATTGGTCAGATACAAGACGAGTCAGGGGTGGTTCGACATACAGAAGATGGGAAGACCTATCTGGAGGCTTCTGAATTACCACAAGTCTCCCCAGCCCTCAAAGAAAGCCTGAGTAGTTCCATAACAAAAGAAGACTCCCTCAAGCTCTATAAAGCACCAGGTCCTGATGGACATAATGGCCAATTTTATAAAACCCTTAGTTTGAATCTCACGCCATATTTGACGGAGCTCTTTAACCAAATAGCCAATTCTCAAGCTGTGACTCCTTTAATGGGAGAGGCCCTCATTTCTGTCATTACAAAGTTAGGGAAAAGCCCCCAATTCTGTGCATCTTATAGACTAATTACCCTAGTTAATCCTGATGCTAAATTATACACTAAAGTTCTGGCCAATAGATTGGTGGACATTATGCCAGATCGAATCCATCCAGACTAATCCGGATTCATTAAAGGCTGACAGACCCATGACAACATACGGCGGATGGTTCACTTGATAGAGAAAGCAACTAAGAAAAATATCCCGGCAGTCTTACTGGCATTGGACACCAAGAAAGCTTTTTACCAATTGGACTGGTCCTTTCTCTCTCATACGTTACAACAATTTGGGTTTGGGTAACACTTTATTGCCGTGATACAAGCCAATTACATTTGCCCCCACTCTAGAGTATTAGTAAATGGAACGGCCTCTGAATTTTTTGATTTAACTTGGGGAACGAGGCAGGGATGTCCCCTCTCTCCCTTACTTTTTACCCTTAGCATCGAACCCTTGGCTGCAAGGATACTGGCTGTTCCCGCTATCCAGGGTCTTTACTCAGTTGAACATAAGGTATCTTTATTCGTGGATGATATTCTATTATCTCTTGCCTCTCCTCACTCATCGGTCCCGGCTCTCCAGGCAAAATTCCAGCACTATCAATCCGTAGCCAGCTTCCGTGTCAACCTTCAGAAATCCTTCCTGCCTAATTTGACGGTTCCATTTATAGGAATGACAGAGATTGCATCCGCCTTCCCCTTCCACTGGGTGAAAAATTGAAATTTCCTACCTAGGTATAAAGATCATGCCTAGAGTAGCAGGTTTATAAAAAGCAAACTATCCTCCGCTTTTAAGACAACTCAAACTAACTCTCAAGCGATGTACTCCAATATACCTCACTTGGCTTGGCCGCATCAATGCAGTCAAAATGACTGTGCTTCCACGCATATTATACCTCCTCCAGGGGCTCCCAATTGAGGTTGATAGAGAATTATTTTCTGCTGCCCTTTCAATGATAATGACATTCATCATTAGCTGGCTTTAACTCTGCAACCTGGGGCACGGTATACAGTCCTAACGTATGTGCTCTGACAACTAAAATATGGTAAAATTGTTGAATTCCCATTTGTCCTTTTGACGTTTTCAACATGGCTGCTGTATATGTTTCAGGAAATACACCAATGGCATGGAAAGTTACATGTTAACTGTGGACTGCAGAATCTATTGTGCTGTGCACTAGACTGATGAGAAAAAAACATGACTTCAGGCTTACATGTGTAGCCTAACTGCTGCAGCTTTTAAGCCAGCAAGCAAACCTGTCCAATAACCCATTTTGACAGAAAGAAAAACAACTTTTAATATTAAATAAGTTACCCCTAAGTAGATCTTGTAGTCCCCATGGTAGGGTGACTAGTAGTAAAAAGTGGAACATGTAAGAATTTTATGTTGACAAGTTCCAACAGCAACTACCTCTGAAAGCTATTTTCATTGTAAAGGGCTGAAACTGATCCTATGTGAAAAACCTAAAGAGCACTTAAAATCGTATTCTTGCTAACTTTGATTTGGGATAGCCACAGAATTGATACAACAACTGTTTTAAAAATGTATTAAAAATCAAATTCAATTATGAAGCTGGATTTTTTAAATATACAGAAATAGTGAGTTTAAAAAGCTTAACTTTGCCTGCCTGACGCTTCAGTAGACTAAATAGCGTTACCCTGACAGCTTGTGCCCCCTATCAGTGCTTTTCACTTAATGATGTTTGAAAACTTCTTCCAGAGCAGAAACAATGGTTTGAACCTTTTGGTCGAGAGGTCTGGTTGTGATGATTGATTCACCCTCTCTCGGAAAGGGCAGTTGGGTAGGGCTCAGGAACTTTTTTAACTTGATCTGATGAAATAAAGAAAATTGAAAATGAGTAGGGAAAAAAAAACATTCTTTTACAACATTTTCATCTGTAACTTCTTGTCATGACGGCCAATTTATAAAATCAATACACTGTTACATCCGCTAGTCCAGATAGAAGGGCAGTCCTTCTTCTCAATCTTCCCCACGTCAAGGAGTGTTCTGATAAGAGTTTCTGAAGGTGCCACTATCATCCCCCTTGGCAGCCTGTGGATGCAGGGGTTGCCCCCTTTGTCTAACATTCCCCCTTCCCTGGGTTTGGTCCCTAACTGTCTGGGGTAACAAAGGGCAGGCAGACCTAGGTGTGAGATATATTTGTCAGTGGCAGGGCAAGCAGCACTTATGAGTCAGGAAGGGGGTGGGCAAGCCCTGAGGCTACCCTCTAATGCTCAGGAAGGCTGCGAACAGCCCCCAAGAGCATCATGCTTAGGAGGTGAACACCATGCC
The DNA here is from genome assembly GCA_963921515.1 of Calotriton arnoldi. Lineage (NCBI taxonomy): Eukaryota > Metazoa > Chordata > Amphibia > Caudata > Salamandridae > Calotriton > Calotriton arnoldi. The sequence goes on from CAWUFW010004704.1 coordinate 197,675, forward strand.
CCACACCCAAGGACCTTTTGTCCCCATGCCAGGAAGGAATATACAAAACACCACAAGAGAGCCATATTCATAGTCATGTGACCATAGACTCTCATTGAGAGGCACATTTGGTTTAGATAGAAAAATGCCCAAATATTAAAAGTGGAATTTTCAGAATAGTAACTTAAAATTTGAGTTTACCATTAAAGAGGATTTTAAATTACAATTCATTTGAGTGGAAGAAGCATTTCTCTATCTGTTCCCAAATCGAAGTTATCACGTATTAAATGCAATAGGCTAACCCAGTATTTCTCTTTGTGAGAGATAGCCTTACAGCAGTAACAAATAACTTTAGGAGTTGTTCCATTGTCAGGACATGTAAAACTTAAGTACACATATTACTTTTTAAATACCATGCAAGACCTCCCTTTGAGCCTTTAGGGAGTACCTTAGGGATTACTTTTAAGTATTACAAATAAAGGTTTAGGATGGCAAAAGGTTTGTCTTGCCAGGTCAAAAAGAACGATTTGACATGCTTTCTGACAATTCAGCAGTTAAGCTCAGTTGCATCTTATTCCCTCTGTGGTGGGTGAGAAATCAATGCAGATTATTGGCTAAGAGATGCCTTCCCACAACGTGAGAGGTTCCGCCAAAAGTGTGCAAGCATGAATAACATTTATGTGCAGAATTCATGCTCACAAGATCTTCTCTGGAAACTGGGACATATTTAATTTGGGAAAATTGCTTGCTGGGTGGGGGCAAAGAAGATGCCCAAAAACTGGTATAGTCCAGACAAATCTGGAACATCCATCCACCCTAGGCAATCAGTCAAATCCTTTAAGAACAGAGGCTTAGGCGTGACTGAATATCAGGCTGTTGCACTGTTTTATGATCCAGGTCCCAAGATACACAGATACATTTATCCAAACTATGGGTCTCACTTTGCAGACCCACGTATGGTCAGACTTTATAGCCCCACTGGGTAAAGGGTGCTGCTTCCATTAATAAGATGCAACTGAACAGTTTCTTCACAGTACAAAAGAAGCAGGTAAAATGCAATATGTTTTGCCTTACCTGGCCCTCTGCCTAAAATCCAGGCATCGTCAAAGAATTGTCTGTCCTGGGTTTTGAAGTAAGAGGTACAAAGCATATTCACTTGTGTGCATGTTACATCTAACTCCTTGCACTGTCTCCACTCGTGTTCGAGCATGTATGCACTGTAATGGTTTTAATATTTACATGTGTGCTTTGAAGCCATCATGCTGTGCATGTCGAGAATACATGAAGAATTGTCAATTAAATGCAAGGGCTGACATTGTTGCAGGTGGGGGTACCATTGCACCATGGATTCCCCACAATATGCCAAAAATTACTACCAAACCACCAGACCTACCATTCTGTTTTCCATGCCTAAGATAAAGCCTAATATATTTCAGTATTGACCACCGTTATGCTAAGGTCTGCATTATGACAGGGTTATGCACGTTTGTGCTCTTATTGCATTCGATGTGTGAAGAGTGCTCACAATCTTGTCAAGATCAGTATTACGCCAGGCATGAGCACAATGATACCACGATACCTACAGCATGCCAGAAATTGTCACCATTATGCCAAGACCAGTAGTGTGCCTTCTGTACACACCATAATTTCATGCATGTCCCCAAAATGGCAAGAATTACCACCATCCTCCCAGGGCAAGCAATAATACCCATAAAGTAGGCAACTTTACACCAGGACTGGTAGCTTGCATAGATCAGAATCATGCCATAGATTCCCCCAAGTTACCAAGACTTACCACACCTCCTGCTAAATATTCACTAGTATGCAGGTGTAAATTGATAGATGGCAAGGTTTTGCCCAGTGCGGTTTTGCTAATGGGTGCCCCATTCTACTAAACAAGCAAAATGGGGCAAGGTATGGTACCCCCATGAACTAAAGGCTAGCCACTGTTCTGAATATATTGTCCTTTTAAGGCTGCAATGACGGAAACTGACAAAACGTAGCACATCTGAGAGTAAGAACACTCTCTCTTCACCGCTGCCATTCCGAAACCAATTTTAGGGTTAATTTAAATACAGCCAGATAAATTATTATTGAGCTCAAATGCCAAAACAAAAGTATGATTAAAAGCGAAACTGCCCTGAATAATTTAACATGTTGAAATATTTGAATCTTAAAATTGCTGGATTGTGTTTTGTTTGTTGAAATGTATTTTACAATAATCAGACCAGAAAAAAAAAATGAAAGGCACAGATTGATTTGGAGTAAATGAAGTGAGCGCCTCTTCGGTGCATTCCTCCATTTCAAGATTACACCCTTTTCTATTTATGACGAGGCTGTGATATCATTTAATTTTCGTCAAGCTAGTTCATAGTTGCCCTTAGTCTGTAGTACTGCCATGTAGTATTCGTACTGTTGACTACACATATATTATTTAATTAATGTATCTTGTTCTTTGTTTCGAAAGTTGCTTTTATCTTTGCTATGACATGTTAGATTTTATGTGTCAGGGAGTGCTCCATATTCCAGGTAGGTATTGACAACTAAGGCAGCTCGATCAAAGTAATGCATGCTGTTGTAGGAGAGACCGAGCAAGGATCCTCCGGAAACGATAGAACCTAGTGGTGCAGCGGCAATATATTCCTTTTAATGAGAAACAAGGTAGGTCTGACTTTGTAAGTTGGAAAATACGTTAGCAGCAGTGACGTGAGTCCCTGATAGTCGCGGGACCCTGGGGAAAAAATCCGTCTATATGTTTGCACTTTCATACAGCCCCGGAGCAACACATCATTCCAAAAACATAATGAGTCAACAAACATAGGGGCATATTAACAAGGCGGCGTTAATGAATTATCGCCGCTTTAGCGTCCGTTTTCGGACGAAAAGCGGCGATAATTTTATCGCCGAATTAACAAGGACACGCTAGCGCGTGATTCCTGACTTAGCGTCCGTTTTCTGCACGCCTCCCATCGCATCGCTAATGAGATGCAAAGGGGGCGTGCCTGTGAAAACAACAGGGAAATATCGCTAACCCAGGTATCGCCATATTAGCAACGTGGGTTAGCGATATTTTAAATTGCGTTAAGTATGCCTTAACGCAGGAATTTAACGTCTGCTAAATTCCTGACTAAGGCATACCTAACATGGGGGTGGATTGTGTGGCTAAGACCACAGGCCCTATCGCCAAGTATATCGCCGTTTTCCATGGGACATCGCTGGAAAACCAGCGATGTTCCATGGAAAACATCGCTATCACTGGAAAATTATCGCCTTTGCGCTAAGCGTTGTTAATACAGCGCTAGCATGGCGATAATTTCCAGCGATAGCCGGCGATAGGATTCCTCACGCTAAGCACGGCCAGCGATAATTATCGCTGGCCGTTGTTAATATGCCCCATAGTTGTGTTCTTCTGTTGTAATCCTTTGTCTTTTTATTCTTTTTTCATCAATTGCAAATCCTTCTGAGTTCCAGAAATCACTCCAGTTTTAATTGTAGCCAATATGTGTTTCGTCATGGGTACATTAACCCAAGTGACTTCATCAGGGCTACAAAAGAAATAGACCATATTGTAGTCTTACATAGATTACATAAAAAATATAGTAATTCAGTGATTAAAACGGAAGCTAAGAAACTTCCTGTCTAGACCCGGGGTGAGTTTACTTTAAGAGCAAAGTCACTAAATCCCAATTATCACCACCAGATTGTGATCATTCCAAGATAGAGATTATATATTGTGTTTTGTATGGTGTCCCATGTTATAGTTCACATGCTGTAGTAAACTGAGTATAGAACCAATGCTACGTTCCATATGTTTTGCACAATATATGTCTCACCGGAAAGGAAATGCTCCAAAAGAAATGTGCTCAGAAATAACAACCCTTGTTCACACTTAGTTAGTTTCAGGATCATTAGTGTATCTTGGTGTATGCATACCAGCTCACCTCTGAAAATGCAATATTGCACCGAACAATATATCCAGTAAATGCAGAGAGCATACTCATTCATCTTTTAATAAGAACAAGTAAAATAATCAGAAATGCTAGTGCATATAGGTATGATGAGCTACACCAAAAGAAGCTCCCAAATTTCGCTTACCAGTAAATTCTAAAATAACGACCTCCAAATTCTTCATATCGATCCAAAAAACCATGAATGGACAGAGTAGCACCCTGTAAAATGAAATAACGGGATATGTTGGCGCAAACGATCCAAGCCTGTATGTCATACAATTGTAAAGTAAATCGACTAACCGTGTATCCATCACTCACCCCTCCAAATAGCCACATCCTCATGCTCAATACCTTCAAAATTATTATACTTCCCTATAACTTCTCCAATCCCTCATTAAAAGTAGCTACATGTAACATGACAAACCCGCAGTGAGTAATATACTGCTACAGTATCTGTTGTGAGCAGGAGCGGTCGGTGGTAGGAGTGCCGGCCGGGCGGTGACGTGGGGTGGGGGAGGGGCAGCGTGGGGGTAGTAAACCACGGATTACGGCGGAATACAGGTAAGTAAACATTTAAATAAATAAAACGAATTTCGTTGTGAGCGCTGCATCGCAAAATGCGCAAAATGCGATGCAGTGCGCGCAACGAAATTCGTTTTATTTATTTAAATGTTTACTTACCTGTATTCCGCCGTAATCCGTGGTTTACTACCCCCCACCCTGCCCCTCCCCCGCCCCACGTCACCGCCCGGCCGGCACTCCTACCACGGACCGCGACTGGTTGTGAGTCCTATGCACGTCCCGAGAGTACTCGTTTTTTCCGTGTTTGGGCCGCATGTTAGTTCGGCACCATCTTATATTGGGTATTTATACCCGTATAGCCATAACTCCCCACCAGGCATCGACCGAAATAAATACTATAAATAATCCTGCCCTAATATCCATAATTAGTCACAGTAACCAAAACTTACCTAAATCCATGGTTTAAAGTGCAACCGAGCATAAACCATATTAGCTGTCAAGGCTTTGCTGGGCACAGACTACAGACTTCATCTGCTGGGACCCTTCCCACCTTTGCAGACAACTGCACTGGGATCCTGCACTTCAGGAGTCTGCTTTGGATTCACCTTGCAGCTTGAACCACTGATGACTTGTCAACAACCACCTTTCCTACATAAAAGTTTTTAAGTACAAAGGTAAAAATTCCACAAGGAAGAATTTGGTCCCTCTATCCTGCACACATTCCATCATGGTCAGCCTTAACTTTTGACTTTGATCCAGTCCAGCATGACCCGATACTTATTGGATTTTTGTCCTTTTGGTCCCATATCATAAATATTCATTATTCTTCTAAATTGGTTTAGGATTTTTCTTGTGTTGTGTTCTCATTTTATTGCTGTTTGAATACAGCATAACTTCTTCACATATTGCCTCTAAGTTAAGCATCACTGCTTTGTGCCAAGATACCAGAGAGTTAAGCATAGGTTTATTTAGTGACTTTAGTGGTGCACTCTGACAAGAAATGCGATTTTTATTTGAGGTGGGTTCTCATACCCTTCAGCTATTTCTCCATTTTCCTACAAGGAGTGAGATAGCAAATGCCAGCTAACCAATGACCTGTCTGTCAGTGTAAAGATTCTGGAAAAAGATGTGATCATTCACTCAAAAGTGCAATGAGCAGGTTCATGAGTTTCCTCTGATGAAGCCCAAGGACTCCTTGCCTTGAGTAAAACAGACAGCAGGTAAGCAATTCTTAGCTGATGAACAGTTCTCCGAAACACCTTCACAAGAAGAAAGGCACACCTGACCAACAACATAACCCAGGGCGAAGTATAAACGTCTGTGCTCGATTTGTCTTTATGCATGCTTATGGTGGGCATATGGTATAGTTTTGTGTGCTCATGAAGGGTCATTTTGTGTATTCATGGTGGGGAGCGGTAAATGTGAATGGGGAGTTTATGTTGTGTGTTTATGTGCCCATGGAGGGCCTTGTAAGTGTGTCTGTGTGCTCATGGTGTGCAGCTTAGTGAGCAGTTTTTGTGTGTTTGTGGTGGATGCTTATTGAGGGTGTGTGCTCATGACGGTTGCGACTGTGTTTGTGCACTCATGGTGGAGGACATGCTGAGGAGGTGTTCTTCTCACTTGGGGCTTTTGGTGTAAGCTTGTGTGCTCATGTCTTTCTTACTCAATCAGCAGGGCAGTCTTTCTTGCAGCAGAGCAGTCCTCTATCTGAGTCTTCCACAGGTCCAGAAGCAATCTGAAGAGTGGGTCTGATGGTCCCATTTTTATACCTGGTACCTCTTTAGAAGGGGGGGATGTTTCTAGCTGTTCCCCTTTCAAACGTGATTAGAATTTGCTGCCTCCCTGCCCTGGTCCTAGTCTGTCTGCACGCACAAAAGTCTAATGTGAAGGCAGGGCACCCCCTATTGACTTGCTAGTGGGACTTTGTCCAGCCCTGCCCCACCATCCTGTCTTAAATGCCCTTCCAGGCAGAGCTAATGCCTCTATTTTGTGGCTGTCTGGGAGGAAAAAACAAAAGTGAACTGACAACTGCACCTAGTCAGGTGACCCAGGAACAGGATGTAGGCACCAAATAGTTAGAATAGGAAAATTCTAACTTTCTAAAAGTGGTATTTTTCAAAATTGCAACTTAAAATCTGACTTTACGATTAAAGAGGATTTTAAATTACAATTTCTCAGACACCAAACATGACTTTCCTACCTGATCCCAATCAAAGGTTAGCACTTATTAACTGCACTGAGGTAAACCAATGTTATCCTATAAGAGAGGTAGGCCTCACAGTAGTGAAAGAAATGCATTTGTGAATTTTTCACTACCAGGACATGTAAAACCTAAAAGTATATGCCCAACTTTTCTAACAGAATTTCCCTGTGGCCTATTTAGGACCAACCTGAAGGTGACTTATGTGTAATAAGAAGGGAGTTTAAGGCTTGGCAAGGAGGTTATTTTGCTATGTTTTATTGTTTAGTTAATTATAACCTTAACAATGTGTGCACAATTACACATAGTACAAGTGTTATTTTGCTAAGACAAATTGGCAGTTAAAACTACTAACAGGCTGCAATGGCAGGACTGAAAAATGCTTTAGAAAGCTACAGATACTTATGTGAGTGGCACAATAAGCGCTGCAGACCCACTAGTAGCATTTAATTTTGCCAACCCGAGGTATATGGTATCCCACTTTACTAGGGACTTAGAAGTAAATTAAATATGCCAATCAGATATAAGCTAATTTTACCATGCTTTAGGGAGTGGGCAGAAGCACTTTAGCACTGGTTAGCAGTGGTAAAGTGCACAGAGTCCTAAGACCAACAAAAACAAATTCTGAAAAATATTATGGTAAAGGCAAAATGTTTAGGGGAAGACCGCCCTAAGTCTGACAGGTCTAACATGTGGCCCCCAAAGCTGAAAGTGGGAAACCAACCCACCCTCCTGGGAGTTCTAATCACTAAGGTGGAAGAACCTGGACAGACCATCAGAATTAGAATGGTCTGTCCCAGGGTGGAGTTCCAACATAAAGTCTATTCCCTTTAAGGAGATGCATCAACTCCAGGGTTTGATATTCTCATCCCTCATCTGCATGAGCCATCCAACGGGTCTGTGGTCTGTCTGAATCCAGAAGGGAATCCAAAATAGGTATGGTCTCAACTTCTTCAGTGGCCAGACCATAGCAAAGGCTTCTCTCTCAATAGCTCTCCACCTTTGTTCCCTGGGAAGTAACCTCCTCATTTAACTGTGCTAACACAGCCCGTATGCCATGCTCCAAGGAGCCACTTTGCACATTGAGCTGTTTAGAAAAGCCAAGGGCCTTAAATACATTTGCTGTACATGTGGCCTGTCTGACGGAATCAAAGGCTTTCTGAGAGGCCTCTGTCCAGAGCACCTTTTTGGGCTGCTTCTTGGAAGTCAGCTCAGTTAAGTGGGAAACAATGGTGCCATATATTTAACAAACTTCCTGTAGTATTCAGTAAGGCCCTGGAAGACCCTCACCTCTGTTTGGGTTTGGGGGTTCCCAGACCAGGATAGTCTCTATTTTGGCCTGGAGGGACTGCACCTTGCTGCCACCCACGAGGTGTTCCAAGCCCATCACAGAACCCTACCTTATGTGGGACTTTCTGTCCTTGATAATCAGGCCTGCCTGTTGCAGAGCCTTAAGGGCTTCCTGAAGGTTAATAAAATGGTCCTCCCAGCTGCAGATGTAGACAGCTATATCATGTAAGTAAGTAGGATGTAAGGCCTCAATCTCAGCTAACACATGATTCACCAACTTCTGGAAGGAGGCTGAGGCATTCTACAATTCCAAGGGCATCACTCTGAACTGAAAGTTTCCCTCTCGGGGTAGATAATGCTGACCTCTCTTTTGCCCAGTTAGCGTTATCTGCAAGTATCCAGAAGTCAAAAGTACTTAGGAACCTGGCAGCCCCAAACCAGACTATGAGCTCATCAGCTCGGGGAGCTGGGGTGTGCATCAGTCCTGGTGACTGAGTTGAGCCCCCTGTAGTCCACACAGAACCTGAGTTCTGGGGTGGCACCCAGTGGAGCGGCATTTGGTGCCAGCATGACTGGGCTGGACCAGGGTCCACTGGAGTTCTCAATTACTCCCAATTCCAACATCTTGGAGACGTCCTCCTTAATGTTGGACCTGATTTTATCTGACCAACTGTACATTTTATTTTTGACAGGCAGGCTATCTCCAGTGTCTATATCATGGGCACAGATGTGTGAAGGCCCAGGAGTGAGGGAGAACAGGGACGTAACTGTCCCAATAAGTGGTGGCAGTCCCACTGCTGCTCTGGGGTCAGGGTAGGAGAGAGGTTGACACCTTCCATTGACCCATCTTTTTCCTTAGATGATAGAGGATCAGGGAGAGGTCCACTCTCCTCCACACCATCATCTTTTACCGACAGCATGGTTGACCTCAGACCTCTCGTAGTGAGGTTTGAGGTGATTTACATGGAGTACTCTTAATGGGTTTCGGGGGGTCTTGAGGTCCACCAGGTAGGTGGCTAGCCCTTGTCCTGCTTTTCCTTATAGGGCCCTGTTCAATGGTCTTGGAGGACATTGGACTTCACTGGCTCCATCGGCCACACTTTCTGGCCAGGCTGAAACTCCAGAAATACCAGAGTTCCATGAACTCCTGGCTGGCTTCTAAATTTTCAGAAGCCTTTTCTAGAAATTCTTCATCTGATTCCTGAAGGCCAGCATGTAGCTATCCACATCCCGGGGGGTTGGGGGGGGGAGGGTTCTTGGTAGCTTTCTCCCACCCCTCCTTAACCATACTAAGAGGTCTCCTAACAGGGTGTCCATAAAGGAGTTCAAATGGGCTGAACCCAACTCCCTTCTGTGGTTCTTCTCTTTAAGCAAAGAATGGGAATGGTAAGAGGATGTTCCACTTCTGTCTCATGGGCTCAAACAGGCCCATAATAATGACCTTCATGGTCTGGTTAAATGTCTTAACAAGCCAGTTGGTTTAGAGATGGTTTAGAGATGGTAAGGTTTAGTGAATTTCAAGAACTGATTTTAAGTGTTCAGCCATTCATGAAATGATCTTATTAAAGTTGCATCCCCATTCCAGATCACAAGTATTTCATTAATGTACCACTTCCAGATTTTCATGTTGGAATGGTACGGATTCTCAGCACGAAGAACATGCTTGGTTTCAAAGTCATGCATGTAGAAATTCACCAGACCAGGGGCGAAGGTATTGCTCATCGAAGTCCCGGAGGTGTATAGGTATAAATGGTTCTCCAAGTGAAAGAAATTCTCTTTCATTGCCAATGTGGCACATTGCATAATCAAAGAGACGACGTGAGGAAGTCATGAAGACAGTCTGAGAGCAGGGACTCTACAGTAGCAAGGGTTTGGTCCTGTGGAATACAAGTGTACAATGACTCGACATCAAAAGAGATTAAGTACTCTGTCTAGATATCGAAGGCTAGACCGTCAAGCAGTTGCAGGACATCTTTGGTGTCTTGTAGGTAGGTAGGCATGGTCTGTACAAGATATCTTAGAAAGAAGTCTATGAACTGTGTAAGGTGCTCAAGCAGTGACCCAATCCCTGAGATGATAGGTCTACCCAAGGGCACTGCATGAAGGTAAGCAGCTTGCTTACCCTCTACTAGACACATGGCTCGCTTTACTTTACTAGGCACACAGGCTTTTAGTGTCAGCCGCACTGCCCTAATTGAGCTTGGGTCTCGGAGCACCACGTTCTCTCCGCGTCACCATGCCTGCTACCGACACTGTCTTCAGGATCACCTTCCTGACACACAATGTCTTTCACACAAGCAGCGCTGCCCTCAGCAAGCTTTATTTACAGAGCAGAATTAATGCTCCGAGCCCTCTGAGACTTGTTGCTTGCTTTGGCATGTGACTTCTTGCACTCAAGCAGCGCTGCCTTCAGCAAGCTTTAGCTACGGAGCAGAATTAATGCTCCTAGCCCCTAAGATGTGCTGCCTGCATTGCTGTGCTTAGTGGTTTTATTATGTATTTAGCCATTGCAGCTCCACTGGCATCTGCTAAAGACTGCTTGCAGCCTCTGCAGTATGATTTCCGTGCTTATGATCTGCACACCTCACATGAACATTATAATCGTTAAAAATGATTTGCTTATTTGGCGCATGAACATTGCAACAGCATTTCTATAATTAGCATGGTGCACAGTGCTACACCATTGACCACTTTCAGGAGACTTATTCGGTCTTTTGATAAAATCAAAAAGAATACACACAACCATTTAGTAGTCAGAGACAACATGCCATTTCTTTATACGGACCCTGGCAATTAGAGCGTGACTTATAATGTACTGCTAATTTCTGAGGGGTTCTACCATTTTCCATTGGCATACGTATAATCAGTAAGCTTTCTTAGCCAGCACTACTACACTTGGGCTAGCTTGACCCGAGCACTTCTGTGACTTTGGATAGACGTTGAATCCTACATGTAACGCTCCAACCATATTTGTTATCTTTTATAGGCATTTGTCCCAGCACATGCATCATTCTTTTAATCTTTTCTTCCGCTTATGACATGCCATAGTCATGCTGTTTTTCATCACCTTTTGACGAGACGGTATGAACTAAGTCAACCAATACCAAGGAGCCTTGCCTTTTTCAGCAATGTAATATTTACCTATAAACCCATTTTAGGACAGAGTGCACCCTGAGCCCCACGCCAGGGTCCCTCGAGTTGAGATATGAACCCGGACAATTGAGGGTAAGCTTGTGTACTTTGTATGAACGCCACAATTGCATTTAAGATATACACACACTTTTGTGGTGGTCACATCTTACCAGTGTTTGGGTAGTTGGTGGCACTATTTTGGTATGTGCTACTAATGCTATTGTAATAATCTAACTGTCATTATATCTCCCTACAGGCTGTAACGAAGAGGACCTGCTATTGAAAGTTTTGTGGACCACCAAATTTGGTTTTGTATTAATTCTTTTATAAGCATGTTATTTGAGTACAAGGGATACTTAAAGATCCTGATGAATGCCATTAGAACTCTTCTGAGGGTCTAGTTGGCAGAAACATGTTGACCAATAACCAGTGACACATGGAAGCAGGGTCAGTTGACCAATGCAGTGTCTCTTCACTCTTTTTAATCCTGACCCAGGCATGCAAGAATAAAGTTGTAAGCCTGCTCTGGAGTAAGTTTAATCACTGCAATCATGTTTTATTCACATACTGCAAGCTCTGCTAGCCTCACCACCCTTTAGTTTTCCATAGGGCTTCTGCCATCTTTCCAAAACATCCAAAGAGCTTCTCCTTCTTAGAGAGGTAGTTGTAGGCCACACCTTGACCTGCTGTCACGGTGAGAGGAGAATCTCAATGATGAAGCACGCCACCTCTGGTGCATGAGGGATCCTTTTTTTCAGCTAGGATTCTCATTTCGTTCTAGACCTGGGCTTTTCTTTATGTGAAAATACACCCTTAGTCCTTCTTCCAAGGGTCCAGGACTGGGGAGGAACCACTTGGCTAATTAGCCCTTGGAGTCACTCTGGTGGTCCTGGGTTCAAGATGTAGGTCCAGTCCTTCTTACTCAGGAAACAGAGCTGCAGGGCAGTACCTCTTGCAGCAGAGCATATCTTCTTCCTTCTTCAAATATATCCAGTCATGTGACCCAGGAATAGGCTGCAGGCACCAAATAGGACAGGAACATGCCAATTTTCTAAAAGTGGAATTTTCAAAATTGTGATTTAAAATCCGACTTTACTATTAAAGAGAATTTTAAGTTACAATTTCTCAGACACCAAACATGACTTTCTTACCTGATCTCAATCAAAAGTTCCCACTTATTAACTGCAATAAGATAGCCCAGTGTTATATGGGAGAGATAGGCCTCATACTAGTGGAAACATGAATTTGTGAGTTTTCACTATCAGGACATTTAAAACTTAAAAGTACATGTCCAAATTGTTTATTACAATGCACTCTGCCCTATGGGCTGTTTATGGCCTACATTAGGGATGAAGTAAGTGTAATAAAAACAGAGCTTAAGGCTTGGCAAGGGGGTTATTTTGGCAAGACAAATTGGCAGTTTAAAAACTGCTAACAGGCTGCACTGGCAGGCCTTTGGCATGTTTTAAGGGGCTACTTAAGTGGGTGGCACAATAAGTGCTCCATGTCCACCAGTAGAATTTAATTTACCATCCCTGAGTATATAATCTACCACTTTACTAGGGACTTAATAGTAAATTAATTATGCCAATCAGGTATAAGCCATTTTTGCCATGTTTTATGGAGTGAGTATAAGCACTTTAGCACTGGTTAACAGAGTCCTAAGGCCAACAAAACAAATTCAGTAAAAAATATGAGGGGGAAGGCAAAATGTTTAGGGGGAAACTACCGTAAATTTGACAGGTCCAACAGAAAACATGATGATACCCAATAGTAAAACAAAAAACACATCACATGGAAAATGACTCTTTCTGTACTACTGTAAGGAAATGCCTCTTTTTGTATGATTCCCCTAAAGTTTAGGACTGATGGTGCTTTGTTTTCAACCCTGAGAGTGCATTGAGGCCTGCTTAACAGACCTCAGTGTCTGTGCTCTGACCCTAAAACTGTGTATGGTTGATTGGCTTGTACTCAATTAGCATAAACTAACTTTCTTGTAAATCCCTTGTATATGGTATCCAGGTACTGAGGGCCTGTAAGTTAGTGGGTCACCCCAGGGACTGCTGCACAGGTTGTGCCACACTGGGTGTGACGAATGTAAAACATGGCTCCTAGCCTGCTACTGCATTCTGGACGGGTAGTTTAAACTGCTAACTCAACTTTTCCATTTAAATCAATGGCAAACCTCCAATCTTCTCTTTTTATTATATGTAATTCACCCCTAAGACAGGCCCAACGATCCCTAAGGTGGGTTGCTGTATATAATACAATGGAACATGTACCTCTATGTTACAAGCTGTCACCTCAGCTTTGCTAACCTCTGACTGGGACTACTAAAGTTGATACTGTAAAGTATCAAACAGTTCATTTTATTAGGCCTGAATTCATGCCCAAGTTGGAATTAATGCAACATCGTGCAGTGTGCAATTTTTACAAAGTTGCAACTTTGTTGCCCTGAATCCCCTGTGCCCATCAACGGTTGCACACAGGGTTTGTCTCTGAGACAGGTTTCAGCCCTCCTGGGGAGACGACCAAACAACTCCCAGGAAAGGACACAATAGAAGCCTGCATGGGGGAGAAGTGTTACCTCTCCCTATCAGGAAGCCACATGGGTGTAGGCCCAAAAGGCTACCTTTAAAGGAGAAGCCAACTTTGAAGGGCAAATGGTAACCACTTGGGGGAGAGGCTGCTCTATTCTCTAGGTAGACAGGATGGTACTCAAGAAGGAGAGGGGAAACTAGTTGCCAATCCTGTTATTCAGCCCCATGTAGCCCCTTTGGTAGCCACACCTCTGGGTTGAGCTAGAGAGCTCTACACACTGAGAGAGGGGTTCTGCCATCTTAAGTGTGGGCAGAATGGAGAATTCTAGGTTAGCCAGATGCCGCACTTCACAGAAAGTGGTCATCAGGAGAGAGGGAACCCAGTTGCCCATTGGCTACATACGGCATCCACAGTCAGGGCATTTTCTGCCCTAAAAAGGGCACCCTGGAACCCAGATTACAACAGACTGGAGAAGAGGGCTGAAGAAGGAAATACCCTGTTTCACCAAGGACTCAACAAAGAGATTTTGCACCCACGTGGACTGCACCTACTGAGCCTGGTGGCTAGCAAATGAGAAGGGACTTTGCCTGCTGTGTCCTGCTCATAGATAAGTCGACTCCTGAGCCCAGCCGATGCAAGAGACTCCAAGGGTCAGTTGGCTGACCTCCTAATCACAGCACAGGGCCACAACAGCTGCAGAAGCCTGCTGGGGTTAGTTGGTAGCCAAAATCTTCTAACTGCCACTCCTTGCCTCCATGCAGCAACAAGGACCAGGACCCAATGCTCAAAATTGCCCCCGAGTCTGCTGAACCATGACTCATAGTTGCAGCTTAGTTACCCAGAAGGCAAGGTATTGCTCAAGAAAGGATTCCGCTGTAATGAGATATCATGCAACTGGTAGTCCAGTGGCGACTGGATTTCTGCCAGGACTGAGAGGACCGCGAAGGATGTCACCCCGTGGCCAGGATTGCCTCACCAAGCCAGTGGACTGAGGAGTAACCACAGGAAGACCCCTGTCAACCACGTCTCATCTACAGTATCCTTGAGCATCCTCAGCAACCTGTATCTCTTGCATCAGGACCACTTCCGTAAGAGTTTATGGCAAGGAGATAAAAGTGCCGGGAACTGACTGAAGACTGCTGCTTCCTTCGCGGTAACTTTTTGAGGACCTTGCTGGTCCCCCTAACTTGCTCCCTGCCAGAGTTGGTTGCCTAAAGTAACTTAAGGTAACCACATTGATATTTACCCAAGTTTTTCTTGAAAACGTTTCTAAGTGTCAAATTTGTTAAATTTGCTAATGCTTATTCATGGTTAAGTATAACAGTACATACTGTACCTTGTAAATACTATATATCAAGAACACTTTGGTGGATCTTTTTTGGTTTTGGCGTAAAACAAATATATAAAAATACAGGGCCTGATTCACAAAGATAAAATGAGACAAAAGTCTAACTTTACGGCTTTCAGTATTCACAAAGAGCATTTACTACTTGTAAATGTCCTTTGTGAATACTAAAAGTTGAACTGTTTAAATGCTTAACGCTTGTTCCTTTGTGTAAGCCTGATTGCTCAGAGACACAGCTACCCAAGGTTGAGTTAAGGGTTTCACAAACTAAACCTACTGGTCCTAAAGCGGTTGGTAAGTGTATTACATGGTGAGGTCACACAACCACACCATATAATACACCCCATTTCCTCACAACTATTAATGAATAATTCTGTGTTATATTCTAGAATAGTCAAGCACTTTCAAATTTATATGAACAACCTCCATTGAGCCATGGAACATGGTCTTCAATTAAGACAGTAGCGCTCTTTCCTTCCTGCAGGAACACCAAAAAGCAAAAGAAATACATTTTCATGTTGCTACAGCACAGGATCATAAATATAGTTGAAATGATTAACAATTTTAAATACGGAAGGGCACATTTGCAGCTGTTTGTGCACAGCCAGAGAAAAGTGAAAAACCTTTCAGGCCTGATTCACAAAAGTAAACTTATGTGTTCATAGTTCTCTGTCCCGACTGAGGAGTCTAGTTTGTGAACACTAAAAAGTAGTACATTTGCACAAAAGTGTAAGTTTACTCTCGTGAATCAGGCCCACCCACTTTAAATAACTTGCAATGTGCAAGTAAATTAGAAGCGTAGCTAAGCCCACTCATGTCAACTTTAAAACTTCATCATAAACCTAGTACAAACATTTCATTTGTAACCTATTCATGCTATTGAATGTGCATAGTTAATAATTTTTTAATTTGCTCCGACACGTCCCAGCTTATAGGCCACAAGAACAGAAAGATGTTCTCCTATTGGTGACAGATGTGCTCGGTGCACGTCAGTCTTTAAGTTGTGATACACAGGGCTGTAAAGGTGCCCTAGCAAATTTTGGCAGACAAGCCCCTGGACAGTGCATAGTGAGTGCAGTGCAAGAGGCCCCGACCGCTATAGGAAAAGGAGAGGATGTGGCGCAGCAGCCAGAGAGGCCGACTCGGGAGCTGGGGATCTGGGTTCGAGTATCGCAGCAGTGGAGCATCCTATGAATCTGGGCAAATCATTTAATCTCCCTGTGCCCATGGACAGCATCTGGATACCATCACGGGAAATAAGCTGCTCTATATAAATCTACAAACTCTAACTTTAAGGAGGGTTTGGGGGGGCTCTCCCTCCAAGCAAGAAAATTGGGAAAAAATTGCAAATATGGTGCATTCTACAACACATTTTTCATTATATACTGATTTACTTTAGCTTTTAAACCATAGTAAATGATGACCTTATAGTGCACTAGGATACAACAACATTTGTTGGGGCTCTTCAATGATTCCCTCACTAACACTCTCCAACAATGCCTCTCATCTCTCCATAGCCCTTCTCTTGCATGTATTTCATTTGTTTTTATAGCACCTCTCCTTCCAGTGTAGGGTGTTTGAGCATTTTACATCACACACACACACATGCATGCACACACACACTCACACACGCACACGCACACACACACACACACACACACAGATAATTAATCATAGTGTGTAAATCAATGTATAGAAAATGTTACATAAGAAAAAAGGGACTAAAAGGTGAAAAAAGAGGGAAAGAGAAAAAAGGGGGGAGGAAAGGGAAGGGTAATGGTACTTTTAAAATATTACTCTTAGCATAACCACTTATATAAATAGTAATAACTGCTAAAATACATAATTAAGAAAATTGGAAATTGAGCAAGAAAAATAAATAACAGTAAAAACAATTCATGGAGGTTTAGTAACTTCTTCAATGCAGGGATTATGGGTTTGTGTTACATTTGCAGATATATCTAGAAAATGAGTAATAGGTGACCATAAGTATTCTCGTTTTGTAGCAAGGGATATGGGATGGACATATGCTCTATCTAACCTGTGATTATAACAGACCCCATACCACCAGGCTTGATAAGAGATGTTAGTGGTGTTTTTCCATGCCCTAGTAATTTGTTGAAAAGCAACAACAAGAAGTAGATCTATAATATGAAAAGTGTTTGGATATGACTCCCACTCGGAAGATACACTACCTAAAAATATGTTAACAAAAGTGAAGGGTATCTGTGTAGAAAAATATTGTTAATTTGATTCCAAACTAATACCCAGATGTTATGAACATGAGGGCAAGTGAATAGCATGTGATGTAAATCGGCAGGGGATGTATTAAAGGAGCAACAAGATGGAGAGAGAGTAGGATTTATTTTGTGCAAGGAACTAGGAGTTAGTAATAATCTATTATAAATATAAAATAAGGTTTGGGTAGTATTAGCAGCCCTAGAAGATTTCCTAATTTTAATCCAGATCTTATTCCAGGTAGAAATAGATGGGGACAATTTGAGATCAGTCTCCCATAACATTTCTACCTCTGTTTTATCTCGAGTAACTGGAGAAGAGGATAGATGTTTATAGCCTTGGGATGCAGATGGAGAAAGAGACAAGACCGAGAGAATAGTGGGAAGGGAATTTGAGGAAGGAGTATTGGATGATAAATTATTATACGTTGACTGGATCAGCGTAATCAGGGAAGTATATTTAGACGAGCAGGAACTAGGCAAAGAAAAATGTGCTTGAGCAACTGAAAATGAGATACATGTATCATTCTGGAAAAGTTGATGAACCCAGTGAAGTCCTCTAACGTGCCAATCTCTCCAGAAAATTATTCTATGATTAATTTTAAGAAGCTTATTATACCATAATGAAGATTGCAGAAAACAATCTCTAGGAGAGAGGTGATCAATAAATAAAAGTTGAAGGA
This sequence comes from Calotriton arnoldi, assembly GCA_963921515.1. Classification (NCBI taxonomy): domain Eukaryota; kingdom Metazoa; phylum Chordata; class Amphibia; order Caudata; family Salamandridae; genus Calotriton; species Calotriton arnoldi. Next base: position 215,554 of record CAWUFW010004704.1, read on the forward strand.
TTTTGCAACTATTATTGAAAATAGGAAGAGAAAGAGACAGGGGACGATGATAAAGGATAAAAATTCTTGGAAGGAGAAAGGATGAAGAAATTGTTTCTCGATAACAGTCCACAACGGTAATACCGAATCTTCGTTGTCTTCTTGAAGTAGAAGAGAGGTTTGTTTAAGAGAAAATGCAGTATGATAGGCTTGAAAATCTGGGAAATTGACACCTCCTGATTGTTTTGGTCTTTTAAGTTTGAGTAAAGACATACGAGGTTTCTTATTATTCCATGAAAACTTCGATAGAATAGAATAAATTGTTTTAAAATGCGAATTAGGAATGTTTATGGGAAGATTAGAGATATAAAAAAGTATTATAGGAACTAACATCATCTTAATTGTGTCAAGGCGGCCCCACCAGGATAAAAATAAGGGATTCCACCTGGACGTGGCATTTTTCAATAGTGCTTGTAATTCCTTTAAATTTATTACGATGGATTCTTTAATGGAAGATTTAAACCATAGACCTAAGTATTTGATTTTATCTCAGTTCCAACGGAAACCAGAAGAAATGTAATTCACGGAAAAACACAATTTATTTAATGGAAGGTTTTCACATTTGTCGGTATTAAGTTTATAACCAGATACAGAGGCAAAGGACTGAACTTCCGATAAGAAAGCTGGTAAAGAGGACTGAGGTTGTGATAGAAAAAGCAGAATATCATCAGCGTAAACAGAAAGTTTTAATTGATTAGAGCCATATTTAAAACCAGTAATGTTAGGGTTTGAGTGGATCTTAATCCAAAAGGGTTCAAGAGCTAATATAAAAAGAAGAGGAGAAAGAGGACAACCCTGTCTTACCCCACGATATAAAGGAAAAGAAGAAGATACAAGACCATTAGCCAAAATGGAGGAAACAGGGGAGTAGTAAAGTAAGGAAACATAATTTATAAATTTGTGACCAAAACCAAACCAGGATAGAGTGGAAAAAATAAAAGGCCAACCGACTCTATCGAAAGCTTTTTCAGCATCCAGAGATATAGCTGCTAAAGAGTCTGTACATAGTTTGGCTTAAGTAAGGACGTTAAAGAAGAGTCTAGTATTGTGAGAAAGATGTCTTCCTTTAATAAAACCACATTGTTCTCTTCCAATTAGTAGGGGTAAACATTTCTCTAGACGAAAAGCTAAAATTTTTGCAAAGATTTTATAGTCCAAGTTAATTAAAGAGATAGGCCTATAGTTTTTACAAAGATTATGATCTTTACCTTCTTTGGGAAGAAGGCATATCAAGGCTTCTTGAAAGGAGCCACTGGACTTTTTGGAGGAATTAAAGAAGTGAAATAATAGATGTAGTTTTGGAATAAGAATACGAGAAAAATAAGAATAAAATTCAATCGTAAAACCATCAGGTCCTGGGGCTTTATCTCTTTTAATGGCTCGAATAGCAGAAAGAATGTCTGATTCCCGAATATCATCATCTAACACCGAGAAATCTAATCAGGAGAAGAAGGAGGATTAATAGAGGATACATATTGAAGTATAAGGTCCTGGGACACCAGGTGTTAAGGAGTAAAAGGGTTTGGAAAAATTGAGTAAATTCTGATAGAATATCTTCATTTCTGTAAACTAAATGATTGTTAGAAGACAGGATAGAGCTAATTTTGGTGTGTTCTTTTTAACTTTAAGATAATTAGCTAAAAGTTTCCCCACTCTGTTTTGTCCCCCATAATATTTGGCTGAGGATTTGAGCAAAAATGAGTTGGCATTGTCAGTTGATATTTTGTTGAATTCGAACTTGGCTTTGATTAGTTCATCCAAGCAGGATTTAGAATTTGTATTGAAAAAAGAGTGTTCTAATTGCTTAATACGTGCCGTAAGTGATTGTAAAGTGAGTAAAGAGGATTTCTTTCGTTGGGATACAAAGGAGATAATAAAGTCTCTGGAGGCTGCTTTAAAAGCATCCCAGATAATCTGTGGAGACATGCAAGGAGTTTCATTTTCACGGAAAAAAGTGGTGATAAAAGATTCAAATTGCTGGGTAAAATTGAATCCAATAGAAGGAAATTATTGAATCTCCATCTGCGAGTACCATGAATAGGAGGAAGAAGATCGAGATCTAAAGAAACGGGGGCATGGTCGGAAATCAATATTGAACCAATATCTGAATGGATGATATGTTGTGCGAGTGCTTTTGAGGTGAATAGGTAATCTAAACGAGATTGGGAAGAGTGTACTGGAGAAAAGAAAGAATATTCTCGGAGTGTAGGATTACATAACCGCCAGGCATCTACTAGAGATCTTTGTTGAATAGTGGATGTGAATTGAGAGTGCATAGGGGAGGGGATGAATCTAGAACGGGAATTGCGGTCAATAATAGGGTCCATAACCAAATTACAATCCCCACCCACCAACAAATAATCATCATGAAAAGACATCAATTTAGATAATATTGTAGGCCAAAAAGCAGCATCCGGGGAGGTATGTGCATATAAGTTAAAAAAAAGTCAAGGGATTATTACTTAATAACAATGAAAGAGAAACCCATCTACCCGCATCATCAGAATCTTGTGAGAGAATTTTTAAGTCAAGACGTTTATGACATAAAATGACTACACCATTACGATTACCTGTACCTGGAGAGGCAAAAACATGGCCAACCCATTGTCGTTTAAGTTTAGCTATTTCTTTTTCTAAAACATGAATTTCTTCTAAGAAAGCTATATCACACTTTAAATTAGATAAATGAGAGAGTACCCGTTGACGTTTTATAGGAGAACCCAAACCTTTAACATTCCATGAAACAACTCTTAAAGTCATCTACAATAAACAATGGAATATAAGGTAAATGCAAAAATAATAAAACAATTAAATTTAACAGTAAGCTATATGAGATAAAGATCAGCATAAAATTTGCAATATCACACCGACCAAAATGAGAAGCGTAAAGGAGGAAAAGAGTGGTTATGAAAAAAGAAAGAGTAAGAGAAAGAGATATGAGTAGGTGATAAGGAGGAGATATAGGAAAATGAGAATAGGATGGAAAAAACATTAGCAAAGAAGAAGAGGTGACCGAAAACGGATAGGTGAGATAATGAAAGGGAGAAAAAAGAAATATAGTAGATAAAAAACATACATCATAAATTTTAGAAATATAATAGCCTGTTGCAAAAAATATGAGCAAGATGAGGGTGATGAAGTCACATAAGGAGAATGGTAGAACTAACCAGGTAAAAAGATGAAAAGTATAGAGGAAGAAATAAGTAATTGTGAAAATCAAGAAAATAAGAGAAAACAACATAATCTGGAAGAAGGGAAATAGTATAGAGAGGGAAAAGGAGCCTTCAATTGAGAAATAGAGATAATATGAATAAAGATAGGGAGAGTGGAGAAAGGAAAAGAAGACAAAAACAACAAATAAAAAACATATACCATAAAATCCGTCAACATAATGACCAACGACAGAAAACATGAACAAGATGAGGGTGTTGAAGCCACATAAGGAAAATGGCACAACTAACCGGGCAACTCAGGGCGGACCGGGGAGGGAGGACATCATCGAAGCAGACTAGGGATAAACAGAGAATATGTAAACAGGGAATATCGCACCTAATAAAAGAGGAAAACATAACAGGTGAGTACAACGTGAGTACAACGTATGGGGTATCAAGAAACTTAAGTAGACGAGAACACAACAACATTGTTTGAAACAACAGAGCATATCAAATGAATGACAACATAAGATCAAACATTAGCTTGTCGAGACAGTTCCATCTCCTCTTCTCCACATTGTTCCAAGAACCGTTGTAGCAATGCAGGATCTTCATAGCTCGTGGTCTTGTTCTTATATGTCACTTTAAAAAGACATGGGTGGAAGAGACCAAATCTGGCATTGAGATTACGGAGTGCTGGTCTCATATCCAGGAACTTCTTCCTTCGATCTGCCGTTTCCTTAGCATAATCTTGAGCAAAAAAGAGATTGGAGCCTTGCCATGAAATGTGGCCTTTGAGCTAAGCTGCTTGTAAAACCTTCAATAAATCGGTATACTCCAAAAAATATATGATTACTCCTCTAGGTTTGGCTGAAGAGGCCACCATGGTTGGAATGCGGCCTAAACGGTGTGCTCTTTGGATGTTTAGGGCAGGAGAAGTAGGAAGACCAAGCACTTGTGGAAGAAAAGATTGGAAAAATTAAATGGCGTCTGAGCCTTCCTAACCCTCTGCCAGATGATAAATGCGCAAATTTTTACGCCTGTTACGATTCTCCAAATTTTCCACATGTTTTTTGAGAAGTAAGATCTCGAATTTCATTGAAGGAACTTGGTTTATCACACCCTGAACAGATTGCGTTTGATGTTCAATCTGCGTAACCCTACTTTCTATAGTGGACCATTTGTCATCTAGAGCTTGGAGCCTTTTATTTGTTTCTTCCATGTAAGGCCGAAGGGCTCGTATCTCCTCAAGCAGTACATCCATAGTATTTGGTGGAGGAGATGTAGTAGGAGAGGGAGGGTCCTTTTTAATACGCTTTCCAGAAGTCAATATAGATGAAGTAGTTGCTTTAGGAGTCAGTTTGTTGGTGGAGAGCGGAATATTAGATGTTGTTCCCAATGTTTCTTTGTTGGGAAGAGATGAAGTGCTCTCTGAGTTTTCCATATTTGCGGAAAGAACAGAGTAAGGATTGTAATCCGCCAAGGATGAGAACGGTAAAGAAGAGCCAGTGAGTCGACGAGTAGATTTTGTTCTCCCCATAAAATATTGAGCAGGGTGTAAGGATATTGAAACACCAGAACAGCAAACAAAACAGTAAGCAAAACACGAGGGAATATAGTTGTAGCAGCTGAAGGAGAAGATCTCTGTTGAAGTGACATACAAATTTCTGTAGAATAGACAATTCAAGATCAGCAAAACAAAGAATATCTGTGAACCCTACAAAAATTGAACTCCACTATAATCCAATCCCGTTTGACCAAGGACTGCAGCAAAAAATATGAGGACCATCAAAAAATCATGAGAGGAATTAGCACATCATCCATAGCACCTGGAACCGTCCAAACCATTGGTATTAGACTCAGCTGTTCACCAAAACGACACCAGAGACTTATAATGGCAGATAGTTCACCAAGAGTACTTTACCACAGCACTGCGTGTGTTTAAAAAAGAGTCCAAGAACAAATGATAAATCCACGGAAAACATTGGCAAAAGCATTCAGGCACTCTGTGTATCACTCGATAAGATTGAATTCCTGTGAGGAGCAGCAAAGCCAAGGGCGAGTGCTGAAATACATTAAATTGATTCCCATTCTGCTCAGTAATAAGCGCACACAAAACGCGGGCCGCCTCCCTGAGAAAAACAAAATGGCGGGCGCGACTCCCGTGAGGGAGATGCTCCGGCCGTTGCAAAAGGGGAGAGACGCTCACTCAGACAACGGAAGCGGCAAGGAAAGCAGCAAGAGCCCTTCATTTCACGGAGCACTCCATCGGCATGCGTAAAAACAACGGGGATCCGCCGAAAAAGCCGTCACTCCATCCGAGCCTCAGCCGAGCTCCGTCAGTCAGTGGCCATCTTCTAATGGCGTCAAGCCACGCCCCGCCTGCAGAGGGTGCTTTTAAAACTGCTGCACTGCTACACAACCACTACCCACCCTTCCAGCCTGATGCCTGGAATGGCCAGTCAGCCTTTGGCGACGTGACTTCTGTGAGGATTAATGGGGCTATGTCTCTTTGATTGAGCTTTAGTACTGGTGGGCAAAACATTACGCTGCCTGAATGAGGTTGACACGAGATCACCATGTAGTGCGCCTTTAAGACTCTTTAATGTAGCTTGCATGATAAATGCCAATCAAGAAATGTAACAGGTAATCTTCCCGGCAATGCTGGCAGCTGCTCTTAGACTGTGGCCTTTTGAAGAAGCATTGCATATTATGCTGGAATTCCTGCTAACAAGAAACAGAGCATCGCCAAAGCCAGTAGGTTTCATGTCTGGGACCAACTGATTTGCCAATTCTTATCACACTGTTTTGCCTTAAACGTTCAAAAAATCATATTTTTGGTTCCCCTTGTCTGATTTTAATCGTTCCTGTGTATTTTTGCTCATTACATTATTCTTTATTTTTTTAGGTATTTTATTGTGTTGCGATTTTTGCTTTGATTGTGTTTGGTACTACTGGAAATTGGCACACATTTCTCTGATGAACTGCAATTGCCTATTGCTATAGCTACCAAGGATAAGCGGAAAAGGACTATGATGTGACTTAACCAGAGTGTGTTTATTAATGTGGGAGAGGTCACCCTTATCCTAAATTAATAATCCACGTTCTGACATCTAGCCAACAAACTTAAATAGCGTTGATTAGCAAATTCAAGATTCGGCAAGACACTGTAAAGTGCATATTAGTAGTGGCTTCTGAAAGGCAAACATTCGTCGCCTATTACAATTAATTTGGGGAAATGTATTATCAAGCATAGTTCGATGTTGGTTGTTCATACTGATAAATGTGTGGCATGAAAAAATACAGAAAAGCAAAGATGGCACAAAAACATATTACTTGAAGAGATGGGTGGTTTGCCACAAACTGATTCAATCTTACAACTAGCACAGGTAGGAATAGGCTGTGGCTCAAACTGTTTATTCCCCATTTTCTAAACCTAGTTTATCATGGGTTGTATTTTCTTTAATGTGGAAGTGATAGTAAATCGCCTGGAATCTAGGATGTGAGCACATGTTGGCTTGTTTATTGTTCATTTATATGCCAATGTACTTGTACACAAATCTGCACATTGTTTCCTTTCTTTGTGATTACATTATGGCATATGACTTTGTTGTACAGTATCCCCTTTAATAAATCACATTACTTACTATAAAATGCTTACATTTATTAATTTTTGATGCAGTCGTTTGTAATTCGATCCCATATACAGTCAATCAGTCAGATAATCTTTCTTCGGCCAGTATTGGCCTTAAAAGCACATAAAACGCACAAGAAATAAATACTAAAACTACTCAAATACATAATAAAAAGGACAGGCCAATATTTCATTTACAATTGCCAGTACAGATCTCTGAACCATCTAGGCCCTTGATATAAAAAACTATATCTAACAATCTGAGAAAATTACCTCAGAGAACAGGAAGACTAGAAAACAGACTATTTAAATGCATTATTATATAGTACTTAGATATTATAAAAAAAGGGGCACTAATATATTGCAATAGAAATTTTTTAAATCAGCTCAATGCATAAACAATTTTCTTCTTCATCTTAGGGCACTTGATTAAGAACTAGCAACGCCGAAACAGATCAAGGATGAAGACAGCATTCGCTCCCATATACATGACTTTAGGTGTTTTTTTCTTTTAATATTTTATGAGCAATGAAAGCATATCTATATGGGGCAGACTGAAGGATGTTCCAGCAAACAAGTGTTGACATTTAGAACTGGACTGCATGGGTTTTAACTAACAGGTGTGTGGAGTGCATGGGTGGTTGTAGTATCCCATGGCTATACATGTACTGCCTTGGGTGCCCCTTCCATGATTGGAGCTGGGACGCTACACTACCAGTGTGGGATATTGGTTCTGACTCTCAGCCCTGAACTTTGGTCTCTGATCTGAGAAATGTCAAGCTGGCACGACCCCTGGGTGATAGTGGCAACTACTGCTGCTCCTTCCCCTTCTCACAGCTAGGGTTTCTTTTAGCTTTCTAGGCTTTGTCATCCAACTACAACTTCGGGGGCAGGAGCGTGGGCCAAGGAGGTTTACCTCAATCATCTCCTAGACCATCCCTTGTTTGTGGTGTGCCTGGTGATAATTCATTCATTGATTCTGGATCAGGGTCTCCGAAGTAGCAGAGCAACCGTTTTGCTGCAATCTCTTGAAAGTCATCCTCTGAGCCAAGTTTCTTTATCAGTGATCTCCAGAACATTACTATTTGTCGTTTAGCCAGAAGAATCGACTGATCTTTGAATTTGTCTTCTCTTTTTGCTTCCTTGGATTTAAATATATTGTCAGTAAGCAGACCACCGGATCACATTGATTGTTTCTGCTGGCCAGTTCGGAGAGCATTCCCATAACTTTTTCCAATAGTCCACCAGTTTGTGGCACATTTACACAAAGAGAAAGAAAGATACTTCCTCCTCGCCACATTTCGCTCTGGCATCTCATATTCTAGTATTAGTTCAATGTAACTTCTTAGGGGTCTGGTATGTGTGCTGCAAGTTAATACATTTTATATCTTCAAATTGAGCATTTCTAGACAATTAGGCTTCTAATCCTGTCCCAATGTTCTTCCATAAATGCCTTATCTAAGTGTTCTGCCTTCTACGTTCTATATCATTGTTAATTTTCTTTCTGAGTGCACTTTACAGCTGTGTCACTGCTTTGCATCCAGCCCCCAGAGTAGGTAGTAATTGATGAGCCCTAGCAACAGGTGGTTCCTAGAATTCAGATTCCCACATCTGTTAAATTGCATACTTAAAACTGTTATAGGTGATAAGCTGTTGGTAGATCGTATTTCTTCCAAAACTCCTCAAAGGCTTTCATTTTTCTCGGCCAAAGTTGCTGATTTTAGAGGTAACTATCACTGTCTATGCCATTTTCCTCACAGTTTGCTCTATGTCCCCAACCTTCTAACACTCCCTAGTGACATCTGAGGAGCATACAGCGTAATAAACCTATAAAGATTAATAATTTCCTTACAAAGGCAATCAATTTAGGTAGTTTCCTTGCTCTAATTGTCTTCCTCCAACTAGCCAAAGCTGGTGGGGATGTTGCCAGTGGAGTTGATGCCAGTGCATTTGTGGTAGACACAGCTTCTGGTTGTTTATGATCTGTCATCATCAAGCTACCAGTTGTTAGGCAATAGTACACCTGGTCTGATGCACGAGGCCCTTCATCCATCACTGAGAGCATAATTTTGTGAAGTACCATGCAGAAAACAGGCTTTTTACAGGTTCAACCTCACATTTTGCCCCAATTTTCACTACTAGCCACTGATGTAATGACTCTGAAATGCTCTAAGCCCTGCTAATCAGGGCTCAGTGCAGGCACTCTGACCCTTTAAAAGGTACATGATAAATTGGCATATCCTGAATTGGCTTAATCTAACATACTTGTCAGTCCCTGATAGTTGGTACCAGGAGTACCTAAGGCCTGTAAGTGTCTCTAGTGGACTGCAGCACTAGTTGTGACACCACAAGTGTGACAAAGGAAAAGCATAACTCCCAGCCTAACAATGCTGACTGGAAGAGCAGCTTTAAACTGTTAACTAGTCTTTCACATTTCAGGCAATGTCAAAGCCCAAGCCTCCTTTTTAAAAATTGTAGGTCACCCCTAAAGGAGGTCTACAGAGCAATAACTTTGTTCTTTTTACTGTTGGAAGGTTGTAGCCCCATTGGTGAGTGCAGAGTTATAGGCTTAAATCTCAGTCCTACTAACTTCTGAATGAGACTACTAAGGTTGGAATTTCAAAGTATGAAAAGAATCAGTGCATGAAATCAGATTTAATGGTTAAATCAAATTAAATGTCACTAGTGGGCAGAGTGCAACTTTAGTAAGTTGCCACCTTGTTGCCAAAGGTGTTCCAGTGCCCGTTTACCGTTGCACACAAAGGACTGTCCTCAGGACAGCCTTCTGGCCTCTTGGGGAGATGGGTGAGCGCCTCCCAAGAAAGCCTGAAAATGGCCTGCCAGGGAAGGAGAAGTTTTCTCCTGGCAGGAAAAGTCACACAAGGTGCGAGTCCAAAAGGTAAGGGTCAAAGGTGTTGCCGCTTTTAAGGGCACTTTCTGGGTATAAGAGTGGCACCCCTGGCCCCCAGACCTCATATCACTTTGGTACTGGAGAGAGGACTGAAAAAGGACCGCTCTGCTATCCTTGAAACAGGCAAAGAGGGGCTGAACCAAAGATTGTGCTGCACCTGCTGTTCCTTGGGCTATTGAAGAGAGGCCTGTGGTGCCTACTCAAGGAAAAGTGGTCTCTGAGCCCCAGACAGAAGAGATGACTCCAAGTCAGTTGGCTGACTTCCTTTTGCAGCTTCAGGGCTACAAAAGCTGAGGAAGCCTACCTTGGTGAGTGGTAGCTGAGAACACTGAATCATCGCTGTACCATTCTCGCATGCTCCTTGGCATGCGACAGCACTTCAGCATTCACTCTGAGTGTCATGCAACCTTGTATATATTTAGTGTGGGTTCCAATTCTATTCTAGAACTGTGGGGTGGGGAAGCTGAGGGATTTCAGTTGCACTGGACCATCCTGCTGTCCGGTTGTGTTGCTGTGCTGCTACAATAAATCAATTTTGAAAGCCTACTGCGCAGCGCTTGAATTCAACAACTGGCGACGAGCAAAGGAGCACGCCTGCCAACCGCAACAAGCAGCACAGGAGCGGTGTATTCCTGTACCAAGCGAAGCACATTGTTTTATTCCAGACATTTGCGTCAAGGAAGCCGTGAAACATAGTGTGCTGTGTGAAGAAGCAGCTCGGTGATTTGCGCACATCATATGGACATGGATTTGACATAAGTGGATTGTGAAGTGGATTGTGGAGTTTGGCCGGGTCTTATCGGAAGGGCCAATGGCGAGAGAGAGCGGAATTTAAAAAACAAATACCTTCGAATGCTGGTTTCTTCGTCCCCGAAGCAAGCGTTCGATAAATCACAGAACGCTGCGACTCCTGGAGTTCTCTGTGAGTCAACGTAGCCATGCAAGGTGTTTTGCGCGTCCGTCACGCAGCATGGTCACCTCAGACGTGACGTGGTGCCAATTTTGGATTTAGCATACACTTGTGTATTGTCTCCATAGCAACACAGGTACTCCACGAACGGAAACCGGATTAAAGTACAACCGGTGATAAACTCTACCAAGGAGGCTGGTGACATCTAACTCGGTTTCCACAAGTAAGTTAACGATTTATTTGAGAAACATTTGGTTAAATGACCACGCTTTGTGACATTGGATTGAACATCATTCATCAGTCTTCCTTATTGAGTATTGGTTATCTTACCTAAATACAATATATTTTTCGCCTGTGTCTATGTGCAGGGTCAGTAAATAAAATGCAGTTTGACCCACCCGCAAAATTTTTACAAAATAAAGGGGAACCCTCAATTCCGTGGAAAAGGTGGAAAGAAGAGTTTCTCACATACATGAGGGCCATTGATGGAGGGTGCATGGGGGCAGAAAGGAAGAAAAGCATTTTTTTACATTGTTTGGGATCAGAAGGTCAAGTTGTATTCAGAGCCTTACCACAGATTGTAGCTACAGAAGGTGATGTGGATACTAATGTGTATAAGGAGGCCTTATTAAGGATGGAACAAAGATTTAAGCCAACCACAAACATTGTGCTTAATAGATTCAAGTTTTACACCAGGGCACAAAATGAAAATTAATCTTTTGATGACTTTTTAACTGCATTAAGGTCTTTAAGCATGCAGTGTAATTTTGGTACTATATCGGATGAGATGATCAGAGATCAGATTATTGTACATTTCAGAAGCAAAAAAAAACAAGGGCAACTTTGGGTAATGGGAGATCCGAAGCTATCGTAAGCTATCTCTACTGCAAAAGCTTTGGAACAATCAGAGAAGTGGATGCATACTGTGAGGAATGTGAACAATAAGACAGAAAATGTGGAGGAGGTGTGTGCAGTTAGGCGCACGGAGGAACAACACACTGAACCTTTAAATTCAGGGTCTAATATGTCTTGCATGAGTAACAATGGGAGTCTAAAGAAATTTGACAGGTCTGATAAAATCGGCGCATGTTATAGATGTGGTAGTAGAACACATATGGCGTCATATGGAGGATGTCCAGCGTCTAATAGGGAATGTAGGAAGTGTGTCAGAATGAGACATTTTGCCAGTGTGTGCAAAGACCAAAGAAAAGGCTTGATTCAAGCATGTAGGAAAATATCTTGCACCTCAGAGAGACGCAACAGCAAGCATGTGTGTGAGTTGTAGTACTTTGGGTGAGAATAACAAAAGTATTGTGGTATCCATTGTAGACAGTGTAACAAATTCAAGTGATACAGAAAGGGACTTGGTCAGGAAAGCGCCCATGTGCATGGTGGAAGTGGATGGTGTTGAGTTGGAGCTCATGGCAGACTCAGGATCTCGTTGGACCATAATTTCCAGGCAATGCTATGGAGAAAAGTTAAGTGGTGCATGTAAACATGAAGAAATATTACCACCTGATATTGTAGCTGAAAGCCTTGATGGTTCTAAGATTAATATGGATGGGTACTTAAATGTGTTACTACATTTTAAGGGCAGAGTTACGCAAACCAAACTATATATTGGTCTTAAAGGAGTGAATGTATTGGGATGGAGAAACCAATGGAAATTGGGAATCATTTTAAATCTCCATTCCAAAGAACCTGTATTATTAGATGAGGGTGATTGGTTCAAACAAGTGGCGGTCATAGGGTATGGTGACAAGGAGACTTACATTAAAAAAAGTTTAAGGAACTTTTAACAGAGAAATTGGGCAAGTTAAAGAATTACACTCACAAAATCAAGCTAAAAAATAACAGCATTCCAGTCAAGAAGAAATTACAAGGAGTACCCATCAATGTCCGGGAAGAACTTAGAGATATGTTCAATGAATTAGTTAGTGAGGGCATTATAGAAGCCATTGATTCGGCTGAATGGGTTTAACCCATTGTTTTGGTTCGCAAACCCGACCAAAGGTTGAGAGTATGTGTGGACCATAGAGCGTTGAATGCTTGTATTGTTGTGGATTGTCATCCTTTGCCAAATATTAATGAGGTGGTGTCGATGTTGGAGGGTGCTAAGATATTTTCAACACTTGATCTGAGGCCGGCTTACCACCAGATTGAGTTGTCTGAAGATTCTAAAAATTTAACTGCGTTCATTAAACCACAGGGTTTGTACCAGTACACCAGAATGCCATTTGGGTTAGCATCTGCTGCTTCGGTATTCCAAAGAGTGATGTTTCATATTTTCAGGGATGTTGACAAATTTGTTAAGTATTTCCAGGACGACATTTTGATTTTTTCAGCCAATGAAGAAGAACACATGAAGCATTTACTGGAAGTGTGTGATAGGTTGGAGAAGAATAGGTTGACTCTTAAAGCTCACAAATGTAAAATGTTTAAGGAATCAGTTGACTACTTAGGGCACACTTTGTCAGGGAATGGAGTAGTTCGGAAGCAATCTGATGTGGAGGGTATTGTTAATTCTCCTGCTCCCACAAATAAGGAACAGTTATTGTCATTTGCTGGCATGTGCGAATATTACAATAAGTTTGTCAGTAACTTTGCAACCAAAATGGAATCTTTGAGGAAATTGTTGAGACATAATGCAACGTTTGAGCGGCAGGATGAACAGCAGAAAGCATTTGAGTCAATCAAAGATGATATTGTAAAAGCCCCTACTTTAAAACCTTTCTGCATGAAGAAAGAGTTTGTTATTACGGTTGATGCAAGCTTGTATGGTATTGGTGAGTTTTGTCGCAGAGATGTGGCAAGGAGGAATGGAATGTGGCCTTTGCTTCCCGCACTTTAAATGAATGTGAGCACAGGTATGCGGTTATCGAAAAAGAATTACTAGCTTGTGTTTGGGAAATCGAAAATTACCGAAATTATGTGTGGGGCAGCAAATTTATTCTTAGAACAGACCACAAACCACTTGTGAACATTTTATCACCAGGTGGTGGATGGAATTCGACTGCGCGCATTGCAAGACTTACATCTAAACTGCAGGAATATTGTTTCAAAACTGAGTTTGTGCCAGGCAAAAATAATGTGACAGCTGATTTTATGTCACGCCATCCATGCCAACAAAGTGAGTTGGAGATATTGGATGAGTCTGATGTTGTGACTAGTATTCAAGATGTAGTTTCTGGTGATTTTGGAGATATCTCAGAAAAAAAGTGGAGAGTGTGTGAGGAGGTAGATCAATTATGGCAAACCATCAAACAATATATAATGAATGGGTGGCCAAGAAAAAGGGATTTATGTGCTGAAGTCATGCCCATGTTGAAGGTTGCAGATGAATTGGAGTTAGAAGGAGATCTAATGTACAAAGGAGGAAAGTGCGTACTGCCAAGTGGGTTGCAAGAGTTGATTTTGAAGCTAGCACATAAAGCTCATCCAGGTATGTCCGCCATGAAATGTTTGGTGAGGAACTTTTTCTGGTGGCCGGGGCATGGACCGCATGGTTGATCGCACTGTTAGAGAATGTGAGGTATGTGTTTCAAGTGAGAAGATGTTAAGAGTTAACACGCCTCCATTGAGAAATGTGGAGTGGCCTGACAAACCATGGAAAAAATTAGCTTTTGACATCTCAGGTCCTTTCATGTGTTTGCCTTATGACTCAAGGTATGTGTTGGTTCTTGTGGATTACCACTCCAAGTGGCCGGAAGTTAAATTTGTGTCACAAACCACAACCAGTGTTGTTATGGAGTTTTTCAAGGAAGTGTTCGCAAGAGAGGGGTGTCCGTCCATGATGGTCACAGATAATGGTGTGCAGCTCACATCTATGGAGATGGAAGAATTTCTTAAGTGTTATGATACTATACATGTTACCACCTCTTTGTATGAACCACATGAAAATGATCAAGTTGAGAGGTTCAACCGGGTTTTGAAGGGATATGTTTCTGATGTTGTCAAATTGGGGGGAGATTGGAAAAACTTACTAAGAGAAAGGTTGTGGTTGTATTGCATTACACCGCACACAATCACTGAAGTCAGTCCATTCAGACTACTCAAAGGGAGAGATCCTGCATCCAAATTGTGTCCATGGTGGTTCAAGGAGAAGAGCAGAAGGGGAAGAGGGAATGAGTATGTGGTGGATAGTGCTGCAGAGAAAGTTAGAACAAAGCAAAACAAGACCAAGGTGTGGTATGATAACAAGTAGAAAACCAAAACACATAAGTTTAAGGTGGGAGACTGGGTGAAAGCCAAAAAGCCAGGTTTGGTCAATAAATGTTCGGGAAAGTATGGTAAGGCCATGAAAATCACTAGAGTGTTCGCCAACAGTGTCATCACCCAAGATGGCAGATTGTTGAATGTTAGGCGTATGCCAAGATGTCCTAGTGGAACCTGCATGCTTAATATTGATGATGAGATGACAGGAAATTAAATGGCAAGAATGAATAATCCTGTTCGCAGGTGTGCCCATGGTATGGCCACCAGTACCTGCACAGAAGCTATCAATGGAAGTCAGGGTACCGTTGCTTCAAGAGTTAAAGGGTCATGCCTCATTACACAACCTCCCAGAAGGTTGTCTGATTTTGTAAGTTAAGTTGTGTTTCTTCATTTTTCCCTCTCCCCATTTAGTTTAATTACTTATTGTCTGTTATTTTATTTATATAAGGGAGGTATGTAACATTCTCGCATGCTCCTTGGCATGCAACAGCACTTCAGCATTCACTCTGGTGCCATGCCTTGTATATATTTAGTGTGGGTTCCAATTTTATTCTGGAACTGTGGGGTTGAAAAACTGAGGGAGTTCAGTTGCACTGGACCATCCTGCTGTCCGGCTGTGTTGCTGTGCTGCTACAATAAATCCATTTTGAAAGCCTGCTGCAAAGCATTTAAATTCAACAGGCGCTCCTTGCCAAAGGGTAGTCTGGGAGACTGAAGTGTGCCTGACCCAGGAGAGTCGTTGGAGTGCAGTTTGGTTGCTCAGCAGACTAGCTACCACCAAAAAAAGGGGTAGTTGGTTTCGTCATAACTGGAGATCAGTAGGCCAGTGGCATCTGGTTCAGTGCTGCACACCATCTGGACTTTTCCCACCATGTTTTTGGACTGAGGAGTGACCCCAGAAGGACCCCTGTGAACCCCAGCATCGACTACAGCATCCTTGATTATTTTCTGCATCCTGTATCCCATGCACCAAGACCACCCCTTCAGAATCTATGGCAAATTGCCATTGATACTATAACTGGACTGGAGACTGCTTTCTTGTTGAGGTAACTGTCCTGTTGGACCTGGTTGGTCCCCCTGACCTGCTCCCTGACGGAATTGGCCTCCCAAAGTAACCTGAAGGGACCTCATTCAAATTGGATGTAAGATTTCTTGAAAAAAGCTTCTAAGTGTCAAATTTGTTGAATTTTCCTTGTTCGCAGTTGGGTGAAAAGTTGTGATTTACTCTTTCTTTGAGTATTTATATCTCTAGAACCCTCCAGTGGATCTTGTTTGTTCTGGTGTCTATAAGTTTGTAAAAATACTGGATATTTTTTAGAAATTGGTTTTGGATTTCCTGAGAGTTGTTTCTTTCTCATTCAAATGTTTTGGTGGTGTCTAGTGCTTTAAACATGTTCCTTTGTTAAAGCCTGACTGCTCAAAGCCACAGCTCCCCAGGGTTGAGTTAAGGTTTGACAAACAAGCCTGACAGGACCCAAGACGGGGTTGTGAGTTTATTACACAGTGAAGTCTCAATACCACACCATATAATAATCCACACTTCCTTACACTCTTCATATCCTGTAGACCATATTGCGCCAGTGATCAATGTGTTTATTTCTGTGAAGAATGTGTGAGGGAGCAGCATGGATATGTTGTCAAAAGATATAAAAAGTCTCTGGGTCCCCACCATTTTGGTCACAACAAACCAACCCATTAGCAAAATCAGGAGACCGCACTGTAATACATTTGCCCTCTGTGGCTAAAGCACATGTATAGATACCAGACAGAATATTTTTTGTTTCTCGATACATTCTGATGCCTGGAAATTCGAAAGGGTCTGGGGTCCTTTCTGTGATCTATCCCCCACCCCTCCACAATGTGCATTTTTTCCATGTCCATTAATGAGAACAGATGGGATTTGGCCCTATTCAAACACAAACCAGAGACTTGACACATTTTCAAATAACTGAAGCACAATTTATATTTTTCTACATGGAACTACAAGGTACAAAAATATGTCTTGTGCATACCATGATATTTTATGTGTTTCACCATCCACACTAGTGGATTCATCTCAAGCACAAAAATCAGGGGTAACAGTCATCCTTAAAAATGGACCAGTCATTATAGATAGCTGTGGCCATACCAATCCTTGCTCTAGAGCCAATTTAGAGTAATTTGAGCCATTTCAAGAAGTGTTCCTAAATCACTTATACGTCAGTGTAGCATAGATAAACTCCCAACTAATTGTATCAAAAGCTTCTTTCATATTAATCGCAACAAATAATGTTGAGTGGTCACATTCTTTTAAATGGTCCAGGATATGGAATAATCTTCTCAGATTGTAGGATGTACTCCTCTTATGTACAATCCCCAATTGATTAGGGTGACTTTAAAAACGAGTGGCTAGGATTTATTCAATATTTTGTTGTCAGTGTTGAACTTCAAGGGGAGGTCATGTCCATTGTCCAGCGTCTCATGGTCCAGCTTTACTATTACTATTAATGCCTCCTTAGTGGGCTTGGGGAGAGTTCCTTCACTCATTGAGGTTTTTTAATGATGCAACAAGTCAGGAGTGAGTAACCCTTCATATGAAGCATAGAATTCAACTAGTAGGCTGTCCATGACCAGCATGTTTCCACTGATTGGCTAGAGAATTGTGGTTTTAATATTTGTCATTGCAAGAGAGCTGTTAGACCTGTCATTCTTGATGTGGTCTTCCCCCAAACATTTTGCCTTCACCACTTCTGTTTTCTGAATTTTGTTTTTGTTGGCATTAGGACTCTGTGCACTATACTACTGCTAACCAGTGCTAAAGTTATTGTCCTCTCTTCTTAAAACATGGTAAATTGGCTTACATCTCATTCGCATATTTAATTTACTTCTAAGTCCCTAGCAAATGGTATCACCTGTACTTAGGACCTGTGAATGAAATGCTAATAGTGGTTCTGCAGCACTCATTGTACCACCCACATAGGTAGCCCTTTAAAATATGTATCGGGCTTGCCACTGCAGCCTGTAGTGCAGTTTTAGAACTAGCAATTCAACCTGGAAAAATAAACCTTTTGTCAGGACTAAACCTAACAACTTAAAACATATAAGTTGCTCCCAGGGTAGACCCTACACAGCCCACAGGCCAAGAGTGCATTGTATTTAAAAAGTAGGACATGTGTTTTTATGTTTTACAGGTCCTGGTAGTAAAAAACTCAAGGAATTGTTTTACAGTAGTATCTGCTAGTTTACAAACTGTTGTTTCCTGTTTGTGTTCCTGCTGGACCATGATCTTAACAAGAAGCACGGGGCACCTTATTGGCAGCCTGCAAGACCTGTGTGGTTTGTAAACAAGCAGATACAACAAACTGTTTGAATCGCACCAAACAGATAGGTGCTTGAAAATGTCCCTTTGAGGAGCAATTTATTGACTGTTAAACTTAGATCTGCATTATCATAGCGGTGACCTTGCTTGAGGCAGGAAGGCAACAGTCGACTTGCCATCGTTTGTTTACCCACATGAAATTTGAGCTGGAAAGTCTTAAATATTAATTTCTTATCTCACTGGGAAAGAAACACACTATTAGTACTATTTGGGTGAAGGAGAATAAAAGCAAGGCACCATCAATATACATGATATAATATCCTGGAGAATATCAATGGTTTTAATTCAGATATTGATCCTGAAGAAGGTGGGAAAAAGGTCATGGAGCCACCAAAACACTGTGCTGACACAATAACTTTTTTAGTATTTTGATTGTGTTCAGTTGTTTTCTATGTTATTTTTGGACCAAATGTTTTTGATGATATATCTAGTCCAATGGATGATAAGCTGTATTACCAAATGTCACTAATATTTTATGAGTACTTTTTCAAATATTTATTAGATTCTTAATATTGTGGTTGGAGCATTATTGGTTATTTTTTTACATTGATGTTATATCTGTTGTTCTTGTGTTAATAATTAAGCTTCCACATAGTGAAAGTTTGGATTTTAACGAGTCGAGGGGAAAAACATTTGTATTGTTTGGGCTGAACCCTATCTCCTGTGCCTTTAAAAAAAGAGGCTACTCTCTAAAGTGTTGATGTCTCCATTGCAGTAAGACTGAACTTGTGACTTTGTCCTGATCCAGCACGACCAGACACCTTCAGATGGTGCTTTCTGCCTTTAGGTGCTATATCTATATGAAACGTCTAAATTGCATATCTCCGGTTCTACTCATTGGATTTTTGTTATTCTGATATCGTTTTATCTATTACATTTTACTCTATGTTTCTAAATTGGTGTGGGATTTTTCTTTTGTTGTCTATTCAATTTATTACTGTTTTTGGGCTACATAAATACTGAACACCGTTCCTTTAAGTTAAGCCTGACTGCTTTTGTGCCAAGCTATCAGAGGGTTAAGCACAAGATAATTTAGTGACTTTTGTGGTTCACCTTGATAAGGATTGTGAGTGTTGCTCTAATGGAGTTGTTATCCCCCTCAATATATAACCCAATTTCTTGTAGGAGAGCATCCAACAATTCCTTATCATCAGGTGAGAGCTGGGGCAGATTGGCATCTGCCCGACAATCTCCAACATTGCTCATCGACTGAACAGGTTAAAAAGCATGTAATTCCTCATAGTAAATCCTAAAAATCTCATTCATTTAAATGTGTTCAGTCCTTTATCTCTCTGTCTCCTCTCAGCGTAGTCCCCCAGAGGCTCTTTGTCATTTTTGAATATTTGTACTAATATTTAGCCTGTTTTATATCCACTTAAGCAAGTACCCTGTCTGTGTATTCTCTATAATTCATATCACCTCAATCTTTCCATTCTATCCACATGTTTATACTTATTGGCAAGTAGAGTTCACTTTGTGATTTGCCTAGAATCATCTGCTCCTATTCTCTCATCAAATGCTTTAGTGCCTGCAACTCCATAGGTAGCACATTGTATATTACTTTTATACACATTCACCTCACCACCACCTTATGTGCATCCCTAAAATGTCCTGATCTCACCCACCCTCCCATCATTCTCTTTACAATAGTCTATTAAAACATCCTTAATTGAGTTTTCAAGTGCAGGGGGAGCAAAAGAGCATGTGGCTGCAACTTCCAGTTCGGTATTTGTTCTACAGTTTTGGCCTAGACGATAGTGTATGCTTCCATAGATATTCATTATGTCTATATTGCATAATGCTGTTCTCAATCACCCAGTTGTTCACCGCTGGTGTGTAGGTGAACAAATAAAAAACAAATAAAAAATATTATTTTGACTATTTTCAGAAATAGAAACATTTATTTCATTCCCCAGGTCCTCAGGTCCACAGTCTCCTTGCAGTCCAAGAAGATAAGGACAGTGATAGTCTCATGTACAATGGGATCCAACTGCCTTACACTCTTCAATATGTTGTTGCAGTCCTTGTTGTTTAATAAACTTGCAAATTTAGGGTGTGGTCTCCTACTCTGCAACCTATGTACCATTTCAATCACAAAGAGCTTTAACAGTTCTTTAGGTTTCACTGCCTTCACAAATTATTACTGGAGGAAATGTGACCTACGAGTAGGTCACCAGTGGGTGAGTCAAATGCAGTGTCTGGGGTTCCATTCCTCCACTCTGACACATTGCAGGAACACTAATAATTCCAGATTTGTATAGTGCGACTTATCACCCCTAAGGGCATCCAGGCGCTGGGGGCCATCGGGGAGATTAAGTGAGCTATTGCCTAGTTACATGATGCTGAGCTGCGCTACCGCCGGGGATAGAAACGCGAGCCCCGTGCTCTGGAGTCAGCAGCTCTGGCCACTGCACCACACTGCTCCCTCTAAAGAGCCCCAATCCAGTGGCTGCATGCACCCTGAACCCTGGGGTCACATTTAGCGTTTGCACAACTCCGATCCCCTGCAAGCTTCCAGATCCCAGTGACCCACAGAAAAGTGCTACGTGTCAAGTAGTAAACCTGACCATGGCAGCCTCCATTCTACAATGCTGTTAGACCTGGCATCCTTGGCGTGGTTTCCCCTGACTTTTTGCCTTCTGACTTTCTGTTTTGCTGACTTCCTTTTTGCTGGCTTTAGGAGTCTGGGCACTTTAACAATGCTAACCAGTGCTAAAGTGCATATGCTTTGTACTCTAAACATGGTAACATTGGCTTAATCACAATTGGCCTATTTAATTTACTTGTAAGTCCCTAGTAAGGTGCACTGTATGTGCCCAGGGCTTGTAAATTAAATGCTACCAGTGGGCTGCCGCACTGATTGTGCCACCCACATTAGTTGCACAGGAAACATGCCTCAGGCCTGCCATTGCAGAGCCCGTGTGTGCAGTTTTAAACTGCCATTTCGACCTGGCAAGTTAATCTACCTGCTAGGCCCAAACCTTCCCTTTTATTACATATAAGTCAACCCTAAGATAGACCCAAGGCAGCCCTATGCGCAGGGTGCATTTTCTTTAAAAAGTAGGATATGTACCTCTGAGTTTTACATGCCTTGGTAGTGAAAAACTATCAAATTTATTTTTCACTAATGCAAGGCCTATCTCTCCCATAGGTTAAAATTGGGGTTGTCTTAAAACATCTTTGAAGTGTAATTTCCAATTGGGAAGAGATAGAGATTTGGAGTGTGGTGCCTCTGGGCTCACAATTTAAAATCACAACTTATGGTAAAGTCAGATTTTAAATTGTAAGTCTGAAAATGCCACTTATAGAAAGTTGTGCTTACGAAAGGAGTTATGCCCATGACGGCTAGAAAGGGCCTCACAAGATTCAACAATAACAATGAACTAACATTCACTTTTAGATTGCTGTTAGCATTTTTAACAGACAAAGGCCATTCAATGAATTATATGGTCAAGTGCCCTTGAAAGTAAGTCAGCTATGCAACTGTATCAGACTGCCGAAGACTGTGTAACCGTTTTTCTAAATTGAGAGAGAGGGGCCGATTCCAATCTCGGTCGGAGGCACACCCAATACCATTCGGTCGGGAAAAAAGCCATGCGAATGCCTGTTTCCCGACCGATCCGTACAGCACACCGAACGAGTAAGTACGATGCGCACAACAGCACAGAATCCGGCCGAGTCGTACTCACCCAATCCAGGTCCTGTTCTCCGACCGAGGCGAATCCGGAAACGCAGAATCGAGTCGCACGGAAGGGAAAATGCAGCCCCGTCCGGCCGAACAAGTACGATGCGCTTTCCGTACGTGCCGAACCCGTCGCTACGTACGGCACGTCAAAGCATCCGGGAGAGGCGCACATAAGCTCCGATTCACGCCACAACACGATCCACGGCTACGAGGCGAACACGCCAGCGACGAGGACGACGCGAAGCGACGAGAAAGACGAACGACACGAACCAACCATGAATCCCTTCGTCCCGATCATACCAATATTCTACATTTACTACCGGAACAGGCATGGACGCGTTCGGCGCAGAAGATAAGTCAGACACCAACCACAAAACACATACAACACGTACACGACACATCACACACACACAGAGGGATGCAGAATTTACTTACACCAGCAACAGCAGCACCATAGGGGCGGGATGCCCATCACCAATGCCACATATGCACACAGGGGCCTGAATGCGCACCACCACCCCTACCCAGGGGGGGCCGGATGCCAACCACCACTACCACCCTTAGCCATGGGGGTGCCAGATGCCTACCACTACTACCACCCTTACCCAGGGGGCTGGATGCCTACCACTACTACCACCCTTAGCCAGGGGGTGCTAGATGCCCACCACCACTACCACCCTTACCCAGGGGGCTGGATGCCTACCACTACTACCACCCTTAGCCATGGGGGTGCCAGATGCCCACCACCACTACCACCCCTTATCCAGGGGGCTGGATGCCTACCACTACTACCACCCTTAGCCATGGGGGTGCCAGATGCCTACCACTACTACCACCCTTACCCAGGGGGTGCCAGATGCCTACCACTACTACCACCCTTACCCAGGGGGCTGGATGCCTACCACTACTACCACCCTTAGCCAGGGGGTGCCAGATGCCCACCACCACTACCACCCTTACCCAGGGGGGCTGGATGCCTACCACTACTACCACCCTTACCCAGGGGGGCTGGATGCCTACCACTACTTCCACCCTTAGCCATGGGGGTGCCAGATGCCTACCACTACTACCACCCTTACCCAGGGGGGTGCCAGATGCCCACCATCACTACCACCCTTACCCAGGGGGGTGCCAGATGCCTACCACTACTACCACCCTTACCCAGGGGGGGCTGGATGCCTACCACTACTACCACCCTTAGCCAGGGGGTGCCAGATGCCCACCACCACTACCACCCTTACCCAGGGGGCTGGATGTCTAAAACTACTACCACCCTTACCCAGGGGGGCTGGATGCCTACCACTACTACCACCCTTAGCCATGGGGGTGCCAGATGCCCACCACCACTACCACCCTTACCCAGGGGGGGCTGGATGCCTACCACTACTACCACCCTTAGCCATGGGGGTGCCAGATGCCTACCACTACTACCACCCTTACTCAGGGGTGCCAGATGCCTACCACTACTACCACCCTTACCCAGGGGGGCTGGATGCCTACCACTCCTACCACCCTTAGCCAGGGGGTGCCAGATGCCCACCACCACTACCACCCTTACCCAGGGGGCTGGATGCCTACCACTACTACCACCCTTACCCTGGGGGGCTGGATGCCTACCACTACTACCACCCTTAGCCAGGGGGTGCCAGATGCCCACCACCACTACCACCCTTACCCAGGGGGCTGGATGCCCACCACCACTACCACCCTTACCCAGGGGGCTGGATGCCTACCACTACTACCACCCTTAGCCATGGGGGTGCCAGATGCCTACCACTACTACCACCCTTACCCAGGGGGTGCCAGATGCCCACCACCACTACCACCCTTACCCAGGGGGGCTGGATGCCTACCACTACTACCACCCTTACCCAGGGGGTGGATGCCTACCACTACTACCACCCTTAGCCATGGGGGTGCCAGATGCCCACCACCACTACCACCCTTACCCAGGGGGGCTGGATGCCTACCACCACTACCACCCTTACCCAGGGGGCTGGATGCCTACCACTACTACCACCCTTAGCCATGGGGGTGCCAGATGCCCACCACTACTACCACCCTTACCCAGGGGGCTGGATGCCTACCACTACTACCACCCTAGCCATGGGGGTGCCAGATGCCTACCACTACTACCACCCTTACCCAGGGGGTGCCAGATGCCCACCACCACTACCACCCTTACCCAGGGGGGCTGGATGCCTACCACTACTACCACCCTTACCCAGGGGGCTGGATGCCTACCACTACTACCACCCTTAGCCAGGGGTGCCAGATGCCCACCACCACTACCACCCTTACCCAGGGGGGCTGGATGCCTACCACTACTACCACCCTTACCCAGGGGGGGCTGGATGCCTACCAGTACTACCACCCTTAGCCATGGGGGTGCCAGATGCCCACCACCACTACCACCCTTACCCAGGGGGGCTGGATGCCTACCACTACTACCACCCTTACCCAGGGGGGCTGGATGCCTACCACTACTACCACCCTTACCCAGGGGGCTGGATGCCTGTCACTACTACCACCTCTACCCATGGGGGGCTGGATGCCTACCACCAATACCACCCCACTCATAGGATGGACAATGCATGACACAACCAGCACACCACAACCTAGGGAATGCAAGAAAAAGACATCCCCCAACACCATGACAAGCGTGTGTAGACTGTGTCAAATGCCTACAACACTGAACATGACTTTGAACATACAATGTGACCCCCTATCACATGTGCCACACATATATGTGTGTGGCCCCCACAATGCAAGCAGGCCATGACCATTGTGGCAATGGGGTCCAAACCCCCATCATCACAGTGACCAAAATGTAGTGTGGGGTCCATAGCTTAAGCACATTTTGAACATTGTGGCAATGGGGTCCAAACCCCCATCATCACAGTGACCAAAATGTAAGTGTGGGGTCCATAGCTGAAGCACATCTTGAACAGTGTGGCAATGGGGTCCAAACCCCCATCATCACAGTGACCAAAAGGTAAGTGTAGGGTCCATAGCTGAAGCACATTTTGAACAGTGTGGCAATGGGGTCCAAACCCCCATCATCACAGTGACCAAAAGGTAAGTGTGGGGTCCATAGCTGAAGCACATTTTGAACAGTGTGGCAATGGGGTCCAAACCCCCATCATCACAGTGACCAAAATGTAAGTGTGGGGTCCATAGCTGAAGCACATTTTGAACATTGTGGCAATGGGGTCCAACCCCCATCATCACAGTGACCAAAATGTAAGTGTTGACAAAGAAAAAGCTGCAACTGCCAAACTGCATGGATGATTCCTGGTCACAGAACATAAAACACATCAGTGGCAAAGTAGTGCATGTGTCCCATTGCAACATAAATTGGGGGAGGCAAAAACTACAGTGCAAATAAGACATACCTTTGGCCATGTGCAGACAAACAACACCCATGGGGGCTGACACTGTCAACATTCATCAATGACACAATGACAGAAGTGACCATCAGAATGCAGACCCACATATTTGCACCAATGGGCACACAAATGCAGATACCCTGTGGAGACTGTAGATGTGAGGTGAACAGATACCATACCATGGCAGCAATGGGACACACAAACCATGATCATTGTGCTGACCGATGACCTAGGAGTCCCAGGGACAGCAGGGGAAACCCACCAAACTACATACAGCCAATGGCACACCCAAGATATGCCAATGCAGTGGTGCAGATGCACAAACACAAACAGGCAGACCCACACTGCACATCATACACAACAGGTGAGTGGGGGTGCCAGTGTCCCCAGGCAACCACACAACACATGAGGAGACCTGAATACCAATCATACAGATGTGCATACAGTGCCACACAAAGGTAACTCATGGATCCAAATCCCCTATGTGGGCAAGCAGGCATTGTCAGATGAGAGGGAGCACAAATCACACATGTCACACAGGCACGTAGGAACAGCAACTGACACAGCAAGACACAGACACACCACAGCACTACCCCCAGAGCCCCCACAATGTGGTGACCCTGGGCTGCATTACAATCCCACTGTGATGACAAAGCTAAATGTCGTTCACACTGTGAACCACAGTCATGTGTCCTGAGCAACAAACTACCATCACACCTACACAAGCACAAATCAATCAGCATGGCCAGTAAGCCAAGGCCAACATGGAGGCAGGGGCCTAGCCGGCCAACAACTCTCATCTGCACACACTCAACACCACACCCCTCGACCTCCAACAATGTGCAGCAGTGAAGCACACATGCACTGGTGACATTGCACATGCACCCATGACTAATCCAGGGTGGTGGGTGGGAACCAAGGTGCAGAAACACATCACACATGGCCACTCAACAAGACTCCTGAATGTCTGACACACTGCACACTACGCTGTACATGGACATGACGGCAATACCACACCAACCAATGGGATCCCAGCCACAGTCACACACCAATGAAGAAGCCAAGGTCACCCACAAAGAACACACATAGACAACAACCAACATTGCAGCCCGGACCCTGAGGAGTGCCAGCAGTCACACACACAACGTGTCACAATCACTGAAAGATAACACAAACTGGAAATCACATGACAGGGGCAAACAACAAGTGCCAAGGGGAAACCTGACTGTGACCCATCTGCGTCTGCACACAAACTCAGCCCTGACAGAAAACACACCTATGGGTGACACCCTGATGACCAGTAATGTGCCATGCACCCACATCACAGAGAACCCAGGGAGAAGACTTTGGGGAACATAGGTCAACTCAGCAAGCATCACAAACAGGTACAACACTAGGGATCACAGCATGCACAGCTAAACAGAAGTGAACACACAGACATGCTCATACAACACACACCTTGGGCGCAGGCAATGTCAAAGGAGTACACACTGCCATGAGGGGACTCCACTCCTGTGTGAGGAAAGCTGTGCCATATGTTGCCTCAGTAGGGCCCCATCATGTCAGCTGAGCACTTGGTCACACAATCAACAATTAGCACCAAATGAAGGCTCCCGTCACATCAGCCTGGTCATGGAAGTGCCAACGAAATCATCAGCACAGATCCAACACACTTGTATAGCAATGTTGCACTGACAACACAGATGAGTCCTTCCCCATTGATGCCCAAACCTGCATGTCCAGTGGAGATGGCCACATGGTCAGGAAGTAGACGAATTGAACAATGGCAGGCACAACAGATGTGCAGGGGTGGAAGCCACAGATGTGAAATTGCTAATGTAAGTAGGAAATCCCATTGCCAAATACCGAACACATGACACCCTCAGATGCTGCTATGGATGACATGGATACACCACAGGATAGGACACATTCCCCTGGACCACATGGGTTCCTGCACAGTAACACTTCATTATCATGAGACCAAATATCACCATCACTGCAGCAAGGGCATGGTTAGCATCATCAACAACATGTACATCAGAAGCATAAGCACTAGAGAACAGAAAGTTGCTTTATTCAGCATATGTGTGTATTGAAAACTGAAAGTCCAGAAAAAACACAAAGGCCAATGGCCAGTCCATTGTCAAAGTCCAAACAGGGTGACAGTGGCAGATGTCACCCTACGCATGCCTGCACTGCACAAAACCAGGGACAATCCACTAGGAGGGGCAACCGGGGGCAGGCCAGGCACCGCAGGGACAGGATCAGGGCTCACCAGGAGGAAGCAGGGAAGGGGTGGTGGGTGCTGGAGAGCCACTGACAACTGCAGTGGAGGTGTCTGACATGGTGTGTGCCGGCACAACTGGGGGGCATGACTCAGATGTTGTGGGTGCCGGCACGACTGCAGTGGACCCTGCAGATGGAGTGGACAGGTCC
Organism: Calotriton arnoldi; assembly: GCA_963921515.1. Classification (NCBI taxonomy): domain Eukaryota; kingdom Metazoa; phylum Chordata; class Amphibia; order Caudata; family Salamandridae; genus Calotriton; species Calotriton arnoldi. The sequence goes on from CAWUFW010004704.1 coordinate 243,283, forward strand.
GCCACTGCAGTGCCCAAGTCAGACAGGGTGGCCCTGCAGATGGAGTGGACAGGTCCGCCACTGCAGTGCCCAAGTCAGACAGGGTGGTAGTGGACTCCACTGCAGTGCCTACCACCAGGGGAGGAGAATGGGGAACAGGCAAGGTGGGCTGGACAGAGGGGGAGGACACCCTCACCACATCAGTGGCACAGACAAGCGCAGCGGGGGTTGTGGTGCCGGGAGAGCAAGTGGCAGGGGGAGAAGGCCGGATCCTCTTGGGGATGGTATATCTGTGGGTGGGGGAACCTGGGGCAGGGTGTGGTGGGGCACCTGTGGAGTGGGGGCCTGAGGGATGGAGGAAGGATACCTGGTGCCTGAGCTGCAGGGCGGCGGTGGGGTCTTGCTCTTACGACTCCGGGGGGACTTGCGGGTGGGGACCTCAGTCTGTCTGCGCCTGGGGGAGGGTGTCCGGGGGCGAGGGGCACTCTGCTCCGTGTGGGTGGGCTTCCTCTTCCCCCTGAATGCTGTATCAGCTGGATCGGAGCGGAAGAGGCCGAGGTCACTGAGGAAGAGCCGCTGGGTCTTTGGGGTTGCAGGTGAGGCAAGGGAGGATGCTTTGGAGGGAGAGGCAACTGAGGACTGCGCAGTGCTCGTGGATGCGTGTGTGTGTTCCAGGGCCCAATCCCCTGTGAGTCTGGTTTCAGTCCCCTGACTGTGCGTGCGTGTGCGTTTTGTTTGTGGCGTGTGTGTCTGTGTGCTGGACGTGTGTGTGCTGGTGTGTGCCTGTGCCGGTGTGTGTGTGCTTGGGACGGGTAAGGTGCTGAGGAGTGTGGATGGAGCAGAGGCAGGAGGGGTGAGGGACTGTCTGAGGAGGGACACTGCTGCCGTCAGGGAGGAGTCCATGGACCTATTGCCCCTCTGTAGGTCAGACATGCCCGATGAGATGCCCTCCATGAACGACACCAGCTGAGTCAACAGAGCGGTGTGCGCATGGAGGACACTCAGCATGGCTGTCTGCCCTACATGGAGCTGGCGAAGGAGGTACACAGACTCCTCACTCAGGGCAGCAGGGGACACAGGGGCAGGGGTGCGGTGACTGGCCCAAAGGAGACACGCTCCCGAACATGGGAGCCTCCACGGACCTGGGGAATGGGAGCCGATGGGAGGGCGGTGGTGGTGCTGGTGGTGGCGGGGACAGCAACACTAGCTGGGGTGTGGTGGCTGCTGACACCCGCCTCCATAAGGGAGTCATCCTCCGAGTTGCTCTGGTCCTCAGCTGAGGTGGATGGTGCTGAGGACTCCTCGGTGTGGCTCCCTCGCCCTCCGTGCCACTGGGTCCCTCCGACCACTCCTCGGCTGCTGACCCAGTCTGGCTCTCCGGCTCCTCCTGGTCCGTGGAGCTGTCCCCTTCCGTGGCCGTGGATGTATCTGCAAACAATGGGTAAACAGACAGACATCAGTCACCTGCACCAAACGCACCCACCACTGTGAGCACAGCACATTACAGAGCAAGCCCTGGCATCATTAGTTGAAAATTGCTAAAAGTACCCTAACTGAACAGGAGAAGCCAATTGTCAGTCTGATGCCAACCATGGCACTCACATCCCACATGGCCTTGCACCCATCAGTCTGGTATCTGTTGGATAGCAACACCCCAGTGTGGACACATGCACCACCTACACAGTAGTTGGACAGTGCAGAGGACACGGTGTAGCATGTGGACATGCACACATCACAACTCTTGCCACTGAGTCAGTACAGGTTTCCGGATGAAAGGGATGCCCAGAGTCAAATAGGAAATGCATGTGATGCATACCAGCGACAGACACCATGATGCACCCATGTCCTGATAGCCATCGCCACAATGGTGTGCATGTAGCACATGTCACTCCCCTGCAGGATCACCAATAAGTAGACACATGCCATGGCGGAGGCATGACTGCTAAGTCATACATCACTGTCTCAGTGATGTATGACTTGGCAGCCAGACAACAACACTCTGCACTGTGTCACAATAGTAGGTCATGGGGAATGCAAGTCCTGGAGCTGCACAAGTGCACATGTACATCCCCCACACAACACATCATCTTAACCCTCATCTGTCCAGGTCATACCGATTGGACATATGGGAGACCTGTGACACTACCCTCTGAACCTGAGCCCCTCACAATCTGCTGTGAATGGGGAACAGCTGCCTGAACTTCACATTCGCATACCCCAGTCTGCACGGGCAGCTGATCAAACACCTATGTGACACACAAGTATCGTCTCCTATGGTCACATCTCCAGTGGCATGCTGAGCCCCTACCGAGAAACACCCCAGCAGTCCTGGCAACAAATCCACAGCACACTGACCCAGAGGCAGACACCTGAGGGGTCAAATCACTGTGCACAATGTGTCAGCTGATACACGGGAGTGGGAGTACAGAGTGCATTGCATGGCCTGGAGTAGGCATGACTGTCCTGCCCCACATGAATGAGGGATGAGCCCTGGACAGTGGATAGCTGGCTATGTATGTGTGACACATGTAATCTGCACACTCCTGGGGCCCAAACATTGTTCCCACCCGCTGCATGGGTGTGTGCCACATACCCCAGGCACATGTGGTGGCTCAGCTCAGCAAGTGGACCGCATATCAAAGCAACACGCAGATTACATGTCCGAACACAGGCGTTGTGTGAACAATGGACCCACCCATGATGCCCACAACAGAGTTAGGGAAACAGATGCTGTCCCCCACCTTTAGTGAAGCAAACTGCAAGGACACAGTCCCAAGTGACACAATTCCCTGAATGTAAGGGCCACACCTGGGTATCAGATGAGGAGTGGGCAGTGCACAATAGAGGGACATGGCTCCTGGACAACATGACTGCTGTACTGTGGCAGTTTAACCAGGCCAGAGGAGGGCACATATCATGTAATACAGAGTTCACAGTGCAGTCTTTGACTCACCCCTCCTTGCTGCTGTCTGGCCTTCAGCTGCCCATCCAGGTCTGGAAACACCACCGCCAGGATCTGGAGCATGTGGGGGGTTAGGGTCCGTGTTCCACCCCTCCTGCGAGGAGGCGACAGCTTCAGCTGGACCCGTGCAATCCTCCGGGTCCAGCCCCGAAGGTCCTGCCACCTCTTCTGGCAGTTGCGGATCCGGCGCTTGTAGACCCCCACGGACCGGACAGCCCAGACGATGTCCTTCCAGATCTCCTGCTTCCGATGGGCATTAACCTGTCAGGATGACAAAGTGAAAAGCCCATTACTACACATGCAACATATCCGTGCATGACACAGTTGTATATACATGTCTCAATCACAGGGGCACATGATGTACACAGGCAGTGCAACGCTGCCCATGGACAGTTTGCCAGACGTCACTACACAGTATCATTGCATGGGAAGTAAAACCTTGTTCAAATGCACTGTCACTGCACCATACCTGTCCAGTGCATGTCACTACACACTATGGGGGGTGACAACTACTCAGTGAGCCTGCTAGCCAGTGGCGTGCAGACTTTCAGCCTTGCTAGTCAGACAAAACGCACATTCAGAAAGGCAGTGCACAGAACACTCACCTGCTCCCCTGGTGTCCCAAACAGCTTGCTGTACTGTGGAAGTAGGCTGTCCAGCAGGGCCTGGTTCTCCTCAAGGCTGAAGGCTGGGGCTCTCTCCACAGTACGTGCCATTGCAGGGTCCAGAGGGGGCAGAGACAGCAGCAGTGCAGTGGCAGATGTCGTCCTGGAGCATGTAGTGCAGGCAAGTGAGCTCTCAGGGGAACAGCCAGCAATATATATGTGCTGCAGAGGCAGATACTGTCCCATGTGTCCAAAGTGATAGGTCCAAGTCGTTTGCATCTTCTGAATCTGGCCAATCCATGGAATAGCAGCACCAATACACGCCCACAGCATCCTTCAAATCTTCAACTTCATGACATACATGATTTTGCAACATTGTTGTGGGTGACCAACTGAATTTCCAGCAACCGACTCGTTCGAATTTCGAAAGCGTCCGTTGCCAGGCTAGGCCATTGTCAATGGGTGCGCACCGATCGGTCCATTGCTGATCAACGCGTACAGGGGTACAACGCGTACCTGCACACATTGAATGCAATGGGCCGGCTGGAGGCACCGATCGGTCCATTGCTGATCAACGCGTACAGGGGTACAACGCGTACCCGCACACATTGAATGCAATGGGCCGGCCAGGGGCACCGATCGGTCCATTGCGGTATCAACGCTGTACAGGGGTACAACGCGTACCCGCACACATTGAATGCAATGGGCCGGCCGGGGCACCGATCGGTCCATTGCGGTACAACGCGTACAGGGGTACAACGCGTACCCGCACACATTGAATGCAATGGGCCGGCCGGGGCACCGATCGGTCCATTGCTGATCAACGCGTACAGGGGTACAACTCGTACCCGCACACATTGAATGCAATGGGCCGGCCGGGGCACCGATCGGTCCATTGCGGTACAACGCGTACAGGGGTACAACGCGTACCCGCACACATTGAATGCAATGGGCCGGCCGGGGCACCGATCGGTCCATTGCGGTACAACGCGTACAGGGGTACAACGCGTACCCGCACACATTGAATGCAATGGGCCGGCCGGGGCACCGATCGGTCCATTGCTGATCAACGCCGCATAGGGTACAACGCCGTACCCAGCACATTGAATGCAATGGGCCGGCCGGGGCACCGATCGGTCCATTGCGTATACAACGCGTACAGGGGTACAACGCGTGCCCGCGACACATTGAATGCAATGGGCCGGCCGGGGCACCGATCGGTCCATTGCGGTACAACGCGATACAGGGGTACAACGCGTACCCGCATACATTGAATGCAATGGGCCGGCCGGGGCACCGATCGGTCCATTGCGGTACAACGCGTACAGGGGTACAACGCGTACCCGCACACATTGAATGCAATGGGCCGGCCGGGGGCACCGATCGGTCCATTGCTGATCAACGCGTACAGGGGTACAACGCGTACCCGCACACATTGAATGCAATGGGCCGGCCGGGGCACCGATCGGTCCATTGCGGTACAACGCGTACAGGGGTACAACGCGTACCCGACACATTGAATGCAATGGGCCGGCCGGGGCACCGATCGGTCCATTGCTGATCAACGCGTGACAGGGGTACAACGCGTACCCGCACACATTGAATGCAATGGGCCGGCCGGGTGCACCGATCGGTCCATTGCTGTTCAATGCATCCCTGTACAAGTGACTGGCATATGTCACCATGCCTGTCTCAGATGAATATATGCCAGCCACAGATAGCTCCCAGAGAGTGAGGGGCACACCTACAACACGACAGCCTGTCCAAACTGTATCATAAGGCATGTAAGGCTGCATTTCCTATTGTGTGTATGTTGGTGTACATGTTGTCCTGTGGGTGTCACCTGGGGGCAGGCACTCCCAGGCTGTGCACGTGTTCATGGGGACAGGATCCTGGGTGTTACGTGTACATGACCACTGTGATGTGCAACTGTTCATATCTGTGCATGTGCCATGGTCACATTTCATGGTGGTGTATGTGTATGTCATGTCACATACCCCGTGAGTCCCATGTGGGACGGTATGTTTGTGCCAGGGTGTCCCAGTGGCACAATAGTGATGGTCCTCCACAGTCTGTGTGCATGTAGTGTTTACAATGTCTCTGATTTCATGTGCACAATGGGAGACAGTCTCCACATCCACGTTGTGTGTGCATGGACTTTGATGTTGTGCGTGTGTGTGTCACAGACGTCCATGTCTGTCCTGCAGTGGCAAGTGGGACCACTACCTGTGGGGGTCATGGTTGTTTTGCTGTGGTGTATACATGATACTCCATGTAATGCCAGAGTCCATGTGGCAATACAGGGTCCCTGGGAATGTACCTGTCATTGAGCTGTGATGCCTGGGGCACATCTGTCCTCACATGTCACTGTGGGGGTGATTGTGACACGGCAGCAGGAGATGGGAACTGTGACACGGCCTCATGATATCCAATGGGCCAACCTGGGACTTATTGATGCCACTTGTTGAACCGTGATGACAGATGTTGGCCATGTATGTACCATACATGTCCTTACGGAACTGCACACTTCATGTAGTTGTGCCTCATAATGATGTATGTTGTGATATTGAGTGTGTTCAATGCCGCATATGTGGGCTGACTGACAATCTTGCTTTCTTCTCCTCTGCACTGCAGGGCTCCTGCTGTCCATCGACCATTCCCAGACCTGGCAACGATGGTGGAACGGGACAGCATCCAACGGTACCGCTTCACCAGGCAGCTGATTGAGGATTTGGCAGTGCAGTTGGCCCCACATTTGCAGCCCCCAAGGTGAAGGTGATGGCAGCCCTACACTTCTTTGCCACCGGTACCTTCCAACATACTGTGGCGACTGCTGGTGGGATGTCACAGACCATGTTGAGCCGTGTTCTCTGCGATGTTTTGGTGGCAATGTTGCTATTCCTGAACCGGTACATCTATTTCCCTAGACTGCAACGACTCACTGACGTGAAGAGTGACTTCTATGCCCTGGGGAGGATGCCGCATGTCATTGGCTCCATTGATGGGACACATGTGGCTTTGGTACCACCACAGGCCCAGGAGCAGGCCTACCGTAACTGCAAGCACTACCACTCGGTCAATGCACTGGTGGTGTGTCTTGCAGATATGACCATCACACACGTGTGTGCCCGTTTCCCTGGTTCAGCACACGATGCCTTTGTGATGAGGAGTAGTCGCATCCCCAGGATGATGGCACAGATGCAGAACCAGCGTGCCTGGCTTGTCGGTGTGTACTGACTTTGTGCCATTGTGTGTGATCTGATCTGTAGTATTCCGCCCACTTTTCCAAGTCAGCTAATGTGCACTTGTCTGTCCGTAGGTGACTCGGGATACCCCAATATGCCGTGGTTGCTGACACCCCTCAGGAACCCTGTGACACCAGCCCAGATGCGCTACAATGAGGCACATGGTCGGACCAGGAGAGTGATTGAGCGGACATTTGGTCTCCTGAAGAGCCGCTTCCGCTGCCTGGACAAGACAAGAGGGTCCCTCCCATATGCCCCAGCGAAAGTGTGCAAGATTATCATCGTCTGCTGCATGCTCCACAACCTGGCAGTGCGGAAGGAGTTGCCTCTCATCCAGGATGACAATGACCAACATCCGCCACCTGTGGAGGATCCTGGCCTGGACCACGATGCCAGTGATGATGAGGGTGATGTCCGCACACAGCTCATCACCAACTTCTTTAGCTGAATGTGAGTATCCTGAGGTGTCATGTCAATGATGTGAGTTGGCATGATATGTGTAGGTGGTGCTCTGGTGCTGTTGGAGTGTGTCCATGGGCTACTTGACTGGATGTGTGTAGCGATGTGTGCTTACAGGTGGTCTGTACTCCCCAACAGTGTTGACATGCTAACTTGGTTCTGGGTGGGTATCTTGTAACATGTATTGTGCATGAGTTTTGCTGTTCTGTCCTGTTCTCCATTGCTTTTGACTGTGTGTCATTTCTGTCCTTCACAGGGTACTTTCAGATTCGTTTGGTCAACTGTGTCCACCGACGACGTGATTGTACTTCCAGGGTGGTAGCTGTTGTGTCCCTACAGGTGATGTGCGCCACACCCATGGACTTCCTTCCTTCTACAGTTTTTGACTGTGTGCCCGCTGCCAGGTGGGATTACCTTGCATCTGTAGTGGTTACGACATGTTGCAACTGTGTAATAAACCTGTGCTTCACTTTGTGATGTGCGTCGTCTGTGGTCACACATTTGACTGCCATTTGCTTACTGCACCTGTGGGCTACTTGACTACAACTGGGAATGGGTGTGGTGTCTGTGCATTGCACCGTCTTCCCTGGCAACATCAGTGTAGGCAATGAGTCAGATGGCCTAGGTGTGTATGTGTTGTGTAGCCCTGGTGGTGTGTCTCCCTCATATGTGTCACGTTGCCTTTACTCACATGCCTGTGTTGTACTTGCTGTTGCAGTTCGCATACACAGTGTAATTTTGCAGTTCATCATCCCCATGACAGCACCCACGTTGGAATCACAACAGAGGCAAGTATGGTGTATTAGTGTGTTTATTGTGATACATTTGTGTGAATAGTGCATAGGATGGTTAGTGCTGTACATATATCTTGCAATCCTGCAGTTCCTAGGTGAATTGAAAGTCCTGGTAGACAAAATCCCCAGTATCGGGGCCACAGTTGTCTGAGACATTGGTCCAATTTGTACTCCCCATGTAATGTGTGGGAGTTGTGTTGCCGTCAACAGGGTGAACAGTCTGTGCACAAAGGTGAACATCCAGAACAGGTTCAGGCTTCCTGGGAGTTGCACTTGGCCATCGGCCTCTCACTTGCCCCTCCTCGGACGACCCCTCTTCTTTGGGGGGCCCCTCAAGTACAGGCTGCTGCGGTGCAGGGGACTCTCCACCAGAGTCATCCTCCCTCCCTGTGGCAGTTGCAGTTTGTTCAGCACCAGATGTTGTTGGCACACAGGGAGGTGTGGACTGGTTGCTGTTCATCTGGCGGAGGCATTGTAAAATGTCCCTGTGCACCGCCGTCATCTCTTGCAGTGCGTCCCACTTGGACTCCACGCGGGACATGTGTGAGTCCAAGCGGGCATGATGGGCAGCCTGCTGCTGTTTCATGTCTCTGAGGAGCCCCTCTACCTGGCTGAGATTTCCGGTGCTGGACTGGTACGCATCGGCTATGCGTACCAGTTGTGGGTCATCATGCACACCAGCAACCTCTGCAAGCAGCGACCTCTGTCTCCCACCCCTCCCACCACCCCTGCCGACATGTGCAGTGCGTGCAGTGGCACGCACAAATGACCCTGGTCCCCCTTGGGGGTTGGTGGTGGTGGTGGTGTCCATGGCCCCACGTTGGTCCAAAGTCCCTGTGCTGGTGTTGCTCCTTGTTCTGTCCATGTCGGCAGGGATGGTATTTGTGGTGACAGTCGTTGGAGGGGTGGGTGCAGGGGGTGCAGCTGGTGGTCCTGCTGGTGCTGCAGCTGGTGGTCCTGCTGGTGCTGCATGTTGACTTGCACCGGATGTGCCAGGTTGGTCTTCTTATTCCGAGGAGGGCAGAGGCTGTACGACACCAGTGAGCTCCGCATCCTCTTGAGCCTGGGACTGGGACTCCTCAGCGTCTGCTGCTGTGTCCCCATCATCACCTGTTTTTGGGAGACACACACAATGTATGTTATGTTTCTGCAGGCATCAATGGTTGACACACCTGACAGTTGTGACTGTGCCTCTGGGTGCGGGCCTGTACATTGCATTGTCCTAAGTCGTCACAGTCAGGGGTTGATATTGGTGTAGCACATTGTCCTGCATTATTTGGGCATTTCTATGTATTTGTTGGGGTGTGAACATGGTCTGCATTGGTTGTATTTGGTTGACAGCCGGCCCTCCTTCCCACCCAGCCAGTCAGTTATCCCACCATGGACTGTGCTTGCATTGCAGGGAGTGGAAGTTGTCTCTCAGGATGTCAGTCAGTGGTGTTGTGCTGTTTGTTGGTGCACAGTTCCCAACAGGGCCTTGTGCTCCCCACAGCAGTAGCCAGTGTCAGCCATCTTGTCAGTCCTTCTCCACTCCCTGTGATGTGAGCATGGTTCAGGGTGGTGTTGATGGGACAGTTGTGGGGTGAGCTATGTCTGTGACTATGACTCCCATCATGCTATTGCCTCCACCCCACTTCCCAGCATTCCCATACTTACTTGCTTTTGTGGGGAGTTCAGTGTGTGTGGGTGTGGGAGCAATGGCAAGATGGCTGACAGTGGTGTCCTGCTGTTGGTTGGTGTGCAGTTCCCAGCATGCCCTTGTGCTCCCCACAGCAGTAGCCAGTGTCAGCCATCTTGTCAGTCCTTCTCCACTCCCTGTGATGTGAGCATGGTTCAGGGTGGTGTTGATGGGACAGTTGTGGGGGTGGGCTATGTCTGTGACTATGACTCCCATCATGCTATTGCCTCCACCCCACTTCCCAGCATTCCCATACTTACTTGCTTTTGTGGGGAGTTCAGTGTGTGTGGGTGTGAGAGCAATGGCAAGATGGCTGACAGTGGTGTCCTGCTGTTGGTTGGTGTGCAGTTCCCAGCATGCCCTTGTGCTCCCCACAGCAGTAGCCAGTGTCAGCCATCTTGTGAGTCCTTATCCACTCCCTGTGATGTGAGCATTGTTCAGGGTGGTGTTGATGGGACAGTTGTGGGGGTGAGCTATGTCTGTGACTATGACTCCCATCATGCTATTGCCTCCACCCCACTTCCCAGCATTCCCATACTTACTTGCTTTTGTGGGGAGTTCAGTGTGTGTGGGTGTGAGAGCAATGGCAAGATGGCTGACAGTGGTGTCCTGCTGTTGGTTGGTGTGCAGTTCCCAGCATGCCCTTGTGCTCCCCACAGCAGTAGCCAGTGTCAGCCATCTTGTCAGTCCTTCTCCACTCCCTGTGATGTGAGCATGGTTCAGGGTGGTGTTGATGGGACAGTTGTGGGGGTGAGCTATGTCTCTGACTATGACTCCCATCATGCTATTGCCTCCACCCCACTTCCCAGCATTCCCATACTTACTTGCTTTTGTGGGGAGTTCAGTGTGTGTGGGTGTGAGAGCAATGGCAAGATGGCTGACAGTGGTGTCCTGCTGTTGGTTGGTGTGCAGTTCCCAGCATGCCCTTGTGCTTCCCACAGCAGTAGCCAGTGTCAGCCATCTTGTGAGTCCTTATCCACACCCTGTGATGTGAGCATGGTTCAGGGTGGTGTTGATGGGACAGTTGTGGGGGTGAGCTATGTCTGTGACTATGACTCCCATCATGCTATTGCCTCCACCCCACTTCCCAGCATTCCCATACTTACTTGCTTTTGTGGGGAGTTCAGTGTGTGTGGGTGTGAGAGCAATGGCAAGATGGCTGACAGTGGTGTCCTGCTGTTGGTTGGTGTGCAGTTCCCAGCATGCCCTTGTGCTCCCCACGACACAGCAACAGTGTCAGACATCTTTGATGGGCCTTTCCACTCTTTGTGGGATGTGCATGCGTGAGTGTGAGCTTGCTGGGCCATGTGGTGGGGGATGTAGAGCTGTGCCTACGACTCCCATCATGCTACTGCCTCCACACCCCTTCCCAGCATGCCCATGCTTCCTTCCTTTTGACTCTGCTTCCCTGTGGGGTGGGCTGCCTGTGCTGACAGGATAGCTGGGAGTGTTGTCCTGGCAGTTGTTTGGCTAAAAGTCCAAAGAGTGTCCCTGTGCTTCACACAACATAACCCAGGGTGGTGGTTCTTTGTGGGATCTTGAGTTAGGATGTGAGGCATTGCATTCTCCCAGGTGGGTTCTGTGGAGTATGTGTTGAGGGGGTGTGTGAGGGGAGGTGCTTGTGACTATGGTCAGTGCTGCAAGTCCTCCTTCCCACCCAGCCAGATATCCCACCATGGAACGTGCTTCCATTGCAGGGAGTGGAAGTTGTCTCTCAGGATGTCAGTCAGTGGTGTTGTGCTGTTTGTTGGTGCACAGTTCCCAGCAGGGCCTTGTGCTCCCACAGCAGTAGCCAGTGTCAGCCATCTTGTGAGTCCTTATCCACTCCCTGTGATGTGAGCATGGTTCAGGGTGGTGTTGATGGGCCAGTTGTGAGGCTGAGCGATATCTGTGCCTACTACTCCCATCATGCTATTGCCTCCACCCCCTTCCCAGCATGCCCATGCTTCCTTCCTTTTGACTCTGCTTCCCTGTGGGGTGGGCTGCCTGTGCTGACAGGATGGCTGGGAGTGTTGTCCTGGTAGTTGTTTGGCTAAAAGTCCCAAGAGTGTCCGTGTGCTTCACACTACATTACCCAGGGTGGAGGTTCTTTGTGGGATCTTGAGTTAGGATGTGAGGCATTGCATTCTCCCAGGTGGGTTCTGTGGAGTTTGTGTTGAGGGGGGGTGTGAGGGGAGGTGCTTGGGACTATGGTCTGTGCTGCAAGTCCTCCTTCCCACCCAGCCAGATATCCCACCATGGAACGTGCTTCCATTGCAGGGAGTGGAAGTTGTCTCTCAGGATGTCAGTCAGTGGTGTTGTGCTGTTTGTTGGTGCACAGTTGCCAGCAGGGCCTTGTGCTCCCCACAGCAGTAGCCAGTGTCAGCCATCTTGTGAGTCCTTTTCCACTCCCTGTGATGTGCGCATGGTTCATGGTGGTGTTGATGGGACAGTTGTGGGGGTGAGCAATATGTGTGACTACGACTCCCATGATGCTATTGGCTACACTGACTTGCCCAGCATACACAGAATTCCTTCCTTTCAGTGGTCTTCACTGTGTGTTGGTGTTGTAGTGGTGGCTACATGTCTGGATGTGTTTGTTAGTTCTATTTGTGCCACTGCCTAGCTGTAGTTGTAGTTGTGTTTGTACATGTGATGACACGGTTAAATGTAACTTTGAGATGGCATGTGTTGTGTTCATCTGACTGACATACACATTTTGGGATGATTCTGTTCTGGTTGCTGTGTAATTGCTATGAGTGCATGGTTTGACTCTCCCTTGACAGTGATGTGTGTGTGTATTGTGGCAGAATATTGTGTACATTTGTTGTGTACTCACCAGGCTCTGGAATGTTCTCTAGTCCATAGACGCTCACTGGCGGAAGGATGGCCCGCACCTTCTCCTCCCAGGGCCTGAGGTATACTGGCTTGGCAGGAGGGCCACTGCCGGTGTATTGGCTCAGGAGGTAGTCCTTCTTGAGCAGCTCCCGTACCCTCCTGCGCACGTCATACCACCTGTTCTGGATGTCAGTCTTTGTGCGCAGACATGGTGATTGTGCGTTCACCCTGTTGATGATCCTCTCCCACATCTTGGTTTTCTGGGAGATGGGGGTCTGTTGGACCAGTGTGCCAAACAGCTGTGGCTCTACCCTGAGGATCTCGTCTACCAGGACTTCCAATTCACAATCTAGGAACTTGTGATTCTTCTTGGGGGGCATGGTGATGGGTGGTGATGGTGAGTGATGTGTGTGTTGGTGTGCAGGTGAGGGTGTGTGAGTGTGTGTTTTGCTGGGTGTATGTGAGGTGGCTATTTGTTGGTGTGCTGATGGTGTGTGGCTTGTGTGAGGGATGAGCTGTGGGTGTGTGGTTGCTGTCTGTTGGGTGCTGGCAGTAGAATGGCATTTGCAAAGGATCATGGTTGGGATTTGTGTCCTTTATATGGGTAGAGTTGTGGGTGTGTCGTTGTTCTCTGTCCCCACCCCCCCAGTATTTATTGGCTTTGTAATTGCTTGTTTGGCCTTTTTTTGTGTATTTTTCCGTAGTACTTTTTGTGCATGTTGGAAACGTTCTTGTGACCGAGTCGGACCCTGCATTTGTCTCGTACGGTCTTCTCTGCTTCGTTCACGCTGTGTTTGTGCAGTTTTCTATGCTGCGTACGTGTCGGTCGCGGTGTTTTGTGTTACTTCGGCTCGCAGTTTTGTATGCGTGTCGGTCGTACGGCTTGTCCTCCGTTCGACTCGGTCGTGGTTTTCGCGCCTTGCATCGTACTTAGCGGTTTGGTGTTCGCGTGTACGTTTCGGTTGGATTTGTTCCGGGTGCGTGTCGGTCGGTTGGATTCGCGTGTTTTTCCGGCCGGATTGCTGTTTTCCGTGCGGCTCGGTCGTTCGGCTTGGGTTCAGTACGTGTCGGTCGGATTTTGCACGCCTTGCATCGTACTTGGCGTGTCGGGCGCCACAGGTACGTGTCGGTCGGAATAAATTCCGGCTCCGAGTCGGTCGGTGCTTTTTCCGGCCCGAATCGGAATCGACCCCAGAGTGTTTCATTGTTTCTAGAATGAATCGTTAAGAGACTGATCACCACTACTTTAAATGATGACCACCCAGCTCGAGCAAACCGCCGTGAGGCTCTACCACTAATCAGTGTAGTATCCGAACACTCAAACACGGAGTCACTTGGAACTCTCTTGAATTCTGATTTTGTGCCCATACGAAAGAAAGATAACACATAATCATATTTTATCAAGTCTAAGCCCTGAAGAGAATCCCTACAATTACATTGGGACTCGAAACACGTCAGCACCACATACCCCAGGGAATCTGTATCTAATCAATTTTGCCCTATGTAGGAAACAGTACAAACGTCTACCACCTACTAGGCTTAGCAATATTTCCCTTTGGTTTAGCAGCACCGTAATATTGACAAAGAATTTGGTTGAAAAAACAGTCTTAAGGTTGCTGCTCATTTGAAATACAAGACTGGCTCAATGATGTTTGTTATTCATGTTTTTTGTGTACAAATGTGTTGTCTTATGTTTGACATGTAAATTTCAATGTATGTTGATTGACGGGAAATATGAGGTTTTTCCCTTGGTCTGACTTAAAAAGTAAATGAGTTATATCTCAAAAAGATGAAATCGATAAGTAAATAAACACTTTAGACCATATAATTCATTGAATGGCCTTAGTCTGTTAAAAATGCTAACAGCAATCTAAAACTTAAAGAAAGTTGGCATTTTCCTACTTTAACCATTCTCTGTCTCTGCCTGTCTCTGAATACACGTCTGGGTTGGGTGACAGCTGGGCTTTGTGCATTCCCTCTAGACAACCACACACAAATGGAGCTGGGATGTGACATTCACATCCTGATGGCTCATCACCAGGTTGATGGACCTTCCTGAGCTAGAGTGGGAAGGAGGAGCTGACACTTGTACCTGATTAGGGGTGTGCCTGTCCCACACAAAGAGCTGCATACCCACCTGTAGTGAGTCTGGAGCCAGGGTAGGAAAAGCAGGGAACTTGTGATCTTTAAAGGTCTCTTTGAAGTCTCTCCCACTTCAAAGGCCCAACTGGGTATGCATATTGGCCCCCTGACACCACTGAATCAGAACTTTGCTGGAGCCAAGGACATTCTGCCAGGAAGAAGAGCTGCTGTGCTGTAGGAGGGACTGACACTCTGCTAACTGTATGGCTGTGTTGGCCTGATAATTTCTGTGCTGTAGTTGGGACTGCCACTTTGCTGCCTGCTTTGCTGTGCTGTCCTGCTGCCTGCTGCTTCTTGCCTGGGAGTGAGAAGGACTAGACCTGCTCTCTCCATCCTTGCACCCAGGTTCTCCAAGGGCTTGCTGACTTGCCTACTGTTCTTGAAGTCTCAGGCCCTTTAAAGACTTCCTTCAACTCTTCTTCAGTTGCTGGACTCTGCCAACTGTGAGTCCTTCCCTGCAAAGAGATGCCAATCCAGTCCTGCGAATTAAAAGAGGGTTCTGCAGCTGATTTCCTGCAAAGATCAGCGCAGTAGTGACATTATGCTGATCGGATCCCACGCAGGATTTTGACAGTGACGCGGGACCCAACTGTGAGGCTCAACAACAATGCATCGGCCCAACTGAATTAATCTGAACTGATGCATCGAGTCCTTGACGCAAACAATTGCTCCAATGTACTTTTTCAGCGGGCCCTGTGTGGGTCCTGTAGCCGGCCAGCCCTCCATCATGGTTGGCCTGAAACTTTGGATTTTCCTTGGTCCAGTGTGACCTCAAGTAACCCCTAACCGCTATTGACTTCTAAGCACTCTATTATAGTTTATTCTTTAAAAAATCATATCTCAAGTTCTACTCATTGGAGTTTTGTCATTTTGGTCTTGTTTTACTCAGATAAATATTCTCTATTTATCTAAAGGGGTGTAGAGTTTTTTTGTGGTGTTGTCACTGTGTTACTGTAAATTAAACATTGCACAAACACTTTACACATTGCCTCTTAACTTAAGCCTGACTGCTCTGTGCCAAGCTACCAGAGGGTGAGCACAGGTTATTTTAGATTGTGTACAGATCACCAGAAGTCCCTCGTCTGCTCGTAGCGTTCCCAGCGCTCCTTCCGCCACAAAGGACTCGCGAACCACCAAAAATGCAGGCAAATCAAATCTTTATTGCTGTTTCCTTGCTACGTGTTTCGGGCACCACTAGCCCTTGTTCACACAATCAGCGAGTAAGAAACAGCATTCTTTTAAACAATGCTTACACCACGTGATAGAACACACTTAATAGATATAGAAAACATACATATATGCAAAAACACCCAGTCTTTCTTTCATATCTTAAAATTAGTCTCTCTTTTTCATTTCATGTTGTGATTTTTTATTTCCACATTTTTCTTTCATTTTTTCTTTTTGTCCTTTTTAAAGGCTGCTGTGTCCATATCAGATCGATACTGTGATCCTTGTGTATATTTCAGTCCATGTGTGGGTGATAGGTCCCAGAAACATCCTTATTGGTCGTATAAATACATTGTTTCACATGATGATTCCACTTTCATCTAAAATACCGGAGAATTTAAATATAATATAAATACATAAATAAGTTTATAAATATATAAATATATTAAAATATCTTAATTAATTCATTATTTAGATGTGCAAAATTGTGCCAATTGCAAAAACAACAGTTGATGGACAGAATGCAGAACAATGTCATACATTCACCCCAGTACAGAGATCTGGGCCTAAATCCATCGTTTTTTTGCTCACCATGCCATTCCAGTTTGAACCCAGCCATATGCAAATCAGTCTTGACCCTGTGCCTCATGGGAACAGTCCAGCCCGAACTGCCAAGCCAGGTCCTCCCTGGACTGGAAACAAGCATCCTAGGACCGGTTTCGAGTTTCAACCTCTTCAGCCAGGATAGCTTGATTCCAGTGGCATGGAGAGCACGGGACCCACGTCTGGGCATACCCGTCCCACTCGGGGTGACAAATGCAAAAACAACAGTTGATGGACAGAATGCAGAACAATGTCATACATTCACCCCAGTACAGAGATCTGGGCCTAAATCCATCGTTTTTTTGCTCACCATGCCATTCCAGTTTGAACCCAGCCATATGCAAATCAGTCTTGACCCTGTGCCTCATGGGAACAGTCCAGCCCGAACTGCCAAGCCAGGTCCTCCCTGGACTGGAAACAAGCATCCTAGGACCGGTTTCGGGTGAATGTGAATGTTTGCCATTGTGCAACATTCCGTCCATCATCTTGTGTGTTTTGCAATTCACCCCAAGTGGGAAGGGTATGCCCAGACGTGGGTCCCGTGCTCACTGCGCCACTGGAGTCAGGCTATCCTGGCTGATGAGGGCTGAATGCCCGAAACCGGTCCTAGGATGCTTGATTCCGGTCCAGGGAAGACATGGCTTGGCAGTTCGGTCTGGACTGTTCCCATGAGGCACAGGGTCAAGACTGATTTGCATATGGCCATGTCTGAACTGGGGTGTCGTGGTGAAGCAAAATAACGATGGATTAAACCCAGATCTGTGACTGGGGGTGAATGTTTGCCATTGTGCAACATTCCGTCCATCATCTTGTGTGTTTTGCAATTCACCCCAAGTGGGAAGGGTATGCCCAGACGTGGGTCCCGTGCTCACTGCGCCACTGGAGTCAGGCTATCCTGGCTGATGAGGGCTGAATGCCCGAAACCGGTCCTAGGATGCTTGATTCCGGTCCAGGGAAGACATGGCTTGGCAGTTCGGTCTGGACTGTTCCCATGAGGCACAGGGTCAAGACTGATTTGCATATGGCCATGTCTGAACTGGGGTGTCGTGGTGAAGCAAAATAACGATGGATTAAACCCAGATCTGTGACTGGGGGTGAATGTTTGCCATTGTGCAACATTCCGTCCATCATCTTGTGTGTTTTGCAATTCACCCCAAGTGGGAAGGGTATGCCCAGACGTGGGTCCCGTGCTCACTGCGCCACTGGAGTCAGGCTATCCTGGCTGATGAGGGCTGAATGCCCGAAACCGGTCCTAGGATGCTTGATTCCGGTCCAGGGAAGACATGGCTTGGCAGTTCGGTCTGGACTGTTCCCATGAGGCACAGGGTCAAGACTGATTTGCATATGGCCATGTCTGAACTGGGGTGTCGTGGTGAAGAAAAATAACGATGGATTAAACCCAGATCTGTGACTGGGGGTGAATGTTTGCCATTGTGCAACATTCCGTCCATCATCTTGTGTGTTTTGCAAAATTGTGCCAATACCATGCATAATTGCAAATTCTTCAAAAATGAATATTGTAAAAAGCCTCCACTTGGTATAAAGCGACTAGTATTGAACTTAATTCCTGCTTAAATGCAGTATTATTTATGACCACTTCTAGAACCTACTCCAACCCTTCTCCTAATTGATACCGGACCCCACAGTATCATCTATCCCACTACGCCTAAGATGCGACCAAAGTGTCAAATGCATACTAAAGTGCAAAATGGTAGTATAAAAGTGCAATTACCCTGAGTGTACTAATTCTTAAAAAAATTCCTAAAACACATTAAAAACGTTTACAATATATAGGTCACAAGTACTAAAGTGCATACAAAACTGAATAAAATCCAATCCTGACCGCACCTGCATACTGTAGACCGCTGCTCAGATAGATACATTATATACAAACAGACACAGAAATGACAAAAATGGATACACAGGGGCCATTGATACTCCATAATCATAGATACATCCCACTGGTTATCTAAAGAAAGTTATGCAGGACTTCTGTATTGTTCAAACCATATGGAAATTTGGTGTCAAGCTCTAAAATCATTCTTGATTCCAGTTGTCTCAGGGCTTTCTCACGATCCCCTCCCCATCTAGGTTTCGGAATAGCAGCCGCCACAAAGTAAGACAAACAACTCAGATCATTATTATGTGTTTGTTTAAAATGGCGGGCTACTGGATACGTGGGGTCGTTGTTTACTATGGCACGCAGATGTTGTAATATCCTGACATGCACCTGCAGCTTTGTGCTACCCACATATCTTAGTCCGCAGGTGCATGTCAGGATATATACCGCAAACTCCGTCCTACATGAGAAATTGCCCCTAATGGCTATTTCGTTTGGGCTGAACGGTGAAGAATAATGTGTAGTGTTCTTCCCAAACTTGCAAGCTCTACAAGTGCTGCATTTCGTAAAGCCATTCTTCGGTTGCAGCCACGTTTTAGCAGCTGCCAGTTCTGGGCAAACTTTCCCCATCTGCGTGCGCATTGAAATGCCCTTTCTGTAAGTAATAGTGGGTTGAGATGGCAATCTAGCAGACAACACACCATCTGTCAGAACAATTGGCCAATGACGTTTAACAATGGCGCATACTTTCCTCTCTTGTTTGCTAAAGGCAGTGATCAACCTCGGGGCAGAGTTGTCATAAACTGATTTTTCTGCATTATTTATTAGTAAAGATTCCCTAGATCGCTCCTTGGTTTTGTTTAAGGCAGCTTTGAGGGTCTTCTCACTATAGCCCCTTTGTCTAAATCTATGATATGCCTCCTCTGTGCATCTGTTCAGATCCTCATTGTTATTACATATTCTTTTCAGTCGCAAGAATTCACCATAAGGGATATTGTCGATCATGTGTTTAGGATGCGCACTGCTGGCATGTAAAGTTAGATTGCCAGCAGTTTCCTTTCTATATAGGGTGGTACACAATTTCCCATCATTTTGGTAAACCTTAGCGTCCAAAAATTCAATACTGCTCTTACTGATATTTGAAGTAAATTTAAGATTTGCGGTATTGATATTGATCTGCTTGATAAAATCAGATGCACTTGACTCACTGCCTCGCCATACAATAAAAACGTCATCAATGTACCGTAACCAATATAAAACATGTTCCTTGAATGTGGTGGCATATGAAACTTTGAGGACCTGCTCCTCCCACCAGCCTACATGCAAGCATGCATAGCTAGGGAAGAAGCAAGCCCCCATTGCAACACCTCTTTTCTGTAGGAAAATATCATTGGCAAATAAAAAATAATTATTGTGCAAACACCATGAGATCAAACTTAAAAGCATCTTGTTGTGTTGGTAAAACTCAATTGATCTAAAACCTAAGAAATATTGAATAGCCCTTAGACCAGTAGCATGCTCGATACTTGTGTACAAGGATTCAATGTCCAATGTAATAAAAAGTAGATTGTCTGACCATGTAATACCTTGCACCTTTCTTAAAAAGCCACCCGTGTCCTTAACATGACTAGGCACATTTTTGACAAAATCATGAAGGAAATAATCCACATATTGTGTAACAGTTTCTCCTACACTGTTAATGGCCGATATAATGGGCCTGCCTGGAACTGGTGTAGTTTTTTTGTGGACTTTGGGGATGAAATAAAGTTTAGCTATAACTGGATGTTCTATATTCATGAATTTAAATTCTTCCATTGATATCACCCCTCTCTCTTCCAGGCCATAAGTTCCTTTTTTAGATTCTGTCTTGCCATATTATATTTAGCATGCGAGGATTTCTCATAGCATTCATTGTCTTGCAAGTGTCTATTGGCTTCTAAAATATAATCTTTCTGGGGCCAGATGACCATATTGCCCCCTTTATCAGATTTAGTCACAATGATCTCATGTTTGCTGCCCAACTTTTTAATCAACTTGGCATAGTCCATTTCCTTCTTGCTTTTATATCGCTTTCTATGTTTTGTACGGTGGTACAATTTTTTGATATCTTCAACAACAACCTCATGATAAATATCTATTGCGTCCTTGGGCATGATGGGTACGAACTTGGATTTAGATTTGAAAGGACTCACCCCAGCTCCCAACTGGGTAATATTTTCAGTACGCAGCCCTTCCTGCGTGGTGCACAACTCTCCTTCCAATTCAATACCCATACTGATTTCCTTATTTAAATGTTGCAAATCTCGCAATGTAGTTGCATCTGAAGCTTCTAACTCAATGGTGGGTCCACTCCCACTGACACCACTTTCAACATTAATAGTCTGCATCTCTTTCAGCCCCTCCTTTATTGCAAAAACTTTTTTAATTTCAACTTTCTTATAAAACAGAAAACGTCCACCCTGGTTTGAGAGTAATTGAAATCGCTTACCGGGCAAAAGGATAGTCCCAAGCTAAGTAGTTGTTCTTCCGCTTGTGATAATGTAAAAGAAGAGAGGTTGATAATAGTATTGTCACTGTTGTTTACTTTTTGCGCCAATATTGTTTTTTCAATGGTGCTCTTTCGTTTCTTGCGCCGTGCCCTTCTTCGTGCGTTTTTCCTTGCCCTGATTTGTTGTTTGGATTCCGCGGTCTCAGGGTTTGGCGCCGATCGAATGCTAAAAAATCAACCTCCTCTCCTAAATTCAAAATTTTCTTTTTTTGCCCGCTCATTCCCATATTAGAAGTGCTGTCTCTATCCGATGAGACTTCGCTGGTTAGGGAATCACTATCCAGTGTTACATTTCCTGTCACATTTCCTGTCATCACACCCCCTGTTGCTTGAGGAGATTTTGCACCTTGAGGGCCCTTCTCAAATAAGGATTTTTTTGCATTTTCATATTTGCGGGCAAAAGTAAAAATGCGACCTTCCTCATAGTCGCATTTATCTCTCAAAAACTTGTGCACTTTTCTGATTTTAATTTTCTCCTCCTGCTTTGCCAATCTGTCTTGAATATCTTGCTTTATCTTGGCAATAAAATCACTCAGTTCTAATTTTGTCAGGGATTCATTGATCTGTGTGATTTCCTCCAGCAGAGCTTGCCGATCTATTTCAGCATATTTTACCAAAATATGCACCAAATTCATCGATGCGGCCAAATTGCTCTCCCCCCATTCTCTCAACATACTGGGGTTTGGGCTTTCAAAACTCGGGGCTAGGAGAATTCGTAAACCCCTTGGAATGCGACCCACTTCAATATATTTCGTAAGGGATTTATGTTCCCACCATTTGGTGGTTTCTGACTTCATACATTTTTCAAGTCGTTTTAACAGGTTTCTTGCATCTGCTTCGTTGCTCGTACCTGTATTCTTTGTGCCTTCCCGTTCCGTTGTATTAATAGACGTATCATTAAACAGTTCTTCGGCAGCAGCCTCTCTAATCCGGACCACCTCCGCTGACATTTTTTTAAAAGGATAACAGCCTAAATGTTGTAATTCTGCGGCGCAAGCAAAATCCGCCCGCCGCTTCTGCCTTTTCTTCCTCCCCACCTGTGCAATCACTGTCGTGCTCGTTACCTTTTCGGAGCTGATTGTCAAACCGGTACTTCGCCCGAGTTCCGACCGGCAATGTCGAGCCTTTCCAGCTGCCCAGGGGGTTACCGCCAAATATTCCTTTCTCGGAACCACACCGTCACTGGTTGAAGGCGGCAGCCACTTTACGGGGAGGGGGTTCGCTGCGGAAGCAACCACCTTCCGCAAATTGATATACAAATCACCAGAAGTCCCTCGTCTGCTCGTAGCGTTCCCAGTGCTCCTTCCGCCACACATTTTAGATTGTGTATATAACTTATCCTGATGAGGATTGTGGTCCCTACCTGGACAAGGTGCACACCTCTGCCAACTAGAGCACCACTTTCTAACAAAAGCAACATAATGTTACTGTATCTGCTAACCACTAAGAATGTGAGGAAACGTTTGACAAACTGAGTGAGTACTCACTTGTTCTAACTACCCCTCTTAGCACCACAGGAGGCCTGTCCCACGGCTGCACTGTCACCAATACAGGTCCCTAGACTGGGGCCTCGAGTGTTCGGCTTCCTCAGCTCTCCTGTTCAGGCCTTCAATCTAATTCTCCATTAGCCTGCTGTGTCACCCAGACCTCTATATCAGGTCACTAATTCCTCTCCCCAGAGCTCCTACCTGCTTCCACTTAAGAGGTCTCCGAGTCCCTGGTTTTAGAGATCAAGGGGCATATTTACAAGGGCATTGTGCCACCAGACCGTCACATTTTCTGACACTCCAGAGGCGCTGTGCCCTGTTCCATATTTACAAGGCGGCGCTAAGCCACTTGATGCAGTTTTCTGCAGCAAAGGAGCATGCAATGGGTGTTGCTGTGGGCATTCACAAGCAAAACCCATTGCTTTTTGACACTGCTCCAGATTTACAAGGATCTGTAAATCTGAGGCAGTGCCAAACACTTGTTTTTTGCTCTTTCTATGTGTGCTGCATTTTGCAGCACACATAGACAGAGAAAAA
Organism: Calotriton arnoldi; assembly: GCA_963921515.1. Classification (NCBI taxonomy): domain Eukaryota; kingdom Metazoa; phylum Chordata; class Amphibia; order Caudata; family Salamandridae; genus Calotriton; species Calotriton arnoldi. The sequence continues at coordinate 266,146 of CAWUFW010004704.1, forward strand.
CACCATTTAGGATTGTTTTTGTGCAGGAAGGTGTCCCTTTCTGCACAACAATAATCACCCCTGCAATGCAGGCACACTTGTATCATGGTGCAAGGGTGCCTGCGCTGGCGCTAGGCTGCTTTTTAGCACCGGTGCAGGGGTGAGTACAGCAATGCACCGTATTGCTGTAGATATGGTGCATTCCCCGACATAGAAAAAGACACAGCACCGCGCTGCACTATTGTCTTGTAAATATGCCCCAAATTCCTGTCACCACATTCACATTTTAGTTATAGTGGTGATGCGCTGCATAACAGGACCTTGATAGAGAATATTGGCTGTCATGGGACCTGAGAGAGAGCATGTGATCCCTCAATAATGGTTTAGCCACACCCCCTGTGAAATCATGGCTAATGAACAGGGCCTGGATCATTTAGGTAAGCTCTACTGCTAAACTGGAATCAATCACATGACATGCACTGTATCTCAAATCCCAATCCTTCAGCTTCTGCATTGAGGCTGTTGGTTGCTGGCTGAAAGAGACATACTGATATATTAACATATAGACGGCACACAACTCTACCTGAAAAATGCATCTCTGCACAATGTTCTCTGTCTCAAGGAATGCCTTGTAGACATCCAAACCTGGATATCCATAGCTTACATCAAAGTAAACCCAACAAAAACTAAATTTTCTTTATTGTTGCCGAGACTATACAACGACAAATTCAAGACTGATTTCAATTTCTCATCAGTGTATGAAAATATTTTCATGCCTCAACTGGGCACTTAGCTTCTATATTGATTTTCCCTTCAATCTGGGCCCTTAGCTTCAAGAGGAACATTGCAAAGAACAAGAAACTAGCTATAGTCTTTGCTCATACAGCTCTAGTCCTCTCATATCTTGGAGGCCTCCAGAATTATGCCTCGCCCCACTCTATAGAATCCTTCACATGCAGTTTACTTGATCATTGGCAAAGGCTTTGAGAACTCCAACTGAATCAACTCCAATCCCATCATCCTACATTACCAAGCCAAGATATGCTGCATCATTTACAAATAATTACAAACATAGACTTCTCCTTACCAGGCCAATTAGGATTAAAATGTCCAGCTACCAGAGAAGCAACATCATAAGGTTGTGAATCAAAAGATACAAGAATGAGAAAAACAGATATCAAACCTTATTGTGATATGCTCAAATATCATGGAACAAGATCCAAGTTCACTTTTGACAATCATATTCTCTCCTCCTCTTCTGTAATGAAATGAATGCACTTCCTTTTTCACAGAATCTTGCTGCATCCTATATCTTTTCAGTGACACCCATCACTAATCAAAAACCCTCTAGCAAATTCTTTCTCTTGTATTTCCCCTCTTATAAAGGACACCTACCATGTAGTTATAGCCCCCTTTTTTACAGTGCTTCTTTGTTTCATACCTATATTTATGCAAATGTGTGTACCATCAGTAGTGCCTGTGGCCAGAGGAAGTCCTTTTATCCTTGTGTTCACTGCAATGTTTGAAAGGTTGCACAGACTTCCAAATGAGACATGACCACACATGTGTCTTTTCATACTATCGTACAGACCGATAATTTTGTGATGCCGATTGTACAACCAGTAAGTCTCTGAAAATCCAGTGACATGGTGTCTGCATTTATGGCACAAGGCTTTTTCTTTTAGCATGGGGCTTGATCTTTTGTAGGTCATTGATGGTGTCCTTGTTTAGTTTGACTCTCTGAATGCTTTCCAGCTTGTTCATGTTACGAAGAAGGAATCTCCAGATGCAGGTAAGAAACAGTATTTATTTTCAGTCTCCACAGTTCCACCAACATAAAGCTTAAAGTAACACAACCACCGCATTATCTCTCTCGCTCATCAGTGTCCGGCTCCCAACATTCTAAGGCAGCCTCACGGCCAACAGAAGGGCAATACCAAAGAGGGAAAGGAGGAGGGGGGGAGAAAGAGAGGGAGTAGGAACACATGGAAAAAGCATACTATATTGATAACCAAAATATGAGGCAGCAGAGAACAATAATAACAACATTAGGTAAGGGAATATAACTCATTTTCCTCCCATAACCTTGAGGAAGAAATTTACTAGGTTTGTTTCATAACAAAGTCTTCGTGCCATTTAGGTGTTAACACTAGTCTTTTTGTTGCCCCTTGGTGGTAGATTGGGCAATCCCGTGGAAGACTTGTGGAGGCAGAGCTTCCAGATGTGTCATCGGCCTGACCCGGAGCTCTTGCTAACCTGTCCCTGCTCCAGTTTTGACCATTCTCAAGGATCATGGTGTTATGTTTGATTTTTACTATCTTCATGGGATCATAGAACTTGGATTCATTTTCCCCACCATGTGTGGGTATCTTTATGGATACCCAGTCTCCCCGTGTTTGCAATCATAGTAACGCTTGTACTTGGCTTGATGTGCAGTGACCTTGGTTCTTGCCGCTCTGTCATCATTCTCCACTACTTCCCCCCCAGCAATCCAGTTTGGAAAGAATTTGGTGCTTAGTTTCCTTCCTTTGAGGGATGAGAATGGGGAGATACCCGTGACTTGGCTTTGATTAGTATGACATGCCCACAACATGTCTTGTAGAGCCCGTTCCACTGGTAAGTGGTTGATGCATGCAAGTTAAATGTTCTCTTTGATCATTCTGTTCACTCTTTCGACTAGTCCGTTGGCCCGAGGACAGTAAAGGGCAGTTTTGAGATGTGTAATGGCTAAGTTAGATCAGAAGGTTGTCATAGCTGAGGAAGTGAACTGCACTCCGTTGTCCGTAACAATGCTAGATGGAATGCCTTCCAAGGCGAACGTGTCCCATAGGAAATTAATAAGTGTCTCAGTAGTGGTTTGGTTCGCCATCCTAATGACCACCCAGTGGGAGAGATAATCGGTTAGTACAAAGGCAAATCTTTTTGTGACACCTTTCTTCTTGATTGGGCCAATAATGTTTATGGCTAGTTTATCCCATGGTTTGTCAGGGATGGAAACAGGGGTATCTTAGATTTGTCGCTATTGGCACACACGTAGCAGTTCTTCACTTTATCTTCTACTAACAAATCCATGTTAGGAAACAAATAATGTTCACTGAGTCTGGATTGGTCAAACTTCATCCTAGGTGACCCTCATGAACAAGATCGATTATTTTGTCTTTCAATCCTGCTGGAGGAATTATTTTGTTGTTCCTCCAAATGCGATCCTAGTGTAGGTTGATTTCGTGTCGGACTTCCCAAAATTTACTTAGTTCTTGACTGACTTCGTCATTGGCATTTGGCCAACCTTGTAAGGTGTAAGTTTTGAGTTGGGTCTGGATGGTTTCTTGACTCATGCTTTCAGCTCATTGTGTGGAGCTAGTGGTAGAAGAGTGGATTTCTTAAATGGGGTATTCGGTAGTTTCGTAATGTTCCTCAATGCCTAAGGGTGCTCTGGAAAGGAAGTCTGCAGATGAATTGAGATCACCCACGACGTTCTCTAGTTTAAAGCTAAAACCTTCCAACCCCAATACCCATCTGACCACCCTGGGTGTGCAATTGGGGGTACCCTTAGGATTGCAAAAGAAACAATTGATGGACGGAATGCTGGACAATGCAAACATTCACCCCCAGTCACAAGGATCTGGGTTTAATCCATCATTCTTTTGCTCACCACACCACCCCAGTTTGGACCCAGCCATATGCAAATCAGTCTTGACCCTGTTCCTTAAGGGAACAGTCCAGCCCGAACTGCCAAGCCAGGTCCCCCCTGGAACGGAAACAAGCATCCTGGGACCGGTTTCAGGGCATCACCCTTCATCAGCCAGGCTAGCTTGAATCCAGTGGTGTAGTGAGCACGGGACCCACGTCTGGGCATACCCTTCCCACTTAGGGCGACATATGCAAAAGAAACAATTGATGGACGGAATGCTGGACAATGCAAACATTCACCCCCAGTCACAAGGATCTGGGTTTAATCCATCATTCTTTTGCTCACCACACCACCCCAGTTTGGACCCAGACATATGCAAATCAGTCTTGACCCTGTTCCTCATGGGAACAGTCCAGCCCGAACTGCCAAGCCAGGTCCTCCCTGGAACGGAAACAAGCATCCTGGGACCGGTTTCAGGGCATCACCCTTCATCAGCCAGGCTAGCTTGAATCCAGTGGTGTAGTGAGCACGGGACCCACGTCTGGGCATACCCTTCCCACTTAGGGCTACATATGCAAAAGAAACAATTGATGGACGGAATGCTGGACAATGCAAACATTCACCCCCAGTCACAAGGATCTGGGTTTAATCCATCATTCTTTTGCTCACCACACCACCCCAGTTTGGACCCAGTTTCAGGGCATCACCCTTCATCAGCCAGGCTAGCTTGAATCCAGTGGTGTAGTGAGCACGGGACCCACGTCTGGGCATACCCTTCCCACTTAGGGCGACATATGCAAAAGAAACAATTGATGGACGGAATGCTGGACAATGCAAACATTCACCCCCAGTCACAAGGATCTGGGTTTAATCCATCATTCTTTTGCTCACCACACCACCTCAGTTTGGACCCAGCCATATGCAAATCAGTCTTGACCCTGTTCCTTATGGGAACAGTCCAGCCCGAACTGCCAAGACAGGTCCTCCCTGGAACGGAAACAAGCATCCTGGGACCGGTTTCAGGGCATCACCCTTCATCAGCCAGGCTAGCTTGAATCCAGTGGTGTAGTGAGCACGGGACCCACGTCTGGGCATACCCTTCCCACTTAGGGCGACATATGCAAAAGAAACAATTGATGGACGGAATGCTGGACAATGCAAACATTCACCCCCAGTCACAAGGATCTGGGTTTAATCCATCATTCTTTGCTCACCACACCACCCCCAGTTTGGACCCAGCCATATGCAAATCAGTCTTGACCCTGTTCCTTATGGGAACAGTCCAGCCCGAACTGCCAAGCCAGGTCCTCCCTGGAACGGAAACAAGCATCCTGGGACCGGTTTCAGGGCATCACCCTTCATCAGCCAGGCTAGCTTGAATCCAGTGGTGTAGTGAGCACGGGACCCACGTCTGGGCATACCCTTCCCACTTAGGGCGACATATGCAAAAGAAACAATTGATGGACGGAATGCTGGACAATGCAAACATTCACCCCAGTCACAAGGATCTGATTTGCATATGGCTGGGTCCAAACTGGAATGGCATGGTGAGCAAAAAAACGATGGATTTAGGCCCAGATCTCTGTTCTGGGGTGAATGTATGACATTGTTCTGCATTCTGTCCATCAACTGTTGTTTTTACCCTTAGGATTGAACATAAAAATGAGGGGCTTGTGGTTAGTACGCACAGTGAATTTGATTCCCCATAGAGAGAACTTAAAGTCCTTGATCGCCCAGAAGCACGAAAGTGCTTCTTTCTCCACCACTGAGTAATTTTTTTCTGAGTTACGAAGGGTGCATGAGGCAAAGGCTACAATGCATTCTTTACCGCCAATGACTTGTGACAGGGTCGCACGAAGACCCTTGTTGCTTGCGTTGGTAATTTTCCTTCTTTGCAAATGTTCATATTCTTAAAAGCAGAACTATTAATGAACATGAATGGCAAGCATGAATCAGCGAACATTTTAACCAGCTTGCCATCTAGACCAATATCACATTGGGGATACATAAATTGGTTGACGCCACTAGACTCATGTACCTGGAAAAAAAAAATCTTTACAGATTGGAATCTAGCATCCATGGCATCGTTAACATCATTTTGTTTTCTAGAGGAACACTGACAAACCCTAGCTAAGTGCCCTTTTTTATTACACTTTCTGAAAGTAGAGGTCCTAGCTTGACAAATACCATGGTCGGAATTCTTTTTGAGTTTTATTTTGCATACAGTATCTTCTACAGAGAGATTGGCAATTTCTGATACCTGTTCATTATTGACAGGGAATTTCATTTCTTTTATGCATATAGCAGTATGTTCAATGGATTTAGCCAATTGAATAGTGTCGTGAAGATTAGGTTGTTTCTGCAACAATTTTTCTTGTATTTTTGTGTTGTTGGTGCACCTTATGAGTTGGTCACTTATGAGGGAGTCATTGAGTTCCCCAAATTCACAAATTTCACTTAACTCCCTTAAAACAGCTACATAAGGGGTAATACTTTCTTGTTTACCATGAACCCTGCTGAAAAACTTGTGGCGTACCAGTACATTATTAACCTTGACTCCAAAGTGTATTTTTAATTTAATTAGGGATATCTTGTATACATCATCCTCATCATCATCAGCATTGTGACCTTGTACAGGGTCTGGTAAGGTGTCAAAGATCTTCCAGGAATGGGTTCCAAGGTTGTGTAGCAAAATATGTTGTTTCCTTATAGGGCTAAATCTCTCACCAGCCCCAATTGCTATTAAATAGGATTTGAAGATTTTCACCCACTACTTCCAGGGGTTGCCAGGTTCCCCAAATTCATTTAGGAACGGTGGTGGTTGAGCCACACTAGCAGCCATGTTGATAGCAAGAAATAAAGGAAAGCAGAAAAAGGGGAGGAAAAATAGAATGACCAAAGAAGGATAAGTGAATAGTACTAAAAGCGTGTGTATTACTGCAAGTACTCGTGACACTCGTACAGGTGTCCATGCCACCGTGTTAAAATATAAACTCCAGGATCCAAAATAAAAATATTGAAGTGTATAGAAAGTGTGCGTATCACGGCAAATACTTGAACCACGCAAAGAAGCGAGTGTAGCCTCAGTAAAATGTGCCACACAGGGGCCGAGATGCCAGAGCGGGAGTGTGCACGCATAATGGTGTGCGTATCACTGTGTAGGAGTTGTAGACTTGTGGCCAGAATGACAGAGTTGAAGTGTGCGTATCACTGAAAACAATTGTGACACGCGTAGTGGTGAGCGTGTCACCATGCAAAGAATTACACTCCAGGATCCACAATAAGGGAAATGGCACACGTAATAGTGTGTGTATCACTGTGTGGAATTTGTAGACTTGTAAACAGGATGACAGAGTTGAAGTGTGCGTATCACTGAAGGGAGTTGTGACACCCGTACAGGTGTGCGTGTCACTGTGTTAAAATAGTAACACCATGAACCAACATAAAAGATACAGGTGTACTGAGGGTGTGCGTATCACTGAAAAAAATTGTAGTGACATGCGTAGTGGTGAGCGTGTCACCATCGTCCCAACATGAAGAAATTCAAAAGAAGAGCAGGTTCCCTGTGCTCCCTGAGGGAAGTTAGATATGAGCAGGCTGGGTAGGCGTGACGGTAGGCTGTGTGGAATGCCTCAGCTAGTCTAACAAAGATGACGAGAAATGAAGGAACCACCTCCTGAGCCGGGGAATCCGTGGAACAATGGAAGTCCCTGATGAGTATGTGCACCCAGCTCCTGAAAGAGGAAGGGCAGCAGGATACATGAAGACTTCAGCAAGATCCAATAGCTGGAGCACCTGCAACGGAACTCTGACCGAGTCCAGAGTGTTTCCAGAACGTGCAGGGAAAACGGAGAATTCTCCCCGGGGAGCGGGTGCACAAAGTCAACTATAGCAGGTGAGGGGCAGCCTGAGGTAATAGTCACGTTAGAGATTGCGAGATAGATGCAGGGAGCAAGCCAACCTCAAGATATGCCAGTATACCAGAGGGCTTAACAAAAACCTGAAAGGATACTAAGGTGGAGAGAGTTCATGAGGATCCCAGAGCGGTGTAGAACAGAGAGAGTAACTTAACCTTGTGGGCACAAGGTGAATGAATGAAAAGAGTACAAAGCCAAGGTGGTGGATGCAGTCAAAAGGGAAGTAGGTCCATTCTTCTCCCTTACGCTGACCAGTCGTCGCCAGTGTTATGAGTAAGGAATCTCCACATGCAGGTAAGAAACAGTATTTATTTTTGGTATCCACAGTTCCACCAACATACAGCTTAAAGTAACACGACCACCGCATTATCTCTCTTGCTCCTCAGTGTCCGGCTCCCAACATTGTAAGGTAGCCTCACGGCCAACAGAAGGGCATTACCAAAGAGGGAAAGGAGGAGGGGGAAGAAAGAGAGGGAGTAGGAACACATGGAAAAGGCATACTATATTGATAACCAAAATATGAGGAAGCAGAGAACAATAATAACAACATTAGGTAAGGGAATAAAACAGTTCAGAATCAAGCAATCTTGTGCCCATAGTCATTACTTTTCTCTTCAACTGTTTTTGTAAATGTTTGGGTTTTGGTCAATGGTCTTTTTGTGCATTTTGATTTTGCAGACAGTTGTAGTAAGTTTTGTGACACTTAATAATTACTTGATTAAAACAATAATTTATTAGTTTGGTCTGTTCATGTAATTATGAGCATAATAAATGACTTAAGGTTTTGTTTTGTGTCTGATGACCCAGTGACTACATAGTAAATGTGTAGATGGCACCACCTTCCACTACCAGCCACTGCCAGGTTGGCAAGTTGAAAGTTACCTCTCATTGCAATGGCTATCATCACCCTAATCATTTTCTTTTATGAATGGTGGGGGCTTCTGGGTTAGAAAAAAAGGTTCTGATCACCTATTCGCCATATCATGGTGTCATGGCAGACCCTTGCTCACTTATTTGAGTCCTTTAGACAGACCCCAAATTGGGGTTTCATTGTCACGATCCACATAAAATATGTGATTTGCTGGTAGATTTATTCTAGTGGGGGAGGGAAAGTTAAACATAACATACTGTACCTTGGATTCAATGAGGGACCAAGAAAGAAGTGATATCAATGGAAATGGTGTTTGATGGCCCACTCTAAATTGGATAGCCCATCTTATATCTTTAACATCAGTTTCCCCAGTGGTGGCAAGGGTGAGCCCGATGCCTTGCCGCTAAGCATGCGAAGGCTCCACCCCCTCGCTTCTGGTCTCGTACACATCGAAGTGCCTGGTCGGGAACAGCTTCTGGGTCGAAAATGCCAAGCTGAAGATGTGAGGCTACCGGGCACGGTAGCTATGGCAGTTGCTGATACCTGAAAGAGAAAGCCAGCTCTTAATATCGGCATGGGAAAGGAGTGCTGACAGCAATGGCAGCTAAAGCTGAATGAAGGGAGTCGCCAAGCTGAGGTAAGGAGGTCTTTTGTGGTTGAGGATTTGTCCCATCAGATCAGCCCTGCTCAGCTGGGGTCCCTGAGCAGGCATGCTCTTTACATACCCCATAACCAGAATAGTGGGGGTTCCCCCGTTCCCCACCTACATGCAAATTATATCTGGCACTTCTCTACCCATACAACAATCAAGGAGCAAATTCTCTTTTAAGCTTAATAGACAAGTATGCAACAAATGGTTTTGAGGGAAGCGGGAACAGGAGTTGGAGCCTCAGCATTGAGCCCTTCGTCTGTAGTTCAGAGGGCTAAGAGGAAAGCTGCACAAACATGCTTCCTGGCAGTCAGGAGAGAGAAGAACTCTTTAAAAAAAAGTGGATTAGCAGATAAATTTACGGAGCAGTTATGCCCAGGTCTTTCGAAAGGTGCATGCTCTCCCCCTGTGTTGGCTGTATTAGGGCCCCATAGAACTAGCCACTATTGATATGGACTCTAGGGCAGAACCCAAGATTGATAAAACTGAGTATGTGTGGGCAGAAAATCTAAAGGCCACTATCAACTCGCAAAATGACAGTATTAGTCAACCTGTGCCAATAGCTGGACCTGAAGATGGAAATATGGCCAATAAATCCCTTATGGACTATCCACTATTCGCAAAAACCTGCAACCCAAGGCTAGAGGGTTTCAGCTCCCATCTAAAGGGTCGGGCTACAGGTGGAGAAGCGCCTAGCGACCCTGTTGTAGTAATTCCTATGGAGAATTTGGCAGGACTTAATATTGGTCAAACAAGGCCGAGAGAAGTTCCTGCTGTATTCCCTCCTAGTCACCAGTTCTCCAGGAACCATGGGTCTTTTGCAGGAAGAGCTACTCCAAGGATTCCAGGTGGTAGGCCATGCTAATGCCAATGCAATGGGACGTCAAACTCAACAGCGACTTAATGAGATTTCAACTGGGCTATCTAGGGATAGTGAACCCTTGATGCACCTGGTCCAACAATTTTTTAAAACTATCTTAGCTGAGATTCGTGAATGTAAAATTTGCAAGCCCAGGAAATTGCCATAGTTCATCAACGGCTAGATAAAATTGAGGGTATAGTGCAGCAAATTCCAGAAAGAATGAAAAAACTTGAGCAACGAGTGTCAGATATTGAGGATCAGTCCTTGACTCGGGACAGTGATATTTTGCCAATCTGAAAAAAACAACAACAGGGATCTCAATTAAAAATGGATGGAATGGAGAATTATGCGAGAAGATCGAACCTGCGCTTCACAGGGATTCTGGAGGAAAAGGAACATATAAATGGCAGGTCTAATCCCGTGCTATTTATAGAAACAGTGATTAAGGAACATATACTGGAGAATGCACCAGAAGATCTTACTATAATGAGGGCACACAGGATTCCGGCATAACGTTCAGCAGGGGCTAAATACCCAAGGACTATGATTGTAAACTTTTCAGATTTTTGTACAAGAGAAGCCATTTTAAGTAAGGCAATTCAGAAAAAGGATATTGTGTTAACTGATGGGTCAAGGGTGAGAGTTTTCTCTGATATGTTGGCACTTGCTGCACGTCGGTGAAGGGAGTTTGTTGGGCTGATTGGTCAATTTAAGAGTGCAGGAGCACAGGCTTCTATCATCCAACAGTCCAAATTAAAAATGTTATTTAAAGGCCAATTTCATCTAAGCGCCACTCTCGAGGAAGCCAATGCTGTACTACAAAAGGTGGCTCAAACAAGTAAAGGCTAGTTCTAATCAAGGTTTAGATTAATTGTAGAGACAATGTGATAAGATGAGGGGTAAAACACAGGGAAAGAGGAAAAAGGTATTACTTGTTGTGCTCTATGGTGGAGCCAGGTAAATGAGCTGGGATGTGCTACACAAGTTACCAAGCTTAGACCCGCTGCACTTCTGCACTTTATACATTTGCACTTTGCACTTTCATATTCTAGCACTTTTTTTAGAATGGGGTATGCTTGTTATAATTGCATTTTAGGATCAGCTTAAAGACTATAATCAGTACTTTGTAGGTTAATAAATTGCTAGAAGCTACTTCAAGCACTTGGCACATTGCACTTTTTTCTTTGCTAGCAGGCTAATATACCCATATACCCAAGAAGAGTTCCTCTGTTGCAAGGGCTCTTCAGGAATTAGGGAATATGGGTCTTATTGAGGGTAAAGAAGTGCTGCAGAAGGATGCGTTGTACTTATGGTCCTGCCAAAATGTTTTTTTTTTCACCATCTAATTAGCAAAGACTTATAGTTTTAGGATATAAGCTAATACACAGATGAGTATTCTCCAGGCGGTGTAGTTATAATAAGGGTTGCACAAGCACTTTTTTGTCTAACTGCCAGCACTTTACTGTGGATTTGGTGATGTGATGAAGTGGGTACTTAAATTTCACAAAGGGGGGGGGGGGTGTGGAGCAGAAGCATGTAGGCAGGTGCCAGGTCAAGGCACCTAAAGGGTGAGGGGGCTGAGGAAGGGAGTTAAGTGCCATTCCCCTCTTCGGATGGGACAGAGGTTGGAGGGTTGTTAGGGCAGGGGTGGGGAGTAGGGACGGGCAGCTAAAAAAGAGCAAGATAAGAACAGGTCAGAATTGGGTAAGGCATAAGAACAGAATGGGAGGAGGGGTGAGGTAATTGTGGAAAGTAGGGTTTTGAATAAACTACAAGAAGCAAAGTTTGGTTATGTTATGACAAGGCAGAAAAATAAAGATAAGGGTGTAGGATTATTTTTTTATATAATCAATAGGGTTATGGTTACATTTTGGGAATGTCACAAAGGATAAAGATAATCTCCTGTATTGTAATGGCCTTTTAAATGCACGTAAAAGTGGGACACTGATTAATTTGTTAGGGTCCTTTACTCCTGAGGTAATATTTTTTACTAGGAAACGCATTTTAAGTCCAATACTCCCAAACTGTTGTTGCCAAGGAAATATTCACAAGCGTATTTTGCCTCGGTCAACAGCGCAGTTCGAGGAGTTGGTATCCTGTTTTTGAGTACATTAGACTGGGAGGTGAGAGAGGTGTTCCAGGATGATGAAGCAAGATGAATCTGGATTGAGGTTAAAGTTGCTGGGGTCCTTCTTATCTTGTTGAATTACTATGGACCAATCTATGATGACAGTAAAGCTCCAGAACAGATTTACGACCTGCTAATAAATGCGCAAGGCCCCACTGTCATGGGGGCTGATTTTAATTTCATCCAAGATCTGTGATTAGATACATCCAATAAGGCAAAGCAACAGTTAAAACCAAAACCTCGAAATTGATCAAGATTATGAAGGAAGATTTTGCTCTATTAGATCCATTGGGCGCAGATCACCCAGCCCTTTCTCAGTTTACATGTTATTTGGCAAGGTTTAAAACAGCCTCAAGACTGGAATTTACTTGATAGATAAGCAATTAGATAGAAAGGGGTCGGAGATCATTTCCAACTCATTCTCGGGCCACTCAACAATCTCTCTAGTCATATTAGTAGGAACGTCTTAAAGAAATAATGCTAGATGGCAGTTTGATAAAGCTATGCTTTTGGACTTAATATGGATTGAAGAAACACGAAAGTTTATACAACTGTTTTTCCAGGATAATATAAATACAGCCCCAATCTTCATGGTTTGGGAAGCTTTTAAAGCCTCTTTTCGGGGTCAGGTTATCTAAAACTCGGCTCCATAAGCAGAAAAAAGAAGATAGAAATACTACAAAACTTAGTAGAACTGGCTAGGAAAGAGCTAAATTCTGCAAGTTTAAGAGAGCAAGATGTAAAGGCACAACTGCAAGAATTGGCAAACGTAAAAGACCAACTAAGAAACTTCTTTATTCTTGAAGATATTACAGGGAGTAAGGCATACCAACAGAAAGAGTATGAAGAAAGCCAACACGTAGGCAAATATCTAGCATGGTCTACCAAGATGCAGCAGAAACGGCAAATAATCTCACAAATAAGAAGCCCTAGTACTGCAACTATGGTAGAAGATAAAAATAGGATAGCAGAAATATTTCTTCTTCTTTTTAAACAGCACTGGTAGTGGGTTTACAGGAATTAGAAAACAACTTCACTACATTTCAGTTACCACAAATTACTAGGGACAATATCGTAACCTTGCGTAAGCCTATTGAGCCTATAGAACTAATTGAAACATTAAAAGGTATGGCTAGTGCTAAGGCTAGCGGTAATGATGGTATCCCTGTTGAAGTATACAAGATGTTTTTAAGTGAGCTTTCCCCATTTTTAATATTCTTGTTTAATCAATTTATGGAAGGGATCCCCATCTCCAACAGATTCAAGGAGTCAGTTGTGATTTCCATTCTTAAAAAAGATAAAGATCCAAGCGATTCTAACTCGTACCGCCCAATAAACTTATTAAAAGCAGACGAAAGTTTTTTATGAAAATCTGGGTGAATAGGATTGCTTCCTGTGCGCAACAAGTGATTCATGCTGACCAAACAGGATTCTTCCCAGGTAGATCAATGCCAGCGAATACCTTTTTTTTGATTCGGGCTATTGATTATTTTTCAGTCAACAAGGATGAAGCCGCAATTTTAATGAAAGTGTTTGATCTGGCAGTCATTGTTTTTTATTCTAGGGAAGTTTGGCTTTACTTCGCACTTGATAGCGATGCTAAAGGAAATATACAAGGGGACCGTAGCAAAGATAATTATTAATGCGAAACAGGTGGGAGAGGTGATGATCAGGCGTGGCACCGACAGGGATGCCCAGTATCCCCACTCCTTTTCTCTCTCTTTATTGAGCCTCTCACTGTCAAACTTAGTACCAATCGAGCAATCCTAGCCCCTATAATGGGAATGGCAACAATTAAACCTTTTGCTGATGACATAATCCTATATCTGAAGGCCGAAAGGGCAAATATACAGGGGGCGCTGGAGGAAATACAGGCCTTTACAAGTCTGGGTGGCTACAAAGTCAACCACTCTAAAACAGAGCTTCTTCTGTTTAATTCCACAGCTGCCCAGCTGCCAGCAGGGTTACAGACTTTGTTACAACAGCCCATAAGTTATTTAGGTTTATATGTAAGAGCCAATTTTACGCAATTGTTTAATTTAAATTATGGGAATACCCTTACAAATGCAAAAAGGCTTTTAGAAATGTGGACGTTATTACCCTTGACATTAATGGGTAGAGTTTCATTAGTTAAAATGTCAATACTCCCCTTGTTTGTATTTTTGTTTTTGAATTTCCCTTTGAAAGTGCCAAACTCATATTTTAAGGAATTAGACAAAGCAATTTGTCAGTTTGGGTGGGCAAAGAAACCAGCTCGGGTAAAACTCTCTATCCTTCAATTAGACATAGAGCAGGGGTGGCTAGCACACTTTCCAACATACTGCCAGGTGTCTTTGGTTAGCCAGGCAACACAACTTGTAGCACCATCATCGAAATACGACAATTTTATTCTACATCATCTTTTAAAAGAAAGTGCAATTACTCTACCAGTTTTTCTTCGGTCAATCAAATTACCTAAGAAAACAAGGTATAAGGTCATAACGATAATAGCATTACGTACCCAGCTATTCTACAAAGCACATAATATTCCGGCATGCAATGCACTTACCCCACTTCAAGACTGTGGGATTTGGGGCTTACAGCTCTCACAAGGGGTGCTGCAGTCCTGGAGCGAAATAGGTTTTCTGAAGCTAAGTGATTTTTATAATCTTACTCATTTGATAACATGGGAATCGTTTTTACAGCAGTTTGGGGGCCAAAACCAAGCTTTATGGTTAGGTTTTACCCAAATAACAAGTTTCCTTAAAAATAACTATATAATGATTAATGTTTTAGCAAGAACAATAATAAAGGGTGTTAATGATAAGAAATTGTGTGGAATAGGAAACTGGCACCGGTTGCTACGCCAGGGGGTGAATAGTAAGCTTATTGAGAAGATGCTTCCAAACATTCTACAGGAAACAGGCTGCAGGTTTAACAGTAAAGAATGGCAACTACTGAGTCTGATTGGTCACAAAGCCTTGAGAGCAGCTAATTTAAAGAGAATGTCTTTTTTATCTAGATGGTTGACATATTACATGCCTCTTAGATTACATAAAATGTACCTGTCAACTCCGGATCAATATTTAATTTGTAAGATGAATGGGGCAGGTGGGTGAGTACATATATTTTTTATGTGCCCTATATTACAGCATTTTTGGGAAGAGGTTTTTAAGTATATTAGTCTTTGTATATCAATGGCCATCCTTCCATCAACGTCGTTGGCCCTATTTGGGTTCTCCCAGGCAGGGTTCAAGCTAACAAAATATCAGCAATATTTTATCTTTATTGCAGTATCGGTAGCTAGGTCATTGCTGCTAAAGAATTGGAAATCATCCAAGGTACCAACAATAGGGCAGTTGCTTTCTAAGCTGGCCCAGACCTATCAGTTTGAGGAGGCGTACTCAAAGAGGATAGGGGCACTTCGTAGATTTAAGGCCACATGGGAAGACTACTCTTTTTACTCTTCCCCAATATGAGTAGGGTAAACCTCCGCTCTCGGCGGAAGATGGTAATACTGCTGTAGAGATTTTAGTTGGGGTTCTATGCATATTTATTGTCACCGTTTTTTAAGTATTATTGCACTATGTGATTGGATAAACAGATTTTAGATGTTGTCATAATGCGTAATATTAGCTTACGGTATCTTGAGCTAGATGAATTTGATGACGACTCTCTGTAAAGTGTTTTTATCTGCCTTTTACCTGCATTTTCTGAAGCAATGTATGAATTTTTTCTGTATGACCTGTTTCTTTTTCTTGCTCAATAAAACCACTCTCCTCCAAAGAAATCCTTAGTCTTCCATTGTTTTTGACGGAGATGGTATAATTAGCAAATCCTGGACGAGTTGCTCAATGGGTGCATCATGTCTAAGTCTGGTAATTTTAAGGCTATGTCCAACATTCCAACTGCATACTTGGTGGTTTGATCAATTTATCTTTTGAGCACTCGGGCACTTCATGTCTTGTATCAAGTGTTGCATGCATTCAGAGGTTCCTTTCTGCCAATCGATGAAGGGGGTCTATTAGAGTTTAGTTGAAAGGGTACTCAGCCATGTGTGTGGTCTGTTTGGAGTTGGGCGGGCCATCATGTTTAAGACAGTGGCGCTCTTGCTGGCCCGCCAGCAGGAACCTTGCATTGACAGCCTGATGAACATGGGGCCAGTGATGGCAGTACCTTCACCTTATTTAGGGCATTACTTCCGATGTAATTTTTTTGTCTGCCCGAAAAAGTTTGGCAGTCATTAAATGAAAATAAAGACAAATTTCACCCACACCCTGTGAGAAAACTCCAAGGGTGGAGGGACATCAGAGCTCTGTTTTTCAGAAGCAAAGTCCTACTTGGGAGTTTGTTTTTCAGAAACAATAACGTTTGCTGAGCGACCGCATTAAACATAGTGCCATTCAGCAAATGTACAGTGCCTCCAGAGGAGTCGCTGGGGCAGCAGCTCCAAGGAAGGCATAGATCTCTCCGCCAGGCAGGTGGAGAACTCTAAATATGGCACCGGCATGGCAGGAGTTATGACTATTGCCCCTTGGTTCATGGCCGGCTGCTCATCTGCTATATCTCTTAAGAAGGCCCAAAGCTTTAGATCTACCTGACGGCCCCTCTGGTATATGTGAAACTAGGACCTAATTTAAGAGAAAGTTCACAGTGCACATTCACAGCAAATAGTGTTGTGGAATAATTATTTTCTGATTCACTTTATCGGTATTGACTACTCTCAACAATGTTTACCTCACTTTAAGGTACCCATTAAATTTGGCTGTCATCCTTAAACTGTATATTGCAGAAGTGGTTGTAGTGCTAAATTTGTATCATGGCTTCGCACTCAGAACCCATCATCATGGACATCCATACCCATTTAATTATCTGCAAGATGCTAATTGCTCATGTTATTACCGAGTGGCTTTCTGACGCCTGAATCATGCAGCGTCCCTCACATGGGGGTACCTGCTCAAGACCTAGACCCGTCCTGCCCATTTTCTCCCCACTCCTTTCTTCATACCAACCATGTACTTGTATGTGAAGCATAAAAGCATTTAGTTTAATACAATTACACTTTTTAGCTTCATCTTCTATTAAAGAGATACAATTTGATTTAAAACATGTGTATGCATACAAAAAGAGAATTCTATGCTTGATTTATGCATTTGGGAACTATATTTTAATTGCATTTTATCATAAAATGTATTTCTATTCTTTAGGGGATACAATGTACTGATAACTGCATTTTGAGTTTTCTGTCACATCCTACTCTGGCCTCTTTGTTTGTGTCTTATCGTAGGCGAGGAGGAATGCATGGGAGTTTAGCAATAAAACATATTTTCTGCCCACGCGGAAGTTATATTATGCTAAGTTACAAATTCATCCCTCGAATCTCGAATTTCTTAAATACTTCTTGATAGACAGATTGCAGTGTTATGTTTAATCTCCCACTTTATTGTGCCTAGTTCCACGTCGATGAATACTAGATTGCATGCTCATTCAACCATAGCAAAATGCTACATCCCTTGTTTACGTAGAGATAAATAATTAATTTAATGTGTACCACACCTCATTGTTTAAACATGAGCCATGTGCATGTGACACTGTACGAAGAAAAAACAAAAGCTATATTCCCGTGTATACCATGGTTACAATTTACACGTATTAAAAGCATTACAAAAGATTTAAAGTAGTCCACGGTGTAATGTGTTCATTCAGTCAGAGTTGTGGAAATTAGGTAATAAACCTATTTGTTCTGTAATTCAAAGAGAATACATGCGCATTGTTATGTGGTGACCGGAAAGTGGTGTGGTACATTCATCCCTCTTTTTAGGTGTGGCTTTGTGAATGCCACTTACAGAATTGCTATGGCAAATCGTTTTGGAGATACTATAATAATAAGAGACAAGGAGTATTGCAGCTTTTGCAACATAACCTTAATGCAATAATCTTGATGAAGGCAGCTATTTGTTATCATGTGTTAGTTCCATGGTATGTCAATACACATCCTTGATGACTTCGATATAATTATTTTTGCTTGCAAACTAGAAAAAAAAAGATAACACATTTAACTAGCCCCAATGCTGTGCCGATCACTCTCAAAATCTCTGTGACTCAATTGCTGTACACCTGACTTTTACAAAGACCAAAGATCTCGAGACTGATGTCGTAACTAAAGTAGGGACTAACAACATCATACCAAACAGCTGCGAAAAATTATGAGCGCATCAACATTTATCCAAACTTATGCATGTTTAAGTAACTGTCCATAAAGTAAACAAATGACGTAATTGCCTCCATCAGCATCGCTGGATCTCCTGCTGAACCATGTCTACCACATATATCCAGGAACATTCTTGACGTAACCATGGCAACCACATCAGGCAGAGAGATTATTAACAAATCATTGTCATCAGGAGTATTCCCCAGTGATCTAAAAATATCCTTGATCAAACCTGTCCTGAAAAGCAAGGACGGATCAAGTTACAGACCTACATCAAATTTATCATTTCTGAGCCAACGCTGTGACTAAGCAACACCTACCCTGGTTTAAGAATTCATCAATTAATACATCCTTCTTTCTGCCCAACCGAAGGTTTCAGCCTGGGATGAAGCACAGAATCAGTACTGATAGCAAACTGGTCATACCTTAGGAATACCATAGATAATAACTATGTCACAACTATTTACTGAACCTCTCTGCAGCTTTTGATAATGTAAACCCTAAACTCTTACTGAATGCAGGACACTGATTAAAAAGGATGTATTCATGCCTCAATGAGCAAACACAAATTGTATCACCACCTCCATTCCTATCACCAACATACACACAAAATGAGTGTCCCACAAGGATCAACAATTACGTCTCTCCTTTTCAACATATACCTGACCCCACTCCCTAAGCTAACAAAGAGCTTTAAACTAACTTGTTTCAACTATTCAGACGACACCTGGATTCTGCTTACTCTGGAAAAATGGAACACCGTTGCACATCTGGACCGAAAGAATGCATGCAGACAGTTGAAAACAGGATCCTACAAATCATCGTGAAACTAAACCTATCCAAACCTTAGATATTGACCTGTATATTACGGAAATACTATTACCCAAAAACACGTGGGATTTCGGACGTTGGATCTTCTATAGCTACCTCAACAGAAGTAAAGAATTTGGGTGTGCGCATGGACTACAAAATTATCGCTTAATAGCTAGGTAAGCAAGGTACAAAGAGGTATTCTACATAATGAAAAATCTAAAACAGATTTCTCTAGCTGACCTACCCCTACAGGCTATAAACTCAACAAGTTCAGTCCCGTCAAGAGTACATTATTCCAGGGGACTCTGCATTGGACTTACAAATCACATGATCAACAACTCCAGGACACTGAAGCCAGACAAGTGTTTAGTCTGAACAGATGTTGCCATATTAGCCCTGCCCTCAAGGCCCTGCATTGCCTACTGCTCTACTGGTTGAAAGAATAATATTATTGAGACCTCTTTCTTGTCAACAACGAACTCCATGGTGCTGGACCATGTTTCCTACAAACAAACTCTAAATTCCACAGCCAAAAGCAAAACCTCACTCAACTCAAAAGCAGCACCACGACTACTGACTCTATCTTTCAGAAGAACCCAGATAGAAGGCTGCTCATTCTTGGTACAAGCATGCAAATCATAAAACATTCTACCAAAATAAAATAATGACAATTACCAACTATTTTAACCCCTAAAAGAAATAAATTGTGGCTTTTCCCAAGATATGACTCATCCTCTTAAATGAAAGGCATTGCATAAAACAATTTAATGGCACTCCACATGTACTAACAGCACAGGAAGTGGTTGTGCTGATAGTCAATGGTTTCGATTAAAAGGGTCTATTTTAAAATATTAGCCATCCAGTATATATGCAGAGTAAAAATAAATTCATGAGATACAGCAATATAGTTTGAAGGCTAAAATGTGTCAGTAAGTTAAGTTGTCATAATATAAGATGCAAAATAGTAATGGCCGCTGTTAGAAATGGGATTTCTGGTTGGCTAGGAAATGCACCTAAGCCAGGCAGAAACCACCACTCTAGTCAGGGCAAGGGAGTTACACGCTGAAGATAACCCCTGCTCACCCCCTTGGCAGCTTGGCACAAGCAGTCAGGCTTATCCCAGAGGCAATGTGTAAAGCGTTTGCACAACACACACACACAGCAGCAGCACACTAGGCACCCCACAAAGAAAACTCCACATAAGGTTATATCAAAAATAGCCTTTGTATTGTCATAAACACATTAGAAAAATAATCACACATTTACACTGTGCCAACTGGCACTAGGCAATATTCACAGGGGATTATATACAGGACCAGGCCAATCGGGCCATGGTCAGAACCATCAGAATGCAGGTAGTAAATATAAAACACAACCAGTAACTACTGGTACCATAATGACCTCAGCATTATCACATTAGCATTAGACACCATCCTAAAATATCATAGCATGACATTAGGCATAAACACATTAGGCCCAAACCTCACTACCATAAAAACATTATGCATAAATCACATAAATCACATTAGGGCCTTGCGCCCTACCAACCTACAACTGACCCCCTGGCCAACTGGCCTTCTCTAGGGGGCCCAAATGCCCTATGTCCAAACATGTCAGGGCTTCTAGTGGGGCCTTCTAAATGGCCCCCTGGCTGCCTCGGCAGCGAAACCAAAGTGCACAAGTGCGCTGGGGCATGGGGTGCAACTCACCCCTTTCTCATCTAAAAAGAAATGGCCCCCTCGTTGCAGCTGCCTGCGCTCTCACAGGGCAGCTGGGATCAGCAGGGGAAACACGGGCACCACTGTGCCTCTCAAGCCCCACTGGGACTAACTAAAATCAAAAGGGCCCCTCCGTGGCAACTGCCCGCAACAGCGGTGCAGCTGTGAGGAACAGCACTGGCACCACGGTGCCTCCTGAGTCCCACTCCAGGACTCTCAAAACAATATTGCCCCACGTGGCAGCTGCTGCTAACTGGCGGCGCAGCTGTGAAGATCCATGAGGGCACTGGCCACAGTGGCCTCTCAGTCCCACTCCGGGACTTCTCCAACAATGCCCCCAAGAAGGAAAATGGCACTCACAGGGCGGCTGGAGCACTCAACACGGCTCCGCTCTCAGCCCCCTGTACCGGGACTCCTCTCGTGCCCCTGGCGACAAGCATCCAAGAGCCCCCACACACCCGGGCTCTGGCGGGGACTCCGCTCCCTCGGGACTCCTCCAGGCCGGCTCCAAGCACGGGCAACACAATGCCCGGTATGAGCTCCACTCACCGGAGGTTTTGGTTGACTCCTCCGGTCTTTTTAACAGCGGCTTCTCTGTTGGGTCACACCAAGGCAGGGTAGGCTCCCGCCTCGACCCAGGCTCCTCCGTCTCCGGCACACGCGGGGCTCCCACCAGGTCACGGGAGCCCTGCTCGGGCCTGCGCCGACTTCTGGACTCCGGCCCCGCCCACAAGCAGGCAACTTGCCTGGCTTCCGCTTCCGCGCCGCTCCCTCCTGCTTCCTCAGGCAAGGCTCTGGGCCACGCCCACAACCAGGCAACCTCTGCCTGACGTTCGGCTCGGGCCGCGGCTGTGATCTTCCCTAGATCTCGGCAGATGCGGGGTGGGCTCCCGCCAAATAAACAACAAGGCAGGGTGGGCTCCCGCTCCCCACGCTGTGCAGGGGAATCCCCACGCTGGGATTCCCTCCGGACGCTCTGGCAGCCCAGCGCTGCAGAGCACACACGCTCCTCTCTTTCTGGCGATGAAAAGATAGCGCTCACGAGGCTCTAAAGTCCTCAAAGTCCAAGGGGCACAGCTGGGCCCAGGCCCAGGCAGGCCAGCACACAGGGCCCTCCAGCAGGGAGGCAGTCCCTCGTGGCGGTTCCTCCTGGAGCCCAGCAGCAGCAAGGCCCCCGGTAAGCACAGGAACAGCTCACTTTTCATGGGGTCACAGCCCCAATATTTATATCAACATTTTCTTTGTTCTGCCCTGGCACAGGGCTGGTGAAACCAGTTGCAACTGGTTCTGGGGGGTGTGGAGCACTTTGCTTACAGGGCTACCACCCTCCTTTGTCAGGTTGGGACTCTGTCATCAGACACACCACGGGGGGGCGGAGCCAGCATTCACCCAGGCAGGCACAATCCCATTCAGGGTCAGGGGACTACTCCTCCCACTACTCCAAATGCAGATGCCCTATTCAGCCTAGCGCTGACTCAACCTGCCCCTCCTGGAGCCACACACACCTCACCAGCCCCTGTCACTCCGAAGCCAGACATGCAATCCACATCAGGCAGGCAGACACATAGCACACAGAAATGCCAACTTCTAAAAGTGGCATTTCTAAAATAGTTATAATAAATCTGCGCACACCATTGCGAAGCATTTATTATTACTATTCCAAACATACCAAACTTGACCACGCTGCTCCTCTCATAACAGGGATTACCACTGAAACACTTATCAGGGCATCCCCAATGCATTCCTATGGGAGGGCAGCCTCGCAGTAGTGAGAAACCAAAATGGCTGTTTGTCACTACTAGGACATGTCACACCCTTAAGGTACATGTCCTACCTTTTACCTACAATACACCCCGCCCATAGGGCTTGCTAGGGCCTACCTTAGGGGTGACTGACATGCAGTAAAAGGGGGGTCACAGACATGGCACACACTTTAGGTGCCACGCCACAGCGGCAGTAACACTGCGCGCACAGGCCCTGCAATGGCAGAGGCCTGAGATAGGTTTGAAAGGCTACTTTTGTGGGTGGCGCAATCAGCGCTGCAAGCCCACCAGTAGCATTTAATTTACCAGCCCCGGATATATGAGATGCCACTTTACAAGGGACTGACAGGTAAATTAAATATGCCAAACAGGTGTAGACCAATCTTTACCATGTTTACCACAGAGAGCACACGCACTTTACACTGAACACCAGTGCTAAAGTGCCCAGAGTCCTAAAACCACCAACACCATGTCAGAAAAAAGGCTAGGAGAAAGGCAAAAAGTTTAGGGATGACCCTGCAAAAAGGGCCAAGTCCAACAGCCGCAAAGCAGATAAAGCAAATTGTCGCAATAAGGTGCTCCATAAAGAAACATACCTTGTTTTTTCTAAACATAGGGTCAGAACAGGATTAGCTAAAGAGGATTTCCATTCAGGGAGTAGAGAAGGTGTAAGCATAGAACAGAACTTCTGTAGAAGTTCAAGGAAACAGCATGAAGCTTTACACTCAGGGAAAGCCCAGGAAAGAGAGATATGTTCCCTCTCGGAGTCAAGGGAAGGTCTAACTAACTATGGAAACACCAATTAAATATGAAAGTAGTTTAAAAAAAAATCCATATCTCTTTTTCACCATCAAAAACCAACCAACCAGCTGAATGTAAGGGGAGTCAACATACTCCCTAAGCTCCCATCCCCTTGAAACGGGCTCTGCAGCTGCAAACCTTAAAGACCTCATCATTGTGGTACGCGGTAAATGAAAGGCCTCCTTTGACCATTATTTCTCTGAGTTCACTGCCAGCGTCCTCCTCAAAGGCCTCACTATCAGTTGTCTAATAGAAACAGTAAGTCTTTCTCTCGCTAACAAGAAACATGATAGCACACATGCAGAAGGAAAAGTTAATACACCAGCTTTTCACAATCAAAATAGATGTGGGTTACAATATGAAGTGCACATAGGGTGAGAACAATAATCAGTGTTAAATGCGAATATGCATAACATGGATACAGCAGCCAATTGATCAACTTAATACACACACACACACACCAAGAGCCCCCCGTTTATTAACTAATAAGCCCTGGGGAGGTGGTGGCCCCTGGGGCAATAAGCAGCCCCAGAAGGGGGTGCCTGCGTGCCCCCCTCACTTAATATCACATTGCCCCCGGGACCTGGTCCACCCAGGAGCCATTAACTAACGAAGCACAGGCGTCTGTGCTTTTTTTTTTTTTAATATTCAGCTAGATGCACAGATCCCACCAATTTCTTTTTTTTAAATTGATTTTTTGGGCCCTGCGTGGTCCCTGTGGGGACCCCCCAAGATGACTAAGGGGCCAGGGTGTTTGTTCCCTGCCCCCTTTTCTTTTTTTTTAAATAAACTTTTTTCTGTGACTCTGCTCAAGGTGGCTGCCAACACTATCTGGTTTGAAGTGTTGGCATCCAATAAGATCTCAGCAAGAGATCGGAGAGGTCGCGAACCCTTTATGTCTCCAGTTGTATATCTGAAAAACCTTCAAATAACTCTGCAACTACTGAACAGCTTTACATCTATTCACAAAAAGGCGGCTTTCTGGACCTACAGCTACCTTTCTGCCAAATCTGGTGTAACTCCTTTCAGCAATTTGGACTGTAGCCTTGTCTAAAGTTCCTATGAAAATTAACATGGGGAAAACTCATTTTTGGACCCCTCTTTTTGGAGGTCCCACTTGACGGATCATCCCAAGACAGCAGTTGAAGTGAGCGTTTAACTAGTTTTGAAACTTTTGCGAGGTGTCGTCAAACGACACCAAAGTTATTGGCAAATGAAAAAGCGCTCTTCCTATGGAAACTACATCATAACTATAACTACCTACATATATATATATATATATATTCACTGAAAAAACCATAGGTTTTAGGGACAGTTATAGTTAGTTGGACATTGCACTCGTACAAAACCCGTGAAATTCCCCGTTATAGTTAGTCCAGCTAACTATAACTCGCGCCCATAATGCACTGCTGATGACGTCACATATTACATCACTCATGACATGGTCAGTGACATCACTGATGACATCACTGATGACATCTCAAATGACATCACTGATGACATCACTGATGGCATCATCCAGTGACTGTGTGTTTCTGTAAAGTTTAAATATTTTTAATATATATAGGAAAAGACGTATTGAAGAATGAGTGGGTGTGTAAGTGTCTGTATGGATGATTTAGTAGGTGCGTGACTGACTCTATAAGTGAGTGATTTAACGTATCTTACTGAATGCATGGGTTAGTGACTAAACTGGGTGAATGTCTGTATCCGTCAGTCTGTTGCTGTGTAAGTGGCTGCATGTGTTTGTGAATAGCTACATGAGTGTCTATATGAGTTATTGAATGCTTGTCTGAGTATCTGTATGGGTGCCTGAGTGTTTGTGTGGGAGGGGTGTGTGCAACTCTGTGCATAGATGTGTGAGTGGGTGATTCACTGGGTGGATGGTTTCAAGAGTGCAACTGTGATAGACTGTATGGGTGGGTAAGTGTGTGTAAGAGTGTGTTAGTGAGTGAATGTATGTCCCAGTGGTACATGTGTGAGTAACTACATATGTGAAAGGCAGTATATATGTGTGTTGGAGTATATAAATAGCTATAAGCGAGAGTGAGTGATTGTGATAGTGGCTGTATGGATGAGTGTGTGCTTGTATCAGTGATTGTATAAGAGCGTAAGATTGTGCTAGTATTTGTATGAGTAAGTGAGCTGGTGTGTGTATAACTGTATAGGTGAGTAAATGGTAGTGTGTTTAATTATTTGCATGACTGACTAGGTGTGTGAGTACCTCTATGGATGAGTGGCGGTGTTTGAGTGTCTATATAGGAGTATGAGTGCATATGATAGTCCTGTACTGAGTGACCGTAAGTATGAGTGACTGTACGGGTGAGTGAGTGGATGTGTGCGTAGACCTAAGAATCAGTGAGTGGGTATGTAGTTATTGGTGTTGGAGTGTCTATGGTTTTGCGAATGGCAGTCTGTAATTTAGAGTGGATGTATCAAAGGTTATATTAGGGTGTGAGGAGGTGCATCAGATTATCACGTGGATGATGTCATCAGTGATGTAATTTGAGATGTCATCAGTGATGTCATCAGTGATGTCACTGACCATGTCATGAGTGATGTAATATGTGACGTCATCAGCAGTGCATTGCGGAGGCGCGAGTTATAGTTAGCTGGACTAACTATAACGGGGGAATTTCACGGGTTTTGTACGAGTGCAATGTCCAACTAACTATAACTGTCCCTAAAACCTATGGTTTTTCAGTGAATTTCAAAGGTTTTTAAATGCTAATTTGTAACTATAACGTCCCTGAAACCTATGGTTTTTTCAGTGAATTTCAAAGGTTTTTTAAATGCTAATTTGTAACTATAACATGTCTGAAACCTACAGTTTTTCAGTGAATTTCAAAGGTTTTGTAAATGACAATTTTTAAATGTATTAATTGTTATATACATTTTTTTCATACTGATTTCCAAATTTTTTAGAAACAATTTTTTTTACATATTTTATTTTTTAAATTACATTGTAATTACATTATACATTACATTACAAAAAATACTTTCTCAGAATGAATTACTTTAGTTTAATTACTTTGCACATAGGCAATAGACTTTTAAGTACAGTAGTTACAGTTGTTGCAATGGGCAACACATTTTCAAACACAATGCAACATTCAGCTCAATGTGAATTTCTAGTTAAATGCAATTAGTTACTTTATGGATTACTTTTCTAACCACATTACTGGATCCTAGATTCAGTCCTGGGACATCTCCTGTAAACAGTTGAGTAAAAGCGTTTTGGTTACAGTCGTGCTTTTTAAGGAATATTATTGTACTTTAAAAGTTCACACTTAGAAACTTTTCTCATAGAATCACCAATGTTAGCCTATGGAAGGAAATTCACTTAGAAGTTAAAAACTGTTATCGTTACTTTTTCTTACTCAGTGTTGGATCCTGGATCCAGCACTGGTGCATCTCCTGTAAACAGTTGAAAGAATGCGTTTAAGTCAGACAGGCGATTTTTAGGAATATTTGTAGTTTGTGAAAATCAACACTTTGAAACTTTTCTGCTGAAAACCAGACAATGATATCCTATGGAAGGAAATTCAAGTTACTGGTAAGTACGGTTAAAATTACTTTTCAGGACCAGTACTGGGCTGAAAGATGCAGCACTGAGGTCTCTCCTGATAACAGGTGAGTACATCGGAATTCGGATTTCGGCTGATTTTAGAGGAATATTTTAAAGTTCCAAAACTCCACACTTAGAAGAATTTCCAAGTGAAACCAGTCAATGTTAGCCTATGGAAGGAAATTCAAGTTACTGGTAAGTACGGTTAAAATTACTTTTCAGGACCAGTACTGGGCTGAAAGATGCATCACTGAGGTCTCTCCTGATAACAGGTGAGTAAATCAGAATTCGGATTTCGGCTGATTTTAGAGGAATATTTGTATGTTTCAAAAATCAACACTTAGAAACTTTTTCAGCAAAAAGCAGGCAATGATATCCTATGGAAGGAAATTCAAGTTACTGGTAAGTACGGTTAAAATTACTTTTGAGGATCAGTACTGGGCTGAAAGATGCAGCACTGAGGTCTCTCCTGATAACAGGTGAGTAAATCGGAATTCGTATTTCGGCTGATTTTAGAGGAATATTTTAAAGTTCCAAAACTCCACACTTAGAAGAATTTCCAAGTGAAACCAGTCAATGTTAGCCTATGAAGGAAATTCAAGTTACCGGTAAGTACGGTTAAAATTACTTTTGAGGATCAGTACTGGGCTGAAAGATGCAGCACTGAGGTCTCTCCTGATAACAGGTGAGTAAATCGGAATTCGTAGTTTGGCTGATTTTAGAGGAATATTTTAAAGTTCCAAAACTCCACACTTAGAAGAATTTCCAAGTGAAACCAGTCAATGTTAGCCTATGAAGGAAATTCAAGTTACCGGTAAGTACGGTTAAAATTACTTTTGAGGATCAGTACTGGGCTGAAAGATGCAGCACTGAGGTCTCTCCTGATAACAGGTGAGTAAATCGGAATTCGTATTTCGGCTGATTTTAGAGGAATATTTTAAAGTTCCAAAACTCCACACTTAGAAGAATTTCCAAGTGAAACCAGTCAATGTTAGCCTATGAAGGAAATTCAAGTTACTGGTAAGTACGGTTAAAATTACTTTTCAGGACCAGTACTGGGCTGAAAGATGCAGCACTGAGGTCTCTCCTGATAACAGGTGAGTAAATCAGAATTCGGATTTCGGCTGATTTTAGAGGAATATTTGTATGTTTCAAAAATCAACACTTAGAAACTTTTTCAGCAAAAAGCAGGCAATGATATCCTATGGAAGGAAATTCAAGTTACTGGTAAGTACGGTTAAAATTACTTTTGAGGATCAGTACTGGGCTGAAAGATGCAGCACTGAGGTCTCTCCTGATAACAGGTGAGTAAATCAGAATTCGGATTTTGGCTGATTTTAGAGGAATATTTGTATGTTTCAAAAATCAACACTTAGAAACTTTTTCAAGCAAAAGCAGGCAATGATATCCTATGGAAGGAAATTCAAGATACTGGTAAGTACGGTTAAAATTACTTTTGAGGATCAGTACTGGGCTGAAAGATGCAGCTCTGAGGTCTCTCCTGATAACAGGTGAGTAAATCAGAATTCGGATTTTGGCTGATTTTAGAGGAATATTTGTATGTTTCAAAAATCAACACTTAGAAACTTTTTCAGCAAAAAGCAGGCAATGATATCTTATGGAAGGAAATTCAAGTTACTGGTAAGTACGGTTAAAATTACTTTTGAGGATCAGTACTGGGCTGAAAGATGCAGCACTGAGGTCTCTCCTGATAACAGGTGAGTAAATCGGAATTCGTATTTCGGCTGATTTTAGAGGAATATTTTAAAGTTCCAAAACTCCACACTTAGAAGAATTTCCAAGTGAAACCAGTCAATGTTAGCCTATGAAGGAAATTCAAGTTACCGGTAAGTACGGTTAAAATTACTTTTGAGGATCAGTACTGGGCTGAAAGATGCAGCACTGAGGTCTCTCCTGATAACAGGTGAGTAAATCGGAATTCGTATTTCGGCTGATTTTAGAGGAATATTTTAAAGTTCCAAAACTCCACACTTAGAAGAATTTCCAAGTGAAACCAGTCAATGTTAGCCTATGAAGGAAATTCAAGTTACTGGTAAGTACGGTTAAAATTACTTTTCAGGACCAGTACTGGGCTGAAAGATGCAGCACTGAGGTCTCTCCTGATAACAGGTGAGTAAATCAGAATTCGGATTTCGGCTGATTTTAGAGGAATATTTGTATGTTTCAAAAATCAACACTTAGAAACTTTTTCAGCAAAAAGCAGGCAATGATATCCTATGGAAGGAAATTCAAGTTACTGGTAAGTACGGTTAAAATTACTTTTGAGGATCAGTACTGGGCTGAAAGATGCAGCACTGAGGTCTCTCCTGATAACAGGTGAGTAAATCAGAATTCGGATTTTGGCTGATTTTAGAGGAATATTTGTATGTTTCAAAACTCAACACTTAGAAACTTTTTCAGCAAAAAGCAGGCAATGATATCCTATGGAAGGAAATTCAAGTTACTGGTAAGTACGGTTAAAATTACTTTTGAGGATCAGTACTGGGCTGAAAGATGCAGCACTGAGGTCTCTCCTGATAACAGGTGAGTAAATCAGAATTCGGATTTTGGCTGATTTTAGAGGAATATTTGTATGTTTCAAAAATCAACACTTAGAAACTTTTTCAGCAAAAAGCAGGCAATGATATCCTATGGAAGGAAATTCAAGTTACTGGTAAGTACGGTTAAAATTACTTTTGAGGATCAGTACTGGGCTGAAAGATGCAGCACTGAGGTCTCTCCTGATAACAGGTGAGTAAATCGGAATTCGTATTTCGGCTGATTTTAGAGGAATATTTTAAAGTTCCAAAACTCCACACTTAGAAGAATTTCCAAGTGAAACCAGTCAATGTTAGCCTATGAAGGAAATTCAAGTTACCGGTAAGTACGGTTAAAATTACTTTTCAGGACCAGTACTGGGCTGAAAGATGCAGCACTGAGGTCTCTCCTGATAACAGATGAGTAAATCAGAATTCGTATTTCGGCTGATTTTAGAGGAATATTTGCACAATGGTGAAGGGAGGGCGGGGCCTGAGGTGACATCTGTGCATACGCGCCCCGTGGCGCGTTTTAAGTTGGGGATTAAGTCCCCTTGAATCATGAGGGTCCCTACGGGCCAACTAGCCCACCAGGAACCTCCAGTATGCGCCAGGGGCTGCGTTGCAGAGACATGTACAGAGGCCACACCCCTTTTATACCTCTCTGCAACGCAGCTCTGTGGCGCTTTCTGGACGTACCTGTTGGGCTAGTTGGCCCCCAGGGACCCTCAGGATTGAAGAGGATTTAATTCCCCATCTTAAAACGCGCCACGGGGCCTGTTTGCACACATGTCACCTGAAGCCCCGCCCCTCCCTTCACCACTGTGCAAATGCGCCCCGTGGCGCGTTTTAAGTCGGGGATTAACTCCCCTTGAATCCTGAGGGTCCCTGGGGTGCATCTAGCCCACCATATACCTCCAAAAGCGCCAAAGAGCTGCGTTGCAGAGAGGTGTAAAAGGGGCGTGGCCTCTGTACACCTCTCTGCAAGGCAGCCCCTAGCGCATACTGGAGGTTCCTGTTGGGCTAGTTGGCCTCAGGGACCCCAGTATTCAAGGGGATCGTTCCCCCTCTGCAAACGCGCCAGGGGCGCGTTTGCAGAGTGGTGAAGGAAGGGGGCGGGGCCTACGGGCCCGATCGTTTTTTTTTTTTTCCCCCTGAAGGGGGCTGTGTAGCCCCCTTCCTTTTTCCTATTTTTAGGCCCTGGGGACCCCATCCCCCAGGGCCTTACCCTACTTATTAAATTAAAATAAAAAAAAAACGGGGAAGGGGCCGCGTGGCCCCCTTCCCTGGGCCTGTATTGGCCCCAGGGACCCCATCCCCGGGGCATGGCCTCTTTTTTTTTTATTTGGAGGGGGCTGCGTGGCCCCCTCCTCAGGCCATTTAAGGCCCCGGGGACCCCATCCCCGGGGCCTGGACTCTCGTTGGGGACTGTGGGGGGTCCCCAAACCCCCACAGTCCCGCCGGCTCCCCGTGTCCTACGGGAGCCGGCATTGCTACACATGGGGAGCAGCTAACATGCTGCTCCCCATGTGGAAAAGCAGTCGGCTTTGGATATTGGAAGAGAGAGCAGGTTTCCTGCTCTCTCTTCCAATATCCAAAGCAGTTTGCAATGACAGGACGGGAGCCGCGAGGCTCCCGTCCTGCCATAGCAAACTACAGTGTCCCGGGGTAGGCACCCCGGGACACTGCAGGAGCCGGCCCTGGGGGTGGCGGTCCCCAGGGCCATCAAGGTGCTCAGGAGGGGGCCGCGCGGCCCCCTCCCTACATTTGAAAGCCCGGGGAGGTGGTGGTCCCCGGGGCTTGGGGTCAAAACGGACCCCCATTTTAATTTTCTTAGTGCCCTGGGGAGGTGGTGGTCCCGGGCGTGTGGGGGCTGGAGCCCCCACACAGGTTTCTAATTTAAAAAAAGAAGCCCCGGGGAGGTGGTGGTCCCCCCCGCACCATTATACATAAGGCCCCGGGGCTTGGGGGGCCCTTAGAGGCCCCCCACACATAAAATTAACCCCCCCGGGACTTGGCCCACCCGGGGGCCAATTAACATCGAGCGCGGGAGACCGCGCTTCGATTTTTTCGGCAGGGTTCGCGCTCCCTGAGCGCATCCTGCCGATTTTTTTAAAAAAATTTTTTTTGCCCAGGGGGTCCTTGTGGGACCCCTGAGCAGACCTAGGGGTCAGGGTGTTTCTACCCTGCCCCCTTTGTGCGCTTTGCGCACTTGTTTCTGTCCCTCGGTTCTACCGAGGACAAAATGGCTGCCAACACTTCCTGGTTTGGAGTGTTGACAGCCAATTAACATAAAGCTCGTGCTCGGGAGGATCCGCGGCCCTAGATATCACTATCTTTTTTACTTTTCATTTTCTCAGCAACTACTGAACGGATTTACACCATTTAACAAAAAGGGTTCTTTCTGAACCAAGAACTACCTCTTTGCCAAATTTGGTGTAATTCCGTTCAGCAGTTCGGGCTGTAGCCGTGTCTAAAGTCTAAAGTCTAAAGTCTATGGAAAAATGCATGGGGAAAACGCGTTTTGGGACCCCCCTTTTTTCTCGGCCCCCGCTTGACGAATCCCCCCGAGACTTTCAGGGTAGGAGCGGACCGGAGCGGGCCACAAAGTTTGAAAATTTTGCGAAGATACGTCAACCGGCAAGAGAGTTATTTCAAATAGAATGTCGCGGATTTCCTATGGATAATAGGTTGTAACTATAACTATCTACTGGCGACCGCCAGTAGATAATATATATATATATATATATATACATATATATATATATATATATCGTGAACAAGGCTTTCAAGCCGAAACGCGTAGACGTTGCCTGCCTTTGCTTTGTGTTTATGAAAAATATTTTCGTTTCCACTGAGTGCCGTCTTCTGCTTGAGTTTGCTGGAGTTGTCCTGTATATATATATATATACATATATATATATCCACAAACGGAACCGGCACACCAACTCCTCGTACCAGAACATGACACCGCAATACAAGCTCGAGGTAAAGTTATGATTTATTGCAAAATCCGGGCTATGACGCATTTCGGCAGGGTCCCCTGCCTTGATCACATCAACATATATATATATATATATATATATATATATATATAAATACATATAAATATTCACTAAAAAAACAAAGGTTATAGGGACGTTATAGTTAGGTTCACGTTTTACCCTCACAAAGGCCACAAGCTATAGTTTCTTAACATAAGTATGACTATAAGTATAACTATAACTGCTGATTTTCTATGGTTTTGTCTGGGTAAAACATGAATCTAACTATAACGTCCCTGTACCCTTTGTGTTTTTCAGTTAATTTCTATGTTTTTTTAATGTAAAGTAATATATAGTTACCATACGTTAATACAACCATCGCCGCACACAGCCTTCGGCCATGCGAGGTGGGGGTTGTACACAGGGCCTGGCCTGTGGCCAGACCCTGCTGCCAATCCCCTGCATGCACCCAAGCCATGCACGGCTTTTGGAGTGTATTTTTTTATTCTGCTTCGGATCCGCATATCCTTTATGACCTTACACTTTGGGGGGGGGGGGGTCACGCTGAGCATCACAGTGGAATCACAGATCCTTATGAAGGGCCCCAAAACATTTTTTGGGGCAATTTCTTGTCCATGAGGGAGGGACCCCATCATGTGTCCCTTATGGTAAAGATACCTGTATCCTGACCCCTTATGTGTCTTTACACATTATTTTTCCCGGCCCTGGAAAGAAACAAAATGGCAGTCACAAATTTCCTATCAGGTTGCGGCCAGCCAATCAGGGC
Organism: Calotriton arnoldi; assembly: GCA_963921515.1. Lineage (NCBI taxonomy): Eukaryota > Metazoa > Chordata > Amphibia > Caudata > Salamandridae > Calotriton > Calotriton arnoldi. Next base: position 299,344 of record CAWUFW010004704.1, read on the forward strand.
CTTGCTTTTCCCCCGGCTTCCCATATCCCCCATGGGTTGATCCGCAGAGGATCCACGTCACTATATATAAGAACATTTCTTTCTTTAATAACTCCTAAAGTACCAAACAGATCTACACCATTTTACAAAAAGGTCTCTTTCTAGACCAGATCTACCTTTCTGAAAAATTTGGTGAAATTTCGTTCAGCGTTTCGAGCTGTAGTTGTGTCTCAAAACTGCAAAATCCCCATAGAGATTTGATGGGGAAAAAGCATTTTGGGACCTACACTTTTTCTCGCCCCCACTTGAAGAATCAACTCAAAACATTCCACACTGTAGCTGAAGTGAGCTGTACACTAGTTTTCAATATTTAATGATCATTCGTCAAACAGCGGCACAGTGAGTAGGAAAACAAATGACAATTTGTCTATGGGAAAAGCTGGTCCTAACTATAATACAATGAAGGTCATATAAATATATATATTCACTGAAATAACCAAATATTACAGGAACGGTGTAGTTAGGCTAACATTACGCCTCCGCAATGCACTGCTTATAACCCCACATATTACATTACATATTACATCACTGATGACATGACCAGTGACGTCATCTCAAATGAAATCACTGATGACATCTGAAATCTTCACTTCATTTTGTTTCTTTCTCACTTTGAAGTTGATAATACAGTTTTCTCTGTTTCTTTCTTTTTTGCATTCTGTCAGGCATTGTAGTTGCCTTTTTTTTTCAAAACTGCAAACCTGGAAAAGTAATAAACAATACATTAAGATCCAGATTAAATCATCTAATTATTGATTCACTAAGTAACTACTTTATCAATAAAAGAATACAACATATTAAAAGAGGGGATGAGAGCCTGTGTATATGTATGTGAATGTGTACAACAATGTCTGTACATATATCTCAGAGGATGTGAGAGTATCCGCACAGGTATATAAATGGTTGTGACAGTGTCTGTATAGCTCATAGGGTCTCATGAATGGATATGTGAGAAGGTGTAAACACCTGTGTATGGGTATGTAAATGGATATAAAGGTCTCTACATGAGTAGATTTGAGTATGTGAGAGTCTCTGTATGGCTATGTAAATGATTGTGACATTGTCTGTCTAGCTATGTGAGAGTGTGTGAAAGTCTATGTATGAGTATGTGACAGAGTGTGTGAATCTCTGTATAAATATGTGAATGGGTATAAGAGTCTCTACATCAGTATGTGAGGGGATGTAAGAGCCTCTAAATGGGTATGTGAGAGGGTGTGAGAGTCTCTACAAGGGTATGTGAATAGGTGTGAGACTGTCTGTATGCAAAAGTGGATAGGAAAAAAGGTCTCAATACTTATATGACAAGCTGTACAGTGTACATACAAGTATGTAACAGCGTGTGACAATCTCTCTATGTGTATGTGACATGATGTAAAAATCTGTGTATTAGTATGTGAATGGCTATAAACTGTCTGTATGGATATCTAGCAGGGTGTAAGAGTATTTGCATGAGTATGGGAATAGATGTTATACTGTCTGTATAAGCATGTGAATGGGAATAAAACAAATTCACTATATGTATGTGTAAGGGTGTGAGAGATTCAGCACTTGTATGGGAGATGGTGGGGGAGTCTCTGTGTGAATATTTGAATGGTTGCTACACTGCCTGTATAAGTATGAGAATGGGAATAAAGCAGGTCTCAATATGTATGTGAAAGTGTCTCGGAGTCTGTATGTAGCTATGTGAATGGGTATAAGGGTGTGTGTATGGATATGAGAGAGGGTGTGAGAGTATCTGTATAGGTATGCGAATGGGTATAAGGGTACCTGTATGGGTAGGAAACATGATCTCACAGTGTATATATGAATATGTGAGAAGGTCTGACAGTCCGTGTGTGGGTTTGTCAATTAACATAAATATCTGTACATGGTTTGTGAAAATATGTGAGAGTCTATGTATACATATAAGGATTATTATGACACTATCTGTATGGGTATGTGACAGGCTATGACAGTTTATGTATGAATGTGTGAAGTTTATGACACTAACTGCGTGGGTATGTGATAGGCTGTGACAATCTATGTATGGGTGTCTGACAGAGTGTGACAGTCTGTCTATAGATATGTGACAGGATGTCAGAGTCGCTGTATCAGTATATGAATAAGTATTACACTATCTGTATGGATAAGTGAGAGAGTGTAAGAGTCTCTCCATGACTATATCAATAGGTGTTACACTCTGTATAAGTACATGAATCGAAATAAAGGAGATCTGTATAATTATCTCAAAGGATGCCAGAGTCTAAGTATAGCTACTTAAATATGTATAACGCTGTATGTATGAATACGTGAGAGTGTGTATGAGTATCTCTATAGGTATATGAATAGTTGTGACAGTGTCTGTATAGATACGTGACAGGGTCTGACAGTCTATAAACGGATATCTGAGAGGGAGTAAGAGCCTGTGTATACATATCTAAATGGATATGAGTCTGTATATGAGTATATGAGAGTGTTTACCAGGGTGGGTGAACCTCTGTATGCATATCTCAAAGGGTCTCTACATCAGTATGTGAGAGGATATTAGGGTCTCTCTATGGGTATTTTTTGACAGGATGTCTAAGTAAATACAAGCAGATGACGGACGGAGCACTGAAACTTTTCAGAGCCCCCAGTCACAGATCTGTGTTGAATCCATCATCATTCTTTAACTCACTTTGCCACCCCAGTTCAGACCCATCTATATACAAATCAGTCTTGACCCTGTTCCTCATGGGAACAGTCCAGCCGAAACTGCCAAGCCAGGTCTTCCCTGAGCCAGAAACAAGCATCCTGGGACTGGTTTCGGGGTAACACCCCTCATCAGCCAGGCTAGCTTGACTCCAGTGGCAAAGTGAGTAAGGGATCCGCGTCTGGGCATACTCTGCCAACTTAGGGCAAACAAAGCAAACACAAGGAGATGATGGACAGAGCACTGAAACTTTTCAGATACTCACCCCCAGTCAAAGAGCTGGGTCGAATCCATCATCGTTCTTTAGCTCACTTTGCGTCCCCAGTTCGGACCCAGCCATATGCAAATCAGTCTTGACCCTGTTCCTCATTGGAACAGTTCAGCCCGAACGATGATGGATTCAACCTAGATCTGTGACTAGGGGTGAGTGTCTGAAAAGTTTCAGCGCTCACTCCATCATCTCTTTGTGTTTGCAGAATGTCTAAGTCACAGTATCAATATGTGAATGGGTATTACAGTATCTCTAATGGGTAAGTGAGAGGGTGTAAGAGTCTCTCTATAAGTATGTAATGGGTATCACGGTCTCTATAACTCTGCCAATAAGAATTAAAGAGCTCTATATGAGTATCTGAAAGAGTGTAACAGTCTAACAATAGGTATGTGATGCATGAGGGTGCATGTATATTTACATAAGAGGGTGTAAAAGTATCTCTATAGGTATGTGAATTGTTGTGACATTGTCTGTTTAGATATGTGAGAAGATCTAACAGTCTGAGAATGGATATGTCAGAGGGTATAAGACCCTATGTATAGGTATCTAAATAGATATACAGGTTTCTACATGGACAGCTCAGAGTGTGCGAGAGTCTGTGCATGGCTATAATAATGAATATCATTCTATTTGTATGGCTATGTGAGGAGTGTAAAGGTCTATGTATGTGTATGAGACAGGGTGTGTGAACCTCTGTATGCATATGTCAATGGGTATATTGAGTGTCTACATGGGTATATGAGAGGATGTAAGAGTCTCTATATGGGTATGTGAGAGACTGCGGCAGTCTGTGAATGGGTATGTGAGAGGATGTGAGAGCCTCTATATGAGTATGTGAATAGGTATAACTGTATCTACATGGGTATATGAGAGGGTGTGAGAGTCTCTGTATGAGTATGTAAATGGCCATAACTGTATCTACATGGGTATGTGAGAGTGGGTGAAAGTCTTTTTATGGGTATGTGAGAGGGGGTGACTCTGTAAGGATATGTAAATAGGTGTCAGGCTGTATAGGTATGTGTATGGGAATAAATGAAGTTTGAATGGGTTTGGTTTAGGGTGTAACAGTGCGTGCATGCATATGTGAGAGATTGTGAGAGTCTCTGCTTGGGTATATGAGAGGATGTCAGAGTCTCCCTATCAATATGAGAATGGGTATAACAGTGTCTGTATAAGCATATGAATGAGAATAAAGGAGGTCTAAATTAGTATAGGAACGCATGCACACAACAGCTTACTTCTGACTATTTAAATATATGCATTATTGTACCTTTTGATCTGTTACTATATGCATAGTTATATCATTATGTGTAAAAGGTAATATTTAACTAAACTCGCTCTCTTACTAAAAGCATCAGTGTGAACCTGCTCATCCTAATCTACATATCTTAGTATATGTTATTCTATAACTGTATACATAATAAAAGATCTTCATATCTCACTGCATACATTAGCATTTCACTCCTTGTGTCACTCCCTACATTGGGGTATACCTCTGTTTTGTTTTTCTTCACCAGTTTTTATTTATGGCTCCTGATTAATACACATTACTTTATTTTCATCTTCTACTCGCTCTGAACATTTCCTTTTACTATTGTGAAACATCTTACTCACTTTCATCCACCTTACTCACACTCAGTCCTTCTGTGTCAACTTTTTTTTATGCTCCAGCTTAATACACATACCTGGTAAAAGTGATTGTTGGTGAGTAATTTTCTTTCTCAATATCAGGTTGTCAAACTTGTCTCAAGAAATCACAGAAAAACTGAGCAAAAGAATGGTAAACCAGTCTCACACAAAGCAACTTGTAATGGCACCCTATTCACTATTGCTTTCAAGGTTACAGAGACTGCAAACAAATAGAAACAGTGGTTTCATTTTATTTCCTCCCTTTACTAATCATACAGCTCTTCTGAATGGTAATATTTCTTAACCCTTTGTTTAACTCCTCTAAAGAGAGCCCAATTCAGTAGCGAGTTTGGGCGGGATCCGTGGATTTACGAAGAAATCCGGGGTTGCCAGCACGGCCCCCATGTAACCTTGTAAAGAATCCGCAGACCCACTCGGTAAATCGAGATCTTTTTTTAAAACTATTCCCAAACACTACCACTTACACACCACTTCATAGCACAACCTAAATTTAGACCCAAACAAATCATATTCACTATTTCTCGTATAAACAATTTCTTCTCACATTAACATTCTCGCATTTTCTTCTTCCCTTCGCCCCATACTCCTGTAGCTCTGTTTCCATGGTAACCAATAATGTAACATTCTCTGTTAGCAGTAGGTCAGAAGTTCACAACTAACTTCCAAGGCAAATTTTACAGGAGTGGCTGAGTGTATTCAATTACAAACACATTCCTCATAACCAGTCTCACATATTCTTATTTTTTAATTTTTTGCACAACCTAGTTTTAATTACTACCTTATATACACCACCCAATGAAATGTGTTGTATTAAACTTTACTTGCTAGAGTTTTTTGTAACTGACATCACGTTGAAATCTGCCTCATTGAGCTGCAGACGTCTCTTTTGTGCTACTCCCCCATCCTTCAAAATGGTTAGAGTATGGATTGTGGTTCACAGTTTTGTGTTCTGGGTGAGAGAGTTTGCTAGAAACAGAGGTATTGACAGGGACCTAGGTTTGCCTAATATGTATATTAATTGGTTTGGCCAAAGAGGGTTAAAGTGTCATTAATTGCTTCCATTGGTTGAAAGCATTATGGAGAAGCAACATCCAGACCTCATGATTGTGCACTGTGGTGGCAATGACCTGGGCACAATGCTGGGGTAGGACTAGAAATCCTAATGAAGAATACCTTTGAACAATTAATGCAACTTTTCCCTCACACTGTTGGGTGTTTTCTAACAAATGCCAGAGGAGAAATGGAACTGGTCTTCAGACTTTTGTCCACAGATAGAAAAGGCCAGGAAACATGTTAATAAAACTGTTTCAGCATTCCTTGGAGACAATAACATGGGCACTGTTTACATTAATAACCTACGCTTCAAGATGCATGGATTATACAGAAGAGATGGTGTGCACTTCACAGATGAAGGCAACAGAGTGTTTCTGAACAACTTGAAACTTTGCATTCGCTTGTATATGTAGTCATCATATACACACAATGAACACATCAGCTCTTCTAAGAGCCACCCCATATCCCAAACAGTTGTTATTTCTATCTGTAAATCATCTTTTTAAATACATTTGTCAACTCCACGGATCCTTCGCGGATTCGCAAACCAAAAGTAAACATTCAATTCAAAAGAGCACACTTAATATTTCTAGTAAACATTTCTGAATGCATATCACAGTAGGGATAACAGGGTCTAAATGGGTATCAGCTTAGGTGCATAAGTGAGTTTCTCGATAGGTGTAAAAGTGTCTTTATGGTATATAAATGTCTGTGACAATGTGTATAGGTATGTAAATGGGAGTTACTGTATCTCTATCAGTATGTGAATGGGTGTATCAAAGTCTGTATGGGTTTTCTATGGGTGTAACAGTGTCTGTATGAGTTTGTAAATGGGTGTGACAGTAACTGTTTATGTGCATGAATGAGTGTCACAGTGAACGTATGGCTTTTGGAAATGAGTGTCACAGTGTCTGTATGGGTTTGTAAATGGTTGTGACACTGTATTTATGGGTAATTCAGTGGGTGTGATAGTGCCTCTCTGGGTTTGTAAATGGGTGTGACAGAGTCACTATGGGTATATGAAAAAGTGTGACAGTGTCTGTTTAGGTACATGAATGGGTATAGCAGTGTCTGTAAAGGTTTGTGAATGCATGTGACAGTGTCTGTATGGGTTTGTTAAATGGTGTAACAGCGTCCCTATCAGTATGTGACTGGGTGTGATAGTATCTGTTTGAGTATGTGAATGTGTGTTACAGACTGCATGGATCTGTAAATCAACGTGACGGTGTCTGTACAGGTTTGTAAATGGATGTAACAGTGTCTGTATGGGTTTGTAAATGGGTGTGCTAGTGCACCTATCAGTATGCAAACGGATGTGAGAGTGTCTGTTTCAGTATGTCAATGGGTGTCACAGTGTCTGTATAGGTTTTTAAATGGGTGAGACAGTGTCTGTATAGGTTTGTTAATGGGAGTAACACTGTAAATAGGTGTGGCAGTGTCTTTAATGATATATGAACAGCTATGGGTTTGAGAATGGGTGAGACAGAGAGTCCATGGGTATTTGAATGGGTTTGAAAGTGTCTGTTTAGGTACGTGAATGGGTGTGATAATGTCTCTGAGTTTATGAATGGGTGTGACAGTGTCTGTTTAGGTACATGAATGGGTGTGACAGTGTCTCTATGGGTTTGTGAATGGGTATGATAATCTCTGTATGGATTTCTGAATAGGTGTAACAGTGATTGTAAAGGTTTGTGAATGGGTGTGACAGTTTCTCTATGAGTATGTGAAAGGGTGTGACATTGTATGTATGGATTTCTCACTAGGTGTAACAATGACTATAGGTTTGTGAATGGGAGTGATAGTGTTTGCATGGGTATAAGAGTGGGTGTGAAAGTTTCTGTATAGGTATGTAACTGAATGTGACAGTATGTGTATGGGTATCTGAATGGGTGTGAGAGTAAGCCTGAGTGTAAAAATTAATATATATATATGTTCCTCCCCAAAATGTGTTTTGGGACCCCCCTTTTTCTTGGTCCCCGCTTCACGGATCACCCCAAAACTTTCCAGACTCCATCTGAAGTACTGGGCAAATTTTGGGGGAAGATTTCATGGAGATTCATCAAGCGGTTCCAAAGACATAGATATATGTAAATATACACATATGTATATATGTAAAAAAATATAGATATATATAACAGGAGGAGTAGTTGCCCCCCCAAGGATGTCCTTGGGGCCAACAACTCCTCCTGTTACTTCCAGTAAGTCCCACACAGCACAATTGCTGAGAGGTCTTCGGAGGCCATGCCCCCTTTCTCCACCATTCTGCAAACATGCCTCCTAGCGCACTACTGGTTGGGGAATGAAGTCCCCTTGGCTGCTGAGGAGAAAGGGGGTGGGGCCTACGGTAACATGCCAGTCCCGCATTTTTTAAAACATTTTTACTGGAGGGGGATTTCATTGCCCTGGGCCAATGTGGAGTCTGGGACCCCATCCCCGGGGCCAGGCCTTCTTTTAATGGAGGAGGGGGCTGATTTCGGCCCCAGAGACCTCATTCTCCAGGGCCTGGATACTTCTTTCCTTTTTTTATTTAAAAAAAGGGGAGGGCCCTACACGGCCCCCCTCGGCACAGGGACACCAACTGCCGGGGCCCGGCCTTTTAAAAAAAAAAAATTATAGTAGTGAGGGGGCTACGTGGCCCTCCTCTCTGGGCTGATTCCGACCCCAGGGACCCCATCCCCCAGGGCCTGACCATTTAAAGTAGAAAGCCCACTACGGTCACTGTGGCTCTCCAAGTCAGGCACTGATTTTGGACAGTGGGAGCTACTTAACATGCAGCTCCCTCTGTCCAAAAGCAATTCTTCTTGCTTTCAGCAAGTGAAAGCATTTCACTGCTCTCGCTTGCTGAAAGTGAGCACAGTTTGCTATGGCTTGGCAGAAGCAGTAATGCTCCCACCAATCCATAGCAAATTGCAATATCCCGGGGGTGGGCACCCCGGGACATTGCAGGAGGCGGCCCTGGTGGGTGACAGCCCCCAGGGCCATCTTTTTAGGTCGAGCCTAGAGCCAGCGTGCATGCGCTGCTCTGCGAGGCTTATTGTAAAGGAATAGGTGAATAGAAGCTCCGCCCACTCTCCGCCCATATTTGCTATTGGCTTGCGTCATTGTCTGTCCTAAATTATGGCTTCTGATTCATCAACAGGCTTCTTAGTCCCTCCTTTGTACCGCCTCCTCTTCATTTGTCACCTCCCATTGCGAGTGGCCCCTTTAGTTCGGTTGTTACATGGTACTGTTATTTAGACTGTGAGCACTATTTTCTTTAATGAGGTTCTCCTACTGCAGGCACGACATGCTTTGGTGCCTTCTTTACTCCCCCCTCCCTCCCGTTGTCGTGCCTTCTCCCCCCCGCCCTCCCTTCCGTTGTCCGTGCCTTTTCCCCCCGCCCTCCCTCCTGTTGTCTGTCTTCTCTCCTGCCCGCTCTCCTGTTGTCCGTGCCTTCTCCCCCCCGGCCTCCCAATGTCTGTGCCTTCTCCCCCACCCGCCCTCCCTCCCGTTGTCCGTGGCTTCTCAGCACCCCCACGCCCTCCTTCCCGTTGTCGTGATGCCTACCATTTGCAATGCAATAGGTCTCGCGTAAATGCGAGACCTATTGCATTGCAAATGCTTGTCTGATTCTGTTTTGCGATCGGTCGTGCTGAGTTGCAGCAGTTGAACCGAGCATGCCTGGTTTGAGGAGAGGGTGTTGTTTTACTACAAATAGGATTACCAAAATCAAGGCGCGTTAGAGGAAATTTAATCACGTCATTACTAAACCGAAAGTAGCTTCGGTGGCGCAGTTGCTATTCTGCAAATTTGTAAGTATTTTGTGCTAATCGAAACACTAGTGAACTGATTTCAACTTTCTTGATGGAGTATTTCTAATGCTTTCAATTGAAAAGAGTTCCACGCTGTGGGTTTTAAAAGCAATGTGTATTTCAACAGTCACATCTGCGTATCTCAAAATGTCTCTGTAATTGTGAAACAGAGATAAGTAAGGTAACGGCGTTACCACGGTACTCACGCTTCTTTAATCTTCCCAGAAACATGCCTTAAAACATGCACACGATTGTTTAGAAGCGAAAACTACAGCAGAAAACCCACAAAATGTTTAGAACGGAAAATGAATTTCGTGCACAACAACCTGCCTGCTAGCAAATCTGTTTAAATTCACACGTTGCTTAGTCCAGACCATTATGTTGTATTGCTGTAGAGGGAAAAAAATGACTGTGTCACAAAGCAACGGCAACATGTGTGTGAGTTTTTTTTTTAAACAGCAGATTTAAGTTTTCCATATCCATGCGTGAGTAGATTATCCAGTCCAATATTTGCTGTGGGACTTGTCCGACTTTCTGTTGGATAGACAGAGCTACAAATCCCAAAATGTAAAGAGAAAGAAACATGAACTGAATGAGTTAGTCATGTATGGATTTGGAAAACCTGACAGCTCTGTGCAGGGAACCAGCAGCCTCTTGATAACTTTCTAGGAGGAACAGCCCTGCCAAATTTCCAGTGTCCATGCATGACATGCTGTCCCAGTACAGTTTTTGGGGAATTCTGAGACTTGTCGTGTACATTCCTTTCTAAAACGGGACGACAAGTCCCAGAATTCAACAACAAAAAACTGGCGTGGAGCAGCACTTTCCGCATGTACCTGAAAAACTTGACAGCTATGGAAAACGAGCATTTGCAATGCAATAGTTCTCGCATTTGTGAGAGTTTGAGCAATTGGTGTTGTAAATCACAATGGCCTTTATTTATGTGTTTTGAAAACCTGCAAGCGTGCGTAAACACGCACTTTGTACTTATAGTCCTTGCTTAAGAGAGGCAAGGCTGGCAGTAAAAGAGGCGCAGTTACTGCCAACCTTCCTTCTTGTAAGAAACAACAATAAGTACAAAGTGCATGTTTACGCACTGCTTGCAGGTTTTCAAAACACATAAATTAAAGGCAATGTCATTTAAAATGCCAATAGCTCAAACTCTCGCAAATGCGAGACCTATTGCATTGCAAACGCTTGTTTTTTTTAGAATATGCCCCGGTAAGATCTATATTACCTACTATATTAACTACTGGCGGTCTCCAGTAGGCAGTTATATTTAGGACCATGTTTCCATAGGAAAAGTGTTTTTTGACTTGCCTACATGTTTGGCGCTGTTTGATGAATCTTCAAGACATTTTCCCAAAACAGTGTCATAGTAGGTCTTGTTGTGCATGTAAAATTTTGGGGTGGGCCATCAAGCGTGGTCCAAATAAAAGGGGGGGTTTGAAAGAAGTGCATTTCCAGTTTTAATTCCCATAGGAGCTTTGAACACAACTACAACCTGAACCGCTGGACGGAATTACACCGAATTTGGCTGAAAGGTAGATTTTGTTACACAGATCACACTTTCACTTATTTGGTGTATATCTGTTCAGTAGTTGTTGAGAAATTTAAGGAAATTCAAAATTGTGTATCTACGATTGCGGCTAACTCGTGACAATTTCATGATTAATCGCGAATGTGCACACCAACAGGAATGCTTTGATTGGCTGGCTACAACCTGAGCTGAGAGCAGATAGTTGTTTTCACCATTTTACCTCTTTGGAGCAGTCCCTGGGGCTCAAACCAAATGGCAGAAAGTGGCCTATGTGGTTAAGTTGGACCCTGACCCCATGAGAGGAATATAGGGGCTGCTTGAGGAACCCCTTATGAGTATAATAATATGTCTAAGAACAGTTTTTTTCCTCTCACGATATTTGTGAGTTCACCATGACTGTCAGCAAGGCCCCCGTGTAATATCGCAATGAAGTCGTGAATATACATCGTGACGACTTCACGAATATCACTGAAAAAATAAAAATGTGTTTACACACCCATCCTCAGTCTCACTTAGACACTTGCACACCCACTTTCAGACCCATTCTGAGACTGATGCTCCACTCACAGATGCACTCAGACTCTCATAAAACCACTCGCAGACCCACTCGGATACTAATACACCTACTGATAGATCCGCTCAGACACTCATACACCAACTCACAGATCCACTCAGAGACTCATGCATTCACTCACAGACCCGTTCAGAGACTCAGATACCCACTCACTGACCCACTCAGACACTCAAGCACTCACTCACAGACTGATACAGACACTCACACACTCACTCACAGACCCATTGGTATTCTGACACAGATCCACTCAGACCCTCATGCAGCCATTCACAGACCCACTCAGACACTCATGCACTGACTCATAGTACCACTGAGAGACTCATGTACCCACTCACAGACCCACTTAGAGAGTCATGCCCACTCACAGACCCACTAATAGACTCATGCACAGACTCACAGATCTACTCAGAGGCTCATGTACCAACTCAAACCCCAGTCACATACTTATGCACCCACCCGTACACCTACTCAAAGACTCACACCCAGTCACAGACACACTCAGAAACTCATGCACCCACACACAGACCTAATGAGACACTCCCACTCACAGACCCACTCAGTTATGCATCCACTCACAGACTTACTTGGAAACTCATGTACCTACTCAAAGGCCCACTCACAGACTCATGCAGCAACTCACAGACCCACTCAGTCATACACCCACTCACAGATTCACTCAGAGACTCACGCACACACTCACAGACCCACTCAGACACTCGCAGACCCACTAATAGACCCACTCAGACACTCACTCACAGACCCACTGAGAGACTCATGCATCCACCCACGGACCCACTCAGATACTCACACACCCACTCACAGATCCACTCACAGTTTCATGCTGTCACTCACAGACCCACTCAGAGACTAATGCACCCAGTCACAGACCAACTGTTGCAAGGTGGATATATTATGTGATATGGCTGGTGGGCCATATCATGTAATACTAACATGATACTCAAAAGTGGACCTCTGATTCACTCTTAGAAGCCTTAGGTCAGTCCTGGTAAAGTGGCGCAGAGCAGTAAGGTATACTTAGAGGAGCAAATAAGTGACACGACTCGAAAGAAACCTTGACACCAGTTTATAAAAATAGATTGTATTTTTATATAATAATTGACACCAAAATGAACTTGATACGTTGTAGATAACTGGAGTTATCGATTTTCAAAATATTAACAATAAATGCAATGAAAGCTGTCAAATGTTCACCATTAAAGTACATGGGAGAAAACACTTAGCAAAACAAAGATGCGGGCGAGTTCAAACTAACCCTTTTGTGGTTAAGGTTCTGCGGGGCCCTAGACCAAGACTCAGTAGTCACTACTTTGTTACCTGGCCCAGGGAGCCCTGGTGCAGATGCTACTTGGCTGTGTTTGGTGCTGACGGGATCCGCGGGAGCTGTCAAAATATGGAGCACTTGGCAAAACCACACATTACAATGATGTTACACTCTACCCTCAAATATTAGAGTCTTTTGGGGTCCCAGGACCCAGGTGGAACAGCTAGATTTCTTCTACCTTGCTTGATGGCTCCGGGTGAAGAGGTAGCTGGCAACTGTCAATCACCAGGGGCTGGTTGGTGCCAACAAAGATGCTTTGTCGCACACTCAATGACACCAACTTCAGGATGCAGGGACACAGCAGCGGGGCCATTGACGATGTTTGTTGCTGTCACTGTGAGTTGCTCACTTAAGGGGTCGATCACCTGACTGGTGATCACCAAGCCTTGGCTGTGGCAAATGTAGCCTCCGAATACTTTGGCAGCTGGAGCTCTACAGCAGTGGACTAGCGGCTCAAAACTTGACGTGAGCTTGGCTACCACTCTGTGCTTGCAGGACATCACTTCTCTTCAGGTTCATTCTCAACAGGCCCAGCAGGTCGCAATTCTTGTGATGCAGCACGTCGATTCTTCTGCAGGGTGCAGGTGACTGGTTTCACCAGTCAGAGGAGTCTGTTTTGGCTTTCTGGTGTCTACTGGAGTCCCTCTTTCTGGGCGCAATGAGTCCTGTCTTTGGTGACTGCGTCTTCTTTGTGTCTCTTCTCAGATTCCAGAATAGATCTGGAGTTCTGGTGCCAGGGGAGCCTCTTAAATCCTATTTTAGGGGACATTAAGGGTGTGAGGGACAGTGGCCAATCTGCTACTTGTTCCTGCGGTTCACCCGCCCTTATAGTGACAACATCCTGTGGGAGTATGTCACTGTGCTACCGAGAATACTCTTTTTTAGTGTCTGTCAAAATTGCAGAACCCTTCCCCGGTTGTACAGACCTCTTAGCTCACCCTAACCTTTTGGGGTTGTATGCCTCCTGACTACCTAATTTTCCTGCCTGTCATGTGGACAGGGGGGGAGCCCTTTGTCCTTGAGTGGGGGACAAGATATTATATATCAAGGGTGGTGAAAGTTTTTGAGGCACACCACCTTGATCACTGTAAACACTAGCCATCCTGGGTGGGTGGAGGTGTGACCTCCTTCCTGCCTAGGACTTTGTCTCTGTCCTGAGCAAGTGCGAGCACATTCCATCAGAAGGACAGACAGACTGTCTTGGCAGCAAACGGCTTGGGGAAACCTGCAAGTCATTGCATCACCAACGACCCCACCACCGCCAGAGCCAACCTGCACGACGGGATGAGAGACGTCGCCGACTGGATGAGGAACAGCCGCCTTAAACTGAACTCAGACAAGACGGAAGTCCTCATCCTGGGCTCATCACCCTCCGCCTGGGACGACTCCTGGTGGCCCCCGGCCCTGGGCACCGCACCCAAGCCAACGGACCACGCACGCAACCTGGGCTTCATCCTGGACTCCTCCCTATCGATGACCAGACAAGTCAACGCCGTCTCATCTTCATGCTTCAACACCCTGCGCATGCTCCGCAAGATCTTCAGATGGATCCCCACTGAAACCAGGAAGACCGTCACCCAGGCACTCGTCACCAGCCGACTGGACTATGGGAACACCCTCTACGCCGGAACCACAGCCAAACTTCAAAGAGACTCCAGCGCATCCAGAACGCCTCCGCACGACTCATCCTGGACATCCCCGACACAGCCACATCACCGTACACCTGAAAGACCTGCACTGGCTCCCCGTCAGCAAGAGAATCACGTTCAGACTCCTCACCCACGCACACAAGGCCCTCCACGACCTGGGCCCAAAGTACCTCAACGACCGCATGTCCTTCTACACGCCCACACGCCAGCTACGATCAACCAGCCACGCCCTCGCCACCGTACCACGCATCCGCGCAGAACCACCGCCGGAGAAGATCCTTCTCCTACCTGGCGGCCAAGACCTGGAACTCCCTCCCCACTCACCTTCGGCGAACCCAGGACCATCTCGCCTTCAGGAAGCAGCTCAAGACCTGGCTGTTCGAGCAGTAACTTACCCCCTCCCCCAGCGCCTTGAGACCCTCCCGGGTGAGTAGCGCGCTCTATAAATGCCGTGATTGATTGATTGATTGATTGGAGCTTTGTATTTTATGGGGGCAGGGTGGCACCCCTGTGTATACCAGCTCACCCTCAACATGAGAATTGTCTTGGGCTGAAAAACCATGGTGTTTGATACCAAACACGACACAAATGTGGTTGTTCTGAAATGAAGTTGGCTATCTCAAGTTTCCTCAGTAGCCAGTCCATGTTACTCTATGGACCGCTGGTCACTTACAGTAAAACCTTGTCTTACAGGGTTACAGTAGGGATTTATATGTGTAACATATATATCCACACCTTTAATATAATGCACTCCACCTCCTGGGCTTAGGAGGCCAACCTTAAGAGTGACTTACTTACATTAAGACAGTGATGTGGCTCTGCAGCACATGGTGTGTTCAGAGTCACTCTCACAATAAATTGCTGCTGCGATGGGGACCCTCTTATCACCTTTGCCCTGGATACCACTGGTACCATCTACTAGGAATTTACAAGGAGTGATAAGTGCTTGGCAATTGGGTGTACCAGTTCAACAGTTACAGGTTAAAGGGAAAAGCAGGTCCCAGTGCACTTTCAGACCTATAAAGACAGCATCTAGAGAAAAAAGTGGGAATGACCTTGGCAAAAGGGCACTTTCTAACTTGACCCTCTTCCAGATGAAAGGTGATGGGCACTAACCTCCCTCATGGTAGTTCTCATCGTCAAGTGGAAAAACCTGGAAAGGCCATCTGCATTCGCATGGTCAGTCGCTGGTCAGTGATCCACTACAAAGTTTATTCCTTGTAGGGAAATGGACCACCTCAAAATCTTAGGGTTCTCTCCTCTCATCTGCATCAGCCACCTGAGAGGCCTGTGGTCGGTTTGAACTTTGAATTGAGTCCCAAACAAGTAGGGTCTTAGCTTCTTCAGGGATCACACCACACAAAGGCTTCCCTCTGAATGGCACTCCAATGTTGCTCTCTAGGGAGGAGTCGCCTGCTAATGTAGGCAACTGGTTGATCCTTTCCCTCATCGTTGGTCTGTGACAACACTGACCCAATCCCATGTTCAGGTGTGTATCGTTTGAACAATGAACTGTTTCCCATAATCAGATGGTTTCAAGATAGGTGCTGAGCACATGGCTGCTTCCAGGGTATCAAAGACATTTTGACAGCCTGTCATCCAAATGACTTTCTGTTGGAAGTAATAAAGACAGGAACGGGATAGTAGGGAATACTTCTTTATTGGCCATCCAACTCTCCACAAACAGCCTAGGAGCCCCAACATTCTAAGGTGAGCTCTAGCAGGGAGATACCAATCAGGAGGGAAAGGGAGGGGTGGACAGGATATACCATGACGGAGTGCAAGATTATAACACACCTCCCTTCCTATACAACAAGGGAGAGGCAAAACTATAGTAACCAAGTGACACAAGTACATACAGAATAACGCCTAATAGGTTAGGACTGGCATGACTAAGAAAATGGGTAAGCATATGCCCCTAAAGAGAAAACATTACTAATGTATACAATACTTATGCATGTGTACGTTACATTACAGATCTTACAATCTTGTCACAGCTCCACCATTGCCCATTATCAAGGAGAACAACATTGTCAAAAGCCTTAGCAATCCGGCAAGGGGGGTAGAACTTACTTTGACTGTGCCAGTCTTTTGTGCTTCTCTTGACTTGCACCACATCACCTACTTCCCAGTTGGGGACTTTAACGCCGTTCTTTTGGTCGTACCATTCTTTGTATTTGGTTTGGTGCAAATTAATCTTCCTAGTAACCTCTTCAGGATTATGGGTTGTCGCCCTGCCTCCTTCCAGCCAACTAGGGTTGAACTTGGTGCACGGTTCTCTTCTGCGGAGGGAGACGAAAGGGGAGATCCCCGTCACTGGGTTTGGGGAGGTGTGATATGCCCATAGACAATTGCGTAGGTGAGCTTCTACGTCGTGACCATTGGTAACAGCCAATTGAATGTGTTCTTTGATCAACCTGTTAGCCCTCTCGACTAGGCCGTTTGCTTTTGGGCAATATAGTGCAGTCAATTCATGTTTTATGTTCATGTTGTCTAGGAATTCCTTCATGGTCTGGGAGGTAAATTGTACCCCATTATCCGTGATCAAAATTGAGGGTATGCCCTCCTTTGAAAACACATCTTTGAGGAACTCCAAAACTGTATTCGTGTTGACACGATGTACAAACTTCTGGGTAATCCAATGTGAAGTGTAGTCAATTAGGACCAGCATGAATCTCTTCTGGACACCCAGGTTGTCCAAAGGTCCTATGATGTCCATGGCTAGTTTGTTCCACGGCTTGGTTGGTACCTTGACGGGGGCTAGGGGTGCTTTCCGCAGAGTTTTAGACTTGTCGCTCTTGGCACAGCTTACACAATCCTTGACTTGTTGTTCTGCCATGGTGTCCATCTTGGGGAACCAGAAGTTCTCCCTGATTCTACGTTTTGTGATGTTGCGTCCCAAATGCCCTTCATGCGCCAATTCTACTATTCTTTTCCTGAGACCAGTAGGTGGTATTACTCTGCTTTGGCTGTACACTCTGTTCCCAATGAGACTCAATTCGTTTCGGACTTCCCAATATTCTCTGAGTTCTTCCTCAAGGTCGCTTATCTTGTTGGGCCACCCTTCTCTCGTAATAACCTTGAGCCTGCACAGTACCTTGTCGTCCTCCATGTGCTTGTCCCATTCTCCTTCCGTGATGGCAGGGTCATCTACTATCATGATGGGACTGTCTAACATTTCTTCATGATCCTCTGTTATTAGAGGAGTCCTTGATAAGAAATCGGCAATTCTGTTTTCTTCCCCAGGTACGTACTCCACTTTGAAGTTGAAGTTCTCGAGTCCCAATATCCCAGGTGGAACAGCTAGATTTCTTCTACCTTGCTTGATGGCTCCGGGTGAAGAGGTAGCTGGCAACTGTCAATCACCAGGGGCTGGTTGGTGCCAACAAAGATGCTTTGTCGCACACTCAATGACACCAACTTCAGGATGCAGGGACACAGCAGCGGGGCCATTGACGATGTTTGTTGCTGTCACTGTGAGTTGCTCACTCAAGGGGTCGATCACCTGACTGGTGATCACCAAGCCTTGGCTGTGGCAAATGTAGCCTCCGAATACTTTGGCAGCTGGAGCTCTAAAGCAGTGGACTAGCGGCTCAAAACTTGACGTGAGCTTGGCTACCACTCTGTGCTTGCAGGACACCACTTCTCTTCAGGTTCATTCTCAACAGGCCCAGCGGGTCGCAATTCTTGTGATGCAGCACGTCGATTCTTCTGCAGGGTGCAGGTGACTGGTTTCACCAGTCAGAGGAGTCTGTTTTGGCTTACTGGTGTCTACTGGAGTCCCTCTTTCTGGGCGCAATGAGTCCTGTCTTTGGTGACTGCGTCTTCTTTGTGTCTCTTCTCAGATTCCAGAATAGATCTGGAGTTCTGGTGCCAGGGGAGCCTCTTAAATCCTATTTTAGGGGACATTAAGGGTCTGAGGGACAGTGGCCAATCTGCTACTTGTTCCTGCGGTTCACCCGCCCTTATAGTGACAACATCCTGTGGGAGTATGTCACTGTGCTACGAGAATACTCTTTTTAGTGTCTGTCAAAATTGCAGAACCCTTCCCGGTTGTACAGACCTCTTAGCTCACCCTAACCTTTTGGCGTTGTATGCCTCCTGACTACCTAATTTTCCTGCCTGTCATGTGGACAGGGGGAGCCCTTGTCCTTGAGTGGGGGACAAGATATTATATATCAAGGGTGGTGAAAGCTTTTGAGGCACACCACCTTGATCACTGTAAACACTAGCCATCCTGGGTGGGTGGAGGTGTGACCTCCTTCCTGCCTAGGACTTTGTCTCTGTCCTGAGCAAGTGCGAGCACATTCCATCAGAAATCGGCAATTCTGTTTTCTTCCCCAGGTACGTACTCCACTTTGAAGTTGAAGTTCTCGAGTCCCAATATCCATCTACTTATGCGCGGAGTACAGTTCTCCATTCCTTTCACCGTAAAAATGGAGGTGAGGGGCTTGTGGTCTGTCCGGATAGTGAAATTCAACCCCCACAAAAGAACTTGAAGTGCCTCACGGCCCAGAAACACGCCAGGGCTTCCTTTTCGATTACGGAGTAATTGTGTTCTGCACTCGTGAGGCACCTGGATGCAAAGGCAATGATCTTCTCTTCTCTGCCTTCCTTTTGTATTAGGGTGGCTCCTAGTCCTTTGTTTGAAGCATCTGTGGTGAGAATGGTCATTTTCCTAAAGTCAAATGACCCTAACGCCGGCGAGTTCAAGATCTCCTCTTTTAGCTCGTCCATTACACTATTGTGCTCTTCATTCCATACGAAGTCTTTGTTCTTCTTCAAGAGATTTTGCACCAGTTCACATTTAGCAGAGAAGTTTTTGATGTACTTGGACATGTATTCCATGAGCCCCAAGAAGGATTTAAGTTCCTCCTTGTTCTTCAGATATGGGGTATCTTTTACAGCGCCAAGCAGGCTGTTTTTGGCCTGAATCCTTCCTCGGAAATAGAGTGTCCCAAGTAGTCAACGGATGACACTCTAATTTTGCATTTGTTCCTTTGTACTGTCAACCCAGCGTCCATGAGCTTCTGGAATACCAGTTTAAGGGTGTAATCATGTTCTTCTACGCTGCGCCCATACACCAGAATGTCGTCCTGGAAACACATCGATCGGTCCACTCCCTTCAAGATTTGCTGCATTATTTTTTGGAAGACCGCCGCAGCCGACGCTAATCCGAACGGCATTCTCCTGAACATGAACGCACCCTGGGGAGTGATGAAGGCAGTGAGTGGCCTGGATTCTGGGTGGAGATCCACCAGGTCGATTATGTTGAAGTACCTTGCCTGGTCCATGGTGCTGAGCATCTCGTTGATATTAGGCAAAGGGTGCCTCTCCACCCAAATGCTTTCGTTGAGGCTGCGTAGGTCCACACACAACCGAATGCCTTCGCCATTGGCCTTAGCTGTGATAACTACTGGGGCCAACCATTCGGAGCAATCCACAGGCTGAATGACACCCATGTCACACAATTTACTCAACTCCTTCTCCAATGGTTCCCTCATTTGTTGTGGTACTGGACGCAATTTGTGGACCACAGGCTTGGTGCCGGACTTAAGTTTGATTCTGTGTTGGAAATCATGCAGACAACCCAATTTCTCTTGAAACAATGCCGGAAATTCCTCGCAAATGGTGTCGCTTCCTTGGTTTCCTTCGGTAAGTAGGACTTTCTCCCTACTGTTTGGGTCCAGGATGATGCCCAGTTCCTTTTGGTGCTGACATCCTAGCAGGTTGGATCCCGATTCGACAATGTATACTTTACCGAAAGCTTTCCTGTCTTTGAATTGTATATTCATCTCCTTCATTCCCATGAGAGGTATCGGTTCCTTGCTGTACCCTGTGGTAGAAATGTCAGGTTTCTGCAGGGAGCTTACCCTTTGCTCCCCAAAATTCTCAAAATTATTTTTGTTTAACAGGGTGAACGGGGAACATGAATCTGCAAACATGGTGACATTTTTATTGTCCAGTAATACATTGCACTTAGGATAAATGGCATTAATAGAACCCGCATTACTTTTAAGCTGTAGCACATATTTCTTTTCGCTCAGGGTCACACATTTTATTTCTTTGTTCTGTGCCTTACCAACCTCCCTCTCACTGTCTTTGGTGTGGGGTTCCCCTTCTCTGCATACCCTGGCAAAATGCCCCCTCCTGCTACATTTTTTGCAGGTCACGCTTCTGGCAGGGCACTGGATGTAATTTGCAAAATGATTACTGCTACCACACCTGTAACACTTAAAATTTCTTTCATTGTCCAACATTCTGCTACTCATGCCTCCTTTATATTTCACTTTGTACACTTCACCCTCTTCTTCTTTCTCCTGAACGTTAGCTACAACCTCAGTGTTAGGCTTCATTTCTTTTATGCACTTGGCTGTATGCTCAACGGATTTTGCAATCTCAACAGCTTCTCTCAATCCGGGGTTTTTTGCCAAGAGTTTCTCTTGGATGCGAGTATTATTTGTGCAGCGCACCAGTTGATCCCTTATAAGTGAATCCGTGAGATTGCCAAATTCGCACAATTGCGTGAGACCCCACAATGCAGCAATATAATTTGAGACTGACTCCTGTTTCCCTTGTACCCTATTGAAGAATTTGTGGCGCTCTAAAACTACGTTTACTTTATCGCCAAAGTGTGTCTCTAACTTGCCCATTGTACGTACAAACAAGTCCACTTCTTTACCCTCTTCTCCCCCCACTGGTTCTGGCAATGTCTCGTATATTTTCCGTCCATGTACGCCTAAATTATGGAGAAGGATATGCTGTTTGCGTAAAGGGGTAAAGCGCTCCCCCCCAATGGCTATGATATACGATTCGAACAGCTTGAACCACTCCTTCCAACATATCTCTGGTTCACCTATCTCGTTAAGGAAGGGGGGAGGTTGGCTCATGCTCGCCGCTGCCATCATGTACAACACGGCGTAGGGAACTCAAGAGGTAAAGAACTCTGGGCAACAGGATAACCCGTAAGGGAACACTGCGGAGCACACAAAAAATGCCAACCCACAGGTCAAGGACATGGAGGGGGAGAAACGACACTCTGGTCAAGAACAAGGGAATTTTATGACAAGAAAGAGGAGTAGAGAGTAAGACTGTGAAATGTAGGCAGCAACAGTACCTTAGGCCTCGAATCCCCCTACTCTTCCGAGGTGTAGGCAAGGATAGGATTACTAACTTGCTGTCCCCAGTTCGAAATAGATCAAACTGCACGATGGAGCGCTGACGATGGCAAACTGCGGCAGCAGGAAAATTGCAGGGCAAATCAGCAGGACTGGAAACGCTCACTCGTGCATAGGTGGGCCGCAGAAGATGCCACGTCTGACAGGAAATTGAATGAAGGAACGCTTCCGAAGCGCACCACAGCTGAAAGTCCCTCGCTAAAGGCGGCAACAGGAAACAAATCGGAGAACTCCTGAAGTCTAGAGCGCTCCCTCGCACAACGGTGGTCAGCGGTAATTCAACGCGCCTGACAGGAACTTGTGAGAGGAATGCTTCCGTGATGCACCCACTGACGGAACCTCGCGTTTGGCAGATCTACGATTATCCGATGTCCTTCATCAAGGCTGTATCCCAGGTCACACACACTGCTTCGGAGCCGGAGAGATGAAGGAGACGGCGAGGATAACTCCAGCCTGCTGCACGGAGGTGAGTAATCCGGAAAGCGATGGCAAATTGTCACGTTGTCGGGTTCAGCACAACTTCACCGCTACACCACAGGGCCAAGGTTTCTAAGGCCCCCCAATGTTCTCGTAAAACTGATAAGCCAGATGCGGTTGATGCCCTCAAAAGTGGAGCACTGGCACGGTTCTTCTTAACTAGTATCTTGGCAAGCCAGCACTCTTCCTATTGTATATACTTTTCCACGGTGCAGCTAACCATCCGTACACTAGTACGTTCCTCACAATAGCACTCTCCCGATGTGGAAAGGCTTTAAGCATAGAGCACGTTCACACCATAAAATCTTTTTGAATAGTCTGATTGGTCGTCTTACTGGTAGATGTAAGCAGGAACTGGAATAACTGATGTCCGGTTGAACTCTTGGATTCTTCTTAACATTGCTCGCCACAATGGAACATAGATGGAGAGTGTACTCAGAGGGGAAATGGCCAAAACTGCCCCCTACGCAGTAATCTCGTCGCCAGTGTTGGAAGTAATAAAGACAGGAACGGGATAGTAGGGAATACTTCTTTATTGGCCATCCAACTCTCCACAAACAGCCTAGGAGCCCCAACATTCTAAGGTGAGCTCTAGCAGGGAGATACCAATCAGGAGGGAAAGGGAGGGGTGGACAGGATATACCATGACGGAGTGCAAGATTATAACACTTTCTTTGGCTGCTTCTTTGACGTCAACTCCTTCATGTGTGAATAGGACTCAGCCACACTCTCAACAAGGGTCAGAAGTCTCTGCCCTTCACTGAGAATAACTTCCAAAGTAGAGAGCCTCAGTGTTGGCAACCTACCTTCCTCATGTTGTAAGCTCTCTCGAAAGCTGCAAACCACTTGGTTATGTCATCTCATCACTAAATCTGGGAAACATCTTTTTGGGGACTTTGGGTTCTAAAGACTCATCTTTATCTCTGTCAAAATTTCTGCCACTATCTCTGGGAACCAGTCCCAACTTAGCTCTCTTGATTTCAAGGGCTATAATCCTTTCATCCAAGTTCAACGCTTTCTCCTCCAAGAGGTTTCATTGAGCTGGTCATGGAAGCATCCTACCCCCACTACCAGTAGAGGGAACTCTAGAGAGACCTCTGTCACTTCACACTGGTGTAGGGGGTCTGGGAAAGATCTGTGACTCAGGGTCATAGGAGCCTTCCTCTACATCAACCTGGGGTGTGACCAACTCCTCTCCTTCTTCTGCTTGGTGTACAACAGAGGAGTGGTCATTCCAATCTAGGTTTTCTACCGCACAATCCTTGATGGCCTACTCCAGGTCCTCTCTCTTAGAGGTTGCTCTAAAGCTAATGCCTCTAATCTTGCAAAATGCCCTCAGACCATTGATCTTTAGGATAGAGAGAATGAGCTGATCGAGGCTTAGGACATTCTCAATTATGGACTACTTTTTTAGAAGTTATGGAAACCTATTTAAAACCTAAACTGCTTTTAAAAACTTCCTTCCTAAATTTACAAAACACCTTTAAACTTTTAACACAAGTGGAATAGGGATGTAACACAGGGCCCTAGCAATTACTATCAGCTTTTAGGAAAATCAAAAAAAATCTTTACCTTAAGTATAAAGACAATTTGAATAATTTCTTTGTGCACTGGGAAAACTACTCATAGCTAGGTGGTAGAAATGAAACACAGGTTCTAGATCCGACCGCTGAAACACCAATGTTGCAAGGTGGGAGTATTATGTGGTATGGCTGGTGGGCCTTACCATGTAATACTAACTCAAACACAAAAGTGGACCTCAGATTCACCCTTAGCAACCCTAGCTTGGTCCTGGTAAAGTGGGGCGTACTTAGAGGAACATGTGTGAAGCATTTCACAGCACCTGCATTGATAATAAGTAAGTGACACAACTTTGACTCTAATTTATCAAAATAGATTGTATTTTTATATAAATATTGACACCAAAGCGAACTTGATACGTTGCAGATAACCTGAGTTATCGATTTTCAAAGTATTAAAGATAAATGTAATGAAAGCTGTCAAATGTTCACCATAATAATCAATGGGAGAAAACACACTAAGCAAAATAAAAGTTGCAGAGTGAGTACAAACAAATCCTCTCGTGGTTAAGGCTCTGCAGGGCCCTTGACCAAGAATCAACAGTCACTACTTCATTACCTTGCTTAGGGAGTCCAGGTGCAAAGGTTACTTTGCTGTTTCTAGCACTGATGGAATCTGCGGGAGCTGTAAAAAAAATGTTGCACTTGGCAAAACTACGCTTTACAATGAAGTTACACTCTACCCTCAGAAAGTGGACACGAGAACAGCTGGATTTCTTCTACCTTGCTCGGAGGTGCAGAGGTAGCTAGAAGCTGTCAATTTTGCCCAGGAGAAGTTTGCGGAGTTGCGTTCTATAGAACTCCTCAGAGTGGTTAAAAAACTCCACTGTGCTATGCGGAGTTCTGCGGGCAGGTGGAGTTTACAGGCATGCCCATTTATATTGTGATGGACAAGGCAGTGTGTCCTTGTGTTCCAAATCATGCACAAATGGGACCACGTGTTCTCTTGTGCATCCTTGCATTCCAATTCTGCACGACGTGATTTGCATGGGCGCTGCCATCTTGTTTTTCCACTCTCTGTGATGGTGCTCAGCATAATTTTCAATCCCTCTTTAATCTCTTTAATCCTCCACCTATCAAACTTATCTACCCCTCATTTTTATTTATTATATTAGTGTGTGTCTTTGTGTTTGTGCATTTACATTTTTTGGTGTTTTTCATGACTTTTTGTATTTTGTTTATTTTTCCCTTACTTCTTTATTTCTTCTTTCCTTCCTTTTACTCTTCCTGTTTTTCTAATCTTGCCTTACCCTGCCATGTCAGAGGTCGCCTACCTTGCGGGACACACTGCCGCCCAGGTGTGCAACCCCGGGCAACCTTCAGTGAGGAGGAGGTGGCAGCACTAGTTTTTTTGTGTAGCGCCACCTCCTCTATATGCTGGTAGCAGGCGGCAAGCCTGACAGTGGATACCCCCTGCAAGAGAGTCAACTGCACCGGGGAAGCATGTGCCGGTGCGTGGAGCACATCAGCCAAGTTCAGTACACAGTCCAGCAGCTGATGCACTGCTGGGCAGAAATTCTTGCCCGGGAGCAGGACCTGCTGGACATGCTCAGTGTAAAGATTCCAGAGCTCGGTGAGTAATAATTTAGTTGTGTTTCTACAGTGCTTAAAACAAAATTCTGAATAGCAGCTCACACTTAGAGGTAAGCTATATTTAGTTTACATTAAGACTATTACTATTATGTGATCCAGTTTCTAGTTTCTGTTAGGCAAGTGCTCAGCGCTACATAATCATACTTATCATTGGTGCTTGCTTTGGCTGATTAATTAAGAAGCCATTGCAGACTGTCCTCCTGTCACCATAGTGAATCAGTGATAACCGTGAGTTAGTGTTCTCTCTGTGACTTTATTTATGAAGCTGGTACAGTTCCAAGCTAACAGCAATGTGTATGCATCTATGCATTGCAAAAAAGAGAGACTGAGTTGGTCCATCAAGGGGGTTGAGATTGAGAAATGAGAATAGAATCAAAGATCATTCACTGCAATACATAAGTTCCAAATGTGGTTTTTGTTAACGACATTTGGAATAGGGATTTCAGGATTAGTATGGACAGCTCAAAAATAATCGATAGACTCAAAATTAGTACTATAGGTGATCTGTTTTAGAGAAGTTCAATTATGTGACTGCATTTGCCTGTAATAATAATTTTGTGGAGATTAACTGAATCACCAATCTATTTTTTTATCTTCTTTATTTCTTACATCAGCACCCAAGGGCAAGAAGAGGGATGTTGCAGGGGGTCTGGGAGTAGTTGGTCACCAGGAGGTGCTGACCACCAGCACCGCTGCCAAGGGCTCTACTAACCCCAGTAGGTTCTAATATTTAATATTTTTATTTCCCTAATGTTGGGTTTTATGATTGTTGTGGGTTCAGGGTTGAATCTTGGGGTGTTGGAACGCTGGTGCTGGGTTCCAGGATGGGAGTTGGTGCCTGAAGCATGGTGCTGCTGGTGAGAAATAAAGTTGCTCTGACACCCTTACCTGCTGTCTTCCTTCCACCTGGTGATGAGGATGGGATATGTACCCGCTCGTGCAAAGTACAAAGGCCTCAATTTTTGTTTCATTTCTGTTATCTCTGCATTATCTTTCTTTTCCTTATATTACACAGTTTTCTTTTTTAGTAACTGAATTTTTCCGGTCTCCAGTCTCTAGTTCACTTATCTTATGCTTTGTTGGTAATCGTTCCCTCTCTCCTATATATCTTGTGGTACTGCAAGAATAAGACTAAGAAGAACACATTTTTGGTACTGTCTACCATGAAAATTGCAGGCCCAAGTAAGCTAGTATTATAATATTCACCATGTATGTTTGTTGAGAAGGCTTTCTTTTTACTGCTCATGCTTAACCAGTTTAGTTCACAACCGAGTGGCCATCATCATGGACCACCCCTCCAATGATGTGTGCTGTGTCATTCATTTACACAGTATAACAGCAGTTTCCAGGACAGTGCAGCATGGCTGGAAAAATAGTATGAGGTTCCATTGCATTTTCCAACCAATACCATATGTCTTTCATTGACCATTATTCCCCCCTTCAATGTGCTTCAATGACTGAGTCATCATGATCCATAATCAACACAGGTTATAGCTCTGCCCCTCTATTATGCAATGTTATTTATGCTGGCTTCTCTACCTGGCTGGTCTAACATTGTCAACCAACCAAATGCCCAGAGTAATATTTTTGTTAGAAGATACTGCACTGCTAACCGAACTGTAGTGATGTATTGCGCTTGTATTTTTTTTAACAAAAATAAGTGGAGGCACATTTGGCATCTAAAATATTATGTATAAAGTTTTATTCTAGCCACATAGACTAACAGTGTTGCCAGCCCAAGTAGTGCCACTGCAGGAGGAGACTCAGTTGGAGGGGGAGAAGCAGCAGCAGGGACAGGCACTGGTAAGTCACATAATTGCTTGCTTATTGACAATTACTATTATACTCACTAGCTAGTACCAGGGCATCATCTGATCGTGACCGTGAACCCCCCCGCCCCCCCAGCTTTACCAGATGCAGTGGTGGTTGAGTTATTATGTCCTCTTCTATCTGCAACTCAGCAAAAGCTCACATAATGAGTTTTGATGGCTTGAGGGAAATGTGAAAGAACAGAAGGTTAAAAGAAAGGAAAATTACATGAGTGAAAGGGTGGGTGGGTGAAAGGGTGCGTGAGTATGTGGGTGGGTGAAGGGATAGATGGCCAAAAGGATGGTTAGAAGAAAGGGTGGAAACTGAATGAAAGGATTGGAATTTTGGGTGGAAGACTGGATAAGAGAAAGTAAAGCTTAATCATGGTGGCTACGGGTGACTTAGAATGAAAGGATGAATGAATATTTGGATTGCTTGGATGAATAAACAAGGCAGCTCTTCTCATGGAGAGGGGAATGCTACTGACCTATTTCACTTACGTTGTTTATGTAGGGTTATCAAAGCTATGGTTCAAAGTGGCGGGTATTTTTTAAAATGTTTGTTCTACTCCCTATACTCACTGTATTTGTTAAGAGAGGCAGATGTATCCCACCCATCATTCATCACCCCTCCTCCCCACCCATGGCATTTTGCCACTGTTAGAAATGGGGATCTCCAATTGGCAGAGGTATGCACTTTTGTCCAAGTACAGACCCTTCCTTCTAGTCAGGGTAAGGGAGTTACACACTTTAGATAATACCTGCTCACCCCCTTGGTAACTTGGCACAATCAGACAGGCTTATCACAAAGGCAATGTGTAAAGTGTTTGTACCCAGACACACAGTAACACAGTGAAAATACCACAAATGAGCACCACACCAGTTTAGAAAAATAAAGTATCTTTATCTAAACCAAACAAGACAAACATCGTACAAACATGTATTAAGATATACTTTAAAAACTGTTACTTCAAAAATAGGATGTGTAGAAACAAAATAGCTCCACCTGGGGCTAGTACGAAGTCATGACAGGCACACATCCAAAGTATGACCCGACCGGAACAGTACCTTGGAAAACAAAGTCAACTGGCATTGCACAGCATCGTGGAGGTTAGCCGTCAGTGCCAAGGCAAAGCCGGTTCCCTTCTGTCACAGGGCAGCTGAGGCATCAAGTCACAGAGGAGGCAAGGTGTTGAGTCCAGCACAGAAATGTTAGGCGGCATCAGTGGTGAGGCTTCGATTCTATTGAGGTGATGCAACATCAAAGAGTTTGTGAAGTCACCCTCGTTGGTTTTCTGCTCTGCGATAAAGTGATGCTGGCACTGTCGGTGATGGCGTAGGTGTGAGCGCTGGCGTCGGGAAGGCTGATAACTGTAGGCGTTGGCAGGCGTCATGAGGCATCAGAGCTGTGGTGCAGGAGGGGCGGTGTGTCGTGCACTTTGCGAGCGGTGCCCCTGGCCTCCATGCAGGGCACGGCGTCATTGGCGGCATCGCTGATGGCATCGGAGTTGTTCTTCTTGCTTTGCAGCATAAAACCACATAATTCTCAGGGCCCGGGAACTAGAATTGGAACCCTTTTGAATACAGGAGTCCACAGAGGAGTCCAGGTGCTGGTCAGTGGGTGCAGGTGAAGTCTTTGTGGCCCTGAGACTTCAGAACACGAGACAAGCACACAGGAGCCCTTGGAGATTCTTCTTCAAGCAGGTTCACAGCAGCAAACTTTCAGTATTTATCCTCTCCTTGGCAGAAGCAGCAACTGCAGGCCAGCCCACTAAAGCACACACAGCAAAGGGGCAGTACTCCTCCTTACAGGTTTCCAGCTCTTCTCCTTGGCAGAGGTTCCTCTTGAGGCCCACTAGTAGCATTTGATTTACATGCCCTGGGCACACCCAGTGCACCGTACTAGGTACTTACCAGTAATTCAAATATGCCAATCATGGATAACCAATCATAACACCAAATAGAGCACTTGCACTTTGACACCGATCAGCAGTGGCAAAAGTGGCCAAAGCATTTAAGTCAGCAAAAACGAAATCCAGCATACAATCAAAAATACAGGAGGTAGAAGCAAAAACTCAGGGGAACCACGCCAACTATACCACGTCTAACAGCCACCTATGACCAAAGTGTAGTATGGTTCAATTCAGGACTGTAGTGTTGGCTGTGCAATGTGTGTCTGCTTCAGTTAATGCATTGCAAATCAAAAACACAAGGTGTGTTTCCCTTTGCCCACACAGTCACTCCTTTATTTTTTCCTAAGTTCTTCCATCCCAGCCTACCAAAATGTTTTTAAATCTATTCTTAGTATGTGCCACATTTGATTTTATAGCCATATGAAGTGATTCCAAAATATATTTCATGGTTTATTATTTTACACTTGTTCATATTTTTCCCTTTCGACTTCCGTCAACTGGTACAGTAACTGAATCAGCCAAAGATGATGAACCGATGATCAGTGTATTGACCATCTATTCTATATCAAAAGCTCTACCCTACCCGCCTAATCCCTCTACACTACCATGCCGTAGAGTAAGTCAAGTTTCCTTTCCTTACTGCCCAGCAATAATATGTGGTGTTGGGCGAGGCCAGTGAGTAAAGTGGGAGTAAGTGCATGATTTGATGTCAAGTTTGGTATATGGAAGACGCTGTGGCAAACATGTTAAATACTATCTATATAGCCCATTTCTTTCCCTGTAGTGCAGTGCATCGTTTTCCTCAAAGTCTACTTAAGGCTGACGGTATAATACCCGCATTTTATACTTGAGGTGTGTGACCTAGAATCTTAGTTATTATTCATGTGTCTCTTTGGAGACAAGGAAAAAAGAAAAAGGCATTTGGAGAGAAGCAGGGCCATTTGAATTAAAAATAGATAATTTTCAACTACAGCTGCCCCAGCTGTAGACCGTAGCAAAAATACCTGATGCACTGAGTGGCAATGAGCATGGCTCTGTTAATTTAGCACAACACACAACTTGTACTCCATAGTGCATAATGCCTTTCTCATTGATGAGATATAATTTATTTTTCCACTCAAAGTGTCTGTTTTGTTACTTGAAAAGCCTTTAGATGAAAAAAAACAATCAAATCACTGTTTTTTTAATCCAGTGTTATTCTGCCTAATACTTTTTTGCCACACAGTCAGTACTTTTTATGTGAGGCATGTGTAGGTAAAACATAAAATTGGCCTTGTGACTCTCCTAATCATAATCAAATCAAATTCCAATGGCCCTAGGCGTCCAGCAATGTACTACTACTCTGCAACCTAATAATTTCAAACAATTGCTTACACAGAGCATTATTTTTAATTTGTCTTTTTTGTTTTTCTCAATATAACTACTCCTGCGCATCTATCCATACCACCCTACAGGCAGGAGATAGTGGCCCATCTGCGGCGGCAGAGGCTGTAGCGTATCCAGCAGGAATACTGGTGGTTGGTGGTCCTGGAGAAAGAAGAGGTAAAAATAGCTGCCTCTCAGTCTCAACCGGGCCCGAGTGCAGACGGTCCCCTTCAGCCATCCCATCACCGGTGCCAACTGACAGCAACTGCTGCTGCCACCTCTTACTCTGACAACAGCAGGCCATTGCTGCAGTGCATCCTGCAGCGGCTGGACACTATAAGAGAGCCAGCTCACCATGATGGAGTAGAGCCTGGACCACCTCTGGACCTAAATACAGAATGCCCTCTTCTAGTCATTTTTAAATGTTTTGTTTTGGTGGGAGGGACTTGTTGAGGGACGAGAGAGTGGAAAGGGAGTTGGGACCGTGTTTTTTGATTCGTTGGACATTTCAGATTTTTAGACATTGGTGGTTGGGTCAGTTTGTTTGGGGAGAGAGGTGAGCCTGTTGTGGTGGAGAGGGTGGGTTTAATTTGTAAAAAAATAAAGGAGAAACTTATTATATTTTATCAAAATTATCGGGCAGCATAAATCTGACACAAAAAAAATAATGTTCCACTAGCTACTTTTTTTTTGTTGCAAAGATAGAAGTTCAACAAGAAATAATAAAAAAGTTCTATGAGGGTGCTGGTTTGGTAAGTAGAGTTTGTCCTCAAACTGAGGTGGTACACCCAGAAGTTGGTCAGCTAACACACTTGATTCTGACCAATCACTCTCCTCCTCCTATGCTGTTTCAGGAACAGTGAAATTTGCGTGGTATGAAATGTTTGGTTCATTTTGATCATAGCCAATCTCTCCATGTTTTGAAGTGAGAGACTGGTCCTTCCCACTGTAACAACCACACCAGCTGCACTGAACTCACGCTCAGCAGACACACTGGGACAGGACAAGCCAGATACTTTATTGCCAGCATGCTGAGCTCTGCCCATTGGTGCATCTGCCATCTTCCCATACCAATATATCAATGGGTTTTTATCCACATAGACCTCTTTTGGATTATCCAGATACTCCTGGAGCATCCTGTGGATGGTCATTGGTGCTGCCACTTGTTCAACCTCTTTTGCCGTCGCCTCTGCACTGGACTTAAACCCTGCCGATTGAAATCAATGCAATGCAGATGTTGGGTTTGGTCCTTCTGTTCCTGTTGTTTCTGGTGTTCTGGTTGATAGTGTTGTTGGCTATTGTGAGATACGACTACCCTCTCTGGAAGTTGAAGGCGGCACCCCAGAGCTGCAGGATGGGACTCTAAGTTCCAGCTGTTCTTCTTTTAGGTCTCTGGCTTGCTCAACAATCCACTTCTTGTATTTTAAAACATCCCCTTCAGAAAAAGGAATTAAAGTGGGCAGAATTTGTTTGTACCATGGATCAAGTAGTGTAGCACTGAAGTACTGCTTGGATGAGATTATGTCCTGTTACAGCCTTGTATTACAAGCCAAGCAAAGAATTAAGCTCTCAACCAAGGCATGCGCTTCTGTGTTTTTGGTCACACCGGCAGAGGTGAACTTTTCAGACACCGTCTTTACCTGGTCCTGTAGCAGATGCAATAACACGATAGATTGCCCATTGTACTGTCCTTGCTAACTTCCCATGTGAAAACCTCAAAAGGGAATAGCATCTGTGTCAGGCATTTGTCTAGGCCCCATTTTTCTGCATCCATGGTCATAGCTTTCCCAACTGCATCCACTCCTCTTAGAATGACATAGTCATTGATCTGTTTGTGTTGCTCAAAAAGACCTTGTAACATGTAATAGGTCGAATTCCAATGTGTTGGCACCTCCTCTATCAGGGCTTTAACTGGTGCTCTATTAGCATGCTGAATAATCCACAACTGCTTCAGGGCTTTAAAAGAATGACTGAAATGAGTGCATATTCTTCTGCAAGTGGTCATTATGTTGCTGACTATGTCTTCTTTTTTGAGAAAGCCTTGCACCACCAGGTTGATGCAATGGGTCAAATACATAACCTTGAAAAAGCCACTGTCTGACATGGCCTTGACTATGTTACTGCCATTGTCTGTGGCAACAAATTCAATTCTGAGACCTCTAGGTCACAGCCATTCCTAAAACTTGCTGTTAAATTCCACCAAGACGTTTACAGCTGTATGTGATTTCTCCATGGTGAACATGGGTTGCTTGCTGACGAACGCTCTTAAAACTTTCTTCAGGGCCAAGACCTGTAGATATCTTTTGCTTTACCTCCACAAAAGAGGTCCAGTGTGCAGTGATGCACATGTAATCAGTTGCCCGACAACTGGTCCACATGTCTGTCATCAGGTGGATAGTGTGAACAACACTTTGCTGCAAAGCTTGTCCAACCAATTGCAGCACATCGTGAAGCAGTGCTAGAAAAGTAACTGGCAGAATAAGTTAGACTTGGAACATTCCATTTCTGGCAGATGGCTGCCACAAATTCTAAGAATCCCACTCCTTACATGAAAGAAAAAGGGAGGAGGTCCAGCAGTAAAGTTTTTTTGCCAGTTTCCTATTGTTCAAACATGTGGTTGGGTGGTTGTTATAGTATGGCACCTACTGCCTAAACGTGCCCGCAGCGGCCACTGACACAGGTAACTTTCGAGAAGTAGGTGGTGTTAGACTCAATGTGCGTCGTAGTGGGACAGTCATTGAATGCCATGGTGTCTCTATCTCACTCTGAGTCTTGTGCCATTGTGAAGTCGCTGAGGTGGGTGATTCTGCTTGTGCACTGCTGGGGACAGGGCTGCTTTGTGAGATGTCACACCCTTCTTCCTCATCATCACCTTCCACCATGATTGGACTTGTAGCTGATGTTCCCCGGCTCTCCTCACGACCATGTTGAGCAATTTTTTTAAGGTGCTCCTCCGGCCGGATTGCGTGGTTTTTTTCATATGGGGGGGTTTGGCCTCCAGTGCCATAATGTGAACGAGGCTTACCTAGACTAAGATGGGTGTTGCAAATGCTGCATACTACAATGTGTTCCCCCCTGTGTGCTAACCGTAAAAATAGGTCCCAAACTGGAGAGAAGTACTTTTTCACTGTGCCACTGCCAATGCCTGAAAAAGACCTAGAGGTAGGTGGGCATATTGTCAATTGCCTCTCTGCTTCTCCTGATGTAGGGGTTGGTGTAGGTCTCAACTGGGACTTTGCAAATATGGGAACTGGTGGTACGGCCTGTGCCACATCTCTCAAAGCAGGTTGAATAGCAATGTCGGACTGCTCTGTGTCACCTTCCACAATGACTGCCTAGTCATTGTCATCCTCCTCATCATCCCCTTCAATAAGTCTAAGTCTTTCAGGAACTTTTCTTTTCCATTTTGTTGTATTCTGTACATGAAGACACTGGTAGCCATGTTGTAAGTTTCTAAGTCTTCTTTATTAGTTCCAGGTCATGTGGTATCAATCAAGGTTCAGCCATGTAACAGCTCCTACATCTCCTACACCAGTCCCACCAGGAGCAGCCTGCCTAGCTGCTCAGCCCATCTCCAACTGTCATCCACTCATCCACACAGGCACCCAGGCATTCCATTCATCACATTCACACCAACATTCCGTTGCCATCTCTCACTCTAGCTGAGCAGCTAGGAAGACCTAGGCTGATTACATATGAGTGTAAAACTTAGGATATAACATTATCCCTTTCCTTTAAATAGAAACCAAAAATTACAATACTAAAGAAAACTATACACAGAAAACAGAAATGTACATAACTCAGGGATGCAACTAAAAGTAAAACATCACAAGAGAATGAACATGCAAATCAAGAAAAGATGGGCAAAATACGACATAATAACGTGCATCAATATCCCCCATCCTCCCTCATAACAAATTATCAAAATATTTAGAAGCGTAAACTTGTAGAAATCAAATACACATTGTAATACTTTGAAACAAGCTGTAAAATATATACTATAATGCAAAAGGTAAAAACCCCGCAACGCCAACCCCAACAACAGGGGAAACTGCCAAGAAATGGGACAACGACCCATAACACTGTGTGAGGGCAAGCACCCAAACCCACACCCTAGTTGTACTTTTGTACTGCGCGCAACTGTAAATGGGGTGTACCCTTGATGTACATTAGTACTGCGCACAACTGTAAATGGGATATAAACCCATAACTAACCCAGTGAAAGGGTTACCATAAAATCGATTAGGTATGGGAACTAACCCATGACCTAAACCTCATGAGGAGGTTACTACTGGGACTGAAACCCAACACTGTGATAGGACTAACTCTATAGCCCCAAACCCATCCCTCATTTAAGGAATGAAATATGGCCAAAACCTATCCCTCATGTAAGGGATCATCTGTGATGTCCACCCACTAGGAGACTATGACGTCCCAACTATTAAACTGCGAAAAACTGTGGCATCACGAAAAATGAAACTTTTACTGTAGAACATTAGCAACCTGTGCCCCACGCCGGTGAGTGATCTTTCACCCGTGTTGTGCCATGAAATAAACCCCCTTGCATAAGGGAACTAAATAGAGAACATGCCTAAAAGTAAAGTAACACATTGAAAAAAACATGGCACAAATGTGACAACAACACGAAATAAGATAACTGTGACTTGCTACCTAGTTATCACATATCAACATGTTTAGTGTAAGGGCACCACCAAGATCACATTGTATGGATCACACACAGTTAAAGAAAAATTTCTTGCAATATGTTACCAACAGCTAGTCTAATCGAGACTGTGGGAAAGAGCAGAGATATGTCTTCCCTGCTCCAAGCGCTGCAACAATATGCCCCATAAAGATAGTCTCATGAATAAGCACATCTCCAACAAGGATGAAGTGGAGCAACCCACCAAAAAGAATCCCTCGTTGACGATTCCTCATCTTGCTCTAGACAAAAGAACACCGCATTGTCCCCGGCATCCATCTTTTCTTGCTAAAACTTTATTCCAACCAACAAAAACAGCGTGGTTGGCAGATGCAGCTTGGTTGGCAGAACGAAGCAGCGTGGACGGCCGAACAAAGGCAGAGCATCATCAGACTATATGTGCCACCACCAACCCCAAGATGGCGGCACGTTGTGGGCGTCACGCCGGGTGGCTCCCGGCGCGTAGGTGCTTCAAAATCATCGGAAAGCAACAAAGGAACAGAGTAACATGCATCATAGAAGATCCACGGAGCTGCGGGCGTCTACAAAAAGGTAGGATTGCACGCGCTGTACAGAGCTCGTGCTATGTTTTGTTTCAAACTTCCAAAACGACGGTTTAGTCAGCAATAGAGCGATAAGAGTCTCAACAATGAATAAATAATCAAAGACCAAAAGTGTCTCACCTTGGCCAATACGTAGAGCCTGTGTCTGTGTTTGCGCTCTCCACCCGTCTCCACAGCTTGCCTCAAAGAATGTAAAGAGGCACATAATAAAAATGACACACATTTTCCTCACCGCAAAAGTTGTACTCCTGTTGCAGGTTCCACGACCAAGTGACACTTGAAAAATAGTGAATTGCCCAGCATCAGAGCACAACAGACGTCAAGCTCTCCTCTGTAAGGCTCCTCATGGGCAGGGAGCATGATAAAGATAAATGTATCCTTTTCTACACATTGCCAGTGTAGAGACATCCAGAAACATCAATCCTTGAAACAAAACTGGATGTAAATCCATCTGAAGACCTTCGTGAAAACCGAAGTGTGTAGAGAAGTGCGTTGGAACACGGGCAGTGAACAGGCACAAACTCTGCACAGCATGAAAGTAGTGAAAGTCTGTTCCAACGCCGGCAGTAATAATGGACACACTCTGGGTAGCGTCATTGTGGTGAAGGGCGATTCCAACACAGGCATTAATCAGGCAGATACTCTGTGCAGCATCAATGTAGAGAAAATAAATAAATATGCATACTGTATATGAAGGCTCAGTCTGCGCCACATCACTGTATGTCGCTATAGTAGTAAGCTCTTGAGACCATGTACAGCACGTTTGTGTGGGGGCTTTGTAAAATGTCCTTACTTGTGCTCTAATTGAGACCAAAGCACAAGACTTAGCAACACCACACCACTCCAAGTGTTGCACTTGTGAATAAGCTTCACAGAGTTAGGTTATAACTCACATTTTGTACAGCCACAGTTCCTTTACGCTACAGATACATCCATGCGGCACATAAAAGGAAGTGGTAGGGCAGACATACCCTAACATAACAGACCATACCTGTGGTCAAGTCCATGGAGCAAGTTCAGGCTGGTGGGAGGGCCGTCCGTTGACTTGGACACTGGTGGGGCTGGCTTGCCTGTTGCTCCATTATGCTTCATGTAGTTGCTTACGTTTCTTGAAGTTCCTTTGTTACTGTGGTTTCTTTGTAGACTTTTTGTTTCTGTACTGTCCATAGGTACGCTTGGGTCCTGGTCCGCTCGTCGCCAAAAAGATGTTGTATTCTGTACATGAAGACACTGGTAGCCATGTTGTAAGTTTCTAAGTCTTCTTTATTAGTTCCAGGTCATGTGGTATCAATCAAGGTTCAGCCATGTAACAGTTCCTACATCTCCTACACCAGTCCCACCAGGAGCAGCCTGCCTAGCTGCTCAGCCCATCTCCAACTGTCATCCACACAGGCACCCAGGCATTTCATTCATCACATTCACACCAACATTCCGTCGCCATCTCTCACTCTGGCTGAGCAGCTAGGAAGACCTAGGCTGATTACATATGAGTGTAAAACTTAGGATATAACACATTTCCTCTCCTGTTGTCTCCCGGACCCTGCTGTGGTACTCTCCATGTCCCTATCATCATCATCAGAAGTGCTTTTTGCTCGGAAGGAAGCTCAACCTCCTGTTCTGCTCCAATATCAGGAATATGTATTATTGCTGGCTGAGGTTGCTGTCCAATTTGATCTGTTTCCTGAAACTATTGTGTACTACTTTGCAAAAGTGGCAAATCCAATTCAACATCACTGCTCTTCGATGTCGCCATGATTGCAGTTGCTGTCTCACTGACAGACATGGTCCTGGGCTTAGGTTGGGGTGGTGCTGTTGATGCAGGAGTGCTGCTCCCAGCTTTCTCCCCGGGGCCGGTGCGGCAGGCATACATTTTCCGAAAATCTTTCGACCAACATGCCACTGGTGGAAAGCTGCTTCTTCTCACTGACCACTTTCTTGGCAGCAACTTTCTTTGGGGCCATCTTAAAGCTCTCAGTTGGCAGTAGCACTAAGCTGCACAAGCGAAAGAGATTGGAGGACTGATGTGTGACTGCACAGGCCTTCTGTTGGCAGTACTGCAGGTGATGTCACTTCTCTTGTGCACCTAAAAGCAAACAAGCAAGATAAACATTTAGTGTGAAATGTGGCATTGTTTGCGGCTTGAATTAGTACAGACAAAGGCAATATCAGTGTGGTTGTTTTGTTTACTTAGAAAGTCATAATCACTTTATAGTCAAACCACATCACCATACCATAACTCCCCATCAAAATAGCACAGAATAATAGAGCTTTTTCCTTTATGTCCATATATTCTAAAGGAGACACCTGTTGCACTCAGGGAACTGAAAGGCTAAATGGAATATTAATCTTTTAAAAAATGGAGGTTAGTGTGCACCCATGGCAGGCAATGTGGTCCAGGGGGAATGGAATAATCATCATCATTACACAAATGAATGATGCTAATATGTCTACTTTAAAGTGCATCACAGCCAGGGTGTCCAGGAGGAAATGGAATTATATACCTAAAAACCTGAATGCTGTTGTGCAGCTATGCGCCTATGATAAATAGATGGATGGAAGGATGATGGATCGACTGAGGCAAACCAGAAAAAAAGAATTTAAAATAAAAAAATTGAACAAAAATGAATTACATTTTTTTTAAATTACAATTTGAAAAAATAAAATAAAAGAATAAAAAATAAAATTTCAAAAATAACGTAAAATGTTTTACAAATAAGTTACATTATTTTTGGGGGATAAAGAATAAAAAATAAAATAAAAAATTACAAAGATAACTTAAAAGTCATAGTAAAAAAAAACAATAATTAACGATGTTTATATGGGAGGATGAGAAGAAAACCTGTAGAAGGTGCAAAATAAAAGAAATGCAAAAAAAGCATGTAATAGATATAAGTACTGCTCATCAAAATCATATTCTTATATACATACTACAATGATCCTCAAGCATAATATTAAACTGATATCTCATCATCCATGCAACCTTATAGCAAAGTCACACTAGCTGAATGCACAAAATAGCTGTCAGCCAGTGCCACATGGTCAACAACAACACTGATCAAGGAGGCATGGGGAACAAAGAAGACATGTAGCTCTATGGCAAAAGAACATTGGCTGGCTACACATAATGGCCGCCAGCAACATCGTGAAAAACTGCAACCAGCAAGAAGGCATGGCCACAATAAAGAACACATGCAGGGTATGGCAAAAGTACACTTGGCTGGCTACAGAAAATGGCCACCAGCCACATGGTCAAACAACAAGCAGGAGGCATGGAAAACAAAGAACCCATGCAGGCCTATGGCAAAAGCACACTGGCTGGCTATACAAAATGGCCACCAGCCACATGGTCACAACAACAGCAAGCAAGGAGGCATGGCCACAACATAGAACACATGCAGGCCTATGGTAAAAGCACACTGGCTTACTAGGCAAAATGGCCACCAGCACATGGTCACAACAACAAGCAAGAGGCATGGAAAACAAAGAACACATGCAGGCCTATGGCCAAAGCACACTGGCTGGCTACACAAATTGGCTGCCAGCCACATGGTCACAACAACAACAACCAGCAAGAAAGAACGGCCACAACAAAGAACACATGCAGGTCTATGGCAAGAGCACACTGGCTGGCAACACAAATGGCCACCAGCCACATGGTCACAACAACAACCAGCAAGGAGGCATGGAATACAAAGAACACATGCAGGCCTATGGCAAAATCACACTGGCTGCCTACACAAAATGGCCACCAGCCACATGGTCAAACAACAACAAACAGGAGGCATGGAAAACAAAGAAGACATATAGACCTATGGACACTGACTATACAAAAAAAACTCTCGGAGTGACAGACACACTTCTGAATTTGCTCACATATGCAGAAAGTACTGAGACAAGGATACTATGTCCTTACTACTGAGAAACAAAAGGTGCAAAATGTGGAAAAAATGGTGAAAGAGAAAAGAGCTGCTGGTAAGAGAACAAAGACAGTTCTTAAAATTCTATGTGCACAACTAGAAAGAGTGCAAAATCAAGTATATAAAAAACAAAGTTTAAGACCTACTAAAAAAGGATAAAAATCATACAAAAAAGCACAGCGTTTAACTAGACGGCAGAGCTAGTTAAAGGAAATCAGAGTTAGAATGTTCCGTAGTGGAGTAAATTAGAATCTAATATGAAGTATGAAGAAGTAGAAAAGCAGTCAGACAAAAGGAACATGTTGAGGTTGTAGTTGATAAGGACTTTGCTCTCAAGAGAAAACTATTTAT
Source organism: Calotriton arnoldi (assembly GCA_963921515.1). NCBI lineage: Eukaryota > Metazoa > Chordata > Amphibia > Caudata > Salamandridae > Calotriton > Calotriton arnoldi. The sequence goes on from CAWUFW010004704.1 coordinate 339,371, forward strand.
TTTGATTCTAAACAGAATAAAATAGTTTTGTGGAAGAGGTAAAGAAGCCAAAAGAAAAGACGTTAATAGAACGAACCTTTGCAAAGTTTTCAGCGGTGAATGGAGACAAACTTTTAGTACTGAGACTTTATTTAATGAAGAAACCTACTTCCAAGAGAATACATTAGTGCATGCAGTTGATGAATCTGGATGATGCAATGAGATGAAGGATGGTATTCCTATTGCAAAAGAGGTGATGGTTGCTAGATATGTATTGGAAGTGATAGCTGAAGAGATATCGGAAAGGCATAGACAGGCCCCTGTATATAAGTGGAAATGTAGCAGTATTTGTACTGTTCGGCAGGAATCTATTGATATGTTGAGAAATTTCCTACTTATGTTTCCTTTCAGAAGTTTAAAGTAGAAAATAGGTACATTGCAAGGATTAGATCAATGCAAAGTAAGATAGTTTACTAATTTACAGAGCCACTCACGAGCATGCCTATTGAATAAGATGTGCCAAAACACCTTTCATCATTTAACAATACTCTAAATCGAAATAGACAATGAAAGTCTGCGTCACAGATCTAAGTTCACCGTATTGAATGCCACCTATATCCTGGGGAAAGCCCAGCCGTAGTTTTAGCAAGCATTGACAGCCTAGGCACGAAAGAAAATCAACTACATGAGACTTCTTGCACTGCCCATTGCAGACTTCAATCCATCCTGGGCATGGCGAGACGATTCAGCTGCTTGTCGCCTATGCAGTTATAAACGCGAATCCTGGTTTCATCTGCTGTGCTGCCGCCCAAAGATGGCAAGTGAACAATGTCGCTTGCTACCCCGCTTTGCAGGACCTATGGCCTTAGACACTGCAGAGAAGCCTCTGATCTATGCTTCTCCTCCAAAACAACACAGACCCTGGCCAGGTAGGGAAATTTATAAATGCAGGCTGCCCTGCCAAAAACAATCAAATCACCAACATCCATCAGCAAGCCTTAGGCCTGAACCGCAAAGTTGGAAGGAATAGTAAAGCACTATAATAATCTTGCTTCAGCATTTAAAGTCAACTTTTTATATTTTTCTTTTTTTTAATGTGTTTTACTGTGATACATTGCCAAATCTGATTTTAGGCGTTTACATGTAATGATTTAAGTAATCGATCATGAATAAATTACTCCATTTCAGAATGTTAGCTGTACACCACTCAAAATTGCAAACTTTTGCTAGGAGGCTTACCATGTGAAAACTCATGGGCTTTGTTTAGGAGAAATTAATAGAGCTCTTTATGCATGGTACAGTGGCAGAGGTAGAAAAGGTTTGTGATGATGCCCAGTTTTGTTTCTTTGGTCTTGAAGAGGAGTGTAGGGAAAACGAAGACTTGGTATCTTCAGGTATAGCGGAACAGGACTCAGGTGTTACTGTTTACAACTTTCAAGAAAAGATTAGAAAGTTTAACACAGTTTCTTCAGAGAAACTGGACTGTGTTTGTATATGTTGTCAATGCACTCACTACAAAAGTCAAGCTCAATATGTTATTATGTGTTCAAAAACTGAAGAAGACAACAGAGATAAGTGGTGAGACTTTGCAGCTTATTTATTTGTAGAGGAATGGTTTGATTTTCCACATGCAAAATTATATGTAAGTGCTGTTACAATATGTAAGAGGATAATAAAATGCCAGCTAGAGCAGTGCCTAACAAGTTAGAACTAGTTCCAAATCCACAAGAACTTCAAGATTTAAATGCGTATGAATCAGTTGTTATACAATGTATACATCCATGCCAAGTTATAGTCTGTATGGAGCCAAAGACAGGGAAGTTACCTCCAACTGAGCTCCAGAAAGGATTTAAAGGTAGAGTTGTGTTCTTGACATTAGATTTCAAGCAGAATACTGAAACTGTAGGTGTGCAGAGAGATTTGGAAGAAGCACTTGTAATTCTAGTCAATGGTGTCCCTACCAAGAGTACAAAGAAATGGCAAGATTTAGTAGATGTTACTAAAGTTAAAAAAGCAACATTATTTCTGGTACAAAATAACATTTTCTATAAAAATGTAGATGTTCTTCAAGATATTGCAGATATGGAGAAAGATACATTACCATCCAGAGGCCAGATTGAAAAGGTGGATCAATCCTGATCAGAACGATTTTATGAACACTACAGTATTCATCTTCTGCATTCTAAAGAGATTATTGGTGATTATTTACAAATACACATGTTATGTTATGTTATATTGATCTCTTTCAAATGAAAGAAGTGAAACGAGCACCCTTAATTGATAGGAGAAAAGTTTAGAAGGTAGCTGTTTTCCTCATCTGTTTCCTAATAGAGTAGGTGGTAGGTATGATGACCCGCCTGTACAAATACCAGCAGCCGAGTACAGATCAACTAGACTTTATTAAAAGGACCCTAGATTTCACCAGTGTGTTTCCTATATTTTTCATCTACTATTTGAGAGTGACTTGTCTGGGCTATCTTATGAAGTAAATCAAATTCTCAGAACAGGGGTGAATCTGCAAAATTTCTCAGCAAGGGAATTTGTTGACAAAGTTCATAGAAAAGACAAAAGCCTGGAATACAACTTGACTAATTTGATGGCATGTCAATGCGGTACCAACCAGTATTGACATTGTTGCCATGGTGAGCTGATATGCATCTTGAGAAACATAGGAGCACCTGCTTGATTTCTAACACTCGTTGTGCTTAATATTCATGGGATGACCGGCTTGAATTCTTGCGAGATGCAAACACAAACATAAAAGACATCAATCTGGGGAGAGGAGTTGGCCTAATGGCTAGGGCGGTCGACTTCAAATCTGGGGAACTGGGTTCGAGTCTCGGCAATGACTCTGAACATCCTGTGATTCTGGGCAAATCACTTAATCTCCCCGTGCCTAACAAAAATGAATGTGTCCTCATGTAATGCAACTGGTGCTATGTAAAGCGCTCTGATACCCGATACCTGCGGGTCAAGTTTGCGCTATATAAAACTCAGCAAAAAAAATAAAAAATCTGAAGACACCAGGAGAACTTTGCTAATTGGACCCTGCAAACACTTGCAGATATTTCAGCCACAGGTTTCAAGCAATGATAGCTTTCACCTGCAACAAAACTTGTACTCCTCATGGAGAAGTAGCTGATTTATTTTGGCGCAAAGAGTACCAAGCTACAGATGCTCCACATATTCACATGCTGTTACGGGTAAAAGATGCCCCGCAATTTGTAACAGATACTGATGACTCTGTCTTGTTTTTATTCAACAGTAGGTGACATGTGCCATCCCAAAAGACACTGTTGACAAGGGCTTGAGACAACAGGTTCCAAGATTTCAAAATCATAGGTGTGGAAAATACTGTCGTCAAAAGTACAGCTTTAAAGGAAAGGAAGAGTGAAAAGCTTTTTCTCTGCAGTCAGACATAAACTGGCACGGAAAGTTAAAAAAATACATATCACCTCAGAAGAATAAAGGCTTCAAAGTATATCAATGACTACAACCCTGTGATTCTGAAGATGTGGAATGCAAATATGGATCTACAATTTGTTGCAGACGACTCCATCACTGTTGCTCGCTACGTGACTTCATATATAACAAAATCTGAAAAGAGATAAAAGAGATGTGGTAGGAGATTTCTGCAGTAAAGTGTCCTATGGAGAAATTATACAGTTTTAGTTTAAAAATTATTTCCCAAGGAGAAATAGAATCTTAAGAATGCTCGGATAGGTTGAGCTTGGCTAGTTTGTTCTCCAAGTCAAAAGGAATTGTGTGGATAAGCCTAGACCTTGCAAATAGTCAAAATAGAGTATTAAAATATTTCCCAGAAATACAATACTTTGCAGAATCCTGGGAGCACAGACATTCTAAATACTAACATGCTGGAAACATAGTACCCAAGAAGGAGTCCCAATCCTCAAAACATGTGTATCTATGAAGTACTCCAGCACTAAACATATAGAAGTAATGTAACTGAAAACTTAGAAGAAGGAACATAGGCAGTACTTGGATGTCATGGTTGTTTAGTGACACACAACAAAGGAAATCTAACTAACCACAGAAAACTTAGCTGCCAAACTCCAGAGAGAAGAGAGTTTTTTTACTTGAAACTTTTGCAGTTGTTCAAGCCATGCCATGCTGAGTCAGATTTACTTGGACACTATGACTGTTATGAAGACTCATTCAACACTGTGAAAGACAGTATTGAGTGTTCAGTCTTTCCAACCTACTTGAAAATGTTTCAAGATGAGACTGAACAGGAAGAAACTGTTGCTGCTGAGATAGCCTGGGGGAGTTCACAAAGCAGGCAAAGTTCTGCACCAGCAAGTCAAGATCCTCTTGGAGAACAAATAATTCAAAATGAAGCAGCTAAAGCTATGAATGAGGTGGAGATGCAATGCAGCAAGCAATAGAGGAAACTGTGGGTTTTGAACAGTTAGTGGAACAACTGAACAATAATCAGAGAGAAATTTACAATGAAATTAAAGATAAAATAGAGCATGGATTTCTCCATTAAAAGAAGAAACAATGTGATTGTTCTTTGTATAACTCAAGTCTGCTATACATAAGTTGTCAAGCTGGCACTGGAAAAAGCTCCGAAATTAAAGTTCTCACCAGTTATCTACAGAAGACTACAGATTCAAATTTGTCATGTGTAGTTACTGAACCAACAAGACTAGCTGCACATAATATTAAAAGAAGTAATCTACACCAACTATTAATGCTTCCTGTTGAATATGACAATAAACTGGAATACCAGAAATTATCTGGTGATGCTTGTCATGAGGTATCAAGAGTATTAAAAAACTGAAGCTTCTGATCATTGATGAAGTGGGCATGGTATTGAACATATGCCTGCCTTCATACACTTAAGAATTCAGCAGACTTTAAGAGCAAACTATGATGTACTCTTAGAGAAAAGCATTTAATTGTGTTTAGAGACCTACTGCAAATTACCGCTGCAAAAGGACAACCTGTTTTCAAAATAATTCTGCATAATGAAACAAGAAATTCTCTAGGAAGTATTGGCAACGTGAATATTTGGTTAAACTTTGAATACAAAGAATAAGTGAAAAATATGTGCCAATCATCTGATGTGGAATATGGAGATATACTGAAGGACATTAGAGTGAGAGGTCTGACAAAAGAGGGGAAACGTGCTTTTGAAACTCGCCTTATCAAGAACCTATTCCCATCCAATATTACATCAGCAGAACTAATGTACAATTTCATTAAAGAACAGAAATCTATAGTTTGTTTAATGCCAACAATTCAAGAGGGCTCCAACTTTAATGAAGAATTACTACAACTGGAGAAAGAAGATATTTTGGAAATGACAGCTATTGAAAAAATGGAACATCAGGAAGTCACAATACTACTCACAGAAAAACTGCAAGCAAAATTGGATTCTTTGGAGAAGTCTTAAATGTTGAAGAAGGGTTGGCAAATGGTGCAATGGGTAAAGTTATTGATTTCATAAATTTCTCAAATAGAGATGAGGTTCAATACTTGGTCATAAAATTTGATCAGATTGATGGTGTGAAACAGATTGGCCAATGTGTTGTACATTTTTTGTTAGTTAAAGACTTATATGTGCAGAGCCAACAGTTCCCTCTCTCTCTTGCATATGCTATAACTGTCAATAAATCACAAGGTTTAAGTGTAGATGCAGCTTTTGTTAATATTGGAAGTATTGTATTCAAAGAAAGTATGTCATATGCAGCTTTGTCGCGAATTGGAACATTGACCGGTTTGTTTTTTATTGATTTTGATGATAGAAAGTTATTGCTGATGCAAGCTGTGTAAGAGAGCACAATAGATTAAGAAGTCTATACCATCCTCATTTAGGCCAATCCTCTGTTTATGAGAAATGGTTAAACTGTCCCAAGCGTAAGATTGCAAAAGAGTGTATGGATGCTCAAGAAAAGAAAGGTCACAAGGAAAATTTAGAAGCTGTTAAGAAGAGTAAACTAAAAAATGATGGAGATAGTGTAGGTTACCAGTTGGAAAACAGTTCAGGAGTCAACTGCTATGCAAATTCTGTTCTCAATGTACTGTTTCATTTACCACATCTATTCAACCAAATTGAACAAAAACCTGATAAGAGAGTGTGTTCTGCACTGTATCACTTGCTCCAACATTTATTAATTGACAGAACTGTGATACATTCTGCATCAAGTATTCAAGATATTTTAGATATATGTTGTTGATCAGTAATGTTTGCTCTCAACAGTCAACAAAATGTTCACGAAGTTATTATGGTTATGTTTGGAGTTTTAGAAGAAGAGGATATAAATACTGATGATTTATTCGGACTGAGTTACACATGACACCATGGCTGTGAAAATTGTGATTATTCATATACCACTCAAATAAATTCTAAGCTTTTTCTCTATTTACCATTACCACATTCTAAAACTGTGCCTTTTGACAAATTGTTGAAGAATGCTAACCAAAATAGGACCTGCCCAAACTGCAGATCAAATGTTATGTTTACGTTACTCCTAACAAGAACTACAAATTACTTTATAGTAATGCTACAATGATGCAGAGCAGATGGTTTCAAAGTGGAAATTCAAATTACAAACAACAAAGCTGGACAAATATCAATTTCAGGAAGAACTTCTGCTACTTCAGCTATCATCTTTCACAAATGTAATACAACCTCTGGACACTACACTGTCTATTTAAAGAGTGAAACTGGATGAACGGAATGTAATGACAGCAACCTAAAATTCAAACCAAGCTTCCTTTCAAACTACTAAACTCATATATTTTCTTTCTTCAACTGAAGTTCTAAGGAAGAATTGAAGATAAAAACATAGGGCCCGGTTCACAGAACTAACTTAAGACAAAATCCTAAACTTACTACCATTTTGGTATTCACAGAAGGCACTTACTCATTTTGGTATTCACAGAAGCCACTTACTTACTCATTTTGAGTAACTTACTCATTTTGAGTAACTTACTCATTTGTGTAACTTACTCATTTTGGTATTCACAGAAGGCACTTACTCATTGATGAGTAAGTGCCTTCTGTGAATACCAAAATGAGTAAGTTACACAAAATGAGTAAGTTACTCAAAAATGAGTAAGTGCCTTCTGTGAATACCAAAATGAGTAAGTTACACAAAGTGAGTAAGTTACTCAAAATGAGTAAGTTACTCATTTTGGTATTCACAGAAGGCACTTACTCATTGATGAGTAAGTGCCTTCTATGAATACCAAAATGAGTAAGTTACACAAAATGAGTAAGTTACTCAAAATGAGTAAGTTACTCAAAATGAGTAAGTAAGTGCCTTCTGTGAATACCAAAATGAGTAAGTGCCTTCTGTGAATACCAAAATGGTAGTAAGTTTAGGATTTTGTCTTAAGTTAGTTCTGTGAATCGAGCCCAGGGTGTACAGTGTTTCTTCTATGTGGTTCATCAGTGTTTGAGACATTATTCGGCCTACTGGGGGTGATGTCTTTAAAACGTTCTCCAAACTCAACAGTCCTTTTATCTTACACAAGGGAGTTAATACCACATCAAAATACTGCACTGTCTAATTAAAATCTGAAACTGAATGGACAAAATCCAATTACAGCAGCCTAAAGTTAAAAGCAAAAACTGCCTTTGTAATTAAAAAGTAACCCCTTTCTTTTTCACCAAGCAAACATCTACGTACTACTTGTGGAGAAAAAAAACTACACGATGGGATCTTGTCTATATGGATCATCAGCATTTTAATCATCATTTGGCCTGCCAGGAGTCTCACCAAACCTGAAGAGTGCTTTATATTTATTTCTAATATTGTACCAGATATAATAATTTAAGAAATATTTTTAACATAGATTTTTTACATTACTGTAGTAACTTCAGAAAAAGCAATTGATTGATGAATAGCAGGGCATAAGACAGGGCTGCGTCCTCGCTCCATTTCTATCTTCAGTCTACACTAATGGGGTGCAGGCAGCTGTGACAGGGTCTACGAAAGATGTGCCCATTTTTAATGCAGTCCCTCTCCCAATACTGCTTTAAGCAGATGATGCAGTGTTAATAGCAAGATCTGGGGTGGCGCGGCAGAAACGTATAGAGGCTTACTCAAAATCTATGAAAAATCTGGACCTTAATGTTAACGAAGCATAACCTTTTGTATTAGTGGCAGGGGCACGCCCTATTAAACTTTCAGCATTTCATGTAAAGACACGCAGGATGGATATGGTGGATACTTTTTCTTACTTGGGGGTTCTTTTTGATAGAAAGCAATCCTGGTTAAATATAGTGGACAACAGAGTTCTTGTTATGGAAAAAATTGTAATGGTCATTTTCAGTTTTATTCAGCAGGGTCTGGTCGCTTAATGAACTAATGCATCCACAGTAGGGGCCTGTGTTCGACCTCACGGTCACAGGTTCAAATCCTGATGGATCCACTCAGCCTTTCATCCTTCTGAGGTTGATAAAATGAGTACCATGGAGTTAGGTAACAATAAACATCTGTTATTCAGTGACAAGATACCCTTGGGGGAAATGCGCTTTATAAATACACATATTATGTTTTATTTTTATGTTATGTTTTCAAGAAGCTCGGGTCTAAGCATATTGAGGTAAAAACAAAAGGTATGCTCTGCCAAAACAATTTCTACTGCGACATTTGGAGAAGGGGTATAGGGATGTGGCAATAGATCTTTTACAAAGAGTAGAGGATGTTTTTTATAAAAGGATACTCGTTCTTCCGCACAGCTGTTCAAACTATAATTGCCATACTGAACTTGGTGCCCCATATGTTTCTGATGTTGTCCAGTTAGCACCCATTTTGCTATGGCATTCGCTCTAGAGGAGAGATACTGTTAATTTGACCCAAAATATCATCAGGGACTGTCTAACCCTAGACCATGCACATAAGATTGATTGGTTGCAATAAGTGAAGTGTAAACTGGGAGCTTTGGGTTTGGAAGAGTTATATGTAAACCTATCTAGTTGTACAACTATGTCCAAGATATAAACTAAAGAAATCTATTTAGCGAAGGTCATGTGTGAGAGAGGAGTCAAGTCGACAAAAAACCTCAGTAAAGATGTACCTTATGTCCCACCATCACATAGGCCGATGAATCATACTTAGCGTTTGTGACAAACCCCCAACATCGTTTCATTTTTGTGAGGTTTCATGTGAATTTCATGCCCTGATGATGGGCTTTCAGTATTCACAAAGGGCATTTACGAGTAGTAAATGCCCTTTGTGAATACCGAAAGTCGTAAAGTTAGACTTTCATCTAACATTACCTTTGTAAATCAGGCCTAAAGAGTTCTTTCTATTAGTTTCTCTTGGCTATTTTGTCATTAAAACTTTCAGTGTAGTTCAGCACATTTACAGACACTCACACAACTGCTCACTCACCCATACAGCCACTTATACACCCAATCACTCAACCATATAGCTACTCATACACCTACTCACTCACCCATAAAGCCACTCACGTACCCTCTCACTCACTCATACAGCCACTCACACCACTACTCACTCACCTATATAGCTACTCAAAGACACTCTCACTCACCCATACAGTCACTAACACTAACTTACCCAGACACCCACTCACATAGGTACTCTCTCATCCCTGTAGCCACTCACACAGTGATTCACTGACTCATACAACTACTTACACAACTATTCACTCACCCATTCAGCCACTTACACTAGCAGTCACTCACCCATATAGCTAATTACATACCCACTCACTCATCCATACAGCCACTCATGCGCCCTCTCGCTCACTCATAAAGCCACTCACATAGCCACTCACTCACCTATATATACTCACAAACCCTCCCACTCACCCATACAGTCACTAACACTAACACTTACTCACCCATACACCCACTCATATAGGTACTCTCTCACCCATACAGCCACTCACACAACCATTCACTCACCCATACAGCTACTCACACAGCCGCTCACTCACACATACAGCCACTAACACCAGCATTTACTCACCCATATAACTACTCACACACCCACTCATTCACCCACACAGCTACTCACACACCTACTCTCTCACTCATAAAGCCACTCACTCACCTACACATATACTCACAGACTCTCCCACTCACCCATACAGTCACTAATACTACTACTTACTCACCCATACACCCACTCACATAGGTACTCTATCACCCATACAGCCACTCATACAACCATTCACTCATGCATACAGCTACTCACATAGCCCCTCACAGACTCATATAGCAACTCACACTAGCACACACTCACCCATATACCTACTCATCCATACAGCTACTCATGCACCCTCTCACTGACTTATACAGACACTCACTCACTCACCCACTCACTCAATCATACAGCCACTCATGCACTCTCTCACTCACTCATAGAGCAACTCACACAGCCACTCTCTCATCTATACATATACGCACAGACCCTCCCACTCACCCATACAGTCACTAACACTACCACTTACTCACACATATACCCACTCACAAAAGGACTCTCTCACCCATACAGCCACTCACACATGCATACAGCTACTCACACAGCCACTCACTGACCCATATAGCAACCTACACTAACACTCACTCATCCATATACCTACTCAGACAGCCACTCACTCATCTATACAGCCACTCATGTACCCTCTCTCACTCACTCATACAGCCACTCACACACCCACACACTCAGTCATACAGACACTCATGCACCCTCTCGCTCACTCATACAGCAACTCACACACCCACTCACTCACCTATACATATACTCACAGACCCTCCCACTCACCCGTACAATCACTAACACTACCACTTACTCACCTATACACCCACTCACATAAATACTCTCTCACTCATACAGCCACCCAAACAACCATTCACTCACGCATACAGCTACTCACACAGCCACTCACTGATTCATAGAGCCACTTTCACACCCACTCACTCACCCATATAGCTGCTCACACATCCACTCTCACCCATATAGCCACTTATGCACCCTCTCAATTACTCATATAGCCACTCACACTGCCAGTCACTCACTCATGCACCCACTCATACATGTATTCTCTCAACAATACAGCCACTAAAAGAACCATTTACTCACCCATACAGCCACTCATGTACCCTCACTCTTAAAGCCACTCACACAGCCACTCACTCCCCTATATATATACTCACAGACCCTCCCACTCACTAATAAGGTCACTAACACTACCAATTCCTCACCCATATATTCACTCACATAGGTACTCTCTCACCTATACAGCCACTCACACAACCATTCCCTCATGCTTAAAGCTACTCATACAGCCACTCACTGAAACATACATCCATTCACATTAGTACTCACTCACTCATAAATCTAACTCAGACAGCCACTCATTCACCCATACAGCCACTCATGCATACCCTCAGTCACCCATAGTGCCACTCACATACCCACTCACACATACAGCAACTCACAGAGCCACTCATTCACCCAAAGAGCCACTCAGCCTTCCACTAACTCACCTATACACCCACTTACACAAATACTCTCTCACTCATATAGCCACTCACACAACCATTCAGACACCCAAACAGCTACTCACACAGCCACTCACACTAACACTCACTCACCTATTCATCCACTCATGTACCTACCTACTCACCCAGACAGAGACTCACAGACCCTCTCACTCATTCATACAGCCACTCTTATACCCTCTCACTCACCTACACAGTTACTCACACACTTTCTCACTCACCCATACTGACACTCTCAGTAGTACTCGCTCACCCATACACCCACTCACACAGGTACTCTCTTGCCCATACAGCCACTCACACAGCTATTTATTTTCCCACACAGCTTCTCACACAGCCACTTGCTCACCCACACAGCAACTCATACTACCACTCACTAACCCATACACCTACTCACACACCCACTCACTCAACTATACAGTCACTCATGCACCCTCTTACTCATTCATACAGCCATTCACACACACACTCACTCACTTATACAGTTACCCACAAACCCTCTCACTCACAAATGCAGAAACTCACAGCAACACTCACCGATCCATACACTTGCTCACATAGGTACTCTCTTACCCATACAGACACTCACACAACCATTCACTCACCCACACAGCTACTCACACAGCTACTCACTCACATACAACTCACACTACTACTCACTCACCCATATACCTACTCAGACAGCCACCCACTCAGCTATACAGCCACCTATGTACCCTTTCACTCGCTCATATAGCCATTCACATACCCACTCAGTCAGCCATACAGTCACACATACACACTCTCACTCACTCATATAGCCACTCACATGACCACTCACTCACCTACTCACCTATATAGCTACTCACAGACCCTCTCACTTACCCATGCAGTCACTAACATTAATGCTCACTCACCCATATACCCACTTACATAGGTACTATGTCCTATACAGTACTCAATTTAATTTAAAACAAGCTTTATTCGGTTAGTATACAACCATAAAAGCATTCTAAAAAAAAAAAAAACATCAAATATAAAAATATTTATCATAATTCATCACAATGGGATATAATTAATACGTCACAGTGAGATATAGTAAAATTCATGTGAGGTTCAATTACACGCTAGGTTATCATTATACATAAAGTGCTAAGTGCATTTTGAGGAGAAGACCATATTTATCTTTGAAGCCAATGGGTTCATTTAAGTTCAATTAAAACATTTATAAAATTATTATTGCTATTGCCGACATAAAAAAATAAAATTCCGCCTGGGTATTTAAAACACTAGTTATGCTAAAAACATTATATTTCCATAGACTAAAATCATTTAATTTCCCTGCCCGGTTCAATTACTGCATTCCATATCGTCTCCTAATACCCAGTGCTACTTTAATGAAACTCATCATTGCAGAACAAATGATAGAATTTTCCAATAATTGCAAACACTCATATCCCTCTAAATATGTACATGGAGAGATATTTTTAGTATTGGTCTCAAAAATCTCCTTCTCGGATCATCATAAAGTGTGCAAAAAAGTGTAAGGTGCATAGTGCTCTGGGGAGTACTATTATCACAGGGACAGAAACTAAGGGTTTCCACCCACCCAGATTGTCTAGGAAAAGCAAACAAAAAGTGAATGTGCCAAGGCGAAATCTAGTTAAATAAAAACGCATCTGACAATTCGTAGTGAAGGCTAGATAATACTGCTGGTTAGACAAAAAAGCACATTTCGGGCCAGGCGCCTCTTGTTGAAAATGTTTCGCGTGTGCCCAGTCCCCGTATTGCTTCTTGATTATACCTTTAGCATTTACGGGGATATTTGTTGGATTTTCATAAAACTCACCCAGCCCAATGTCATAAAATCTTTCCTTCACATACCGAAACCAGGGAATATTCATCACCTTATCAAGGTTAAGGCAGTCTTCCATTATTTCCCTAGTGAACTGTAGTTCTTCTTTCAGCCAAATTTTAGACCATAAGAGCAAAGGGGCAGAGCTAATAAGATCCTCCAGGTAATCCAACCCTACCTCTCGGTGAGAGAAAGAGGTGCCTTACTGATTGGGATCATCAATAAGCGTTTTATGAATTTATTTTCTACCACTTGTAACAAGCGGCTTTTTTGAGGACCGCAGACCCCTGCCCCGTATGATGCCACTGATGCACATTTTGCTTTATATAGGGTAACAAGCTGTGCCACCGGCCTATGGCCTAGCTTGCAAGCAAATCTAAAAAGCCCCTCCACTACTCTATAGGTTTGTTGGGCCCTTGTTGTAATTAAAAAATCCCATTTAAGATCCCTGCTGAACGTATTTCCTAGATATGTAAATTTTTCCACCCTTTCAACCGGTTTGCCTCTGACATTAAAACTCCTGGATTTTGCATGTTTTGGGCCACAGACCATTATATAAGACTTTAAAAAGTTAACCTTTAAGTCTAATGTCGCCATATAATTTGTAAAGGCATCCAGGGAGATTTGTAGGCCATTCGCTGTCAATGACATAAGGACCGTGTCATCTGCGTACGAAAGTAACGCAACCGGTTGCCCCTTGACCTGGGGGAAATCAATTTTCTGCCTCAACAGGAAGTTCTCCAGGCCATTAGTATATACTAAAAAGAGGAAAGGGGCTAAAATGCACCCTTGGCGCACTCCTTCTGTTGAAGCAATAGGTTTTGTTCTTTCCCCGTGAGTGCCAAATCTTATTGAGACAGAGGTGTTCGAGTGTAATCTTTTCAAAAGCTCAATTAATGCATTTTCGAAACCCATCTCTGCCATCAGATCCCACAGTTTCCCCCTATTAACAGTGTCGAAAGCACTTGACAAGTCCATGAAGGCAAGGTGAACAGACCCACTCTTTGCCTTCATGTACTTGCCCGTGATCAGGGACAAGTTCAGACACTGTTCTGTGGTTCCCAGTCCTTTACGAAATCCATATTGCGTTTTGGAGATGATCCCCTACCATTGGCCCATGTCTCCAGATGTGCGAGGATTACCCTGCCAAGTACCTTCACCGTGGAATCGATTAGTGAAATGGGCCTATAGCAGGCGGGGTCATCTCTCTTCCCTTTTTGAACACTGGGACAACTATAGCCTCTTTCCACGATAGGGGATCGGGCCAACCATAATGGATTTAAACAGGTTGGTCAACAGGGGAGCCCAGAGATTTACAGTCAGCTTAAAAAATTCCAGTGGGACTCCATCGGGGCCTGGGGCCTTTCTACCTATTCCTTTTAAAAGTGCTTCCTCCACCTCTGCCACCATAAGTGAACTACTAAGTTCTATTGCTTTTGCCATGTCGACTATTGGATCCTCGTGCCCTGCAACTAGTTCCCTACCATTTGGATTAAAAATTGAAGTAAAATGTGTTTCCCAAGTGTCACCCAGAATCATGCACTCCACTTTCCCTACTTCCTCAGTAAACTGGGGGCGATTAATAACAGCCCAAAAACTTTTCGTATCTTTTAGGGCACTAGCCCTCTCCAAATCCTGCCAAGCAATGTGCCTTAGTTCTTCTTTTCTGGCCTTAATAGTGGTTTTATATAAACACCTAGCCTGCTTTATATGTTCTCTCTCTTGAGGCATTAATTTCAGGGCATTTATTAAGAACTTGTGCGCCCTGGAGCATTCTGCATTAAACCAACGAAACTCCCGATATTGTTTGGGCTTAGCCTGACGTGTAAGTTTATTATCTACGATGGAACTGAGCCGTTCATAGTTTTGTACTAATATGGCTGGAGAAGTGTCATGTTCTAGGCAGGCTAAGATCAGGTCATGGTTTAATTGAATGATTTCCTCCTCAAATAAAATTGGGTTGATTTCCCCCCAGTTTATCCTCACACCATTATTCCGGGTATATTCAATGCAACGGTTATCACCCACTACAGTTTTGGCTATAGCTTTAAATGTCGCTATTCGTGGGTTATGGTCGCTTACTATCTCAGGTTTTATAACAAAATCAATTACTAAGGGAAGATACTCCTTGGAAATAAACATAAAATCAATGGTACTTTCTCTCCCCCACCAACAAAGGTTGGACACCGAGCTACAGAGTCATTGGCTAAACTTTCCAAATTGTTCTCCACAATGACAGTGTTCAGTACCTCTCCCTGGGGGTATGAATAAAATGTGCTAAAGGTTGATCATCAGTATCTCAAATACCACATACTCTTTCATTACTATATTTGCACATGGTACAATTAAAATCCCCTACCCACAAGATACATAAAGGTTGCCACCTCCCGGCAGCTATGGCAATTTCAGATCGTAGGGTTTCAATAACGTGAGTATCTTTGGGATCAAAGATATTATAGTACCAGTTTACAAGTAACGTTCTCTCCTGGAGCATGTTGACAATCATAATTATTTGGAACCACTGAGTGGATCCTAGGCACTTAACTTTTATGGACCCAAATCTAACTGAGAGTAGGGTTACCAAGCCTCCCTTTGCCCTCCCCGAGCGTGAAATGGTCGCGGGCACAGTGAATGCCTGGTAACCCTCGAGCTCTATACTATCTAATGACCACGTCTCTTGTAGACAGATTACGTCAAATTCCCTGATATGAGCCAGCCAAACCTCGTCGGTGATTTTACTCTTAATACCTGCTATGTTCCACGAGATTAGCTTAAGAGAGTGAATGGATTAGCCCGTATCCCTGCCTACTACTGAGACTGGTGGTGTTGGTGTATTTACCGGAGATGTTAGCAACAAACCCTCCCCTGATTCTCCATTTTCGTGGATGGTTTTTGCAACCATCATACATGGTGTTAAAATACACGTATTATTAATTCTTAAATCACCTACACTCATATGGAGGTCCTCAGGTGAATTTAGAGGGCATTGGTCAATTTTGTTTATGATCCTCATTGTGGTTCTATTTATCTTATGCTTATTATCATCACTCGTACACCCACTGTATTGCATAGGTAGTCAATCCACCACATTAAGATCCCTAAGCGCCTCGTACCTATTAAGATGGAAAATGGAGGGGTACACTGAAGTGTCAGGAATACGTCTTCTTCGCATAGGCCATTGACCTGGTGTTATCAATTGCTTGGGAGGATAAAAGAAACCCAGGGGCCTTGCCCTAATATGATCAGTATGTGAATCTTTCATATGGTGCAGGGCATGATGGACGCAGTTTGTGTCATTAAAATTAAGAACGACACAGTCCCCGTCAATGCTCTTCTTGGTTTCACCAATCCATCTCACACGCCTAGCCATAATGATGTGCTTAAGCCAGTTAACGGGAGATGGAATTTTTTTGGAGCACCAGTGGGCTGCTTTGTTTATAAGGCTCCGGCAACTTTCTTTTTGATTATGAGGCAATCTTGGTACCCCCGCTAATATTAGGGTATATGGAGTGCTTTCTGGGGGCAGATGTAGGCAATTTACTAACCCACTCCCCCCTAGAGAGTCAGTCTCATCAGAGTTATGCCTTATATCCAGAACAGGTGTCCTATTCCTTGCCCTAGGGCGGGGTGAACTACGAGGCTGGACATCATGACCTACATTGTGGCTCTGCATGATATGATTATCATGTAGAGCTTGATTGTCATTCGACTCAGATGGAAAGTTAGTATTTCCAGTCAATCCTATGCAATCGGAGTGTGGGGTGATGGTCCTATGTATAACTGGGGCATTGCTGGGAATGGTCCCTTCCAGTGTGCCCACTCCCTGTGTTTCTCTGCCACCTCTAACTAACCCCCTTGCAGGTGGACCTCTCTCGTTTTGAATGTGTGTTGGGGTTTTGTCTACTGGTCCTAGGGCTTTGCAAACAATAGCTAGCTGCTCCTCAATGTTAGTTAATCTTACAGATATCGGTGCCATAGCCTCCTGTACTAATTTACTCAATTTCTCAGTAATGATATCCAAATCAAACTGCCCCCCATATGATAGCCCCCTGGTCAATGGTTTAGTAGCGTTCCCTATGGCGATGCTTTGTGCCTGTTTGGATCTTTTGGTCTTGGGTGACTGAGTGTTGACCTTTTTACCAGTCCCAACTCTTTCAGTTCGTTTCCTCTTGCCTCCATTCAAGATCAAATTTTCATGCACCGCTACTATAGGGTAAGGGCTTGCTGCCTTGTTACACGAGCCTTGTATTTCTCCCTGTATTAAGACAGTAGTGCTGGGGCTTATCGGTGCTTGATGAATATCTGCTAAAACCAAAAGAGTGTCATTATTTTGGAGCAAGGGCTGGGTGTCCGGCACTGGTTCTGTCGTCAGGGGCAGTGAAAGTCTGCGCTCCGCACGCTCTATCTCTTTGCTTAGTGCACCCACCGCCTTCTTCAGAAAACCATCAAGAGTTGTACCGCTTGGTTTTGCGGTTGGGGCAGGCTTTCGTTTTCCCATGCTGCGTTAGTCTCTGTTTTCTGGGAAAAATTCAGCAGTAGATTTTCGGCGGCAGCTATCAAAGATAAAGTCAGGGGCAAATTACCTGAGGCAGATCCTTAGAAGGGCGATCAGGAAATAAAACCAAGAGGGATGGCCCAGCCCAGCCTCCTCCAGGCTCTGGCGGGCGCAGGACGGGCCCGCCCTTGGCCCGGCCTTTGCCTGCGCGTGTCCCGCGCTGCGGGAGGCTGGTGGTAGCTTTAACGTGCCTCCGGGCGCGAAAAGCAAAGGCGTCATGGGCGACCGCTCGGGCTGCTGGGGGCTGTGGTCCGGTGTTGATGCTGATGGGAGCCGTTCCCCTCACATCGCTGGTCTCTCGCGTCCCGCGCTGCGGGAGGCTGGTGGCAGCTTTAACGCGCCTCCGGGCGCGAAAAGCAAAGGCGTCACGGGTGACCGCTCGGGCTGCTGGGGGCTGTGGTCCGGTGTTGGTGTTGATGGGAGCCGTTCCCCTCACGGCACTGGTCTCTCACGTCCCTATACAGTACTCACACAGCCACTCACTGATCCATATTGCAACTCACACTAGCACTCACTCACCCACACACCTACTCAGACAGCCACTCAATAAGTCATACAGCTACACATGTACCCTCTCATTCACTCATACAACCATATACTCACCCATGCAGCTACTCATGTACCCTCTCACTCATACAACCACTCATACACCCACTTACTTGCCTATAGAGTTACTCACACATCCACTCACTCACACATAGAGGCATCAACACTACTACTAAGTGACCCATACACTTACTTACACAGGTACTCTCTCACATAATCAGCCACTCACACAACCATCCAGTCACATGTACAGCTACTCACACACTCACTCACTCATCCATACAGCCACTCGTACTCTCTCACTAACTCATACAGCCACTCACACAGCCACTTACCTATACAGTTACTCACACACTTTCTCACTCACTCATACAGCCACTATCACTAACTCACCCATATATCTACTCACACAGGTATTCTCTCTCTCACCCATACAGCCACTCACACATCCATTCATTCACCCATACAGCTACTCACACAGCCACTCACTCACCCATACACCTACTCACACAGCCACTCACTCAGCCATATAGCCACTCATGTACCCTTTCATTCACTCATATAGCCACTCATACTCCCGCTCACTCACCTATACAGTTACTCACACACCCTCTCACTCACCCATACAGACACTCACACTACTACTCACTAACCCATACAGACACTGATATAGGTACTCTCTCACCCATACAGCTAGTCACCAAACCATTTACTCTTCCACACAGCTACTCACACAGCTGCTTACCCATATAGCAACTCACACTAGCACTCACTCACCCATACAGCAAATCACACAGGCACTCACTCACCCATGCAGACACTGACATATCCACTCATCCAGCCATACAGCTACTCTTAAACCCTCTCACACACACATCACACACACATCACACTTTTTAAACAATAAAAGGTGATTCTGACAAGAACCTCTTTTTTCTTTTTTGTGAAATGATGTTTTTTATTTTCTGAGATTTTTATTTTTTTTAAATGTCAACCAGGGGGAGAAAAAATTGCAACAAGCAACACAAAAATAGTGCAAAATCTGGGATAATTGAAAAAAAATAACAAGAAAATTACCTTGCAGCTTCAAGGATAGCATCAACAGACTGTGAGTGCTGCAGTCAAGGCAATGTGTGCCAACACGCCTTAACTCAGGGGCAATTTGTGGATGCCGACAATCTACTTCACTAGGTACTCTTTCCCCAGGGACAGATGGTGCAGTCAGATATGTAGATGGTCCCTCTCCTTCTCTCCCCTTCTGCGCCCTCTTCAAGCTGTTGTGATGGCTTCAAATGGTACAACATTGAAGTTGTACCATCGGAATATTTTTTGTTGGTACCTCTTAAGAGGATCTTTTCAGAAAAACTGCATTTTGCAAGTTTTGCAACTGTCTTTGACTCTCCAGAGGGGATAGTGAAAAAATCCCAAACAATACTCTGCTTTCTTGATGCAGGCCCCTCATCACCAGAGTCTTGGTGTTCCACCTCCTGCACCTGCTCACTAACTCCTGTTGCCATTTTGAAGATAAAAACAACAATGCAAAAGCTCTAATTAGAGTCCTGTTCTAAAAGCACAGGGCAGCTCCAAAAAATGATCCAAAAAAGAATGGAAGATTCAAGAACAGAGAAATGGGTGGGGACTTCCATTGAAGATTAATTAAAACGTTCTCCTCCAATGATATCTCTTTGTTTCCAGGTCACATGATCTTCTCGAATACTGACGTCATCACGACTACCTGCGTCGTCAAGAACACAAGTAATACAATTTTAAAAGTGCTTACCATTAAAAATTATTACAAAACTAGAAGTTTAAACTCTATGTTAGTAAACAGCTATTGTCAAACATTAATTACAATATGCGTATATATGTCTTCTACAGTTTTTGAAAAACACACCATCTTCGCGACTTCTCCGTGAAACCGGAACATACGTATTACGATAATTCGCAATGGATTCACTATCCTTAAAAAAATGTGAAAAAAAATACAGTTAATAATCCACTGAAACAAATGAAAAGGAGTAATACAGATAAATACAAAAATGAGTGTTCCATTATGCAGATATAGTGCCTAATATGTAGTTGATATTTCACAATAACAAAATATTAAGTAATTTCCCAGTACAAAGTAACACAGTTGAGTTCACAATTTCCAGAATCAGTAGACTCTTCTTAAGTAAATGAGATTCCATTAAAATCCTCATATTCATTTTAATAATATTAAACCTCTACATGAAACATTTACAAATATAAATATAGCATGTCCCCCAGGTAAAGCTGGACTTGAGAAAATTGGAAACTAATCTATCTTCTTAGGCTGGCTGAATAGAAACCAAAAAAGTTCCCTCTTAAAATCCATCTTGAAAAAAGATCTCAAATTCTTAACAGAAGTGAACACATCATAAATACATTCAAGTAAAATCGGAATTTCAGGGAGTATGGCAAATCAATTCTATACTCACATCTCCTTGTAAGAGCAGAGGGCATGGTTCTGTCCTTTAAATATACTATGTATGGAAAAGCACAAAAACAATAGCACCACTTAGACATCCACTTGTACACCCATAAACTCATAGATCCAAAGTACCACTTTCACTTTCATTCACAGACAAACATGGGTTCTGACAAAACCAGTGACAAACCCATTGAAGTATTCACTCAGTCACTCACAGTCCCACTCACACATTCATAGACCACCTCAGACTCCCACTGACATATTCACACTCCCCCTGGAAATCCACTCACACACTCATACACTCACTAACAGACTCACACAGGTGCTTACACTTCTACTGTGAAACATTACAAGTTACAGGTATGGAAACAATTTTAGAAAAACCTTAGAAATTCACTGAAAAAACAAATGTTACAAGGACGTTTTAGTTAGGAAAAAGAATTTAAAAAACTTAGAAATTCACTGAAAAACCAAAGTTTAAAGGGACGTTATAGTTAGGAAAAAGAACTTTAAAAAAAACCTTACAAATTCACAAAAAAACAAAGGTTACAGGGTCGTTATAGTTAGTCTTACATTTCACATGTACAAAACCAAAGAAATTTCATCAGTTAGAGTTACCAGAGCTCACTATAACTTTTGCTCCTGCAAAGCACTGCTTATAACCTCACATATGACATCACTCATGACATGCTCAGTGACATCGTTGATGACATCTCAAATGACATCACTCATGACATCATCCTCAGAACCATTCACACACCCACTGATACCCCTACAAACAGCCACTTACACATACGGATACTCACTTACTCACGCACATACTAACACATGTACTCAGACACCTAAATAGTCACTGAGACAATCACATATACTCCCATACAAGTTCTCTCACACATATTTACTTATCCATGTACCCACTTACACACCCATACAGCCACTTATGCACCCTCACACTCAACCATACAGACAGTCATGCACCTGCTCACTCACACAACCTGTTGCATACCCTCTCACACATCCATTCATTCACTCACACGCCCACTCACTGACTCTTACACCCATTCGCATAGACAGTCACTCTCCTATACAGGCACTCACACCCAGTCACTTACATATACAAACACTTAAATAACTACTCAGTAACCTATACAGCCTCTCACACATGGAGTGTTTTGGCCATACAGTCACTCACACAGGCACTAGGATACCCATACAGCTACTCACACACCCATGCACACACTTATGCAGCCCATCAGACAGCCACTGCCTCACCTACACAGCCAGTCACACACCTGTTCACTGTCCAACATAGCCAATCACACAGCCACTCACTCACCCAAACAGCTACTCTCAAACCCAATAACACATCCATACAGCCACTCATACACCCATACAACCACTAAGACATCCACTCACACAGCTATACAGCCACACAGAGAGCTTCTCACAGAAAGATTCAGATAGTCTCACAGCCACTCAGATGACATTTATTAGAAATAGTACCACCTTTACAGTTACTGGATGAGGTCATCAGTGTTGCCATTTGAGATTTCATCAGTGATGTCATGGAGCATGTCATGAGTGATGAAATATGTGAGGTCATAAGAAGTGCATTGCAGGGGTGTAAGTTACAGTAAGCGCAGGTAACTATAACTGCTGAATTTCTATGGATATGTACGAGTGAAATGTAAGCCTAATATATATCTATATATGGTATATATTATATGTATGTATGTATATATAATGTATATATTATATGTATGTATATATATATATGTATATATAATATATATGTATATATACACACACACACACATTTGACATGCACTGTTTGTTTTTATATTGCCTCAAAATGTGAACCTGTTTTTCTTTTCAAGCAAACATAATGTATATTGTATATATGAAAATCTGTTTCATTCTTCAATTTAGCTAAAATCTTAGGCTGGTATCAATATGCCCTAGGGGCTGATGGAAGTTCCCAGCACAGCTCAGATGCATGAATTAGGTTTAAGGGAGAGATGAGTCAAATGGACGACAGCAGTGACTCAGAGAGTCTGGCGGTTCCGAGCCACTGTATTAGAAAGATGCATAGCCCTCATTTCGAGTAGCCTTTTAATTCTGATGGGACTGCTAATGGGAGTTACTGACAATATTGAAATTACAAGATCCATTTTGTCTATTTCACCTGAAGGCTTCATATGCAAAGAACCAGATGCAGTCTCAGGGTGAAATACCAGTGAAAATGAGAAATTACCAGGGAAAATGTGGCCAGTATTTCTGAATCTCCAGTTCCCTCATGCCTGAAGGGTCTCAATTATAATTGGCCAGTACACCTTCCCCTGAACTTAGCTACATTGCCGATATCAGTAACTCTGCACAGAGGATTATTGATGAGATTACGAGGGCTCTCTGAACTGTTGAATACTGTTGAGTCAGGTTATGTTCTGCACACAACCTTGAAGAAATATTTTAGTGCATATTGCACATGCACATACTTCTGGTTTTTCAGCGTTTATTGAGTTGAAGGTAGTGAGTTCTGCTCTGATCTGAAGACCTGAGGCATTGCAAAGTCTCAGGGTTTGCCCCCCACAGATTTGTCTCAATGCTTAACACTCTTGAATAGAGGTCAGATGAGCTGAGGCAGACTTCTGATTTTGAATGGTACATATTGGTGGGCTAATTTCTAGAGGCAGCAAGTACATTTGTGTAATTATGCCTTCTGTATAATGCAAAGTGTTTTGAAATTAATAGTAGATTCTAGAGACGGCTAGATGAGATCCTTTACTTTTTGCAGATCTTATCTGTGTAGCTGCAAACACAGTTTGACTGCATGGTTCTGGATTCTTTCATCCTGCCAATCTGATTTTTGGATTGGCTGTTGTGAGCTAGATTGTGATCTAGTGAATGTATTCATATTGCAAACAAAAATGCATTTAATAAATAAGTAAAAAAGTTTATGTCAAATAACATGTATATTGAAACCAATTTGTAGTAGGTAATCATACTTAGACAATATGAGCATATATAAGAAATAATAATGTGCTGATTTAAGTTAGCTTAACAGACGGTGCCATATTAACTGCTAAATAATACAGTAGCATTAAAAGGCCTGTTTTCTCTGTTGATCTGTTTTGCACTAGATGTTTTTCTCTTTTTTTGCTGCAGATGCTGTAACTTTCCATAAGCCTTCTGTTAGTTAGTGAAAAGTCATTTGTTTTGTATTATACAACTGACAGTGAGGTTATCACCGGGAAGAGAAGAGACAACAGGAGGGATGATTCATGGGAAGAACAGACTGAAGCCCAAATTGTAGACTAAGGGGTCGATTCCGATTCGGGCCGGAAAAAGCACCGACCGACTCGGATCCGGAAAAAATACCGACCGACACGTACCCGTGGCGCACGACACGTCAAGTACGATGCAAGGCGCGAAAAATCCGACCGACACGTACCGAAACCAAGTCGACCGACCGAGCCGCACGAAAAACAGCAATCCGGCCGGAAAAACACGCGAATCCAACCGACCGACACGCACCCGGAACAAATCCGACCGAAACGTACACGCGAACTCCAAAACGCAAAGTACGATGCAAGGCGCGAAAACCACGACCGAGTCGGACGGAGGACAAGCCGTACGACCGACACGCATACAAAACCGAGCCGAAGCAACACAATACACCGCGACCGACGCGTACGCAGCATAGAAAACTGCACAAACACAGCGCGAACGAAACGGAGAACACCGTACGAGACCAATGCAGGGTCCGACTCGGTCACAAGAACGTTTCCAACATACACAAACAGCACAAAGGAAAAATCACCCCAAAAAGGCCAAACAAGCAATTACCAAGCCAATAAATACTGGGGGGGGACAGAGAATAAAGACACACCCACAACTCCACCTATATAAAGGACACAAATCACTACCATGAGCCTTTGCAAATGCCATTCCACTGCCAGCACCCAAGAGAAAGCAACCACACACCCACAGCTCATCCCTCACACAAGCCACACACCATCAGCACACCAACAAATACCTACCTCACATACACCCAGCAAAACACACACTCACACACCCTCACCTGCACACCAACACACACATCACTCACCATCACCACCCATCACCATGCCCCTCAAGAAGAATCCCAAGTTCCTAGATAGTGAATTGGAAGTCATGGTAGACGAGATCCTCAGGGTGGAGCCACAGCTGTTTGGCACACTGGTCCAACAGACCCCCATGTCGCAGAAAACCAAGATGTGGGAGAGGATCATCAACAGGGTGAACGCCCAATCACCATGTCGGCGCACAAAGACCGACATCCAGAACAGGTGGTATGACGTGCGCAGGAGGGTACGGAAAATGCTGAAGCAAGACTACATCAACAGCCAACACACCGGCAGTGGCCCTCCTGCCAAGCCAATATACCTCAGGCCCTGGGAGGAGAAGGTGCGGGCCATCCTTCCGCCAGTGAGCGTATATGGACTAGAGGACATCCCAGAGCCTGGTGAGTACACAACAAATGTACACAATATACTGCCACAAAACACACACATCACTGTCAAGGGAGAGTCAAACCATGCACTCATAGCAATTACACAGCAACCAGAACAGAATCATCCCAAAATGTGTATGTCAGTCAGATAAACACAACACATGCCATCAAGAAAGTCACATCCAACTGTGCCAACACATGTACAAACACAACTACAACTACAGCTAGGCAGTGGCACAAATAGAACTAACAAACACATCCAGACATGTAGCCACCACAACAACACCAACACACAGTGAAGACCACTCAAAGGAAGGAATTCTGTGTATGCTGGCCAAGTCAGTGTAGCCAATAGCATCATGGGAGTCGCAGTCACACATATTGCCCCCCACAACTGTCCCATCAACACCACCATGAACCATGCGCACATCACAGGGAGTGGAGAAGGACTCACAAGATGGCTGACACTGGCTACTGCTGTGGGGAGCACAAGGCCCTGCTGGCAACTGTGCACCAACAAACAGCAGGACACCACTGACTGACATCCTGAGAGACAACTTACACTCCCTGCAATGCAAGCACGTTCCATGGTGGGATATCTGGCTAGCTGGCTGGGAAGGGGGACTTGCAGCACTGACCATAGTCACAAGCACCTCCCCTCACACCCCCCAACACAAACTCCACAGAACCCACATGGTAGAATGCAATGCCCCCATCCTAACACAAGATCCCACAAAGAACCACCACCCTGGGTTATGTTGTGTGAAGCACAGGGACACTCTTGGGACTCTTAGCCAAACAACTGCCAGGACAACACTCCCAGCCATCCTGTCAGCACAGCCAGCCCACCCCACAGGGAAGCAGAATCAAAAGGAAGGAAGCATGGGCATGCTGGGAAGGGGGTGGAGGCAATAGCATGATGGGAGTCGTAGTCACTGATATTGGTCACCCCCACAACTGGCCCATCAACACCACCCTGAACCGTGCTCACATCACAGGAAGTGGAGAAGGACTCACAAGATGGCTGACACTGGCTACTGCTGTGGGGAGCACAAGGCCCTGCTGGCAACTGTGCACCAACAAACAGCAGGACACCACTGACTGACATCCTGAGAGACAACTTACACTCCCTGCAATGCAAGCACGTTCCATGGTGGGATATCTGGCTAGCTGGGTGGGAAGGGGGACTTGCAGCACTGACCATAGTCACAAGCACCTCCCCTCACACACCCCCAACACAAACTCCACAGAACCCATCTGGTAGAATGCAATGCCCCCATCCTAACACAAGATCCCACAAAGAACCACCACCCTGGGTTATGTTGTGTGAAGCACAGGGACACTCTTGGGACTCTTAGCCAAACAACTGCCAGGACAACACTCCCAGCCATCCTGTCAGCACAGCCAGCCCACCCCACAGGGAAGCAGAGTCAAAAGGAAGGAAGCATGGGCATGCTGGGAAGGGGGAGGAGGCAATAGCATGATGGGAGTCGTAGTCACAACTCTACATCCCCCACCACATGGCCCAGCAAGCTCACACTCACGCATGCACATCCCACAGAGAGTGGAAAGGCCCATCAAAGATGTCTGACACTGTTGCTGTGTCGTGGGGAGCACAAGGGCATGCTGGGTACTGCACACCAACCAACAGCAGGACACCACTGTCAGCCATCTTGCCATTGCTCTCACACCCACACACACTGAACTCCACACAAATGCAAGTAAGTATGGGAATGCTGGGAAGTGGGGTGGAGGCAATGGCATGATGGGAGTCGTAGTCACAGACATAGCTCACCCCCACAACTGTCCCATCAACACCACCCTGAACCATGCTCACATCACAGGGAGTGGAGAAGGACTCACAAGATGGCTGACACTGGCTACTGCTGTGGGGAGCACAAGGCCCTGCTGGCAAATGTGCACCAACAAACAGCAGGACACCACTGACTGACATCCTGAGAGACAACTTACACTCCCTGCAACGCAAGCACGTTCCATGGTGGGATAACTGACTGGCTGGGTGGGTGGGAAGGAGGGCCGGCTGTCAACCAAACACAACCAATGCAGACCATGTTCACACCCCAGAAAATACATAGAAATGCCCAAATAATGCAGGACAATGTGCCACACCAATATCAACCCCTGACTGTGACGACTTAGGACAATGCAATGTACAGGCACGCACCCAGAGGCACAGTCACAACTGTCATGTGTGTCAACCATTGATGCCTGCAGAAACATAACATACATTGTTTGTGTCTCCCAAAAACAGGTGATGATGGGGACACAGCAGCAGACGCTGAGGTGTCCCAGTCCCAGGCTCAAGAGGATGCCGAGCTCACTGGCGTCGTACAGCCTCTGTCCTCCTCGGACGATGAAGAACAACCTGGCACATCCGGTGCAAGTCAACATGCAGCACCAGCAGGACCACCAGCTGCAGCAGCAGCAGGACCACCAGCTGCACCCCTGCACCCACCCCTCCAACGACTGTCACCACGAATACCATCCCTGCCGACATGGACAGAACAAGGAGCAACACCAGCACAGTGACCCTGGACCAACTTGGGGCCATGGACACCACCACCACCACCAACCCCCAAGGTGGACCAGGGTTATCTGTGCGTGCCACTGCACACACTGCACATGTCAGCAGGGGTGGTGGGAGGGGTGGGAGACAGAGGTCGCTGCTTGCAGACGTTGCTGATGTGCATGATGACCCACAACTGGTACGCATAGCTGATGCGTACCAGTCCAGCACCGGCGAGCTCAGCCAGGTAGTGGGGCTCCTCAGATTCATTAAACAGCAGCAGGCTGCCCATCATGCCCGCTTGGACTCCCACATGTCCCACGTTGAGTCACACATGTCCCGTGTGGACTCACACATGTCCCGCGTGGAGTCCAAGTGGGATGCACTGCATGAGATAACGGCGGTGCACAGGGACATTTTACAATGCCTCCGCCAGATGAACAGCAACCAGTCCACACCTCCCTGTGTGCCAACAACATCTGGTGCCGAACAAACTGCAACTGCCACAGGGAGGGAGGAGGACTCTGGCGGAGAGTCCCCTGCACCGCAGCAGCCTGTACTTGAGGGCCCCCCCAAGAAGTGGGGTCGTCCGAGGAGGGAAAAGTGAGAGGCCGATGGCCAAGTGCAACTCCCAGGAAGCCTGAACCTGTTCTGGATGTTCGCCTTTGTGCACAGACTGTTCACCCTGTTGACGGCAACACTACTCCCACACTTTGCATGGGGAGTACAAGTTGGACCAATGTGTCAGACAACTGTGGCCCCGATACTGGGGATCCTGTCTACCAGGACTTTCAATTCACCTAGGAACTTGGGATTGCAAGATTTATGTACAGCACAACCCATCCCATGCACTATTAACACAAATATATCACAATAAACACACTAATACACCATACTTGCCTCTGTCGTGATTCCAACGTGGGTGCTGTTATGGGGATGATGAACTGCAAAATTACACTGTGTATGCGAACTGCAACAGCAAGGACAACACAGGCATGTGAGTACAGGCAACGTGACACACATGAGGGAGACACACCACCAGGGCTACACAACACATACACACCTAGGCCATCTGACTCATTGCCTACACTGATGTTGCCAGGGAAGACGGTGCAATGCACAGACACCACACCCATTCCCAGTTGTAGTCAAGTAGCCCACAGGTGCAGTAAGCAAATGGCAGTCAAATGTGTGACCACAGAGAACGCACATCACAAAGTGGAGCACAGGTTTATTACACAGTTGCAACATGCCGTAACCTCCACAGATGCAAGGTAACCCCACCTGGCAGCGGGCACACAGTCAACAACTGTAGTCGGAAGGAAGTCCATGGGTGTGGCGCACATCACCTGTAGGGACACAACAGCTACCAGCCTGGATGTGCAATCACGTCGTCGGTGGACACAGTTGACCAAACGAATCTGAAAGTACCCTGTGAAGGACAGAAATGACACACAGTCAAAAGCAATGGAGTACAGGACAGAACAGCAAAACTCATGCACAATACATGTTACAAGATACCCACCCAGAACCAAGTTAGCATGTCAACACTGTTGGGGAGTACAGCCCACCTGTCACCACACATCGCAACACACATCCAGTCAAGTAGCCCATGGACACACTCCAACAGCACCAGAGCACCACCCACACATCATGCCAACTCACATCATTGACATGACACCTCAGGATACTCACATTCAGCTAAAGAAGTTGGTGATGAGCTGTGTGCGGACATCACCATCACCATCATCATCATCATCGTCACTGGCATCGTGGTCCAGGCCAGGATCCTCCACAGGTGGCGGATGTTGGTCATTGTCATCCTGGATGAGAGGCAACTCCTTCCGCACTGCCAGGTTGTGGAGCATGCAGCAGACGATGATAATCTTGCACACTTTCGCAGGGGCATATGGGAGGGACCCTCCGGTCTTGTCCAGGCAGCGGAAGCGGCTCTTCAGGAGACCAAAGGTCCGCTCAATCACTCTCCTGGTCCGACCATGTGCCTCATTGTAGCGCATCTGGGCTGGTGTCACAGGGTTCCTGAGGGGTGTCAGCAACCACGGCATGTTGGGGTATCCCGAGTCACCTACGGACAGACAAGTGCACATTAGCTGACTTGGAAAAGTGGGCGGAATACTACAGATCAGATCACACACAATGGCACAAAGTCAGTACACACCGACAAGCCAGGCACACTGGTTCTGCATCTGTGCCATCATCCTGGGGATGCGACTACTCCTCATCACAAAGGCATCGTGTGCTGAACCAGGGAAACGGGCACACACGTGTGTGATGGTCATGTCTGCAAGACACACCACCAGTGCATTGACCGAGTGGTAGTGCTTGCGGTTCCTGTAGGCCTGCTCCTGGGCCTGTGGTGGTACCAAAGCCACATGTGTCCCATCAATGGAGCCAATGACATGCGGCATCCTCCCCAGGGCATAAAAGTCACTCTTCACGTCATTGAGTCGTCGCAGTCTAGGGAAATAGATGTACCGGTTCAGGAAGAGCAACATTGCCGCCAAAACATCGCGGAGCACACGGCTGAACATGGTCTGTGACATCCCACCAGCAGTCGCCACAGTATGTTGGAAGGTACCGGTGGCAAAGAAGTGTAGGGCTGCCATCACCTTCACCTTGGGGGTCAGCGCTGTAGGATACGGCCGGCCAGGCTGCAAATGTGGGGACAACTGCACTGCCAAATCCTCAATCAGCTGCCTGGTGAAGCGGTACCGTCGGATGCTGTCCCGTTCCACCATCGTTGCCAGGTCTGGGAATGGCCGATGGACAGCAGGAGCCCTGCAGTGCAGAGGAGAAGTAAGCAAGATTGTCAGTCACCCCACATATGCGGCATTGAACACACTCAAGATCCCAACATACATCATTATGAGGCACAACTACATGAAGTGTGCAGTACCGGAAGCACATGTATGGTACATACATGGCCAACATCTGTCAACACGGTCCAACAGGTGGCATCAATTAGTCCCAGGTTGGCCCATTGGATATCATGAGGCCGTGTCACAGTTCCCATCTCCTGCTGCCGTGTCACAATAACCCCCACAGTGACATGTGAGGACAGATGTGCCCCAGGCACCACAGCTCAACGACAGGTACATTCCCAGGGACCCTGTAATGCCACATGGACACTGGCATTACATGGAGTATCATGTATACACCACAGCAAAACAACCATGACCCCCACAGGTAGTGGCCCCACTTGCCACGGCAGGACAGACATGGACGTCTGTGACACACACGCACAACATCAGAGTCCATGCACACACAACGTGGATGTGGAGACTGTCTCCCATTGTGCACATGAAATCAGAGACATTGTAAACACTACATGCACAAAGACTGTGGAGGACCATCACTATTGTGCCACTGGGACACCCTGGCTCAAACATACCGTCCCACATGGGACTCACGGGGTATGTGACATGACATACACATACACCACTGTGAAATGTGACCATGGCACATGCACAGATATGAACAGTTGCACATCACAGTGGTCATGTACACGTAACACCCAGGATCCTGTCCCCATGAACACGTGCACAGCCTGGGGGTGGCTGCCCACAGGTGACACCCACAGGACAACATGTACACCAACATACACACAATAGGAAATGTATCCTTACATGCCTTATGATAAAGTTTGGACAGGCTGTCGTGATGTAGGTGTGCCCCTCACTCCCTGGGAGCTATCTGTGGCTGGCATATGTCCATCTGAGACAGGCATGCTGACATATGCCAGTAACATGTACAGTGATGCGTTGTACCGCAATGGACCGATCGGTGCCTCCGGCCAGCCCATTGCATTCAATGTGTGCGGGTACGCGTTGTACCCCTGTGCGCGTTGTACCGCAATGGACCGATCGGTGCCTCCGGCCGGCCCATTGCATTCAATGTGTGCGGGTACGCGTTGTACCCCTGTGCGCGTTGAACCGCAATGGACCGATCGGTGCCTCCGGCCGGCCCATTGCATTCAATGTGTGCGGGTACGCGTTGTACCCCTGTGCGCGTTGAACCGCAATGGACCGATCGGTGCCTCCAGCCGGCCCATTGCATTCAATGTGTGCGGGTACGCGTTGTACCCCTGTGCGCGTTGAACCGCAATGGACCGATCGGTGCCTCCGGCCGGCCCATTGCATTCAATGTGCGGGTACGCGTTGTACCCCTGTGCGCGTTGAACCGCAATGGACCGATCGGTGCCTCCGGCCGGCCCATTGCATTCAATGTGTGCGGGTACGCGTTGTACCCCTGTGCGCGTTGTACCGCAATGGACCGATCGGTGCCTCCGGCCGGCCCATTGCATTCAATGTGTGCGGGTACGCGTTGTACCCCTGTGCGCATTGTACCGCAATGGACCGATCGGTGCCTCCGGCTGGCCCATTGCATTCAATGTGTGCGGGTACGCGTTGTACCCCTGTGCGCGTTGTACCGCAATGGACCGATCGGTGCGCACCCATTGACAATGGGCTTGCCTGGCAACGGACGCGTTTTCGAATTTCGAACGAGTCGGTTGCTGGAAATTCAGTTGGTCACCCACAACAATGTTGCAAAATCATGTATGTCATGAAGTTGAGGATTTGAAGGATGCTGTGGGCGTGTTTTGGTGCTGCTATTCCATGGATTGGCCAGATTCAGAAGATGCAAACGACTTGGACCTATCACTTTGGACACAAGGGACAGTATCTGCCTCTCCAGCACATATATATTGCTGGCTGTTCCCCTGAGAGCTCACTTGCCTGCACTACATGCTCCAGGACGACATCTGCCACTGCACTGCTGCTGTCTCTGCCCCTCTGGACCCTGCAATGGCACGTACTGTGGAGAGAGCCCCAGCCTTCAGCCTTGAAGAGAACCAGGCCCTGCTGGACAGCCTACTTCCACAGTACAGCAAGCTGTATGGGACACCAGGGGAGCAGGTGAGTGTTCTGTGCACTGCCTTTCTGAATGTGCATTTTGTGTGACTAGCAAGGCTGAGAGTCTGCACGCCACTGGCTAGCAGGCTCACTGAGTAGTTGTCACCCCCATAGTGTGTAGTGACTTGCACTGGACAGGTATGGTGCAGTGACAGTGCATTTGAACATGGTTTTACTTCCCATGCAATGATACCATGTAGTGACGTCTGGCAAACTGTCCATGGTCAGCTTTGCACTGCCTGTGTACATCATGTGCCCCTGTGATTGAGACATGTATATACAACTGTGTCATGCACGGATATGTTGCATGTGTGGTAATGGCCTTTTCACTTTGTCATCCTGACAGGTTATTGCCCATCGGAAGCAGGAGATCTGGAAGGACATCGTCCGGGCTGTCCGGTCCGTGGGGGTCTACAAGCGCCGGATCCGCAACTGCCAGAAGAGGTGGCAGGATCTTTGGGGCTGGACCCGGAGGATTGCACGGGTCCAGCTGAAGCTGTCGCCTCCTCGCAGGAGGGGCGGAACACGGACCCTGACCCCCCACATGCTCCAGATCCTGGCGGTGGTGTTTCCAGACCTGGATGGGCAGCTGAAGGCCAGACAGCAGCAAGGAGGGGGTGAGTCAAAGACTGCACTGTGAACTCTGTATTACATGCTTTGTGCCCTCCTCTGGCCTGGTTCAACTGCCACAGTGCAGCAGTCATGTTGTCCAGGAGCCATGTCCCTCTATTGTGCACTGCCCACTGCTCATCTGATACCCAGGTGTGGCCCTTACATTCAGGGATTTGTGTCACTTGGGACTGTGTCCTTGCAGTTTGCTTCACTAAAGGTGGGGGACAGCATCTGTTTCCCTAACTCTGTTGTGGGCATTATGGGTGGGTCCATTGTTCACACAACGCCTGGGTTTGGACATGTGATCTGCGTGTTGCTTTGATATGCGGTCCACTTGCTGAGCTGAGCCACCACATGTGCCTGGGGTATGTGGCACACGCCCATGCAGCGGGTGGGAACAATGTTTGGGCCCCAGGAGTGTGCAGATTACGTGTGTCACACATACATGGCCAGCTATCCACTGTCCAGGGCACATCCCTCATTCATGTGGAGCAGGACAGTCATGCCTACTCCAGGCCATGCAATGCACTCTGTACTCCCACTCCCGTGTATCAGCTGACACATTGTGCGCAGTGATTTGACCCCTCAGGTGTCTGCCTCTGTGTCAGTGTGCTGTGGATTAGTTGCCAGGACTGCTGGGGTGTTTCTTGGTAGGGGCTCAGCATGCCCCTGGAGATGTGACCATAGCAGACGATACTTGTGTGTCACATAGGTGTTTGATCAGCTGCCCGTGCAGACTTGGGTATGCGAATGTGAAGTTCAGGCAGCTGTTCCCCATTCACAGCAAATTGTGAGGGGCTCAGGTTCCAAGGGTAGTGTCACAGGTCTCCCATATGTCCAATAGGTGTGACCTGGACAGATGAGGGTTAAGATGATGTGTTGTGTGGGGGATGTACATGTGCACTTGTGCAGCTCCAGGACTTGCATTCCCCATGACCTACTGTTGTGACACAGTGCATAGTGTTGTTGTCTGGCTGCCAAGTCATACATCACTGAGACAGTGATGTATGACTTAGCAGTCATGCCTCCGCCATGGCATGTGTCAACTTATTGGTGGTCCTGCAGGGGAGTGACATGTGCCTCATGCACACCATAGTGGCGCTGGCTATCAGGACATGGGTGCATCATGGTGTCTGTCGCTGGTATGCATCACATGCATTTCCTATTTGACTCTGGGCATCTCTTTCATCCGGAAACCTGTACTGACTCAGTGGCAAGAGCTGTGATGTGTGCATGTCCACATGCTACACCGTGTCCTCTGCACTGTCCAACTACTGTGTACTTGGTGCATGTGTCCACACTGGGGTGTTGCAATCCAACAGACACCAGATAGATGGGTGCAAGGCCATGTGGGATGTGAGTGCCATGCTTGGCATCAGACTGACAATTGGCTTCTCCTGTTCAGTTAGGGCACTTTTAGCAATGTACAACTAATGATGCCAGGGCTTGCTCTGTAATGTGCTGTGCTCACAGTGGTGTGTGCGTTTGGTGCAGGTGACTGATGTCTGTCTGTTTCCCCATTGTTTGCAGATACATCCACGGCCACGGAAGGGGACAGCTCCACGGACCAGGAGGAGCCAGAGAGCCAGACTGGGTCAGCAGCCGAGGAGTGGTCGGAGGGACCCAGTGGCACGGAGGGCGAGGGGAGCCACACCGAGGAGTCCTCAGCACCATCCACCTCAGCTGAGGACCAGAGCAACTCGGAGGATGACTCCCTTGTGGAGGCGGGTGTCAGCAGCCACCACACGCCAGCTAGTGTTGCTGTCCCCGCCACCACCAGCACCACCACCGC
Source organism: Calotriton arnoldi (assembly GCA_963921515.1). Classification (NCBI taxonomy): domain Eukaryota; kingdom Metazoa; phylum Chordata; class Amphibia; order Caudata; family Salamandridae; genus Calotriton; species Calotriton arnoldi. The sequence continues at coordinate 374,603 of CAWUFW010004704.1, forward strand.
CCTCCCATCGGCTCCCATTCCCCAGGTCCGTGGAGGCTCCCATGTTCGGGAGCGTGTCTCCTTTGGCCCAGGCACCGCACCCCTGCCCCTGTGTCCCCTGCTGGCCTGAGTGAGGAGTCTGTGTACCTCCTTCGCCAGCTCCATGTAGGGCAGACAGCCATGCTGAGTGTCCTCCATGCGCACACCGCACTGTTGACTCAGCTGGTGTCGTTCGTGGAGGGCATCTCATCGGGCATGTCTGACCTACAGAGGGGCAACAGGTCCATGGACTCCTCCCTGACGGCAGCAGTGTCCCTCCTCAGACAGTCCCTCACCCCTCCTGCCTCTGCTCCATCCACACTCCCCAGCACCTTACCCGTCCCAAGCACACACACACCGGCACAGGCACACACCAGCACACACACGTCCAGCACACAGACACACACGCCACAAACTAAACGCACACGCACGCACAGTCAGGGGACTGAAACCAGACTCACAGGGGATGGGGCCCTGGTACACACACACGCATCCACGGGCACTGCGCAGTCCTCAGCTGCCTCTCCCTCCAAAGCACCCTCCCTTGCCTCACCTGCAACCCCAAAGACCCAGCGCCTCTTCCTCAGTGACCTCGGCCTCTTCCCCTCCGATCAAGCTGCCCCAGCATCCAGGGGGAAGAGGAAGCCCCCCACACGGAGCAGAGTGCCCCTCGCCCCCGGACACCCTCCCCAGGCGCAGACAGACTGAGGCCCCCACCCGCAAGTCCCCCGGAGTGGTAAGAGCAAGACCCCGCCGCCGCCCTGGAGCTCAAGCACCAGGTCTCCTTCCTCCATCCCTCAGGCCCCCACTCCACAGGTGCCCCCACCACACCCTGCCCCAGGTTCCCCCACCCACAGATATACCATCCCCAAGAGGCTCCGGCCTTCTCCCCCTGCCACTTGCTCTCCCGGAACAACACCCCCGCTGCGCTTGTCTGTGCCACTGATGTGGTGAGGGTGTCCTCCCCTCTGTCCAGCCCACCTTGCCTGTTCCCCATTCTCCTCCCCTGGTGGTAGGCACTGCAGTGGAGTCCACTACCACCCTGTCTGACTTGGGCACTGCAGTGGCGGACCTGTCCACTCCATCTGCAGGGTCCACTGCAGTCGTGCCGGCACCCACAACATCTGAGCCATGCCCCCAGTTGTGCCGGCACACACCATGTCAGACACCTCCACTGCAGTTGTCAGTGGCTCTTCAGCACCCACCACCCCTTCCCTGCTTCCTCCTGGTGAGCCCTGATCCTGTCCCTGCGGTGCCTGGCCTACCCCCCCGGTTGCCCCTCCTAGTGGATTGTCCCTGGTTTTGTGCAGGCATGTGTAGGGTGGCATCTGCCACTGTCACCCACTTGTGACTTTGTTGATGGACTGGCCATTGGCCTTTGTTTATGTTCTACCGGACTTCTACTTTTAATGCCACATATGCTGAATAAAGCAACTTTCTGTTCTCTAGTGCTTTTGCTTCTGATGTACATGATGTTGATGATGCTAACCATGCCCTTGCTGCAGTGATGGTGATATTTGGTCTCATGATAATGAAGTGTTACTGTGCAGGAACCCATGTGGTCCAGGGGAATGTGTTCTATCCTGTGGTGTATCCATGTCATCCATAGCAGCATCTGAGGGTGTCATGTGTTCGGTATTTGGCAATGGGATTTCCTACTTAGATTGGCAATTTCACATCTGTGGCTTCCACCCCTGCACATCTGTTGTGCCTGCCATTGTTCTATTTGTCTACTTCCCTGACCGTGTGGCCATCTCCAGTGAACATGCAGGTTTGGGCATCAATGGGGAAGGACTCATCTGTGTTGTCAGTGCAACATTGCTATACAAGTGTGTTGGATCTGTGCTGATGATTCCGTTGGCACTTCCATGACCAGGCTGATGGGACGGGAGCCCTCATTTGGTGCTAATTGTTGATTGTGTGTCCCATTGCTGCCATGGTATGGTATCTGTTCGCCTCACATCTGCAGTCTCCACAGGGTATCTGCATGTGTGTGCCCATTGGTGCAAATATGTGGGTCTGCATTCGGATGGTCACTTCTGTCATTGTGTCATTGATGATTGTTGACGGTGTCAGCCCCCATGGGTGTTGTTTGTCTGCACATGGCCAAAGTTATGTCTTATTTGCACTGCAGGATTTGGCTCCCCCAATTTATGTTGCAATGGGACACATACACTACTTTGCCACTGATGTGTTTGTTGTTCTGTGACCAGGAATCATCCATGCAGTTTGGCAGTTGCACCTCTTACTTTGTCAACACTTACCTTTTGGTCACTGTGATGGTGGGGGTTTGGACCCCATTGCCACAATGTTCAAAATGTGCTGCAGCTATGGACCACACACTTATCTTTTGGTCACTGTGATGATGGGGGTTTGGACCCCATTGCCACAATGTTCAAGATGTGCTGCAGCTATGGACCCCACACTTACCTTTTGGGCAATGTGATGATGGGGGTTTGGACCCCATTGCCACAATGTTCAAAATGTGCTGCAGCTATGGACCCCACACTTACCTTTTGGTCACTGTGATGATGGGGGTTTGGACCCCATTGCCACAATGTTCAAAATGTGCTGCAACTATGGACCCCACACTTACCTTTTGGTCACTGTGATGATGGGGGTTTGGACCCCATTGCCACAATGTTCAAAATGTGCTGCAGCTATGGACCCCACACTTGCCTTTTGGTCACTGTGATGATGGGGGTTTGGACCCCATTGCCACAATGGTCATGGCCTGCTTGCGTTGTGTGTGCCACACACATATTTGTGTGGCACATGTGCTAGGGGGTCACATTGTATGTTCGAAGTCATGTTCGGTGTTGTAGGCATTTGACACAGTCTACACACGCTTGTCATGGTGTTGGGGGGATGTCTTCTTCTTGCATTCCCTAGGTTGTGGTGTGCTGGTTGTGTCATGCATTGTCCATCGTATGGGTGGGGGTGGTAGTGGTGGTAGGCATCCTGCCCCCCCTGGGTGAGGGTGGTAGTAGTGGTAGGCATCCAGCCCCTCCTGGGTGAGGGTAGTGGTAGTGGTAGGCATTCTGCCCCCCCTGGGTGAGGGTGGTAGTAGTGGTAGGCATCCTGCCCCCCCTGGGTGAGGGTGGTAGTAGTGGTAGGCATCCTGCCCACCCTGGGTGAGGGTGGTACTAGTGGTAGGCATCCAGCCCACCCTGGGTGAGGGTGGTAGTAGTGGTAGGCATCCAGCCCACCCTGGGTGAGGGTGGTAGTAGTGGTAGGCATCCAGCCCCCTGGCTAAGGGTGGTGGTAGTGGTAGGCATTCTGCCCCCCTGGGTGAGGGTGGTACTAGTGGTAGGCATCCTGCCCCCTGGGTGAGGGTGGTAGTAGTGGTAGGCATCCTGCCCCCCTGGCTAAGGGTGGTAGTAGTGGTAGGCATCCTGCCCACCCTGGGTGAGGGTGGTAGTAGTGGTAGGCATTCTGCCCCCCCTGGGTGAGGGTGGTAGTAGTGGTAGGCATCCTGCCCCCCCTGGCTAAGGTTGGTAGTAGTGGTAGGCATCCTGCCCCCCCTGGGTGAGGGTGGTACTAGTGGTAGGCATCCTGCCCCCCCTGCTGTGAGGGTGGTAGTAGTGGTAGGCATCCAGCCCACCCTGGGTGAGGGTGGTAGTAGTGGTAGGCATCCAGCCCCCTGGGTAAGGGTGGTAGTGGTGGTAGGCATCCTGCCCCCTGGGTAGGGGTGGTGGTGCGCATTCAGGCCCCTGTGTGCATATGTGGCATTGGTGATGGGCATCCCACCCCTATGGTGCTGCTGTTGCTGGTGTAAGTATATTCTGCATCCCTGTGTGTGTGTGTGATGTGTCGTGTACGTGTTGTATGTGTTTTGTGGTTGGTGTCTGGCTTACCTTCTGCGCCGTACGCGTCCGTGCCTGTTACGGTAGTATATGTAGAATATTGGTATGATCGGGACGAAGGGATTCATGGTTGGTTCATGTCGTTCGTCCTTCTCGTTGCTTCGCGTCGTCCTTCGTCGCTTCGCCTCGTCCTCGTCGCTTCGCCTCGTCCTCGTCGCTGCCGTGTTCGTCTCGGAGCCGTGGATCGTGTTGTGGCGCGAATCGGAGCTTATGTGCGCCTCTCCCGGATGCTTTGACGTGCCGTGCGTAGCGACGGGTTCGGCGCGTACGGAAAGCGCATCGTACTTGTCCGGCCGGACGGGGCTGCATTTTTCCTTCTGTGCGACTCGATTCGGCGTTTCCGGATTCGCCTCGGTTGGAGAACAGGACCTGGTTTGGGTGAGTACGGCTCGGCCGGATTCTTTGCTGTTGTGCGCATCGTACTTACTCGCTCGGTGTGCTGTACGGATCGGTCGGGAAACAGGCTTTCGCATGGCTTTTTTCCCGACCGAATGGTATTGGGTGCGCCTCCGACCGAGATCGGAATCGGCCCCTAAGTATCTTTTCAAGGACTTGTGTCTGTGGCCCATGGTGAAGACATGAGATTCTGGGGAGTTTACCTATTTCCAATGGTTTACTAAAATACTATCGACTGTGTGAACGAAGAAAGTGAAACATGTTACCATCTAGAAGATAGTGTGTTTATATTAGTGCATGTTCCTAGAGTAGAGGGGGACTTCTCTCACTACCACTTACTGGAAATCCATCTCTGAGTTTCTTGAGGTCATACCTCTCTTCGTGGGAGATCGCTTAGCCTATTCCTGTTTTATCAGATGTCTGCTGATTTAAAGCTGGGAATACATTCCAGCCTGATCTTTCTCTTAATTGATGTGAAAAGGCTTTATGCTGACACCATATTCTAATCCATTCTAATTTAATTTAGATCAGGGGAATTCCTTTATGAAACACAATTATTGTATTATTACAATATTATCTGTTATACTTACAAACATATTCTTTCTTATATTGAATGATACTTAAAAGACTAACACTTATTGAATAAATAAAGAAAACTTCAGAAATTGAAAAAACAAAAAACTCTTTAATTCACATAAATTATTTTTATTGACTGTAATGAAAGTCTTTAGTAATGTATTGCCTAGATGGTTTAATGTAGATGAACACTCCTTTTCACTTCTCCTTTTTCATGAACAAAGGTCCACACAACCAATGGCGGGGTTATTTAATGTTTGCACCCAAAGATTAAGATATAGAAATCCCCACTCCGTCAATTGCAATATTCCAGACATTGTGAAGGGTTAGCCAGTAGTCCTACCTATTTGTTAATGTAATTCTGGGAGTTGGTCCTCTTGATTATTTAACATAGATTGTATGGTATATATGGGTGGGTAGGTAAATGCCTAGACACTCGGCATTAAATGAAGTGTTTGTTTTGTGGATACTTTCTCCACAAAGTACATTTTGCACTCCCCTGCTGTCAGGCTCTACTGTATTAGTATCCACAGGTAAATAAACTTTGTTGTTGCTGACCTTGTTGTTCTACTAATGTCCTTCACATTAGTATTTTCCAGAAGCAATGCACTTTGCTTAAGATACATTGTTGGTATTTGCATTTTACTATTTCACCTTTGTTAAATCACTCAAGTGTTTGTAATACCTTTGTTCATCACATTTAAACATTATTGTTTTGTTTTATATTATCAGTGCTTAAAAAAATGCATTTCATGCACACAGTAAGTGTTCACTTCTGACCATAACCAGTGCATATGTGAGCTCCACTGGATGCTAGATTTGGAGGAAAGGAAGGATTTTCCCAAAAAGAGAACTTTGGAAGAGAATTCCATTGGCGCCTACATTGATTTGCAGCACAAAAGTAACGTCTCAGTGGATTATAAATCTGTTTTGTGGGGTTGGCGTGAAGGCCCGAGATTAATATGTCAAAAGAATGGAAATGGCTGCGGACTGACCCCTTCTACTATAAGTACATTTTTGACTCATGACAAAGTGCTTGCTGTTCAAATATATTCTGTTTATTGAGTCTGGTGTTAGCCAAGACTTTGTGATTTCACTAAAATGATTTGCATAATATACTTATTTAAAGGACTTTCAGCAACCTCTCTTCACTGATTGGTCTGTTGTACTGTCATTCCCGGTTTGCTTTCACTCACTAAAGCGTACAGCATGAGGCAGTGGGTCAGCCTACATAAGCCTCTGGTTAATGTCACTTGAGTGAATGCATTTTGCTCTTTCACGAGGTGGACATTCGCATACAAGCTGGTTTACTTTAGTGGCAGTGTTGCCTGATCTTATAGTTCGACGCATTTGAAGTGAAAGCAGGGCACATTCCAGGTCTATCAGTTCCTGTCTCCTTCCAATGATGTTGTAAATCCCTTTTGAAGTGGACTGCTGCTATTCACAGTATAGCATGCTGTGTTCCAGGACTCTTTTTCACCAAACATGTTGGATCCACTTAGGTATTGTATAAAAAAGTGAAAGTAGCTCTCTGCTACATTTGTATGCTTCTCTGTTTTGGTCAGAAATATTTTCGATTATCATCTGCTTACATATTAAATTACACTTGGTAATGTTCTGGCAGTTGCTACTGAGGGGGAAGCAAACAGTAAAGAGTAGAACAGAAAGGTAAGCCTGGGCGTAGTTCGCGAAGTAGCGCTACGCGAAGCTACGCAAAGTGCAGTTCGCACTACGCGAGCTACGCGTAGCACTACGCGAACTGCGTAGTGCACTGTTCGCAATGATTGCACAGTGCCGGATGCTTGTCCGCACTGTGCAATCATTGAAAACGGCATCTTGCACAGTGCGAGCTGTCTTTTACTGCCGCTTGAGTACATTTTTACTCGAGCGGCAGCTTTCTCAACTCGGACTGGTAGTTTCTCATCGCGAGCGGTCGCGAGCATACGCGACCACTCGCAATGAGAAACCTGACCTCCCGCGTTGAGAATCTCGCCGGGAGGTTTATTTTCCACGCTCGCGATCGGCAACTTGATGTTGCTGATCGCGAACGAGGAAAAAGTCTCGCCGGGATGTCATTTTGCTTGCTCGCGGTCGCCAACTTGACGTTGAGGACCGCGAGCAAGCAAAAAATGACCGCTGCACTACAATACGCTACGCTACGCGTGTTTGCACTGTGCTACGTGCAATTCGCGTTGTGCGAAGTAGCGCAAACTTCGCAAACTACGCGAGCGTAGCGTAGTGCTTTGCCCAGGGTTACAGAAAGGTAGGAACCCTGTGGAACTACGCATTTCACTTTATGGGAAGATGAGATAGTTGATCCTATTCAAATCTATTGGCATTGATTCCAAAGGAAAGGTAGAATCTAAGTTTGGCCCGCTTTGCTAACTACACCAATTTACATGGCTCATACTTTAATGGAGAATCATCCTGTTGAATTACCACTGCCATAGGGATAGCATAGTTAGGGTCACCTGAATTATGTGGCAGGGGAGGGCCAAATTATGCGGCAGGGTTGAGTAAATTATGAGGCTAGGAAAGGCAAATTATGCAGCTAAATGTGGCATGTTTTATGATAGTATTATGTCAATATTTTATCATTTTGACACTTGTTAACACTGTCTGGGAATTGGTTGCACCTCATTTGATCCAGATGAACACTAAAATATAGCAATAAGCAACAAAAAGATGACCAGTCAATGTTTGCAAAGGGCCTTTTACTACGCGGCAACACAAGTCGCTGCACTTTTAGTAACTTTTTAACTGTTTGAGCTGGAAATAAAAAACAATTTTTTAATATCCACAGATTATGCAGTATATGGTGGATTAGGTTGCAAATGTGACAAATCTATAATTCTGCGAAAAACCCCACGGCCGCACAATCGCATAATTCCAGTTGCCCTGATTATAGCTCAGTTCTTCTGCCAGTGAATTGTCCAACAGAGGAGGACTCCTCTGCAACTTATTTAGAGCTTCATCCACCAATGAGAGATGGTCTATTATCCCACAATTCTAAATACGGTTTTATTCTTTGATGGTCTGTTGCTTTTTATCACCCTTTGCTGTGCCTTATGAAATGTAAATATTGAAGCACAGTAAGGGCCTCATTTATGAGGTTTTGACGTAGGGCACCGCCACAAGGAATCTTGCGGCGCTGCCCTACATCGAAAGTAAAGGGCAGGAATGCTTCATAACTATGAGATACAGTGCATTTCTGTCCTTTTCCCCAGCACCGGCGCACAATGCACTGCCGTGCGCCAACGCAGCACCCTTGCACTATGGTGCAAGGGTGCCTGTGTTGCTGGGCTTATTGATTTTGTGCAGGAAGGGACACCTTCATGCACAAAATCAATCAATTCAGGCGAATTCCTCTTTCTATGGGTGCTGCAGAATGCGTTGTGCCTCCATTCCCAGGTTTACGATTTCTCGCAAATCTAGGAATGTGTCAGATTCCATGGGTGATACGTGGGAACACCCACAGCAACACCCATGGAACGCCCCTTTCACGCAGTGTTCTGTGTGAAAGGGACACATATTTACAAGGCCATGAAAAGCCACGTAAAGTGGCTTAACGTGACCTTGTAAATATGCCAGGGCACATTGCGCCACCGGTACATCAAAAAGTGGCATTCTGGCAGCTCAAAGTGCCGCAGGGGCCTCATAAATGAGTCCTTTAACATATACTTGCTGATACCTTATTACATAGCTGCCAAGGTTTCATATTGCTATGTGTGACATTTTTGTAATTTCAGTGTAATTATGAGTGACAATTCAACAACTATGAGTGACACTTTTTTCGCAAGCAAAATCAAGCAATGAAGACGAGGGAAACATATAAATATCAGAAATCATTTAATCTATTTCAAAAAGACACATTGAGCAGTTTGACTAACATCCATTAACTGATTACTGCAGGGTGCAGGGCGCTGCCTGTTATTAATTATTAACCTGAGACACAATAAGGCATGAGGGGGGCAGGGCAAGCCTCAGGAGAAGAGGCTGACTGAGGTAAACATAGCCTTGGTCACAGCCCGACTTTAGGCTGTATTATTTCAAAATTACAGTTTTTGAGAGAGTGAGCAGTTATAATCATAAACCGCTGAGCGGCCGACCTCCCTGGCCGGGGTCGGCGGTGTGTCGCCTGCGCTAAGAGTACTTGCACCAATGTGTGTTTTGCAGCAGGCTGTAAGAGTAGTCTAATTAACACATATGGCACAGAAGTGTTTACTTTAAAACATACTGGCACTCTTTCCGGTACTTACTTACTCCTGGTGATGAATGACTTCTTGTGGCAGCTGAGCCGGCTGCCTGTGCTGCGGCGGCGAGCTGGGAACGGATCCCATGCAGATGTGACTGATACCGCATCCGCGCCGGTGCAGTGAAGTCAGATGCCAGCAGCTCTGCTCCTATATTGCTGCACAGGTTCGCCGGCGACTCAGGAGGCCTGCCTCACTCGAGTAAGCCACAGGTAGGCCTGAGGTCATGGGTCGAGTCGCCGGGCGGGATCCCATCATGCTGCTCTGAGCAGCTCTCAGCCTTGCCCAGCACTTAGCAGGCTGTGACAGAGATAATTCAGCCGCGGCCGGCGTTGCCTGGACCCGCCTGTCCCAGGGTGGCATGTGTCAGTGGGAATCCATCCATTCCTCAAAATCTCATCCGCGACAGTGTCGAATACCTCAAAGCTGGCTCCAAGGCTGCCGTGCAGTTCTGAATTATGGCTCCGCCTAAAGTGCAGCCAAAACTTTGTGAAATGCCGCCCGCTTGCACCGTGGGTGGCAGCTGAGGTCAGCAGGACGTCGGGACCAGTGACTCATCCCCCACCTTAGCCTGTGTCTCTGATGCACTCATTAGTAGTCAAGGCATGAGCACTAACTCCTCTGAGGTCGTTGGCAGTTATGCGCATGCCAACTCGGGCACTGGAGTGTGTCTGCCTACAATAGAAACATTGTAGCAAGCAGAGTATAGCTGCGGGCTGATCTAGTGCCTGCCCTCTAGCCTGCTGGGAGCATTGCCCTCTGCCAGACTGTTTGTCAGCAGAATAGGCGCTATGATGCGTGATTTTGCATTTCATTGCAGTGATGTGGACCACCACATTGTAGTGCGTTAGACCAACACCTGATGCATGGTACTTGGCAGGACTGGTATTAGTTTATGGCTCAGATTGCATTAAATCAAACCATTGATCGAGATAGAGCAAAAATGTTTGCTTAAAAATGTATTGTTTCTGTTAAACTTAGTAGTTTGTTTCAGTGAATGATGGTGTCTTCCAATGGCTCCTCTCAGTATTATCGCAACATAGTAGAGACATATATAGTACTGACTTCTTTCTGTATCGCTTTCAGTGTTGTAGCTAGCATTAAGAAAATGAATAAAACAGAGTAGCCATTGAAAGGAAAGCAGTACGGCATTAACAAGTGGGCTCGATCTAAGGACGTTTTTCTTTTCTGGACTTCCTCATTTATGCACAGACGGCAGAGGAAATCTATCCGGCAAACAATAAAACTGTAAATATCTCACACCGTTTGCTTACATCTGTGCCAGCGATGATTAAACTGTTCATTAATGAATATTCATGACACGATTGAAAATAATCCACTGGGATTACAGACGTACAGAACTCAATTATCCACAGCACATTGGCCCATCATCAGATGAACTAAAGAGAAGGGGGACCCCTGGCTAAATGGGGGCAGGTACGCAGGGGAAATAAGGAACACCAAAGACGCAAGAAACTACCTGCCCCGTATTTTCATCACATGGCCCTTAACAAGGGTCCTACGATTCATCCACTATCTCTGGAGCAGATCAAGGAAAAAAGTGAATAATTACATCAAGTATTACAAATTTTGTAATAATTTTATTAATTGTATAATCATTTCTACAATTTATAAAAACACATAATGATTGTCACAACAATTGATGATCAATAAGACAAAATTCAAAAAATACCGTCCCACACACCTACTTCAAACAAAACACTCATACCATCATACATTACCAGGATTCATCATAAGGACTCACACATCATTCACACAACTTTAGAGGAATAATATAAGATAAAAATTGTGCATAACAGCCACAAGATGGTCAGATGACAAAGAGAAATACAAGTCATCAAGGGGTAGGGATGAGAGTAATCCAGCTGCCCCCACACGAATAACGCCAACGCGCGTTTCGGTGTGTTGCCCCAGCCGGGGCTACACCTTCATCAGGGCGGAGATGGACAATAAGGGTGGGACAAGACACCTGCAAATATAAACGAAGGAAACAAATATTTTTTCAAAAACATTTTTTATATACACCCAAACAATATTTTAAGTCAAATCAACAACAAATCCTTGATAAGCTCCAGGAAAACTACAATTAAACTATATAATTAATATTAAAACTGGAATAGAGAGCTAACACATGACAAATCAATAACATCAACATACACCAAGAGAGGCTTTTTATTCAAAAGTCCATAGAGAGAATCCTCAAACACATCAACCCACTCATCACCGTGAGACCAGAATGATAAATAAAAAAGAGACATGATAAAGAACGAAGTGTGAATGCCAAAATAAAAAGAACCAACCACCCAAAAGAGAGACAAATAACAAACAATGAATTAAAAATCAAGGCCAAACCACCAAGTGAAAAAGGAAAGTTTATATGTACTATTAAACTTCCTACCCATATTTATGAAAGCCGAATGCGCCCAGTATAATTTCTTAAAATGAGGGCATAGAAGAAAGAACCAGCAACGAAGGCTTCTCCAAAACATTCTAAAGGGGAAAAGCATAATAGATATACAACATACCTATTAGAATACCCTTACAAGAATGCCAACAGGGAACAACACTGCAGATAATGGCCTATAGCATTAGTCTAAAACGAACAGAGAGAGACCTACCAAAATAAAAATAAAAATAAAAAAAGTCACGGTGGGTTTCTTCTTCCGTAAGATTCAAGGAGATCCTTTTCTAGAAGCCAAACAGGGGATGATCTCATAAAGAGAGGCAGATCCAGCACATTTCGACGATTACATAAAGGGGATCCAAAAGCGCATAACTACGAGTAGTTTACCCCAGTATTCCATAGAACTGGGCAAAGGAGTGTCATATATAAAGGAGTACAACGTATATCCGCCCGCCCGTAAACGATAAGGCAGATATACGTAATTCTCAATACACATCCCCCTACCACCACGGAATTCAAAAAATTGCCTAACCCAGTGAGAGCCCGCTTACCGATCAGATCCGTCTATTCAGCGAAACAACAGGGGGGGGCAATTTTTTGAATTCCGTGGTGGTAGGGGGATGTGTATTGATACTGGGGTAAACTACTCGTAGTTATGCGCTTTTGGATCCCCTTTATGTAATCGTTATGGGGATATTCTTTATTAATATTTGGGGTTTGACGGATGATGTTATGCTCGTGCCCCTTTTTGTGTTTTCCAGATCCGCGGCGTATGAATCAACATATAAAAAAGATTTCTTTTGATTTCTGTGAATCGCCGAAATGTGCTGGATCTGCCTCTCTTTATGAGATCATCCCCTGTTTGGCTTCTAGAAAAGGATCTCCTTGAATCTTACGGAAGAAGAAACCCACCGTGACTTTTTTTATTTTTATTTTTATTTTGGTAGGTCTCTCTCTGTTCGTTTTAGACTAATGCTATAGGCCATTATCTGCAGTGTTGTTCCCTGTTGGCATTCTTGTAAGGGTATTCTAATAGGTATGTTGTATATCTATTATGCTTTTCCCCTTTAGAACGTTTTGGAGAAGCCTTCGTTGCTGGTTCTTTCTTCTATGCCCTCATTTTAAGAAATTATACTGGGCGCATTCGGCTTTCATAAATATGGGTAGGCAGTTTAATAGTACATATAAACTTTCCTTTTTTCACTTGGTGGTTTGGCCTTGATTTTTAATTCATTGTTTGTTATTTGTCTCTCTTTGGGTGGTTGGTTCTTTTTATTTTGGCATTCACACTTCGTTCTTTATCATGTCTCTTTTTTTTTATCATTCTGGTCTCACGGTGATGAGTGGGTTGATGTGTTTGAGGATTCTCTCTATGGACTTTTGAATAAAAATCCTCTCTTGGTGTATGTTGATGTTATTGATTTGTCATGTGTTAGCTCTCTATTCAAGTTTTAATATTAATTATATAGTTTAATTGTAGTTTTCCTGGAGCTTATCAAGGATTTGTTGTTGATTTGACTTAAAATATTGTTTGGGTGTATATAAAAAAATGTTTTTGGAAAAAAATATATGTTTCCTTCGTTTATATTTGCAGGTGTGTTGTCCCACCCCTTATTGTCCATCTCCGCCCTGATGAAGGTGTAGCCCCGGCTGGGGCAACACACCGAAACGCGCGTTGGCGTTATTCGTGTGGGGGCAGCTGGATTACTCTCATCCCTAACCCTTGATGACTTGTATTTCTCTTTGTCATCTGACCATCTTGTGGCTGTTATGCACAATTTTTATCTTATATTATTCCTCTAAAGTTGTGTGAATGATGTGTGAGTCCTTATGATGAATCCTCGGAATGTATGATGGTATGAGTGTTTTGTTTGAAGTAGGTGTGTGGGACGGTATTTTTTTGAATTTTGTCTTATTGATCATCAATTGTTGTGACAATCATTATGTGTTTTTATAAATTGTCGAAATGATTATACAATTAATAAAATTATTACAAAATTTGTAATACTTGATGTAATTATTCACTTTTTTCCTTGATCTGCTCCAGAGATAGTGGATGAATCGTAGGACCCTTGTTAAGGGCCATGTGATGAAAATACGGGGCAGGTAGTTTCTTGCGTCTTTGGTGTTCCATCATCAGATGAAGCCAGCACGATTCTAAGAAACTAAACCAAGCATCTTCTAGATTAACACTTTTTTCAGGAGACACATTTAATTATAAGAGGATTGAAAATTAAAAAGGCCAGCGTTTAGAGTGAGATATACAACGTTGTTTTAGAAGTAATCCAATTAATATGGTACGCCGTATGTGAATCACTTTCTTGGAAAGTGCAGTTAATTTCCTATAATTTGAAAGAATCATTTCTTTATTAGGAAATCTTAGAAACCGAAACAGGATTGGTGGCCATCCCGACGAAGATGATTGCCATGACTGCAGGGGCTGTTGTCTCCTCTCATCTTTAACTACATTAATTGAGTATCCTTTCTCGTTATGTCTGTCATCCGCTTCATCACCTTTATTAGACTGCCACAAATCTTTTTTAAGTCTTTTGTGGTCAGCAAATGCTGGACCAGTGTCAATGGCTGTCAATTGTCTGACTGATCTGTTCGCCTCAATGGACGACGGAGAAAATTGGTCGCTTGCAAAGTTCATCTATTACACCCTGGATGAGCCAAGGTGGAGGAGGAAGTTCTACCACAATATTGAAGTTTTAATATCGACCTTCATTTATACTGACTTCACCATATTGGTAAGAAAACCTGGATTTTGGAATATGAAATCTATTCTTCCCATGATGATTTGGGTTGGAGTGTCGCCTTCCTACAGGAAAAGTGATAAAATATAAAACTATGGGCATTGAACTTCCAAGCCATAAGTGAGAAAACAACTTCTGCAGTAGTACTACTAAAGTACTATTAAAAGCTATTCACAAACCTACAAGTGTAAATCCCCACCTCTCCTATCTTTTCCCTAGGGAGATCCACACCCATGCAAGTTTCCTACTTCGCAGCAAAGGTGTGAGGGATGAGGGGGAGTGGGTGAAAAAAGAGGCATACTTACTACTAAATAGAAGGGGTTTAGAGGGGAGTAAGGAGGTGTTGAGGGAGATTAGGGAGAGGCATGCAACCACCCACAAAAGCGTAGGACCATTACTATTCATAAACTGCACTTTTAAACATACTACAGCAAAAAGGGACCACAACAGCAATAAATGACTCCCTCTCGGAGCCTACACATGGCCAACCACTGGTACTGCAACACTCTTCCTTGGATTTGAGAGATCCCTATTGTAAAGTATAAGGTAAATTAAACAAGTAGAATAAACTTTATCATAAATTGGTAAAAACATTATTATGAATAAAAATATTAAAAATTATCTGTAGAATTGAAGTTATTTAATTATATTTTAATTAAAATTAATCTTACATTAATGTAGAAATTCAAAGAGCACTGTTAAAATAATGTATAATTAAATAGGAAATGTTTATTTTTAGATATTTTTACTTTTTTTTATATTTAAACTATTTTAAAGTATTTAATATAATTGAACATTATTTCCTATGAGCTTTTATTTTAGATTCCTATCTTCATTATTTTCTGTGGGAGTGTGTTGCAGTATCAGTGGTTGGTAATGTGCGTTGCTTGGCTTACTACTATGTCTTTTTGGCAGTAGTAGCAACAGCCATAAATATTGCTCCTCCCCCTGTTTCAGGGGGTGGAGACATGCAGGTCTACACTTTAAAAACAATCCTTTTATTGGTTTTGTAAACATCAAATATCATGACAAGTAGTGGCAGCAAACAAACAGACATCCGAACTACTGTTCGAGGCATACTAGTTCAGTCATCAATACATCACTTCCTTGCCATGAGATATGCTTGTAAGCTGCCCGTCAACTGCCCCAGCAGCAGTCTCTAGTGTAAAGACCGGTTCTTTGCGCCTTCCCATGTTTCCCTTTCCCTCCTCCCTCTACCTGGACCAGGGCCATCTAATGTGTATCAGGAGTCTGTGTCTTTGTCCACACTCCATGGGCACAATGTTTTCTCAAATATTTTGGGGATCCCCTGGCCTGGTACACCAGTTTTTTTACCCTCATGCAACAGTCCATGTCGGACTCCCACTCCTGCACCATCAAGGCCACCGCACACTCCCACTTCTGAATCAGATCTTGCTGCACCACCATTAGGGCAACATTACAGAAAAGGAGCACGTATTGGTGTTAGACCTGTCCCTTTTTGCAGGTTTATTCCCAACATTTTTGCCTTTTGCCTCTTATTTTTCTGACCCTGTTTTTGTTGGCTATAGGATTCTGGGCACTTTACCACTGCTGATCAGTGCTAAAGTTCATATGCTCTCTGTGTAAATTGTGATTATGATTGCTTATCCATGACTGGCATATTTGATTTACTGGTAAGTCCCCAGTAAAATGCACTAAGTGTGCCAGGGCCTGTAAATGAAATGCTACTAGTGGGCTTGCAGCACTGGTTGTGCCACCCACATAAGTAGCCCTATTAATGTATCTCAGACCTGCCACTGCAGTGTCTAAACTCACAGTTTGTAACTGTCATGTTGACCTGGTAAGTGCACCCACTTGCCATGCCCTAACCTTCCCTTTTCTTACAAATACAACATCTCTAATGTAGGCCCAAGGTACCCCCATGGGCAGGTTGGAGTGTATGTGAAAGGTAGGACATGTACTGGTGTGTTTTACATGTCCTGATAGTGAAATACTGTGTGTTTCGTTTTTCACTGTTGAAAGGCTGTCTGTCCTATAGGCTATCATTGGGGCTGCACTGTAACATTTTACATGTGTCACTTTCAATTTGGGACACGATAGAGGAATGGAGGTTAGTTTCTGTGAACTCAGAATTTAATAACACACCTTTTAGTAAAGGTGGTTTTTAAGTTGTGTGTTTGAAAATGGCACTTTTAGAAAGTGCAATTAAGTAAATTGGGCAACCCAATACACCCTTGGAGGCTTGGGTAATAAGAAATCTCTATCAGGTAACAGTGCCTGCAAGGGATCTCGTTTAAAAATGATCAAACTCAATTTATTACAGTCAGTTTTGAGTGCCCAAATTAGAGGCCTCAGATATATGAATCATACAAATCAATTGCAATAATTAAAAAAGGAATATATCAGGAAGAACAACAATGGGTGTATACTTCTTTTGTAGAAATGTATATAATTAGATAATTTGCAGGGTACAAAACAACATTCACATAGACACAAATGACAGAGATGGATAATCTTACAAATAAAATTGTCTCATAGTCACTTTTGTGAATAACCCATTTCTCTTGCTTATTTACAAATAGAATTTATCATTCAACTTCAAAAAATTAATTCCTATATAACAGTTTTTTGTTGAAAATGGGTTGAATATGTTGACGTTTTAGTCTTGTCTCGTGATACATCTAGTAGACCATCTTCAGGACAAGGAAATTCATATGTGGACTGAAGACCCTTGAGATAAGATCAAAATAAGGACCATAAAGCAATTGGTCCGGATGAATAATAAATGCATCAAAGCAATTGTTGCCTGCGGTATACTTTAATTTCAGTGCACAGTCTTGAAAAGGTTAAGCCATTAAGCATTTGGCGAATCGACACTTGTGTTGTCGAATGAGTGAAACACCGTCCGGGATCGGCGTCCTGGCCGATGTAAAACTCTAAGGAGGGAGCCACGCCCTGCCTGCCCCAAAGTCAAGGAAGACAGGCGGAGTCATCAAGCCAGTCGCCGAGAGAGACGGCAGCTGCATACCTGACCTGAGGCACCGCCTGAAGGCCCCGCGATCGAGGACTATCAAGGGTGCAGCCGTTGCCCTGTGCCCGAGTGAAGGGGGAGACCACAGACGTGCCTCTGCTCCTACGCCATCATTGTGGCCACTCCACCACGTGCTTACGGGCAGCTGCAATGTGCTGCTCCAGGTAGGAGGACCCAGCATGGTCTCCCCCTTTGCATTAGGTGCATTCATTATGGATACTTGCACAGAGCATCCGTAACGGAGGATTCCCGGTTTTGCTGCTGAGGTGTCTGGTGACCACCAGAGTTACTAGGGTATTGGCAGTGGGCACACAGGACCTCCCGTGCCCTGCAGTTGGCCCAGAATTACTGTATATCCTGTAAAAGCAGCACAGAGGCCCTGTGGCTTCATGTAGGGGGTACATTGGTAATTCTTGTGATTGTATTTTCCTAACTTGTGATGATTCATGGGATTTAATAAATGCACCTGCATTTTTATGCTATAATGGTATAATAAATGTCAGTCTAATCTTTGTGAAAACCATATAACAAGCATCATTCACAGGACCTGCATAATATGTACAGCGATGGTGTAGGGTGTTTGTTAGATATGGGTGTCTCTAGTTGGCAGAGGTAAGTACCTTTGTCCAAATAGGGACCCTTACTTCTAGTCAGGGTAAGGGGGAAACACACTGTAGATAACCCCTGCTCACCCCCTTGGTAGCTTGGCACGAGCAGGCAGGCTTATCCCCAAGGCAATGTGTAAAGTATTTGCACCAACACCCACAATAATACTGTGAAACACCACAAACTGACACCACACAGGTATTTATAAAAATAGATCTCTTTATCTAAAATTATGCAAGACCAAACGACAAAAATTCCAACATACACAGTGACTCTTCTTTCTTTAGAATGTTCTTGATAGAAATTAAAAAGGTTGATTCTGTAAATCTTTAAACCAATGTAAACAAACTGTTCCAGACGTATGGAAGGCTTCTCTTAAAATCAAGGTTGTTTACTTAGAACGTGCTATTCTGAAGGCTAAGCACGCAGTTACTGATTCCGTCGTCAGATTGTGCAAAAGTATGCCCCCACGGCGTTTATAGACGAAATGCTGCTCTTGAAATGGTGGAGAAGCGACAAGCTCCTTGGAGCGGTTCCCGATACCGCAGCATGTCAGCTGTGCCGGTACGGGCTGTTGAGGAAAACACCGGTCTTGGAAGCTCCCCTCTACAAGGCCGACCAGGACACTGAAATCACTCGCTCTCGCAGACCTGCATCCTCCCCCCCGACCCAGACGGTAACAATGCCACGCTCTCTGATCAGAGTGGTTACCTGGGGGGGAAGCGCGGTCTCTCTTCGTCTTTCACCGGCAGCAGCTGATCGTGGGGGCAGAGTCGGGACGCCTCGCGCTTTCTGGATTCGCTTGTGGACGCGCCCTCCTTGTTGCGGGGCAACACCCCGCGCTGCGACTAATCACAGCACGGCTTCCCTATGACGTCGGTGGTGACTCGGCACAGTGCTCCCGAAGTTCCCGGGGCGGCGGCGGTGATTTACCAGTACATAGAGCTTCCTTCTTGGTCACGGACCGGCAGCACACACAGCGCTTTCGGGCTCACGGGCCGGCGGCGGTGAACTTGGCACACAGCACTTTCCTCCGGTCATGGACCGGCAGCCCACACAGTGCTTTCAGGCTCACGGGCCAGCAGCGGTGAAATCGGCACACAGGGCTTTGTGGAACACGAAAGAAAAGCCCTCCTCAGCAACACGGGCTCCACTTAGCACACCAGCTGGAAATAAGCACATACACACAGCGCTTCTGGGATCTCTTGGGAACTTTTATATCCCTGTGTTCCTGCAACAGGAGGCCAGCTCTCCTCAGGCCCTTGGCGACAGGTACACTTCAGAGGGGGAAAAGCACACAGCACAGCACCTCTTCAAGCAAGGGGGACACAGCACACAGCAGACAGTCCCTTGGTCCTCTTCCTTAGTAATCACAGCAACTGTAGGTCAGCTCCCAGACACTCAGCAATGGCAGCACTTTTCCTCAGTCTTCCTGGCTGTTCTTCTTTGGCAGGGATTCCTTCTTGATCACGAAGTTTCCTAATCTAAAATTTAGGGGTTTCAGCTCAGATATTTATACCCCAAAAGTCTTTGTTCTTCATGTGTGAGGGGACCTGGACCCAGTCCAAACCAGTTCTGGGTGCACTCTGCCAGTGCCCATCTTCTTCCTTTATGAGTGTGGGCCAGGGCCATCAGACGCACCGCAGGAGGTGGAGCCAGCATTGTGGAAGGCAGGCACAGCCCTATTCAGACCCAGGTGCTACTCCTCCCACCACTCTACATGCAGATAGGTCTATTCAGCCTAGTGCTGACTCACCCAGTCTCCTGGAGCCACCCCAGCCCCTGTCACTCACAAACCAGACAGTCAATCCACAAACAGGCAGAGTCACACAGAAAGGCTTAACAAGAAAATAGCCACTTTCTAAAAGTGCTATTTCCAAACTTAGAATTTAAAAACCACCTTCCCTAAAAGATGTGTTATTAAATTCTGAGTTCAGGGATACCAGATTCCATATGTCTATCTTGCCGCTATGGAAAGATATGCAGGTAAACATGTTACACAGCATTTCCCATGTTATCCTATGGGCAAGATAGGCTTTAAACAGTGAAAAACGAAATTGGCAGTATTTCACTATCAGGACATGTTACCCACACTAGAACATGTCCTACCTTTCACATACACTGCACCCTGCCCAGGGGGGTACCTTGGGCCTACCATATGGGTGTCCAATGTGTAAGAAAAGGGAAGGGTCAGGCCTGGCAAGTGTGTACACTGTATATGTAATCAAAAAGGACTGACTGTATGTGACTATTTGGAGACTCAGGACTGTATGAAGAAGAGAAAAAACATTTGGTTTCTTTATAAAGCCCTCACCCACCAACCTAGTTGGTGGCATGCTTCATCATCGGGCCCACCTAGTGACACCGAATGTGTCCCGGGTGTGCTACAACGCCTGTATTTACAGCGGAGCTGGTATAGTTGCTGAGTGTGCTGTGAGAGTGGTGTGGAAGTGAAGAATTTAAAAGCTATACAGTGGTCCCAGTGCCCAGGAGGGCATAGCATTTAATATCTGGGCCTCTGTTAGCGTTAAAAGCAGGACAGTGGATGCTAGTGGAGCGAGAATTAAGCACTCCTACATCCAGGGTGTGGTCTACATGTTTCAGCCAGGCCTTTCATTAATTCTGGCTTTCCTCAGGACCAAAAAAGTATATGTGTAAGTGCATGTAGCACTTATGTGAATGTGATTTAAAATGTGATTTAAAATGTGTTGCACGCGCTAAGGTGCCTTATATGTGGGAGGATTCTCTCTCCGAGCAATACTGAACGTACAACACATAACAAACAAACATACAGAGGAGAGTATAAGCATACTAGCATAAGTCACAGAGGTATTTCTTTGCCGATAGTAAAGTGCATAGCTGGCGGAAAAACACGGCAAAAGTGGAACCATACTGGTGGTGCGGTTGAAAGTGAATTATTTTATTATGCGCTAAAACGTGTGGTGGACTAGGAGGCGGAAATACACATGTGTGTAAAATGTGGTCACGCTCCAAATATAACCTCACGCTAGCGTTTTGTAGTATATGCCCCCGTAGAGAAATCCGGCAGAAATTCTGACCCTGTAATGACAAAGTGCAGGGCACAACGAGCCATGAGAAACCTGCAAGAGGAAAGCTTACCCGGTAATGGTGAGGTTTCAAGATTACTCACGCCTTTGTGGATCAGGACCTGTGGGAAACCTGTTCAGCTGTCGCGGATCTCCGTGAATGCAGGTCCTAGCCGTGTTGGGTATATAAAGACCATTTCGGCGTGCTCAGGTGTGGCTAATTGAACCTGTGAGTAGCGTCCCTGAAAATAAAGGAAAAGGAAGAAGGACACGGGAGAAAGACAACACGCTCGCGGTGGGCGTTGGCATGGTAACAGTGCGCTGTGAGCCCTGTGTTCGTCCTGGTAAAGAAGAAAATAGCAAAGAAAGACTACATGCATGTAGTGAGCGTGTAGACATAATGAATATTCTCAATAAGATGTAAGAGAAGTAAGAGAAGTTGTAGATGATTGCGCAATGTTCTGAAAGCGCTGATGTAGATGAACCGGGTTTATTCCAAAGCGTGATCAGTTAGGAACATTAATGAACCGGATGGGAACTTAACAGAGGAGGCGCAAAAGGAAGGCAATAGGTGTGCCTGGGCTGAGGTCCATTAACGATATTAGGTCCATCAAACGTATTACCTTCTCAGGGAGCACCACGGGATGGAATCGTTCAATCCCTGGTGTTGTGTAGACAAACCGTAAATCCATCGTTGTTCTTTAATCAGTAGGGTCTTTTCATTGTTATCTCGATTGAGATCGAATTGTTCGATCACTGTCCATGTCATATCATTGGGTGTATGACCATGCTGAAGGTAATGGTCAGTGAGTCTGCTGATGTTTTTTTGCATCGGATAGTGCTGCGGTGCTCGACCACTCTGGTTCTCACTTTTCGCGTCGTCATTCCTATGTAGCGGAGGCCACATGGGCATGTGATCATGTAAACGACGTTAGTAGAGTTACAATTCGTGTGGTGTGATTGTGTCCAGACTTTACTTGGTTCCAGGTTAAGTGTCTTGGAATGTTTTGTATGGTGGCACACACTACAATTATTGCAAGGATAGTGTCCTGTGACATTAGGGAGGCCCCAAGCATTTAGGACGGAGTTGTTGACTGGTCTCCGCGGAAGCCTAGTGCGTGTAGACACTAATTGGTCTTTAAGATTGTTCGCACCTTTATAGGCAAAAAGGGGTTCTTCCCATTCTCTGGGGCCTGAATTTATAATCCGCCAGTTTTTGCGGATGATGCTGGAGACCTGGTTAGAAACCGTCTTATACGTGGTAACACATGTCATGGGTGGCGCGCCAGGTTCCTTGGTTATTGTTTCAAGGATGGCCTCTCTGTTCTGGTTGCGTGCCCTCATTTTTTAATTTCTCAATGACTCGTGTGGGGTAGCCTCGTTCCTGTAATTTGGAGGCAAGGGCTGCTGATTGTTGTTTGTAATCTGTAATTTTGTTACAATTCCTACGTATACGCAGGAATTGTCCGAAAGGGAGGTTTTCCCTTAAGGATCTCGGATGAAAACTGTTGAAATGTAATAAAGAATTTCGAGCAGTTGGTTTATAATAAGTGGTAGTCGCTAATGCTCCTTGTTCTGCTGTAATATTAAGATCAAGGAATGCCAGGGTAGTTGTACTTGATGTGCTAGTGAATCGAAGGTATGGATCACGCTCATTAAGCCAGATTAAGAATTGGCTTAAAGATTCAGTTGTGCCTTTCCAAATCATGAAAATATCATCTATGTAGCGGCGCCACACTTTGATGTTTACTAAATGTGGGTTTGTGGTTGATGATATATGTCTCTGTTCAAAATGGTGTACATAGAGGCCTGCTACACTGGGGGCAAAAATGCTCCCCATAGATGTTCCGTTGGTTTGTAGGTAGAAGTCACCTTCATATTCAAAATAATTTTCTTTAAGCGCCAGTGTGGCACATTTGAGTATGAATTCTCTGGGGGTGTTGTATGACCAAGGTGTGTGCTCCAATATATCGCGTAGTACTTGGAGTGTAGCATCCTGTGGTAAACTGGTGTACAGGCTCTCTATATCCAGTCCCACCATTAGTTGGGTCATGGGATTAAAATCCATATCTTTGATGATATTAAGAAGATGTTTTGTGTCCTTAATGTAGGTCAGTGTTTGTTGGACCAAGGGGTTGAGAAAATGGTCACAGTATCTTGACAGCGGTTCTAGGAGAGAGTTAATCCCAGAAACGATGGGCCTACCGGGAGGTGGCAAGGTTCCTTTGTGGACCTTGGGGACAGTATAAAAATATGGAACTCTGGCATTTTTCGTGCACAGGAAATCGGCCTCTTGTTTGGATATATGACAAGCTTCACTGGCAGCATCCACCAGAGTTTTGATGGTGGCTTGTAACGTCTTGGTGGGGTCATGTTTGAGTAATTTATAGTTGCGTGTGTCACTTAACAATCTGCGACATTCATTGTCGTAATCTTTTTGTCTTGTAGGACAATGCCACCACCCTTGTCTGCTGGTTTGATAACGAGGGTGGGGTTGTCCTGTAGGTTTTTGATAATCTTCCGGTCTTCTTCGGAGAGATTATTGAATGGTCTAGCTGGTTCAAGCTGCTCTATGTCATGGTAGACAGCTTGTTCGAAAGTGGTGATCTCCACGGGTACACTTGTAGGTGGGGGTACAAAGCTAGACTTCAGTTTCAAGCCCGTATCATTGTTGCTCCCCGTGGGGTTATCATCAGTTGTGCTTGGTTTTTCAAAAAAGGCCCTCAGTTTGAGTTTTCTGAAGAAATCTGCAAGCTCCACATGTAGTTTGAATTTATCCAATCTAGTTGTTGGGACAAAGGATAGGCCCTTATCGAGTACTGCAGTGTCCTTGGATGATAGTGGTATACTGGACAGGTTGAATACCAGAGTGGGAGGCGAGTCGTTGGTTACTGTTTGCTCGTGCCAGGTTGTGGTTCCCGTGTCCTGTTGCGGGTGTTGGCGCTCACAGGATTCTCCTCTTCTGCCCAGTGTACTGATTGGTTGTTTCTTCTTCTGCCAGCGTGACCTCCGGCCCTGTCCTAAAAAAGGGGGCCTAGGATTGCCTTGGAAGAATGGTGGAGGGGGGCCTAATTGGTACATCTGTGGCCAGTTGAAGTATTGATGTTGTGGTTGTCCAAAAGGTGTTGGTCCATAGGTGGGTCCTTGTCGTGGTCCATGCCAGGGTTGTTGCCACCGTTGTTGGCGTCCTCTGCCTCGCTGTTTGGATGAGTCATTACTGGAGTCGCTGGAGATGGAGCTACTGTCTCCTGAGGTATCACCAGATCTTTCAGATTTGTTCGGGGTACAAAATTGTCATCTGTATATGGGTATGTTTTGACATAGGAGAACTTCTTGAGGTCTTTTGAAATTTTGTTATTTTGGCTTGTGTTAGATATTCTTTATAATCCGCCATTTCTTTGTTCTGGTCATCAAGTTTTTCTTGTATGATGTAATCGTCGCTTTATAGTGGCTTTCTGTGGCTTGAATGTCAATTATCATTGCCTCTGATAGGCGTTTGGCAGTCTTGATGATAAGCACCAACCAATCTCTGGTGCAGTGCCAGGCTATCTGTGCCCAGTCTTTCCTAAAGATGGCATCTTCTAGGAAGATCCTGGGGGCGTTGAGACAAGGAGACCTCGGGGGCTGTGTTAGTTCGAAGGTATTCTGTCAATATAAGGCCATGTAAGATGGTTCTGATACGGTTGCGCTTCTTCTCTGTTAAGGTATCCCAGTCTGTAGTTTGGGCTATTGTGTTGGAGATGTTAAAGTCTGCCAGAAAGGAGGGGTCGGCAAGGATTTCATTAATATCACTTTCGTTGTATGTGAGACCATGGTGTTCTGCCATGGTAAAAGAAAGTATGAGAAAAGGCTCTCGCAGCTTTGCGCTGCTCAATATATAATTATCAAGGAGAGAGAGAGGACTAGATAGCCAGTCCGTATCCCCAGGTTATTTATATGTAATCAAAAGGACTGACTGTATGTGACTATTTGGAGACTCAGGACTGTATGAAGAAGAGAAAAAACATTTGGTTTCTTTATAAAGCCCTCACCCACCAACCTAGTTGGTGGCATGCTTCATCATCGGGCCCACCTAGGGACACCGAATGTGTCCCGGGTGTGCTACAACGCCTGTATTTACAGCGGAGCTGGTATATTGCTGAGTGTGCTGTGAGAGTGGTGTGGAAGTGAAGAATTTAAAAGCTATACAGTGGTCCCAGTGCCCAGGAGGGCATAGCATTTAATATCTGGGCCTCTGTTAGCGTTAAAAGCAGGACAGTGGATGCTAGTGGAGCGAGAATTAAGCACTCCTACATCCAGGGTGTGGTCTACATGTTTCAGCCAGGCCTTTCATTAATTCTGGCTTTCCTCAGGACCGAAAAGTATATGTGTAAGTGCATGTAGCACTTATGTGAATGTGATTTAAAATGTGATTTAAAATGTGTTGCACGCGCTAAGGTGCCTTATATGTGGGAGGGGGATATCCCTCTCCGAGCGATACTGAACGTACAACACATAACAAACAAACATACAGAGGAGAGTATAAGCATACTAGCATAAGTCACAGAGGTATTTCTGTGCCGATAGTAAAGTGCATAGCTGGCGGAAAAACACGGCAAAAGTGGAACCGTACTGGTGGTGCGGTTGAAAGTGAATTATTTTATTATGCGCTAAAACGTGTGGTGGACTAGGAGGCGGAAATACACATGTGTGTAAAATGTGGTCACGCTCCAAATATAACCTCACGCTAGCGTTTTGTAGTATATGACCCCGTAGAGAAATCCGGCAGAAATTCTGACCCTGTAATGATAAAGGGCAGGGCACAACGAGCCATGAGAAACCTGCAAGAGGAAAGCTTACCCGGTAATGGTGAGGTTTCAAGATTACTCACGCCTTTGTGGATCAGGACCTGTGGGAAACCTGTTCAGCTGTCGCGGATCTCCGTGAATGCAGGTCCTAGCCATGTTGGGTATATAAAGACCATTTCGGCATGCTCAGGAGTGGCTAATTGAACCTGTGAGTAGCGTCCCTGAAAATAAAGGAAAAGGAAGAAGGACACGGGAGAAAGACAACACGCTCGCGGTGGGCGTTGGCATGGTAACAGTGCGCTGTGAGCCCTGTGTTCGTCCCGGTAAAGAAGAAAATAGCAAAGAAAGACTACATGCATGTAGTGAGCGTGTAGACATAATGAATATTCTCAATAAGATGTAAGAGAAGTAAGAGAAGTTGTAGATGATTGCGCAATGTTCTGAAAGCGCTGATGTAGATGAACCGGGTTTATTCCAAAGCGTGATCAGTTAGGAACATTAATGAACCGGACTGACTGATCACGCTTTGGAATAAACCCGGTTCATCTACATCAGCGCTTTCAGAACATTGCGCAATCATCTACAACTTCTCTTACTTCTCTTACATCTTATTGAGAATATTCATTATGTCTACACGCTCACTACATGCATGTAGTCTTTCTTTGCTATTTTCTTCTTTACCGGGACGAACACAGGGCTCACAGCGCACTGTTACCATGCCAACGCCCACCGCGAGCGTGTTGTCTTTCTCCCGTGTCCTTCTTCCTTTTCCTTTATTTTCAGGGACGCTACTCACAGGTTCAATTAGCCACACCTGAGCACGCCGAAATGGTCTTTATATACCCAACACGGCTAGGACCTGCATTCACGGAGATCCGCGACAGCTGAACAGGTTTCCCACAGGTCCTGATCCACAAAGGCGTGAGTAATCTTGAAACCTCACCATTACCGGGTAAGCTTTCCTCTTGCAGGTTTCTCATGGCTCGCTGTGCCCTGCCCTTTATCATTACAGGGTCAGAATTTCTGCCGGATTCTCTACGGGGGCATATACTACAAAACGCTAGCGTGAGGTTATATTTGGAGCGTGACCACATTTTACACACATGTGTATTTCCGCCTCCTAGTCCACCACACGTTTTAGCGCATAATAAAATAATTCACTTTCAACCGCACCACCAGTACGGTTCCACTTTGCTGTGTTTTTCCGCCAGCTATGCACTTTACTATCGGCAAAGAAATACCTCTGTGACTTATGCTAGTATGCTTATACTCTCCTCTGTATGTTTGTTTGTTATGTGTTGTACGTTCAGTATTGCTCGGAGAGGGAATCCCCTCCCACATATAAGGCACCTTAGCGCGTGCAACACATTTTAAATCACATTTTAAATCACATTCACATAAGTGCTACATGCACTTACACATATACTTTTTTCGGTCCTGAGGAAAGCCAGAATTAATGAAAGGCCTGGCTGAAACATGTAGACCACACCCTGGATGTAGGAATGCTTAATTTTCGCTCCACTAGCATCCACTGTCCTGCTTTTAACGCTAACAGAGGCCCAGATATTAAATGCTATGCCCTCCTGGGCACTGGGACCACTGTATAGCTTTTAAATTCTTCACTTCCACACCACTCTCACAGCACACTCAGCAATATACCAGCTCCGCTGTAAATACAGGCGTTGTAGCACACCCGGGACACATTCGGTGTCACTAGGTGGGCCCGATGATGAAGCATGCCACCAACTAGGTTGGTGGGTGAGGGCTTTATAAAGAAACCAAATGTTTTTCTCTTCTTCATACAGTCCTGAGTCTCCAAATAGTCACATACAGTCAGTCCTTTTTGATTACATATAAATAACCTGGGGATACGGACTGGCTATCTAGTCCTCTCTCTCTCCTTGATAATTATATATTGAGCAGCGCAAAGCTGCGAGAGCCTTTTCTCATACTTTCTTTTACCATGGCAGAACACCATGGTCTCACATACAACGAAAGTGATATTAATGAAATCCTTGCCGACCCCTCCTTTCTGGCAGACTTTAACATCTCCAACACAATAGCCCAAACTACAGACTGGGATACCTTAACAGAGAAGAAGCGCAACCGTATCAGAACCATCTTACATGGCCTTATATTGACAGAATACCTTCGGACTAACACAGCCCCCGAGGTCTCCTTGTCACAAACGCCCCCAGGATCTTCCTAGAAGATGCCATCTTTAGGAAAGACTGGGCACAGATAGCCTGGCACTGCACCAGAGATTGGTTGGTGCTTATCATCAAGACTGCCAAACGCCTATCGGAGGCAATGATAATTGACATTCAAGCCACAGAAAGCCACTATAAAGCGACGATTACATCATACAAGAAAAAACTTGATGACCAGAACAAAGAAATGGCGGATTATAAAGAATATCTAACACAAGCCAAAATAACAAAATTTCAAAAAGACCTCAAGAAGTTCTCCTATGTCAAAACATACCCATATACAGATGACAATTTTGTACCCCGAACAAATCTGAAAGATCTGGTGATACCTCAGGAGACAGTAGCTCCATCTCCAGCGACTCCAGTAATGACTCATCCAAACAGCGAGGCAGAGGACGCCAACAACGGTGGCAACAACCCTGGCATGGACCACGACAAGGACCCACCTATGGACCAACACCTTTTGGACAACCACAACATCAATACTTCAACTGGCCACAGATGTACCAATTAGGCCCCCTCCACCATTCTTCCAAGGCAATCCTAGGCCCTCTTTTTTAGGACAGGGCCGGAGGTCACGCGGCAGAAGAAGAAACAACCAATCAGTACACTGGGCAGAAGAGGAGAATCCTGTGAGCGCCAACACCCGCAACAGGACACGGGAACCACAACCTGGCACGAGCAAACAGTAACCAACGACTCGCCTCCCACTCTGGTATTCAACCTGTCCAGTATACCACTATCATCCAAGGACACTGGAGTACTCGATAAGGGCCTATCCTTTGTCCCAACAACTAGATTGGATAAATTCAAACTACATGTGGAGCTTGCAGATTTCTTCAGAAAACTCAAACTGAGGGCCTTTTTTGAAAAACCAAGCACAACTGATGATAACCCCACGGGGAGCAACAATGAGACGGGCTTGAAACTGAAGTCTAGCTTTGTACCCCCACCTACAAGTGTACCCGTGGAGATCACCACTTTCGAACAAGCTGTCTACCATGACATAGAGCAGCTTGAACCAGCTAGACCATTCAATAATCTCTCCGAAGAAGACCGGAAGATTATCAAAAACCTACAGGACAACCCCACCCTCGTTATCAAACCAGCAGACAAGGGTGGTGGCATTTGTCCTACAAGACAAAAAAGATTACGACAATGAATGTCGCAGATTGTTAAGTGACACACGCAACTATAAATTACTCAAACATGACCCCACCAAGACGTTACAAGCCACCATCAAAACTCTGGTGGATGCTGCCAGTGAAGCTTGTCATATATCCAAACAAGAGGCCGATTTCCTGTGCACGAAAAATGCCAGAGTTCCATATTTTTATACTGTCCCCAA
The DNA here is from genome assembly GCA_963921515.1 of Calotriton arnoldi. Lineage (NCBI taxonomy): Eukaryota > Metazoa > Chordata > Amphibia > Caudata > Salamandridae > Calotriton > Calotriton arnoldi. The sequence goes on from CAWUFW010004704.1 coordinate 403,904, forward strand.
GGTCCACAAAGGAACCTTGCCACCTCCCGGTAGGCCCATCGTTTCTGGGATTAACTCTCTCCTAGAACCGCTGTCAAGATACTGTGACCATTTTCTCAACCCCTTGGTCCAACAAACACCGACCTACATTAAGGACACAAAACATCTTCTTAATATCATCAAAGATATGGATTTTAATCCCATGACCCAACTAATGGTGGGACTGGATATAGAGAGCCTGTACACCAGTTTACCACAGGATGCTACAATCCAAGTACTACGCGATATATTGGAGCACACACCTTGGTCATACAACACCCCCAGAGAATTCATACTCAAATGTGCCACACTGGCGCTTAAAGAAAATTATTTTGAATATGAAGGTGACTTCTACCTACAAACCAATGGAACATCTATGGGGAGCATTTTTGCCCCCAGTGTAGCAGGCCTCTATGTACACCATTTTGAACAGAGACATATATCATCAACCACAAACCCACATTTAGTAAACATCAAAGTGTGGCGCCGCCACATAGATGATATTTTCATGATTTGGGAAGGCACAACTGAATCTTTAAGCCAATTCTTAATCTGGCTTAATGAGCATGATCCATACCTTCGATTCACTAGCACATCAAGTACAACTACCCTGGCATTCCTTGATCTTAATATTACAGCAGAACAAGGAGCATTCACGACTACCACTTATTATAAACCAACTGCTCGAAATTCTTTATTACATTTCAACAGTTTTCATCCGAGATCCTTAAGGAAAACCTCCCTTTCGGACAATTCCTGCGTATACGTAGGAATTGTAACAAAATTACAGATTACAAACAACAATCAGCAGCCCTTGCCTCCAAATTACAGGAACGAGGCTACCCCACACGAGTCATTGAGAAATCAAAAAGAGGGCACGCAACCAGAACAGAGAGGCCATCCTTAAAACAATAACCAAGGAACCTGGCGCGCCACCCATGACATGTGTTACCACGTATAACACGGTTTCTAACCAGGTCTCCAGCATCATCCGCAAAAACTGGCGGATTATAAATTCAGGCCCCAGAGAATGGGAAGAACCCCTTTTTGCCTATAAACGTGCGAACAATCTTAAAGACCAATTAGTGTCTACACGCACTAGGCTTCCGCAGAGACCAGTCAACAACTCCGTCCTAAATGCTTGGGGCCTCCCTAATGTCACAGGACACTATCCTTGCAATAATTGTAGTGTGTGCCACCTTACAAAACATTCCAAGACACTTAACCTGGAACCAAGTAAAGTCTGGACACAATCACACCACACGAATTGTAACTCTACTAACGTTGTTTACATGATCACATGCCCATGTGGCCTCCGCTACATAGGAATGACAACGCGAAAAGTGAGAACCAGAGTGGTCGAGCACCGCAGCACTATCCGATGCAAAAAAACATCAGCAGACTCACTGACCATTACCTTCAGCATGGTCATACACCCAATGATATGACATGGACAGTGATCGAACAATTCGATCTCAATCGAGATAACAATGAAAAGACCCTACTGATTAAAGAACAACGATGGATTTACGGTTTGTCTACACAACACCAGGGATTGAACGATTCCATCCCGTGGTGCTCCCTGAGAAGTTAATACCTTTGATGGACCTAATATCGTTAATGGACCTCAGCCCAGGCACACCTATTGCCTTCCTTTTGCGCCTCCTCTGTTAAGTTCCCATCCGGTTCATTAATGTTCCTAACTGATCACGCTTTGGAATAAACCCGGTTCATCTACATCAGCGCTTTCAGAACATTGCGCAATCATCTACAACTTCTCTTACTTCTCTTACATCTTATTGAGAATATTCATTATGTCTACACGCTCACTACATGCATGTAGTCTTTCTTTGCTATTTTCTTCTTTACCGGGACGAACACAGGGCTCACAGCGCACTGTTACCATGCCAACGCCCACCGCGAGCGTGTTGTCTTTCTCCCGTGTCCTTCTTCCTTTTCCTTTATTTTCAGGGACGCTACTCACAGGTTCAATTAGCCACACCTGAGCACGCCGAAATGGTCTTTATATACCCAACACGGCTAGGACCTGCATTCACGGAGATCCGCGACAGCTGAACAGGTTTCCCACAGGTCCTGATCCACAAAGGCGTGAGTAATCTTGAAACCTCACCATTACCGGGTAAGCTTTCCTCTTGCAGGTTTCTCATGGCTCGTTGTGCCCTGCCCTTTATCATTACAGGGTCAGAATTTCTGCCGGATTTCTCTACGGGGGCATATACTACAAAACGCTAGCGTGAGGTTATATTTGGAGCGTGACCACATTTTACACACATGTGTATTTCCGCCTCCTAGTCCACCACACGTTTTAGCGCATAATAAAATAATTCACTTTCAACCGCACCACCAGTACGGTTCCACTTTTGCCGTGTTTTTCCGCCAGCTATGCACTTTACTATCGGCAAAGAAATACCTCTGTGACTTATGCTAGTATGCTTATACTCTCCTCTGTATGTTTGTTTGTTATGTGTTGTACGTTCAGTATTGCTCGGAGAGGGAATCCCCCTCCCACATATAAGGCACCTTAGCGCATGCAACACATTTTAAATCACATTTTAAATCACATTCACATAAGTGCTACATGCACTTACACATATACTTTTTCGGTCCTGAGGAAAGCCAGAATTAATGAAAGGCCTGGCTGAAACATGTAGACCACACCCTGGATGTAGGAGTGCTTAATTCTCGCTCCACTAGCATCCACTGTCCTGCTTTTAACGCTAACAGAGGCCCAGATATTAAATGCTATGCCCTCCTGGGCACTGGGACCACTGTATAGCTTTTAAATTCTTCACTTCCACACCACTCTCACAGCACACTCAGCAATATACCAGCTCCGCTGTAAATACAGGCGTTGTAGCACACCCGGGACACATTCGGTGTCACTAGGTGGGCCCGATGATGAAGCATGCCACCAACTAGGTTGGTGGGTGAGGGCTTTATAAAGAAACCAAATGTTTTTCTCTTCTTCATACAGTCCTGAGTCTCCAAATAGTCACATACAGTCAGTCCTTTTTGATTACATATAAATAACCTGGGGATACGGACTGGCTATCTAGTCCTCTCTCTCTCCTTGATAATTATATATTGAGCAGCGCAAAGCTGCGAGAGCCTTTTCTCATACTTTCTTTTACCATGGCAGAACACCATGGTCTCACATACAACGAAAGTGATATTAATGAAATCCTTGCCGACCCCTCCTTTCTGGCAGACTTTAACATCTCCAACACAATAGCCCAAACTACAGACTGGGATACCTTAACAGAGAAGAAGCGCAACCGTATCAGAACCATCTTACATGGCCTTATATTGACAGAATACCTTCGGACTAACACAGCCCCCGAGGTCTCCTTGTCACAAACGCCCCCAGGATCTTCCTAGAAGATGCCATCTTTAGGAAAGACTGGGCACAGATAGCCTGGCACTGCACCAGAGATTGGTTGGTGCTTATCATCAAGACTGCCAAACGCCTATCGGAGGCAATGATAATTGACATTCAAGCCACAGAAAGCCACTATAAAACGACGATTACATCATACAAGAAAAAACTTGATGACCAGAACAAAGAAATGGCGGATTATAAAGAATATCTAACACAAGCCAAAATAACAAAATTTCAAAAAGACCTCAAGAAGTTCTCCTATGTCAAAACATACCCATATACAGATGACAATTTTGTACCCCCGAACAAATCTGAAAGATCTGGTGATACCTCAGGAGACAGTAGCTCCATCTCCAGCGACTCCAGTAATGACTCATCCAAACAGCGAGGCAGAGGACGCCAACAACGGTGGCAACAACCCTGGCATGGACCACGACAAGGACCCACCTATGGACCAACACCTTTTGGACAACCACAACATCAATACTTCAACTGGCCACAGATGTACCAATTAGGCCCCCTCCACCATTCTTCCAAGGCAATCCTAGGCCCTCTTTTTTAGGACAGGGCCGGAGGTCACGCGGCAGAAGAAGAAACAACCAATCAGTACACTGGGCAGAAGAGGAGAATCCTGTGAGCGCCAACACCCGCAACAGGACACGGGAACCACAACCTGGCACGAGCAAACAGTAACCAACGACTCGCCTCCCACTCTGGTATTCAACCTGTCCAGTATACCACTATCATCCAAGGACACTGGAGTACTCGATAAGGGCCTATCCTTTGTCCCAACAACTAGATTGGATAAATTCAAACTACATGTGGAGCTTGCAGATTTCTTCAGAAAACTCAAACTGAGGGCCTTTTTTGAAAAACCAAGCACAACTGATGATAACCCCACGGGGAGCAACAATGAGACGGGCTTGAAACTGAAGTCTAGCTTTGTACCCCCACCTACAAGTGTACCCGTGGAGATCACCACTTTCGAACAAGCTGTCTACCATGACATAGAGCAGCTTGAACCAGCTAGACCATTCAATAATCTCTCCGAAGAAGACCGGAAGATTATCAAAAACCTACAGGACAACCCCACCCTCGTTATCAAACCAGCAGACAAGGGTGGTGGCATTGTCCTACAAGACAAAAAAGATTACGACAATGAATGTCGCAGATTGTTAAGTGACACACGCAACTATAAATTACTCAAACATGACCCCACCAAGACGTTACAAGCCACCATCAAAACTCTGGTGGATGCTGCCAGTGAAGCTTGTCATATATCCAAACAAGAGGCCGATTTCCTGTGCACGAAAAATGCCAGAGTTCCATATTTTTATACTGTCCCCAAGGTCCACAAAGGAACCTTGCCACCTCCTGGTAGGCCCATCGTTTCTGGGATTAACTCTCTCCTAGAACCGCTGTCAAGATACTGTGACCATTTTATCAACCCCTTGGTCCAACAAACACCGACCTACATTAAGGACACAAAACATCTTCTTAATATCATCAAAGATATGGATTTTAATCCCATGACCCAACTAATGGTGGGACTGGATATAGAGAGCCTGTACACCAGTTTACCACAGGATGCTACACTCCAAGTACTACGCGATATATTGGAGCACACACCTTGGTCATACAACACCCCCAGAGAATTCATACTCAAATGTGCCACACTGGCGCTTAAAGAAAATTATTTTGAATATGAAGGTGACTTCTACCTACAAACCAACGGAACATCTATGGGGAGCATTTTTGCCCCCAGTGTAGCAGGCCTCTATGTACACCATTTTGAACAGAGACATATATCATCAACCACAAACCCACATTTAGTAAACATCAAAGTGTGGCGCCGCCACATAGATGATATTTTCATGATTTGGGAAGGCACAACTGAATCTTTAAGCCAATTCTTAATCTGGCTTAATGAGCATGATCCATACCTTCGATTCACTAGCACATCAAGTACAACTACCCTGGCATTCCTTGATCTTAATATTACAGCAGAACAAGGAGCATTCACGACTACCACTTATTATAAACCAACTGCTCGAAATTCTTTATTACATTTCAACAGTTTTCATCCGAGATCCTTAAGGGAAAACCTCCCTTTCGGACAATTCCTGCGTATACGTAGGAATTGTAACAAAATTACAGATTACAAACAACAATCAGCAGCCCTTGCCTCCAAATTACAGGAACGAGGCTACCCCACACGAGTCATTGAGAAATCAAAAAAGAGGGCACGCAACCAGAACAGAGAGGCCATCCTTGAAACAATAACCAAGGAACCTGGCGCGCCACCCATGACATGTGTTACCACGTATAACACGGTTTCTAACCAGGTCTCCAGCATCATCCGCAAAAACTGGCGGATTATAAATTCAGGCCCCAGAGAATGGGAAGAACCCCTTTTGCCTATAAACGTGCGAACAATCTTAAAGACCAATTAGTGTCTACACGCACTAGGCTTCCGCGGAGACCAGTCAACAACTCCGTCCTAAATGCTTGGGGCCTCCCTAATGTCACAGGACACTATCCTTGCAATAATTGTAGTGTGTGCCACCTTACAAAACATTCCAAGACACTTAACCTGGAACCAAGTAAAGTCTGGACACAATCACACCACACGAATTGTAACTCTACTAACGTCGTTTACATGATCACATGCCCATGTGGCCTCCGCTACATAGGAATGACAATGCGAAAAGTGAGAACCAGAGTGGTCGAGCACCGCAGCACTATCCGATGCAAAAAAAACATCAGCAGACTCACTGACCATTACCTTCAGCATGGTCATACACCCAATGATATGACATGGACAGTGATCGAACAATTCGATCTCAATCGAGATAACAATGAAAAGACCCTACTGATTAAAGAACAACGATGGATTTACGGTTTGTCTACACAACACCAGGGATTGAACGATTCCATCCCGTGGTGCTCCCTGAGAAGTTAATACCTTTGATGGACCTAATATCGTTAATGGACCTCAGCCCAGGCACACCTATTGCCTTCCTTTTGCGCCTCCTCTGTTAAGTTCCCATCCGGTTCATTAATGTTCCTAACTGATCACGCTTTGGAATAAACCCGGTTCATCTACATCAGCGCTTTCAGAACATTGCGCAATCATCTACAACTTCTCTTACTTCTCTTACATCTTATTGAGAATATTCATTATGTCTACACGCTCACTACATGCATGTAGTCTTTCTTTGCTATTTTCTTCTTTACCGGGACGAACACAGGGCTCACAGCGCACTGTTACCATGCCAACGCCCACCGCGAGCGTGTTGTCTTTCTCCCGTGTCCTTCTTCCTTTTCCTTTATTTTCAGGGACGCTACTCACAGGTTCAATTAGCCACACCTGAGCACGCCGAAATGGTCTTTATATACCCAACACGGCTAGGACCTGCATTCACGGAGATCCGCGACAGCTGAACAGGTTTCCCACAGGTCCTGATCCACAAAGGCGTGAGTAATCTTGAAACCTCACCATTACCGGGTAAGCTTTCCTCTTGCAGGTTTCTCATGGCTCGTTGTGCCCTGCCCTTTATCATTACAGGGTCAGAATTTCTGCCGGATTTCTCTACGGGGGCATATACTACAAAACGCTAGCGTGAGGTTATATTTGGAGCGTGACCACATTTTACACACATGTGTATTTCCGCCTCCTAGTCCACCACACGTTTTAGCGCATAATAAAATAATTCACTTTCAACCGCACCACCAGTACGGTTCCACTTTTGCCGTGTTTTTCCGCCAGCTATGCACTTTACTATCGGCAAAGAAATACCTCTGTGACTTATGCTAGTATGCTTATACTCTCCTCTGTATGTTTGTTTGTTATGTGTTGTACGTTCAGTATTGCTCGGAGAGGGAATCCCCCTCCCACATATAAGGCACCTTAGCGCATGCAACACATTTTAAAACACATTTTAAATCACATTCACATAAGTGCTACATGCACTTACACATATACTTTTTCGGTCCTGAGGAAAGCCAGAATTAATGAAAGGCCTGGCTGAAACATGTAGACCACACCCTGGATGTAGGAGTGCTTAATTCTCGCTCCACTAGCATCCACTGTCCTGCTTTTAACGCTAACAGAGGCCCAGATATTAAATGCTATGCCCTCCTGGGCACTGGGACCACTGTATAGCTTTTAAATTCTTCACTTCCACACCACTCTCACAGCACACTCAGCAATATACCAGCTCCGCTGTAAATACAGGCGTTGTAGCACACCCGGGACACATTCGGTGTCACTAGGTGGGCCCGATGATGAAGCATGCCACCAACTAGGTTGGTGGGTGAGGGCTTTATAAAGAAACCAAATGTTTTTCTCTTCTTCATACAGTCCTGAGTCTCCAAATAGTCACATACAGTCAGTCCTTTTTGATTACATATAAATAACCTGGGGATACGGACTGGCTATCTAGTCCTCTCTCTCTCCTTGATAATTATATATTGAGCAGCGCAAAGCTGCGAGAGCCTTTTCTCATACTTTCTTTTACCATGGCAGAACACCATGGTCTCACATACAACGAAAGTGATATTAATGAAATCCTTGCCGACCCCTCCTTTCTGGCAGACTTTAACATCTCCAACACAATAGCCCAAACTACAGACTGGGATACCTTAACAGAGAAGAAGCGCAACCGTATCAGAACCATCTTACATGGCCTTATATTGACAGAATACCTTCGGACTAACACAGCCCCCCGAGGTCTCCTTGTCACAAACGCCCCCAGGATCTTCCTAGAAGATGCCATCTTTAGGAAAGACTGGGCACAGATAGCCTGGCACTGCACCAGAGATTGGTTGGTGCTTATCATCAAGACTGCCAAACGCCTATCGGAGGCAATGATAATTGACATTCAAGCCACAGAAAGCCACTATAAAACGACGATTACATCATACAAGAAAAAACTTGATGACCAGAACAAAGAAATGGCGGATTATAAAGAATATCTAACACAAGCCAAAATAACAAAATTTCAAAAAGACCTCAAGAAGTTCTCCTATGTCAAAACATACCCATATACAGATGACAATTTTGTACCCCCGAACAAATCTGAAAGATCTGGTGATACCTCAGGAGACAGTAGCTCCATCTCCAGCGACTCCAGTAATGACTCATCCAAACAGCGAGGCAGAGGACGCCAACAACGGTGGCAACAACCCTGGCATGGACCACGACAAGGACCCACCTATGGACCAACACCTTTTGGACAACCACAACATCAATACTTCAACTGGCCACAGATGTACCAATTAGGCCCCCTCCACCATTCTTCCAAGGCAATCCTAGGCCCTCTTTTTTAGGACAGGGCCGGAGGTCACGCGGCAGAAGAAGAAACAACCAATCAGTACACTGGGCAGAAGAGGAGAATCCTGTGAGCGCCAACACCCGCAACAGGACACGGGAACCACAACCTGGCACGAGCAAACAGTAACCAACGACTCGCCTCCCACTCTGGTATTCAACCTGTCCAGTATACCACTATCATCCAAGGACACTGGAGTACTCGATAAGGGCCTATCCTTTGTCCCAACAACTAGATTGGATAAATTCAAACTACATGTGGAGCTTGCAGATTTCTTCAGAAAACTCAAACTGAGGGCCTTTTTTGAAAAACCAAGCACAACTGATGATAACCCCACGGGGAGCAACAATGAGACGGGCTTGAAACTGAAGTCTAGCTTTGTACCCCCACCTACAAGTGTACCCGTGGAGATCACCACTTTCGAACAAGCTGTCTACCATGACATAGAGCAGCTTGAACCAGCTAGACCATTCAATAATCTCTCCGAAGAAGACCGGAAGATTATCAAAAACCTACAGGACAACCCCACCCTCGTTATCAAACCAGCAGACAAGGGTGGTGGCATTGTCCTACAAGACAAAAAAGATTACGACAATGAATGTCGCAGATTGTTAAGTGACACACGCAACTATAAATTACTCAAACATGACCCCACCAAGACGTTACAAGCCACCATCAAAACTCTGGTGGATGCTGCCAGTGAAGCTTGTCATATATCCAAACAAGAGGCCGATTTCCTGTGCACGAAAAATGCCAGAGTTCCATATTTTTATACTGTCCCCAAGGTCCACAAAGGAACCTTGCCACCTCCCGGTAGGCCCATCGTTTCTGGGATTAACTCTCTCCTAGAACCGCTGTCAAGATACTGTGACCATTTTCTCAACCCCTTGGTCCAACAAACACCGACCTACATTAAGGACACAAAACATCTTCTTAATATCATCAAAGATATGGATTTTAATCCCATGACCCAACTAATGGTGGGACTGGATATAGAGAGCCTGTACACCAGTTTACCACAGGATGCTACACTCCAAGTACTACGCGATATATTGGAGCACACACCTTGGTCATACAACACCCCCAGAGAATTCATACTCAAATGTGCCACACTGGCGCTTAAAGAAAATTATTTTGAATATGAAGGTGACTTCTACCTACAAACCAACGGAACATCTATGGGGAGCATTTTTGCCCCCAGTGTAGCAGGCCTCTATGTACACCATTTTGAACAGAGACATATATCATCAACCACAAACCCACATTTAGTAAACATCAAAGTGTGGCGCCGCCACATAGATGATATTTTCATGATTTGGGAAGGCACAACTGAATCTTTAAGCCAATTCTTAATCTGGCTTAATGAGCATGATCCATACCTTCGATTCACTAGCACATCAAGTACAACTACCCTGGCATTCCTTGATCTTAATATTACAGCAGAACAAGGAGCATTCACGACTACCACTTATTATAAACCAACTGCTCGAAATTCTTTATTACATTTCAACAGTTTTCATCCGAGATCCTTAAGGGAAAACCTCCCTTTCGGACAATTCCTGCGTATACGTAGGAATTGTAACAAAATTACAGATTACAAACAACAATCAGCAGCCCTTGCCTCCAAATTACAGGAACGAGGCTACCCCACACGAGTCATTGAGAAATCAAAAAAGAGGGCACGCAACCAGAACAGAGAGGCCATCCTTGAAACAATAACCAAGGAACCTGGCGCGCCACCCATGACATGTGTTACCACGTATAACACGGTTTCTAACCAGGTCTCCAGCATCATCCGCAAAAACTGGCGGATTATAAATTCAGGCCCCAGAGAATGGGAAGAACCCCTTTTGCCTATAAACGTGCGAACAATCTTAAAGACCAATTAGTGTCTACACGCACTAGGCTTCCGCGGAGACCAGTCAACAACTCCGTCCTAAATGCTTGGGGCCTCCCTAATGTCACAGGACACTATCCTTGCAATAATTGTAGTGTGTGCCACCTTACAAAACATTCCAAGACACTTAACCTGGAACCAAGTAAAGTCTGGACACAATCACACCACACGAATTGTAACTCTACTAACGTTGTTTACATGATCACATGCCCATGTGGCCTCCGCTACATAGGAATGACAACGCGAAAAGTGAGAACCAGAGTGGTCGAGCACCGCAGCACTATCCGATGCAAAAAAACATCAGCAGACTCACTGACCATTACCTTCAGCATGGTCATACACCCAATGATATGACATGGACAGTGATCGAACAATTCGATCTCAATCGAGATAACAATGAAAAGACCCTACTGATTAAAGAACAACGATGGATTTACGGTTTGTCTACACAACACCAGGGATTGAACGATTCCATCCCGTGGTGCTCCCTGAGAAGTTAATACCTTTGATGGACCTAATATCGTTAATGGACCTCAGCCCAGGCACACCTATTGCCTTCCTTTTGCGCCTCCTCTGTTAAGTTCCCATCCGGTTCATTAATGTTCCTAACTGATCACGCTTTGGAATAAACCCGGTTCATCTACATCAGCGCTTTCAGAACATTGCGCAATCATCTACAACTTCTCTTACTTCTCTTACATCTTATTGAGAATATTCATTATGTCTACACGCTCACTACATGCATGTAGTCTTTCTTTGCTATTTTCTTCTTTACCGGGACGAACACAGGGCTCACAGCGCACTGTTACCATGCCAACGCCCACCGCGAGCGTGTTGTCTTTCTCCCGTGTCCTTCTTCCTTTTCCTTTATTTTCAGGGACGCTACTCACAGGTTCAATTAGCCACACCTGAGCACGCCGAAATGGTCTTTATATACCCAACACGGCTAGGACCTGCATTCACGGAGATCCGCGACAGCTGAACAGGTTTCCCACAGGTCCTGATCCACAAAGGCGTGAGTAATCTTGAAACCTCACCATTACCGGGTAAGCTTTCCTCTTGCAGGTTTCTCATGGCTCGTTGTGCCCTGCCCTTTATCATTACAGGGTCAGAATTTCTGCCGGATTTCTCTACGGGGGCATATACTACAAAACGCTAGCGTGAGGTTATATTTGGAGCGTGACCACATTTTACACACATGTGTATTTCCGCCTCCTAGTCCACCACACGTTTTAGCGCATAATAAAATAATTCACTTTCAACCGCACCACCAGTACGGTTCCACTTTTGCCGTGTTTTTCCGCCAGCTATGCACTTTACTATCGGCAAAGAAATACCTCTGTGACTTATGCTAGTATGCTTATACTCTCCTCTGTATGTTTGTTTGTTATGTGTTGTACGTTCAGTATTGCTCGGAGAGGGAATCCCCCTCCCACATATAAGGCACCTTAGCGCATGCAACACATTTTAAATCACATTTTAAATCACATTCACATAAGTGCTACATGCACTTACACATATACTTTTTTCGGTCCTGAGGAAAGCCAGAATTAATGAAAGGCCTGGCTGAAACATGTAGACCACACCCTGGATGTAGGAGTGCTTAATTCTCGCTCCACTAGCATCCACTGTCCTGCTTTTAACGCTAACAGAGGCCCAGATATTAAATGCTATGCCCTCCTGGGCACTGGGACCACTGTATAGCTTTTAAATTCTTCACTTCCACACCACTCTCACAGCACACTCAGCAATATACCAGCTCCGCTGTAAATACAGGCGTTGTAGCACACCCGGGACACATTCGGTGTCACTAGGTGGGCCCGATGATGAAGCATGCCACCAACTAGGTTGGTGGGTGAGGGATTTATAAAGAAACCAAATGTTTTTTCTCTTCTTCATACAGTCCTGAGTCTCCAAATAGACACATACAGTCAGTCCTTTTTGATTACATATAAATAACCTGGGGATACGGACTGGCTATCTAGTCCTCTCTCTCTCCTTGATAATTATATATTGAGCAGCGCAAAGCTGCGAGAGCCTTTTCTCATACTTTCTTTTACCATGGCAGAACACCATGGTCTCACATACAACGAAAGTGATATTAATGAAATCCTTGCCGACCCCTCCTTTCTGGCAGACTTTAACATCTCCAACACAATAGCCCAAACTACAGACTGGGATACCTTAACAGAGAAGAAGCGCAACCGTATCAGAACCATCTTACATGGCCTTATATTGACAGAATACCTTCGGACTAACACAGCCCCCGAGGTCTCCTTGTCACAAACGCCCCCAGGATCTTCCTAGAAGATGCCATCTTTAGGAAAGACTGGGCACAGATAGCCTGGCACTGCACCAGAGATTGGTTGGTGCTTATCATCAAGACTGCCAAACGCCTATCGGAGGCAATGATAATTGACATTCAAGCCACAGAAACCACTATAAAACGACGATTACATCATACAAGAAAAAACTTGATGACCAGAACAAAGAAATGGCGGATTATAAAGAATATCTAACACAAGCCAAAATAACAAAATTTCAAAAAGACCTCAAGAAGTTCTCCTATGTCAAAACATACCCATATACAGATGACAATTTTGTACCCCCGAACAAATCTGAAAGATCTGGTGATACCTCAGGAGACAGTAGCTCCATCTCCAGCGACTCCAGTAATGACTCATCCAAACAGCGAGGCAGAGGACGCCAACAACGGTGGCAACAACCCTGGCATGGACCACGACAAGGACCCACCTATGGACCAACACCTTTTGGACAACCACAACATCAATACTTCAACTGGCCACAGATGTACCAATTAGGCCCCCTCCACCATTCTTCCAAGGCAATCCTAGGCCCTCTTTTTTAGGACAGGGCCGGAGGTCACGCGGCAGAAGAAGAAACAACCAATCAGTACACTGGGCAGAAGAGGAGAATCCTGTGAGCGCCAACACCCGCAACAGGACACGGGAACCACAACCTGGCACGAGCAAACAGTAACCAACGACTCGCCTCCCACTCTGGTATTCAACCTGTCCAGTATACCACTATCATCCAAGGACACTGGAGTACTCGATAAGGGCCTATCCTTTGTCCCAACAACTAGATTGGATAAATTCAAACTACATGTGGAGCTTGCAGATTTCTTCAGAAAACTCAAACTGAGGGCCTTTTTTGAAAAACCAAGCACAACTGATGATAACCCCACGGGGAGCAACAATGAGACGGGCTTGAAACTGAAGTCTAGCTTTGTACCCCCACCTACAAGTGTACCCGTGGAGATCACCACTTTCGAACAAGCTGTCTACCATGACATAGAGCAGCTTGAACCAGCTAGACCATTCAATAATCTCTCCGAAGAAGACCGGAAGATTATCAAAAACCTACAGGACAACCCCACCCTCGTTATCAAACCAGCAGACAAGGGTGGTGGCATTGTCCTACAAGACAAAAAAGATTACGACAATGAATGTCGCAGATTGTTAAGTGACACACGCAACTATAAATTACTCAAACATGACCCCACCAAGACGTTACAAGCCACCATCAAAACTCTGGTGGATGCTGCCAGTGAAGCTTGTCATATATCCAAACAAGAGGCCGATTTCCTGTGCACGAAAAATGCCAGAGTTCCATATTTTTATACTGTCCCCAAGGTCCACAAAGGAACCTTGCCACCTCCCGGTAGGCCCATCGTTTCTGGGATTAACTCTCTCCTAGAACCGCTGTCAAGATACTGTGACCATTTTCTCAACCCCTTGGTCCAACAAACACCGACCTACATTAAGGACACAAAACATCTTCTTAATATCATCAAAGATATGGATTTTAATCCCATGACCCAACTAATGGTGGGACTGGATATAGAGAGCCTGTACACCAGTTTACCACAGGATGCTACACTCCAAGTACTACGCGATATATTGGAGCACACACCTTGGTCATACAACACCCCCAGAGAATTCATACTCAAATGTGCCACACTGGCGCTTAAAGAAAATTATTTTGAATATGAAGGTGACTTCTACCTACAAACCAACGGAACATCTATGGGGAGCATTTTTGCCCCCAGTGTAGCAGGCCTCTATGTACACCATTTTGAACAGAGACATATATCATCAACCACAAACCCACATTTAGTAAACATCAAAGTGTGGCGCCGCCACATAGATGATATTTTCATGATTTGGGAAGGCACAACTGAATCTTTAAGCCAATTCTTAATCTGGCTTAATGAGCATGATCCATACCTTCGATTCACTAGCACATCAAGTACAACTACCCTGGCATTCCTTGATCTTAATATTACAGCAGAACAAGGAGCATTCACGACTACCACTTATTATAAACCAACTGCTCGAAATTCTTTATTACATTTCAACAGTTTTCATCCGAGATCCTTAAGGGAAAACCTCCCTTTCGGACAATTCCTGCGTATACGTAGGAATTGTAACAAAATTACAGATTACAAACAACAATCAGCAGCCCTTGCCTCCAAATTACAGGAACGAGGCTACCCCACACGAGTCATTGAGAAATCAAAAAGAGGGCACGCAACCAGAACAGAGAGGCCATCCTTGAAACAATAACCAAGGAACCTGGCGCGCCACCCATGACATGTGTTACCACGTATAACACGGTTTCTAACCAGGTCTCCAGCATCATCCGCAAAAACTGGCGGATTATAAATTCAGGCCCCAGAGAATGGGAAGAACCCCTTTTTGCCTATAAACGTGCGAACAATCTTAAAGACCAATTAGTGTCTACACGCACTAGGCTTCCGCGGAGACCAGTCAACAACTCCGTCCTAAATGCTTGGGGCCTCCCTAATGTCACAGGACACTATCCTTGCAATAATTGTAGTGTGTGCCACCTTACAAAACATTCCAAGACACTTAACCTGGAACCAAGTAAAGTCTGGACACAATCACACCACACGAATTGTAACTCTACTAACGTCGTTTACATGATCACATGCCCATGTGGCCTCCGCTACATAGGAATGACAATGCGAAAAGTGAGAACCAGAGTGGTCGAGCACCGCAGCACTATCCGATGCAAAAAAACATCAGCAGACTCACTGACCATTACCTTCAGCTTGGTCATACACCCAATGATATGACATGGACAGTGATCGAACAATTCGATCTCAATCGAGATAACAATGAAAATACCCTACTGATTAAAGAACAACAATGGATTTACCGTTTGTCTACACAACACCAGGGATTGAACGATTCCATCCCGTGGTGCTCCCTGAGAAGTTAATACCTTTGATGGACCTAATATCGTTAATGGACCTCAGCCCAGGCACACCTATTGCCTTCCTTTTGCGCCTCCTCTGTTAAGTTCCCATCCGGTTCATTAATGTTCCTAACTGATCACGCTTTGGAATAAACCCGGTTCATCTACATCAGCGCTTTCAGAACATTGCGCAATCATCTACAACTTCTCTTACTTCTCAAACATCTTATTGAGAATATTCATTATGTCTACACGCTCAGTACATGCATGTAGTCTTTCTTTGCTATTTTCTTCTTTACCGGGACGAACACAGGGCTCACAGCGCACTGTTACCATGCCAACACCCACCGCGAGCGTGTTGTCTTTCTCCCGTGTCCTTCTTCCTTTTCCTTTATTTTCAGGGACGCTACTCACAGGTTCAATTAGCCACACCTGAGCACGCCGAAATGGTCTTTATATACCCAACACGGCTAGGACCTGCATTCACGGAGATCCGCGACAGCTGAACAGGTTTCCCACAGGTCCTGATCCACAAAGGCGTGAGTAATCTTGAAACCTCACCATTACCGGGTAAGCTTTCCTCTTGCAGGTTTCTCATGGCTCGTTGTGCCCTGCCCTTTATCATTACAGGGTCAGAATTTCTGCCGGATTTCTCTACGGGGGCATATACTACAAAACGCTAGCGTGAGGTTATATTTGGAGCGTGACCACATTTTACACACATGTGTATTTCCGCCTCCTAGTCCACCACACGTTTTAGCGCATAATAAAATAATTCACTTTCAACCGCACCACCAGTACGGTTCCACTTTTGCCGTGTTTTTCCGCCAGCTATGCACTTTACTATCGGCAAAGAAATACCTCTGTGACTTATGCTAGTATGCTTATACTCTCCTCTGTATGTTTGTTTGTTATGTGTTGTACGTTCAGTATTGCTCGGAGAGGGAATCCCCCTCCCACATATAAGGCACCTTAGCGCATGCAACACATTTTAAATCACATTTTAAATCACATTCACATAAGTGCTACATGCACTTACACATATACTTTTTCGGTCCTGAGGAAAGCCAGAATTAATGAAAGGCCTGGCTGAAACATGTAGACCACACCCTGGATGTAGGAGTGCTTAATTCTCGCTCCACTAGCATCCACTGTCCTGCTTTTAACGCTAACAGAGGCCCAGATATTAAATGCTATGCCCTCCTGGGCACTGGGACCACTGTATAGCTTTTAAATTCTTCACTTCCACACCACTCTCACAGCACACTCAGCAATATACCAGCTCCGCTGTAAATACAGGCGTTGTAGCACACCCGGGACACATTCGGTGTCACTAGGTGGGCCCGATGATGAAGCATGCCACCAACTAGGTTGGTGGGTGAGGGATTTATAAAGAAACCAAATGTTTTTCTCTTCTTCATACAGTCCTGAGTCTCCAAATAGACACATACAGTCAGTCCTTTTTGATTACATATAAATAACCTGGGGATACGGACTGGCTATCTAGTCCTCTCTCTCTCCTTGATAATTATATATTGAGCAGCGCAAAGCTGCGAGAGCCTTTTCTCATACTTTCTTTTACCATGGCAGAACACCATGGTCTCACATACAACGAAAGTGATATTAATGAAATCCTTGCCGACCCCTCCTTTCTGGCAGACTTTAACATCTCCAACACAATAGCCCAAACTACAGACTGGGATACCTTAACAGAGAAGAAGCGCAACCGTATCAGAACCATCTTACATGGCCTTATATTGACAGAATACCTTCGGACTAACACAGCCCCCGAGGTCTCCTTGTCACAAACGCCCCCAGGATCTTCCTAGAAGATGCCATCTTTAGGAAAGACTGGGCACAGATAGCCTGGCACTGCACCAGAGATTGGTTGGTGCTTATCATCAAGACTGCCAAACGCCTATCGGAGGCAATGATAATTGACATTCAAGCCACAGAAACCACTATAAAACGACGATTACATCATACAAGAAAAAACTTGATGACCAGAACAAAGAAATGGCGGATTATAAAGAATATCTAACACAAGCCAAAATAACAAAATTTCAAAAAGACCTCAAGAAGTTCTCCTATGTCAAAACATACCCATATACAGATGACAATTTTGTACCCCCGAACAAATCTGAAAGATCTGGTGATACCTCAGGAGACAGTAGCTCCATCTCCAGCGACTCCAGTAATGACTCATCCAAACAGCGAGGCAGAGGACGCCAACAACGGTGGCAACAACCCTGGCATGGACCACGACAAGGACCCACCTATGGACCAACACCTTTTGGACAACCACAACATCAATACTTCAACTGGCCACAGATGTACCAATTAGGCCCCCTCCACCATTCTTCCAAGGCAATCCTAGGCCCTCTTTTTTAGGACAGGGCCGGAGGTCACGCGGCAGAAGAAGAAACAACCAATCAGTACACTGGGCAGAAGAGGAGAATCCTGTGAGCGCCATCACCCGCAACAGGACACGGGAACCACAACCTGGCACGAGCAAACAGTAACCAACGACTCGCCTCCCACTCTGGTATTCAACCTGTCCAGTATACCACTATCATCCAAGGACACTGGAGTACTCGATAAGGGCCTATCCTTTGTCCCAACAACTAGATTGGATACATTCAAACTACATGTGGAGCTTGCAGATTTCTTCAGAAAACTCAAACTGAGGGCCTTTTTTGAAAAACCAAGCACAACTGATGATAACCCCACGGGGAGCAACAATGAGACGGGCTTGAAACTGAAGTCTAGCTTTGTACCCCCACCTACAAGTGTACCCGTGGAGATCACCACTTTCGAACAAGCTGTCTACCATGACATAGAGCAGCTTGAACCAGCTAGACCATTCAATAATCTCTCCGAAGAAGACCGGAAGATTATCAAAAACCTACAGGACAACCCCACCCTCGTTATCAAACCAGCAGACAAGGGTGGTGGCATTGTCCTACAAGACAAAAAAGATTACGACAATGAATGTCGCAGATTGTTAAGTGACACACGCAACTATAAATTACTCAAACATGACCCCACCAAGACGTTACAAGCCACCATCAAAACTCTGGTGGATGCTGCCAGTGAAGCTTGTCATATATCCAAACAAGAGGCCGATTTCCTGTGCACGAAAAATGCCAGAGTTCCATATTTTTATACTGTCCCCAAGGTCCACAAAGGAACCTTGCCACCTCCCAGTAGGCCCATCGTTTCTGGGATTAACTCTCTCCTAGAACCGCTGTCAAGATACTGTGACCATTTTCTCAACCCCTTGGTCCAACAAACACCGACCTACATTAAGGACACAAAACATCTTCTTAATATCATCAAAGATATGGATTTTAATCCCATGACCCAACTAATGGTGGGACTGGATATAGAGAGCCTGTACACCAGTTTACCACAGGATGCTACACTCCAAGTACTACGCGATATATTGGAGCACACACCTTGGTCATACAACACCCCCAGAGAATTCATACTCAAATGTGCCACACTGGCGCTTAAAGAAAATTATTTTGAATATGAAGGTGACTTCTACCTACAAACCAACGGAACATCTATGGGGAGCATTTTTGCCCCCAGTGTAGCAGGCCTCTATGTACACCATTTTGAACAGAGACATATATCATCAACCACAAACCCACATTTAGTAAACATCAAAGTGTGGCGCCGCCACATAGATGATATTTTCATGATTTGGGAAGGCACAACTGAATCTTTAAGCCAATTCTTAATCTGGCTTAATGAGCATGATCCATACCTTCGATTCACTAGCACATCAAGTACAACTACCCTGGCATTCCTTGATCTTAATATTACAGCAGAACAAGGAGCATTCACGACTACCACTTATTATAAACCAACTGCTCGAAATTCTTTATTACATTTCAACAGTTTTCATCCGAGATCCTTAAGGGAAAACCTCCCTTTCGGACAATTCCTGCGTATACGTAGGAATTGTAACAAAGTTACAGATTACAAACAACAATCAGCAGCCCTTGCCTCCAAATTACAGGAACGAGGCTACCCCACACGAGTCATTGAGAAATCAAAAAAGAGGGCACGCAACCAGAACAGAGAGGCCATCCTTGAAACAATAACCAAGGAACCTGGCGCGCCACCCATGACATGTGTTACCACGTATAACACGGTTTCTAACCAGGTCTCCAGCATCATCCGCAAAAACTGGCGGATTATAAATTCAGGCCCCAGAGAATGGGAAGAACCCCTTTTTGCCTATAAACGTGCGAACAATCTTAAAGACCAATTAGTGTCTACACGCACTAGGCTTCCGCGGAGACCAGTCAACAACTCCGTCCTAAATGCTTGGGGCCTCCCTAATGTCACAGGACACTATCCTTGCAATAATTGTAGTGTGTGCCACCTTACAAAACATTCCAAGACACTTAACCTGGAACCAAGTAAAGTCTGGACACAATCACACCACACGAATTGTAACTCTACTAACGTCGTTTACATGATCACATGCCCATGTGGCCTCCGCTACATAGGAATGACAATGCGAAAAGTGAGAACCAGAGTGGTCGAGCACCGCAGCACTATCCGATGCAAAAAAACATCAGCAGACTCACTGACCATTACCTTCAGCTTGGTCATACACCCAATGATATGACATGGACAGTGATCGAACAATTCGATCTCAATCGAGATAACAATGAAAATACCCTACTGATTAAAGAACAACAATGGATTTACCGTTTGTCTACACAACACCAGGGATTGAACGATTCCATCCCGTGGTGCTCCCTGAGAAGTTAATACCTTTGATGGACCTAATATCGTTAATGGACCTCAGCCCAGGCACACCTATTGCCTTCCTTTTGCGCCTCCTCTGTTAAGTTCCCATCCGGTTCATTAATGTTCCTAACTGATCACGCTTTGGAATAAACCGGTTCATCTACATCAGCGCTTTCAGAACATTGCGCAATCATCTACAACTTCTCTTACTTCTCAAACATCTTATTGAGAATATTCATTATGTCTACACGCTCAGTACATGCATGTAGTCTTTCTTTGCTATTTTCTTCTTTACCGGGACGAACACAGGGCTCACAGCGCACTGTTACCATGCCAACACCCACCGCGAGCGTGTTGTCTTTCTCCCGTGTCCTTCTTCCTTTTCCTTTATTTTCAGGGACGCTACTCACAGGTTCAATTAGCCACACCTGAGCACGCCGAAATGGTCTTTATATACCCAACACGGCTAGGACCTGCATTCACGGAGATCCGCGACAGCTGAACAGGTTTCCCACAGGTCCTGATCCACAAAGGCGTGAGTAATCTTGAAACCTCACCATTACCGGGTAAGCTTTCCTCTTGCAGGTTTCTCATGGCTCGTTGTGCCCTGCCCTTTATCATTACAGGGTCAGAATTTCTGCCGGATTTCTCTACGGGGGCATATACTACAAAACGCTAGCGTGAGGTTATATTTGGAGCGTGACCACATTTTACACACATGTGTATTTCCGCCTCCTAGTCCACCACACGTTTTAGCGCATAATAAAATAATTCACTTTCAACCGCACCACCAGTACGGTTCCACTTTTGCCGTGTTTTTCCGCCAGCTATGCACTTTACTATCGGCAAAGAAATACCTCTGTGACTTATGCTAGTATGCTTATACTCTCCTCTGTATGTTTGTTTGTTATGTGTTGTACGTTCAGTATTGCTCGGAGAGGGAATCCCCCTCCCACATATAAGGCACCTTAGCGCATGCAACACATTTTAAATCACATTTTAAATCACATTCACATAAGTGCTACATGCACTTACACATATACTTTTTCGGTCCTGAGGAAAGCCAGAATTAATGAAAGGCCTGGCTGAAACATGTAGACCACACCCTGGATGTAGGAGTGCTTAATTCTCGCTCCACTAGCATCCACTGTCCTGCTTTTAACGCTAACAGAGGCCCAGATATTAAATGCTATGCCCTCCTGGGCACTGGGACCACTGTATAGCTTTTAAATTCTTCACTTCCACACCACTCTCACAGCACACTCAGCAATATACCAGCTCCGCTGTAAATACAGGCGTTGTAGCACACCCGGGACACATTCGGTGTCACTAGGTGGGCCCGATGATGAAGCATGCCACCAACTAGGTTGGTGGGTGAGGGATTTATAAAGAAACCAAATGTTTTTCTCTTCTTCATACAGTCCTGAGTCTCCAAATAGACACATACAGTCAGTCCTTTTTGATTACATATAAATAACCTGGGGATACGGACTGGCTATCTAGTCCTCTCTCTCTCCTTGATAATTATATATTGAGCAGCGCAAAGCTGCGAGAGCCTTTCTCATACTTTCTTTTACCATGGCAGAACACCATGGTCTCACATACTAACGAAAGTGATATTAATGAAATCCTTGCCGACCCCTCCTTTCTGGCAGACTTTAACATCTCCAACACAATAGCCCAAACTACAGACTGGGATACCTTAACAGAGAAGAAGCGCAACCGTATCAGAACCATCTTACATGGCCTTATATTGACAGAATACCTTCGGACTAACACAGCCCCCGAGGTCTCCTTGTCACAAACGCCCCCAGGATCTTCCTAGAAGATGCCATCTTTAGGAAAGACTGGGCACAGATAGCCTGGCACTGCACCAGAGATTGGTTGGTGCTTATCATCAAGACTGCCAAACGCCTATCGGAGGCAATGATAATTGACATTCAAGCCACAGAAACCACTATAAAGCGACGATTACATCATACAAGAAAAAACTTGATGACCAGAACAAAGAAATGGCGGATTATAAAGAATATCTAACACAAGCCAAAATAACAAAATTTCAAAAAGACCTCAAGAAGTTCTCCTATGTCAAAACATACCCATATACAGATGACAATTTTGTACCCCCGAACAAATCTGAAAGATCTGGTGATACCTCAGGAGACAGTAGCTCCATCTCCAGCGACTCCAGTAATGACTCATCCAAACAGCGAGGCAGAGGACGCCAACAACGGTGGCAACAACCCTGGCATGGACCACGACAAGGACCCACCTATGGACCAACACCTTTTGGACAACCACAACATCAATACTTCAACTGGCCACAGATGTACCAATTAGGCCCCCTCCACCATTCTTCCAAGGCAATCCTAGGCCCTCTTTTTTAGGACAGGGCCGGAGGTCACGCGGCAGAAGAAGAAACAACCAATCAGTACACTGGGCAGAAGAGGAGAATCCTGTGAGCGCCATCACCCGCAACAGGACACGGGAACCACAACCTGGCACGAGCAAACAGTAACCAACGACTCGCCTCCCACTCTGGTATTCAACCTGTCCAGTATACCACTATCATCCAAGGACACTGGAGTACTCGATAAGGGCCTATCCTTTGTCCCAACAACTAGATTGGATACATTCAAACTACATGTGGAGCTTGCAGATTTCTTCAGAAAACTCAAACTGAGGGCCTTTTTTGAAAAACCAAGCACAACTGATGATAACCCCACGGGGAGCAACAATGAGACGGGCTTGAAACTGAAGTCTAGCTTTGTACCCCCACCTACAAGTGTACCCGTGGAGATCACCACTTTCGAACAAGCTGTCTACCATGACATAGAGCAGCTTGAACCAGCTAGACCATTCAATAATCTCTCCGAAGAAGACCGGAAGATTATCAAAAACCTACAGGACAACCCCACCCTCGTTATCAAACCAGCAGACAAGGGTGGTGGCATTGTCCTACAAGACAAAAAAGATTACGACAATGAATGTCGCAGATTGTTAAGTGACACACGCAACTATAAATTACTCAAACATGACCCCACCAAGACGTTACAAGCCACCATCAAAACTCTGGTGGATGCTGCCAGTGAAGCTTGTCATATATCCAAACAAGAGGCCGATTTCCTGTGCACGAAAAATGCCAGAGTTCCATATTTTTATACTGTCCCCAAGGTCCACAAAGGAACCTTGCCACCTCCCGGTAGGCCCATCGTTTCTGGGATTAACTCTCTCCTAGAACCGCTGTCAAGATACTGTGACCATTTTCTCAACCCCTTGGTCCAACAAACACCGACCTACATTAAGGACACAAAACATCTTCTTAATATCATCAAAGATATGGATTTTAATCCCATGACCCAACTAATGGTGGGACTGGATATAGAGAGCCTGTACACCAGTTTACCACAGGATGCTACACTCCAAGTACTACGCGATATATTGGAGCACACACCTTGGTCATACAACACCCCCAGAGAATTCATACTCAAATGTGCCACACTGGCGCTTAAAGAAAATTATTTTGAATATGAAGGTGACTTCTACCTACAAACCAACGGAACATCTATGGGGAGCATTTTTGCCCCCAGTGTAGCAGGCCTCTATGTACACCATTTTGAACAGAGACATATATCATCAACCACAAACCCACATTTAGTAAACATCAAAGTGTGGCGCCGCCACATAGATGATATTTTCATGATTTGGGAAGGCACAACTGAATCTTTAAGCCAATTCTTAATCTGGCTTAATGAGCATGATCCATACCTTCGATTCACTAGCACATCAAGTACAACTACCCTGGCATTCCTTGATCTTAATATTACAGCAGAACAAGGAGCATTCACGACTACCACTTATTATAAACCAACTGCTCGAAATTCTTTATTACATTTCAACAGTTTTCATCCGAGATCCTTAAGGGAAAACCTCCCTTTCGGACAATTCCTGCGTATACGTAGGAATTGTAACAAAATTACAGATTACAAACAACAATCAGCAGCCCTTGCCTCCAAATTACAGGAACGAGGCTACCCCACACGAGTCATTGAGAAATCAAAAAAGAGGGCACGCAACCAGAACAGAGAGGCCATCCTTGAAACAATAACCAAGGAACCTGGCGCGCCACCCATGACATGTGTTACCACGTATAACACGGTTTCTAACCAGGTCTCCAGCATCATCCGCAAAAACTGGCGGATTATAAATTCAGGCCCCAGAGAATGGGAAGAACCCTTTTTGCCTATAAACGTGCGAACAATCTTAAAGACCAATTAGTGTCTACACGCACTAGGCTTCCGCGGAGACCAGTCAACAACTCCGTCCTAAATGCTTGGGGCCTCCCTAATGTCACAGGACACTATCCTTGCAATAATTGTAGTGTGTGCCACCTTACAAAACATTCCAAGACACTTAACCTGGAACCAAGTAAAGTCTGGACACAATCACACCACACGAATTGTAACTCTACTAACGTCGTTTACATGATCACATGCCCATGTGGCCTCCGCTACATAGGAATGACAATGCGAAAAGTGAGAACCAGAGTGGTCGAGCACCGCAGCACTATCCGATGCAAAAAAACATCAGCAGACTCACTGACCATTACCTTCAGCTTGGTCATACACCCAATGATATGACATGGACAGTGATCGAACAATTCGATCTCAATCGAGATAACAATGAAAATACCCTACTGATTAAAGAACAACAATGGATTTACCGTTTGTCTACACAACACCAGGGATTGAACGATTCCATCCCGTGGTGCTCCCTGAGAAGTTAATACCTTTGATGGACCTAATATCGTTAATGGACCTCAGCCCAGGCACACCTATTGCCTTCCTTTTGCGCCTCCTCTGTTAAGTTCCCATCCGGTTCATTAATGTTCCTAACTGATCACGCTTTGGAATAAACCGGTTCATCTACATCAGCGCTTTCAGAACATTGCGCAATCATCTACAACTTCTCTTACTTCTCAAACATCTTATTGAGAATATTCATTATGTCTACACGCTCAGTACATGCATGTAGTCTTTCTTTGCTATTTTCTTCTTTACCGGGACGAACACAGGGCTCACAGCGCACTGTTACCATGCCAACACCCACCGCGAGCGTGTTGTCTTTCTCCCGTGTCCTTCTTCCTTTTCCTTTATTTTCAGGGACGCTACTCACAGGTTCAATTAGCCACACCTGAGCACGCCGAAATGGTCTTTATATACCCAACACGGCTAGGACCTGCATTCACGGAGATCCGCAACAGCTGAACAGGTTTCCCACAGGTCCTGATCCACAAAGGCGTGAGTAATCTTGAAACCTCACCATTACCGGGTAAGCTTTCCTCTTGCAGGTTTCTCATGGCTCGTTGTGCCCTGCCCTTTATCATTACAGGGTCAGAATTTCTGCCGGATTTCTCTACGGGGGCATATACTACAAAACGCTAGCGTGAGGTTATATTTGGAGCGTGACCACATTTTACACACATGTGTATTTCCGCCTCCTAGTCCACCACACGTTTTAGCGCATAATAAAATAATTCACTTTCAACCGCACCACCAGTACGGTTCCACTTTTGCCGTGTTTTTCCGCCAGCTATGCACTTTACTATCGGCAAAGAAATACCTCTGTGACTTATGCTAGTATGCTTATACTCTCCTCTGTATGTTTGTTTGTTATGTGTTGTACGTTCAGTATTGCTCGGAGAGGGAATCCCCTCCCACATATAAGGCACCTTAGCGCGTGCAACACATTTTAAATCACATTTTAAATCACATTCACATAAGTGCTACATGCACTTACACATATACTTTTTCGGTCCTGAGGAAAGCCAGAATTAATGAAAGGCCTGGCTGAAACATGTAGACCACACCCTGGATGTAGGAGTGCTTAATTCTCGCTCCACTAGCATCCACTGTCCTGCTTTTAACGCTAACAGAGGCCCAGATATTAAATGCTATGCCCTCCTGGGCACTGGGACCACTGTATAGCTTTTAAATTCTTCACTTCCACACCACTCTCACAGCACACTCAGCAATATACCAGCTCCGCTGTAAATACAGGCGTTGTAGCACACCCGGGACACATTCGGTGTCACTAGGTGGGCCCGATGATGAAGCATGCCACCAACTAGGTTGGTGGGTGAGGGCTTTATAAAGAAACCAAATGTTTTTTCTCTTCTTCATACAGTCCTGAGTCTCCAAATAGTCACATACAGTCAGTCCTTTTTGATTACATATAAATAACCTGGGGATACGGACTGGCTATCTAGTCCTCTCTCTCTCCTTGATAATTATATAAGTGTGTACACTGGCCAGGGCAACATGGCAGTTCACAAACTGCGCACCGGCACTGCAGTGGCAGGCCTGAGACACCATTTTAGGGCTACTGATGTGGGTGGCACAATCAGTGCTGGAGGCCCACTAGTAGCATTTGAATCACCAGCCCTGGCACACTCAGTGCACTTTACTAGGGACCTACTGGTAAAACAAATATGCCAATCATGGATAACCAATCACAATAATAATTTAACCAGGGAGCACTTGCGCTTTGGCACAGATCAGCAGTGGCAAAGTGCCCAAAGCATCTAAACCAGCAAAAACGAATTCCAGCACAGTGTCAAAAATATAGGAGGCAGATGCAAAACGTCAGGGGAAACCACGCCAAGGATGCCAGGTCTAACACGTGTCCCCTCCAGCTGAAAAGTGGGGAGAACTACCCACCCTCTTGGGAGTTCTCATCACTAAGGCGGAAAAACCTGGACAGACCATCAGCATTGGCGTGTTCTGTACCGGGGCGGTGTTCCACAGTAAAGTCCATTCCCTGTAGGGAGATGGACCACCTCAACAGTTTCAGGTTCTCACCCCTCATCTGTATTAACCATCTGAGGGGCCTGTGGTCTGTCTGAACCCGGAAGTGAGTCCCAAACAAGTAGGGCCTTAGCTTCTTCAGTGCCCAGACCACAGCAAAAGCCTCCCTTTCAATTGCACTCCACCTCTGTTCCCTGGGAAGTAGCCTCCTACTAATGAAAGCTACGGGTTGGTCCAAGCCCTCGTCGTTCACCTGTGAGAGTACTGCTCCCACTCCATGCTCTGAAGCATCTGTCTGCACCACAAACTCTTTGGAGAAATCAGGCGCCTTGAGCACGGGTGCCGGGCACATGGCAGCTTTCAGGGCATCAAACGCGGTCTGTCAGGCATCGGTCCAGATCACCTTCCTGGGCTGCTTCCTTGAAGTCAGCTCTGTCAAGGGGGCAACAATGGTGCCATATCCCTTGACAAATCGGCGATAATACCCGGTGAGTCCTAAAAAGGCTCTCACCTCTGTCTGGGTCTTGGGGGACTCCCAAGCCAGAATGGTATCCATCTTCGCTTGTAGGGGCGCCACCTGGCCGCTCCCTACCTGGTGTCCCAAGTACACCACAGATCCCTGCCCTCTCTGGCACTTACTGGCCTTGCTAGTGAGGCCTGCCCTTTGCAGAGCCTTCAACACTTCGCAGAGGTGTTGCAAATGTTCTTCCCAACTGGAGCTGAACACAGCAATGTCATCCAGGTATGCGGCGCTGAATTCCTCCAGCCCGGACAGTACCCGGTTGACCAGTCTCTGAAAGGTGGCATGGGCGTTCTTCAACCCAAAGGGCATGACACGGAACTGGAAGCGCCCCTCTGGTGTCGAAAACGCTGACCTCTCCTTGGCCCCCTCAGTTAAGGCAATCTGCCAGTACCCAGATGTTAAATCAAACGTACTGAGGTACTGGGCAGCGCCCAACCGATCCACGAGCTCATCAGCTCTGGGGATGGGGTGTGCGTCAGTTTTGGTGACCGCATTGAGCCCACGGTAGTCCACACAAAACCTGAGTTCTGGAGCGACACCGGGTGCAGCAGCTTTTAGTACTAAAACCACTGGGCTAGCCCACGGGCTGCTTGAGGGCTCAATGACCCCTAGCACCAACATCTTGGAAACTTCTTCCTTGATGCTGGCCCTGACCTTGTCAGCTACCCTGTAAAATTTCTGTTTCACAGGTAGACTGTCCCCAGTGTCCACATCATGGATGCACCAATTGGTGACTACTGGTGTCAGGGAGAACAGGGAGACAAACTGGCCCAACACATGTCGACAGTCCCTCTGCTGTTCTGGGGTCAGTGTGGGAGAGAGGTTTACCCCATCCACTGACCCATCCTGCTCCTTTGCTGACAGGAGGTCAGGAAGAGGGTCACTTTCCTCCTCCATTCCATCATCTGTAGCAAGGAGCATTGTCACATCAGACCTCTCAAAGTGTGGCTTGAGGCGGTTCACATGTAGGACCCTCAAAGTGTTCCTGGGAGACTGCAAGTCAACCAGATAGGTTACATCGCTCTTGCGCTCCACCACCTCATATGGCCCAGTCCACTTGTCTTGGAGAGCGCAAGGCTCCACTGGCGCCATCACCCACACCTTCTGCCCAGTTTGAAATTCGACCAGAGTGGCATTCTGGTCATACCATTATTTCATTTCTTCCTGGCTAGCTTCTAGGTTTGCCTGAGCGAGTTTCCTGAAGTGTTGAGTCTGGTTGCGGAAGGCCAGCACATAGCTGAACACATCCTGGGGGGTCTTACCAGGGGATTTCTCCCAACCCTCCTTCACCAGACTGAGAGGTCCTCTAACAGGGTGGCCATACAGGAGTTCAAAGGGACTGAACCCTAAGGACTTCTGAGGCACCTCCCTGTAGGCAAACAACAGGCATGGTAAGAAGACATCCCACTTCCGTCTCATGGGCTCTGCAAGGCCCATTATCATGCCTGTCAGGGTTCGGTTGAATCTCTCAACCAACCCATTCCCTTGAGAATGGTAAGCAGTGGTAAACTTGTAAGTTACCCCACACTCCTCCCACAAAGACTTCATGTACTTCGAGATGAAGTTGGTGCCCTGGTTGGAGACCACCTCTCTGGGGAACCCCACATGGGAAAAGATCCCCATCAATGCACGGCCCACCACAGGGGCTGTGATTGTCCGGAGAGGGACAGCTTCCGGGTACCTGGTGGCATGGTCCACCATGACCAAGATAAACTTGTTGCCTAAGGCTGTCTTGGGTTCCAGAGGCCCCACAATGTCGATGCCCACCCACTCGAAAGGGGTGCTCACCACGGGAAAGGGCTGGAGGGGAGCCTCACACTTCCCTCCACTCTTGCCACTTGCCTGGCAAGTCTGGCAAGTCCTACAATGTGTACCAACGTGCGTCTTCATCTGGGGCCAGTAAAAGTGGGTGACAAGCCTTTGGTAGGTCTTGTCATGCCCCAGATGACCTGCGAGAGGCACGTCATGAGCCAGACCCAGTAGGAAGGTCCTGAAGCGCTCGGGTACCACCAGCACACGGGCTGCACCGGGCTCAGCGACCTTAGGCTCACTGTAGAGTAACCCATCCTCCCAGTAAATGAGATGATTCTTGGACTCGCCACCTGCTGCCTGGTCTGCAGCCTGTTTCCGCATACCAATGAGAGAAGGGCATTCTCTCTGCGCCTTGCAGAACTCTTGCCTGGAGGGACCTCCTTCTTGCTGCCAATGGGTCAGCTCAGGCAGGTCTCCCAGTTCAGCTATCTGTTCCCCTGTAGGTTCCAGGGCATCCCCATCAGGTTCTGCCTCCTCCTGGACCGTGGGAATTGTGGGGGCTGGTTTCCCACGCCCCCTCCCTTCCTCTTCCTGGCAGGTACCTGGGCCACTGTTTCAGGCCCGCTTGGTTACCCCTACTGGCTGCCATTGACTGAGTGGTCACACAAACCCACTCAGGAAGACCCAACATCTCCAAATGAGCCGGGCATTCCACCTCCCTCCATGGGAACTCTCCAGGTCATTTCCTAGCGGACAGTCTACAGGCATGGATGGACTAACAACGACCTTCAAGGAACCTGAGACCCCCCCTACTCAAAGGGAACTTGCGCCACTTTGCAGAGGCGCACGGAGTTGTCTGCTGCAACTACAGGGTGAAGTACATTGGGAATTACCTGCTCTTCAGAAACACACTGACACCTCACGGATGTCACGCTGGCTCCTGTGTCTCTCAGAGCCTCCACCCTCCTCCCATTGATGGTCACCCACTGCCTGTATTTTTAAGTGTTCTCAGGCAGGTAGGTCTCCTGGACCATCTCTCTGTCTCCTAAAGAGACAAGGGTCATCACTGCTTGCTCCTCCTCCCCACTGTAAACTAATTCCTCTCCCAAAGCTACACTCACTAAACCCAGTGTCTGAGCACCAGTGGGTGCTTGGGATTTCTTGGGGCACCTAGGGGCAATGTGACCCTTCTCACCACAGTGGTAACCCTGAGGGTGACGCCCGCCCTTAGGGGGCTGCGACGTCTTAGGCTGGGGGGGCTGGGACTCCTTTCCCTCTGAACTGTTTTGGGGCCCTTTAGAGAACTCCTTTTGATTACCTTTGTCCCCCCCACTCTTCTGCTGAGGACCCTGCCCACCTTTGGCTGTGGTACCCACAATCCCCTTGTGGACCCTGGTGCTAGTCCAGCGGTCTGCCTCCTTAGCAAGCTCACTGGGATCAGTTAACTTACTGTCCAAAAGGTGCTGGCGCAGCTCTGGAACACATAGACTGCTCAAGTGTTCCCAACTAATTAGATGGTACAACCCCTCATAATCAGTAACCTTGCTGCCCTTCACCCAACCTTCCAGTGCGCGCGTGTACACTCTCACACATTCAACCCTAGTGTCTGAATCAAGCTTCTTGTAGTTCCTGAACATTACTCTGTACTGTTCTGGGGTGAGCCCATACTTGAGGCATAACGCCTCCTTCATCTTGGCATAAGTCAGGGAACCCTCCTTCTCTAAAGGTGGTAAAACCGCCCTCCCAGAAGCATCGAAGTGTTTCCACAGGCCCGCCCCCCAGCTCTTTTCAGGCACCTCATTCATTCTACAAGCAAGCTCATATGATTCAAACCATGCATAAATATCCTCTCCCTTCTGGAAATTTGGCACTAAATCCTTAGGTATGTATACCTTACCTCCTTGCACTGGCTGTGCGCTGCCACCATTTGAACTGGACTCCATCTGCTTGGCCTTAATATCCAGCTCCCTCATGCTCAATTCATGACCCAAAAGCAATTTCTTTTCTTCCAGGGCTAGAGCGTGCTTGCTCTCTTCTGCCCTCTTTTCACTCTCCAAAAGCAATCACTTTTCCTCCATTGCTGCTTTTTGGTTCTGTAGTTTCAAAACTTCTAGCTCATGTTCCCTGATCCTCTGGTTCTCTTCCCGCTCTTCCCGGGAGAGACTCCCTGCGGAATGGATGCTGGCAGCCCTGCCGGTTGCTCTTGGCACAGGCAAATCCTGTGGCCCAAACCCATTCCCCTGGTCATCCACCTCCTCATTTGCATCATCTCCTCCTGCAGCTCCTTTGGCCTCCCACCAGGCTTTTAAGGCCTTTTGTAGCTCATCCTTCTTAGCGCTACTCCTTGTGGGACATCCCAAATATTTGCAGAATTGTTTAAGCTGGTCTACCTTGTAGGAATACAAATCCTCAATGTGGAACTCCAATTCTGCCTTTTCACTTGCTGCTCCACCCTTTTGAGACATGATGCGTGGATGACTTTAGGACCAGATCAAAAATATAACCAAAAAGAAAATACGGTATGTGGCTGCGTAGTGGTCTGCACTAATCTAGTGATGTACACCAATCACTGTGGGTCAAGTACAAATACAAGTTCAAATCCTCACCGCTGACCACCAATGTTAGATCTGGGGGTCTCTAGTTGGCAGAGGTAAGTACCTTTGTCCAAATAGGGACCCTTACTTCTAGTCAGGGTAAGGGGGAAACACACTGTAGATAACCCCTGCTCACCCCCTTGGTAGCTTGGCACGAGCAGACAGGCTTATCCCCAAGGCAATGTGTAAAGTATTTGCACCAACACCCACAATAAAACAGTGAAACACCAAAAACTGACACCACACAGGTATTTATAAAAATAGATCTCTTTATCTAAAATTATGCAAGACCAAACGACAAAAATTCCAACATACACAGTGACTCTTCTTTCTTTAGAATGTTCTTGATAGAAATTAAAATGGTTGATTCTGTAAATCTTTAAACCAATGTAAACAAACTGTTCCAGACGTATGGAAGGCTTCTTTTAAAATCAAGGTTGTTTACTTAGAACGTGCTATTCTGAAGGCTAAGCACGCAGTTACTGATTCCGTCGTCAGATTGTGCGAAAGTATGCCCCCACGGCGTTTATAGACGAAATGCTGCTCTTGAAATGGTGGAGAAGCGACAAGCTCCTTGGAGCGGGTCCCGGTACCGCAGCACGTCAGCTGTGCCGGTACGGGCTGTTGAGGAAAACACTGGTCTTGGAAGCTCCCCTCTACGAGGCTGACCGGGACACTGAAATCACTCGTCCTCGCAGACCTGCATCCTCCCCCCCCGACCCAGACGGTAACAATGCCACGCTCCCTGATCAGAGCGGTTACCTGGGGGGGAAGCGTGGTCTCTCTTCATCTTTCACCGGCAGCAGCTGATCGCGGGGGCAGAGTCAGGACGCCTCGCGCTTCCTGGATCCGCTTGTGGACGAACCCCCCTTGTTGCAGGGCAACACCCCGCGCTGCCACCAATCACAGCGCGGCTTCCCTATGACGTCGGTGGTGACTCGGCACAGTGCTCCCGAGGTTACCGAGGCGGCGGCGGTGATTTACCGGTACACAGAGCTTCTTTCTTGGTCACAGACCGGCAGCACACACAGCGCTTTCGGGCTCACGGGCCGGCAGCGGTGAACTTGGCACACAGCACTTTCCTCCGGTCACGGACCGGCAGCCCACACAGTGCTTTCAGACTCACGGGCCAGCGGAGGTGAAATCGGCACACAGGGCTTTGTGGAACATGAAGGAAAAGCCCTCCTCAGCAACACAGGGTATACTTAGCACACCAGCTGGAAATAAGCGCATACACACAGCGCTTCTGGGATCTCTTGGGAACTTTTATATCCCTGTGTTCCTGCAACAGGAGGCCAGCTCTCCTCAGGCCCTTGGAGACAGGTACACTTCAGAGGGGGCAAAGCACACAGCACAGCGCCTCTTCAAGCAAGGGGGACACAGCACACAGCAGACAGTCCCTTGGTCCTCTTCCTTAGTAATCACAGCAACTGTAGGTCAGCTCCCAGACACTCAGCAATGGCAGCACTTTTCCTCAGTCTTCCTGGCTGTTCTTCTTTGACAGGGATTCCTTCTTGATCGCGAAGTTTCCTAATCTAAAATTTAGGGGTTTCAGCTCAGATATTTATACCCCAAAAGTCTTTGTTCTTCATGTGTGAGGGGTCCTGGACCCAGTCCAAACCAGTTCTGGGTGCACTCTGCCAGTGCCCTTCTTCTTCCTTTGTGAGTGTGGGCCAGGGCCATCAGACGCACCGCAGGAGGTGGAGCCAGCATTGTGGAAGGCAGGCACAGCCCTATTCAGACCCAGGTGCTACTCCTCCCACCACTCTACATGCAGATAGGTCTATTAAGCCTAGTGCTGACTCACCAGTCTCCTGGAGCCACCCCAGCCCCTGTCACTCACAAACCAGACAGTCAATCCACAAACAGGCAGAGGCACACAGAAAGGCTGAACAAGAAAATAGCCACTTTCTAAAAGTGCTATTTCCAAACTTAGAATTTAAAAACCACCTTCCCTAAAAGATGTGTTATTAAATTCTGAGTTCAGGGATACCAGATTCCACATGTCTATCTTGCCGCTATGGGAAGATATGCAGGTAAACATGTTACACAGCATTCCTCATGTTATCCTATGGGCAAGATAGCCTTTCAATAGTGAAAAACGAAATTGGCAGTATTTCACTATCAGGACATGTTACCCACACTAGAACATGTCCTACCTTTCACATACACTGCACCCTGCCCAGGCGGGTACCTTGGGCCTACCATAGGGGTGTCCAATGTGTAAGAAAAGGGAAGGGTCGGGCCTGGCAAGTGTGTACACTGGCCAGGGCAACATGGCTGTTCACAAACTGCGCACCAGCACTGCAGTGGCAGGCCTGAGACACCATTTTAGGGCTACTCATGTGGGTGGCACAATCAGTGCTGCAGGCCCACTAGTAGCATTTGAATCACCAGCCCTGGCACACTCAGTGCACTTTACTAGGGACCTACTGGTAAAACAAATATGTCAATCATGGATAACCAATCACAATAATAATTTAACCAGGAAGCACTTGCACTTTGGCACTGATCACCAGTGGCAAAGTGCCTAAAGCATCTAAACCAGCAAAAACGAATTCCAGCACAGTGTCAAAAATATAGGAGGCAGAAGCAAAAAGTCAGGGGAAACCACGCCAAGGATGCCAGGTCTAACAGTGTTGTTTTCATGATGTTTTTATGACATTGGCAACTTACAAGTATTTGCTTTGTTGCACTAAATGTGGTGTTATGACAATTGCCTAGATGGCAAAGGGATCTATGATCTATGGGATTTTATGACAATGGCCTAGTGGTAAAAGTGATTTATGGTTTTTGTGATTGTGGTCTATGTGTTTTATATACAAATTATGAGATATTTTTGTATAACCGTGTGTGGAGTCTCTTTTGTGATGTGTTTAGTGTGTCACTTGTGTGTTGTGCTTTACACATTGCCTCTGGGATAAGCCTGACTGTTCTGCCAAGCTACCAAGTGGGTGAGCAGGGGTTTTCTTGGGTGTGTAACTCCCTTACTCTGACAAGAGCGGTGGGTTCTCCCTGGCTATGGTGCATACCGTCGCCAACCAGAAACCCCATTTCTAACAATCAGTCTAATGTCTGGTCTCCTCAAACTCATAGAGCCAGTCCGGTGAGGTTGACTGTTATGTCTAACACTGCCAAGTTCCTCAATATCACCCTTCCCAGTAGCCCCGGATTCTCTGGCGTCAACATATCACATGCAGTAGTGTCAGAGAATGTGTCACCTGCTGCCAGTGCACTTCAAACTTCTCAGATGAAGCATCTCACCTAAAGCTGATAAAGCCAAGCTCTGGAGGAGGACCGACTGACTGCCACCATAGGTGGTTGTTATAATCTCCTTCCTTAATGGTACATTCCGTCACCCCTTTCCCTTGACCCAGTTGTTAGTACCCTTGTTCTGTTTGCCAACATTTCACAGCTGACTCCAGCTGACTGGAACTGTGGTGGTGTGAAGACGAAAGAAGAAGACTTCTGAACTACCTACACATCGTCTTCTTTTTGTAACACTGGCGACGATTCACCGTGTGGGGATGGTTCACCACCACCCCCAATGCTTTCTCCAGTGTCAGCTGTATGAATTCTACAATTTACTTGTGAGTAACAACCTGACACTTACCGCAGTTCTTCTGCTTCTGCTGTTCTACGACTGCTTCGTCACTCTTCTACTGTGGCTGTGTCCTCTTCTGCTGCATTTTCCACCCTACGATTGGGATCAAGATATTCACTTTGCCTGCGGTGATCTCTGCCGGTTGCCACTTTGTTGAGCATCTTCCTCCCTGCTCTCCCTGGGTTACCTTCGTGGGTGTATTGCCTGTCTTCGCTCCTCCTGCTGCGCTGTGTGGAAGGTTCCCAAGTGTGTTTCCCTTGCGCTTCCTTCACAGCTGTTGTTCCTTTGTTGCCCTGCCCTGGGTCAGCCGCGTTTTCTGTGAGGTGCCCTGCCTCGCGCTGCCGGTCCAAGCTCCAACGGAGCCAGCGACCGCGACCCTTGAGGCGGTCCTTCTTTGCCTCATTGTGGGAGCGCTTCCATGACCGGCTGACTCGCGCTGCCCATCAGAGTTCCATAGGGCCAACGACCGCGACCCTTGAGGCACGTTCTTGATTCACCTCAGTGGGGAGCGTTTCTGTGGCCGGCTGACTGGAGGGGTGCCTTTTCCCGGAATCACTTGAGGAATTTCCTTCGCCGTCCATTTTTCATCAATGGACACCCCTCAGCCTTCCTTCCTGGGCGGGGTTGCCTCATGGTACGTTCTTGTGAGAAACGCCGGATCGTCTCTACGCACCCTTCAGCCACTCCTCTACGGGCCCGGCTGCTACAAATACAGCCTTGGATCTCGTTCTGCCGTTCTTTCAGCCACTCCTCCTTGGCGTGGCTGCTACAAGAGACACCCTTCTGAGGAGTTTATGTCCTTTCTACCGGGTCGTCACTGCACGCTGACGGGCACAGCTGTTACCCACAAAATTTCACAGCGTGGGAGCCTGACTCCGCTGTGAGATACCTTATTTGTCGTCTTTTCACTGCCTGTTTTTGCACGCTGACAGGCACAGCTGTTAGCCACATTCCTTTCACAGCGTGGGAGCCTGACTCCGCTGTGTCTTGCTATTGTAAAGTGTAGTCCCTGCCTGTTACCTCACGCTGATGGGCACAGCTGTCATTCATATGTTGTCACAGCGTGGGAGCCTGGCTCCGCTGTGAGTTGCCTTCATTTTTGTGTTATTCACTGCCTGTTACCTCACGCTGACGGGCACAGCTGTTCCTCAGTTTTCTTCACAGCGTTTCGCTATGTTTTACTTCGTTCTCTGCCTGTTTCACGCTGACAGGCACAGCTTCCTTCGATTGAACATCTATCAGACTACCTTCTTTTATCACCCAGAGTTGGTACTCTCCTCTGTGCATTGCTTTTTAACTTATTGTTGGGCACTGGTGTTCTTATTTGGAGAAGTACCCTAGCTATTCCCTGCATTGGTGAAACATATTTACTCCCTTTATTGTCTTCCTGTGTACAAACATGGCAACAGCTAATATGTCACAACCTCCACCTTTCCTAAACGAGGTGGGTGAACCCTTACTACCATGGAAGCAATGGTTTGGTTTATTGGAGTCCTACCTAATTGCCATTGGTGGGGAGAAATGTTCTCCATTGCGTAAACTTCATACCCTACTGCACAACTTAGGTATCGAGGGCCGTAAGGTATATGATGATATCTCTGTCTCCTTAGACGGGGAAGGTGATAGCGAAGAGGATACAAATGTTTACCAGGTTGCAGTGAACAAACAGGAAAAACACTTTGGAAAGAAAATAAATGTGGTGTTAGAAAGGCATAAGTTCTTTTCAAGGACACATGGTAAAAGTGAAAAAGTTAAACCTTTCATTGCTGCTTTAAAAGGCCTAGCTAACACATGCGAGTTCGAGTCTCTTCAAGAGTCCCTCATCGGATATCAGTTGGTTAGATGCACCAACAACCCTAAGATTCAGGAAAGACTTCTGGTAGCTAACCCTGATCTCAAAGAGGCCATTGACATTGCTGTGGGGATTGAGCATACTGCGGACTGCATAGTTGCCATGAAAGGGGAGGGGGACAAATCCACCGAAGTCAATGCCATAAGCAAACACGATGGGGGAAAAGAAGGAAAGAGTAAGATAACCAACAACTTCCCTTTTGGTACCAAACTCAAGTGTTACAGATGTGGGAGCCCGAGCCATCTAGCTAACAATCCTGTGTGCCAAGCCCGTTCTGTCACTTGCCATAAATGCGGGGAAAAGGGGCATTTAGCCAGGGTATGTAGGGAACAGCGCTCCAAATCTGTTTTGTCGATTGAACAGGACTCCCATTCCGACACTAAATTAGTCTTTCAACTTAAAGATACCAATGATACCACCAATCTTCCCTCTTGCAATATCACCTTGGACAAGAAACCAGTGACTGTTTTTGCGGATTCTTGTTCCCCATGCACCTTAGTGGATGCTAATGTATTCTCCCAACTGTTTCCTTACTGGCAAGAAGACATACAACCCCCAGATATCCAACCAGGTGGTTACAATGGGGATCCCATACCTTTACTTGGAATGACCACCATGGAGATTGGGTTTAAGGGAAGGAATACTGTGGGCAAAATTTATGTCACCCAGAAAGGATCCAATTTGTTAGGGTGGAAGCACCAAAGGGAACTTGGCATCAAGTTAGATCCCAACAGTCCTGACCAAGTTCTTTTGGTGGATCCGTCGGTTGGGGGGATGGATGTGTGCAACGATTTCCCCAAGGTCTTCTCCGAAGAGTTGGGATTACTAAGAAATTACCAACACTCTATTAAGCTAAAATCTAATGCCAAACCGGTTGCACATAAGGTCAGACCCATACCTCACATGATGCAAGCCCCCCTTCAAGCAGAGTTGGACAGACTGTTGACACTAGGCGTCATTGAACCTATTGAAAGCTCCCAGTGGTTGGCCCCTATTGTTCTCACCACCAAAGAGTCTAGTAAAGACATCAGGTTATGTGTTGATCTAAGAGACCTCAATGAGAACATCTGGGTGGACAGGCACCCACTTCCACGCATTCATGAGGTCCTCACCCTTATAAAAGGAGCAAGTTGTTTCAGCGTTCTAGACCTTTCCTCAGCCTACCACCAAGTAGATCTCCACCCTGATTCACGCCATCTCACGTCCTTCGTAACTCCTCTGGGGGCATTCCAATACCTTCGTATGCCATTTGGGTTGGCTTCTGCGCCTGCTGCCTTCCAGAGGATCATGCAACATGTTCTGAAAGATCTTCCCAGAACCCTTTGCTTTCAAGATGACATACTCATCCATGGGAAGGATCTGGAGGAACACAATACCACTCTCAGAAAGGTGTTAACCAATTTGGAAAAAGCAGGTCTCACTCTTAAAAAAGAGAAATGTCGTATAGGAGTGGGATCGGTTGAGTACCTTGGGCACACCATCTCTCAAGATGGTATTAAACCCAAACTGGACTTGGTGGAGGCAATCCAAAACACTGTGGCCCCTACTTGTGTTGAAGATCTCAAGTCGTTTCTGGGCTTATCAGAATATTATTCTAAATTTGTTCGCAATTATGCCACCATAGTTGAACCCCTGCGGAGTTTGCTCAAGTCCCGAACCCCCTTTGTATGGTCTAATGATTGTCAGGATGCTTTTGTAACAGTAAAGGAAAGCATTATTGCTGCCCCGTTCCTGGGTAGGTTTGACCCCACCAAACCCACGATTCTTTGCACTGATGCTAGCAACAAATGCCTGGGAGCTAGTCTCACCCAATTTGCAGAAGGTAAAGAACAGATTGTTGCTTTTGCCTCCCATGCCCTCAAGGGTGCAGAAGTAAACTACTCCGTGGTGGAGAAAGAGGCACTTGCCTGCTTTTGGGCAATCAAACATTTCAGGTTTTTTTTGTGGGGCATACCATTTACTGTAAAAACCGACCACAAACCTCTCATGTATGCATTCACCACGAAAGGGTCAGTTAGAACCACACCTAGGATTGCCAGGTGGATTCTAGGACTAGAAGGGTATAATTTCAGTGTTAAGTATGTACCAGGGACTCAAAACATTGTAGCAGATTTTTTATCCCGTTCACCGCCTGTGGTGGAGGGAGAAACTGTTTCTAGTGAATGTGATGAGGTTATACTTAAACTTACTTGTTTAAATAAGGAGGAATGGGATGGTTGTGTGCAAACTGATGCAGAAATGAGTTCTCTCAAAGAATTCATCAAGAATGGTTGGCCTGCTGCAAAAGGTGACATTCCAGCAACTCTGTGCAAGTACTGGGATGTGAGGTCGGAATTGAACATACAAGAAGGTATTGTTTGCAGAGGCGAGAAAATCGTCCCACCAGAGAGTCTTAGAGAGAAAATTGTTGACCTAGCTCACATAGGCCATTTAGGGCGTAGTCTCACAAAGAACAAAATCCGCTTGGACTACTGGTGGCAGGGCATGGATGCAATGACGGAAAACATCGTGAGGGATTGTTTGGATTGTAGCCGCAGTGACAAGATCCACCAAACCTGCAAACCTCCACTTTCTCCGTTAGAGGGCCTGGACCGCCCATGGTCCAAGTTATCTCTAGAAATTATAGGTCGATGAACCTTAAGAAGTTGAATGTACGTTTCATCCTAGTATTGGTGGACTATCACACTCGTTGGGTTGTCAATAAATGTGTTCATCAAATCGACACTAATATACTCACACAGTTCTTGGAATGTGTTTTCTATGATGAGGGCATACCAGACATCCTTGTTACAGACAATGGGGTGCAGTTCACCTCGGAATATATGAAAGAGTTTTTGTCTGACAGGGGCATTACCCATCATAAGACTGCTTTGTATTGTCCCCGTGCAAATGGATTAGTTGAACAAATTAACCACATGTTCAAAGAATGCCTACAGAGGGCGGAAGTTATGGGTATCCCTGCCAAATCTGCCTTACAAGAAACAATTTGGGCTTATCGCTCTACCCCCAATAGTGTGACAGGGATTTCCCCGTTTACCTCTCTGAAAGGTAGTGTTCCTAAAACCAGACTATCTCCTCCAGGGTTGGTAAGGAAAATGCATGTGTTGTGAACCGCAATGAAATTTCCAGAAGGGTGGATGAACACCAGATCAAATACAAGAATAGATATGACCAAACCAAGCATGTCAAATCCAAAACTTTCAAGGAAGGAGAATGGGTCCGCGTAGACCTACCCAAACCAGGCAGAAGAGAAACGTCCAGGTTTTCTGAGCCTTTCAGAATAGCCAGGGTGGGCAAGAATGTGGTCCATCTAGAAAATGGACAAACCTGGAGCATGGACAGAATTATTTCTCACAAACAAGTGGGTGATGTTGGTAACAGTTTTAATCAAGAGAGTGGGTCAGAGACCTTCAGTCCCAGGAGATCTCTGAGAACCAAAACCACACCTGTGTGGGTTAGAGACTATTGCGTAAAGTGACTGCTTGGTTGTTGTTGTGTTTCCTGTTTCTACTCTGTCTTGCATTGGTTCTCCCTATACTTCTATTCTTTGTTTTCCTTCTCCTTGGCCTTCCTTTCTCCTCCTTTTCTTCTCTTTCCCTCTATCCTCTGTCTCTTTCTTCTCACCCTATTTAAGGAGGTGTGTTATAATCTCCTTCCTTAATGGTACATTCCGTCACCCCTTTCCCTTGACCCAGTTGGTAGTACCCTTGTTCTGTTTGCCAACATTCCACAGCTGAATCCAGCTGACTGGAACCTGTGGTGGTGTGAAGACGAATAAAAAAGACTTCTGAACTACCTACGCATCGTCTTCTTTTTGTAACAGTGGTGTTTGCCTTTTGTGGGGAACACTGTCTTCACACCTTTGCTGATAAAAACAGCCTTTGATTTCAACAAGGTATGCAGTGCATCTCCTCTTTCTAAAAAACTCCAGATTGCAAGTTACTCTGCCTTTCATGTTCTCATAGTATTACACATGCAAGTAGACATTAGGGTGCTCAATTCTAGATAACATTTTAAATGACATTTTAGTAATGCTGGAAATGTTCATTTTGTTCTCGTTATTTATAACGTGTCGTCTTGCTGTTTTTATAATATTCTGTGTAGTTGTTTTAGATGTACTGAGAAATAGATTGCTCCTGTAGTGATAAATACTTTTAACTTAAAAAGCGTTCATCCTACTTAGAACAGTGTGAGTGATACTGTGAAGAACAAAATAAGGTTTATTGCTGTTTTCACGGTGCCCCTGATTCCTTTATGGAATTTTTGGTAACCCAAAAACATTATTTCTATGTCAATTACACGTTGAATAGTCTTGCGTGACTCCAACAACCTGTCTTTCACATTCATCGCTGGTTCATTGAACCAAGTTCAACCTTGAGGAGGAAAACACACCTTTTAGAGTTACGTCAAAGTATTAACTTATGTAATTGTCCTGTACGCAGAGATTGGTCTGGGAACTACCTGGGTGAAAACAACCTAGTTCTGGTAAAATATGCCCTGTGGAGTACCTTCACCTGAATCAGTTTGAAACCCACCTGTATTGCAAAATCACAAGGGTAGCAGCACGCCTTGCCCCAGTCGTCATCCTCCGGCATGCCCAGATCTCTTTCCCATTTATCCCTCAGTCAATCAATCAGGTTTCTTGTAAAGCACGACTACTCACCTGTTAGGGTCTCAAGGCACTGAGGGGTTGGGGGGCTGCAGTTCAGTCAAAGAGCCAGGTCTTGAGGTCCTTCCTGAATTGAGGCAGTGATGGTGATTGTTTGAGATGTAGAGGCAGGCAGTTCCAGGTCTTCGCAGCGCGGTTGGAGAACAATCTTCCTCCAGCTGTGGTCTTGCAGATCCATGGGATGGTGACCAGGGCAAGTTGGGAAGAGCAGAGATGTCTTGTGGGTGTGTAGAAGGAGAGGTGGTGGTTGAGGTATGCTGGTCTGGCACTGAAGTTATCAAGCGGGGCGAGGCTGTTATGCAGTAACGTGGAGTAGATTTGGGGCACAGCGTTACTGGTCAGGGATGAACCCATCACTCTGTACTCCAGTGGTGCCTTATCTAGAACCTCACTTAACCAGTCACTGTATCCTCATAGGATGTGTGATAATTGCAGGTATCGGAGGTATCGGTTATCTGTCAACTGGTATTGGCCTTGTAGTTTGGAGAACGGCATGACCTTGCTGTCATGCCAGACATCCCCCACCTTTTATATACACAGGATTTCCATTTTTTGTATCCATCTATTACTCTGTACTTTCAGGGTTTCAGAGTCCCACAGTGGGGTCTCCTGTGTCACTTTACCCTTCCAACCTAGGTTGCTTGTTGCCCTTTCCCATTTGTTGAGCAACACCTCCATCGGGGGTGGCAAAGGTGGCATCCCTCTTCCCCGTACAGGCAGCAAATGTATCCCTCGAGTCCATCACTCGAACATTGGCCTGCAATGATGGTTCCTGCTGTGAGGTAAAGGCCTAGTAATTAATTGCTTGGAATTGGTCCACCCAGTAATATAGGCAGGGCAATTCCAACCTTTAGGGGTTTTCTGATCAAAGTGGCCAGGGCTATACTTGGTGCATCCCACAGCAGGGTCCTAGTCACCTCAACTACTGATCTGAGAACCCATCCTGAACTCGAAATGGGAATTATCCATTATGGACACCAAGAGCTTCTGCCATGACTTGCATCCCCCCTGTAGTTGTCAAGAAGTCTAAGGAGGTTTTCCAGTAGAAAGAGCTCTCTGTCTGTTGTATCCATGTGGGCAGCAGCTCAATT
Source organism: Calotriton arnoldi (assembly GCA_963921515.1). Classification (NCBI taxonomy): domain Eukaryota; kingdom Metazoa; phylum Chordata; class Amphibia; order Caudata; family Salamandridae; genus Calotriton; species Calotriton arnoldi. The sequence continues at coordinate 447,457 of CAWUFW010004704.1, forward strand.
ACCACTGCAAAGAGGGAGGGGCCAGCGGCCATCTCTGTTGGGTGCCCCTGACAGTCTGAACCCTGCTTAGACAACCCCACTGACCTTTATCCTGGCCATAGGATCAGTATAGAGCAGTACGCACCCAGGATAGGTACTTCAGGCCAAATCGCATCTTCTACAGAATCGCCATCATATAAGGCCATTCCAGGGAGACAAATGGCTTCTCAGCATCCAGGGCAAGCAAAATTGGCGGTTCAGTTAAGTGCTCTCTGCACCCAGGCATCCTGCCAGATATCACAGGTTTATTTTTATTTATTTATTTCTAAAGTTTTGTATAGTGCGTACATGACCCAGGAGGGTATCAGAGTGCTTCACAGTTGGGGTAAGTAGGATACAAAAAGTGGGACAAGAGAAAGCGTTACAATTAGGTTCAAGACGAGAGAATGATATCGGCGTGATTCAGAGCATTTAAAAACAAGTCCGGACGGATCCAATAATAGAGAAGAACAGTCAATGTACACAGTACCAGTAAGATCATAGCCTGCCAATATTATTAATCACCGGATTACACAAATGTAAGAGACAACGATCAGGTAATAGGAGAAAAACATTCCATAAATAACATACAAAGGCCTGCTCACACTGTTAATCCCAGGAGTACAACCATTTAAAGGACAGTCATGGCATCGGAAAGGAGGGCGGTATTGAAGCAGCTGGTTGTGTTTTGTCACCCGGTACGAAATGAATCCTGACTAGTCAGACTCTACCAGAGAGTCAATCACCCACACAAGCAATTTGCGAAAACCCTGGCCACAGCTTTAGTTTCCAGATTCAGCAGTTACATTGGTCTATAGGAGGATCATTCCCCAGGTTGCTTTGCTGGCTTATGAATCATGATAATCGATGCTTGCCTCACGTAGCGTGAAAGTACCCTATCCCGCTTCGCCCTGTAAATAATATCTTGCTTTGGGCCCACTATGGGGGACCGAACACATTGGAAAATTCAGGGGGCAGGCCATTAGGGCCAGGGGTTCTCCACCCTTAACATTTGGCATATGGCCTCTGGCTCACCTTGCTTCCCAGCCAAGGGACAGGGAGATATGCCATGAAGTCTCTCAGGTCCATATCCTCCCACTCAGCTCAGTATAACTCCTCCATGTAGGAAGTGAAGGCCTGTGCAATCACAGCCGGAGTCATTTCCCAAGAAGTCATCATGGCTGCCAGGATCCATCACTGCCCATCCTCTCTAAGAGACAGCCAGGCCAGGCCAGGAGCTTCCCCAACTTGTCACCCATTTGATACATTTGACCCTGCTTTGTCCAATACTTAGCTCTCATCTCTTGTTGGTCATGCGCACTCAGGTATGCCCTTAGCCCCTCCATGTTGTGTGCCAGTTCTGGGGAAGGGGGTGTCACAAATTCTTCCTCCCAATGTGTCATGTGTGATAAGATGGCCCTTCATGACCGACTTGTAAGCCTACCAGAGGACTATCTCAGAGTCTACCATTCCCTGGTTATCCTGAAAGTAGTTTGTCATTGCCTTAGTTATCACCTTCCCTGTGTTCCATTCAGTCAGTTCCTGTGGATCAAGCCTTCATTCCCCCCTCAGTCCTGGGGTGTTTGTATGCGTGTGATCTTGGGGGAGTGGTCGGAGATACCCTGCAGCAGAAATGTTGTATGCTTGAAGCGCCCCTGCTAATGACCCAGTCCCAGCAGCAGATGTATCCCTTACACACATTGTGTTGGCCTCAAAGGATTACTTACATTCCCCTAAGTGTTCCCCCATCCACAAGACCGAAGTCATCGTTGGGCTTCTCTCTCATGGCTGTCACCCTGTCCACCTCCTCTAATGCCATCAAGTTATAGTCTCCTCTGATGAAGAGTAGGGTCTCGTAAGTGCCGCTATCCAGCTTCTGAGTTTATCCAACCAAATTAATTACAGACCTGAGGGAAATAACATGACACAAACACCATCTATTCCCCATTCCATCACCTGCAACACCGTACGGGATCCTAGGTTGTTCACCCTGGAATAGGACACATTACAACGCAAACATTTACAACGCATGCCTTTACAACGCGGTTTCTACATCGCAACATCCATTACAACGCATGATTTTACAACGCATGCCATCACAACGCATTTTTAGAAAGTACATTTACAACGCATTCCATTACAACGCATGCCATTACAACGCATAATACTTTTAGGGCAACAGTAGGGTAAGTGTTAGACAGTGTAGGGGTAAAAATTACTATTCCCACTCCAGTGAGTGCAACAGTAGGGTAAGTGTTGGATAGTGTAGGGGTAAAAATTACTATTCCCACTCCAGTGAGTGCAACAGTAGGGTAAGTGTTGGATAGTGTAGGGGTAAAAATTACTATTCCTACTCCAGTGAGTGCAACAGTAGGGTAAGTGTTGGATAGTGTAGAGGTAAAAATGACTATTCCCCATTACTTACCTTATAATGCGTTGTAATGGCATGCGTTGTAGTGACATGCGTTGTAAAGGCATGCGTTGTAGTGACATGCGTTCTAATGGCTGCGTTGTAATGGCATGAGATGTAAAGGCAGTTGCGTTATAATGACTGCGTTGTAAATGTAGTGCGTTGTAATGACTGCGTTGTAATGGTTGTTTCCCTTCACCCTGACCAGGTAATTTGCAGTGGGATGGATTTATGAGCCAGGATTCCCACTCCCCTAGAGAACCCTGCATGAGCCAGTAGTTTGGACCTGCCTCAGTTCATAAACCTGGAATAGTTACCTACCAGATGGGTTTCCTATAGGAGCATTATATCTGGATCTTGCCTGGATAGATATACCCCTCTTAAGTTTACTACCTAGACCATTCATGTACCAAAAGAGTATTTTCAGGGTTAACATCAGGGTTGCCCGTTTAGGTGCACATCCTACTATTCCCAGAATTCTTATGAGCCAAGTTGCATCTCTTGGCCCATTTGAGTGTGCCTCTTGAACCAGCATGTCAACCAAACTTCCAAACCATCCTCCCCACTAACTCGCACTGACGATTTAGAACTACCCACCACCACCCCAGTGCCTGAGGAGTCTGTCTCCCCAACAACATAAACCTGTGCATCTTGTTAGCTCCCATTAGCATCATGCTCAGCAACAGAAACTCTAGTACCATTACTATGGTAAAGGAGCATGGACCCACGGAGCAATTACAAACATCAGTCAAAACGTTGCCCAGCACTATGGCTCTTGACAGGATCTACTGCCCCATTATGGCCGCAGCCAATCCAAGACTTTTCGGCCCCCCAGCCCAGTGTGTCCACCATCGTCAGGGTGACGATCGGGGGGGGGTGAGGAGGGGGTCCCTCCTCCAGGTCTCTGTTGAAGTCCTGTGATTTCTCCATTTTCTCCTCTAAATCTTTCATAATGGTAGGACAATGGTTATCAGAGTTCAGGGAGTGGCGCTGCTGGATGTCTGCAACCATCTTGGCCCTCTACGGCTTTGCCTGGTCCTTTGATGGGAAAGCACGCAGCTGACGGCAAGGCCTCCCTTCAACCTCCGCCAGCCCTGCAACCCCTTGTTCTCACACTGCTGCGAGACCAGATGGCCCCTCACTGCTAACCATTCCCAAGACTCAACGGTTGAAGTGAGAAGTGAAAGCCGCCCTGATCAATAATGTGTAGTTTATCTGGGAAGAACAGTGCATATTTCAGGTTCACTGTCTTCAGGTTGCATTTCACGGCTATAAAAGATTCTCTTTGGTGTTGCACCACATTGGTATAGTCCAGATATATACTCCCTGTTCCACCCCACCCCCAAGTTCCAATGGACCATGTGTGCGGGCCACTTTTTATTTTTTTCCGGTCTCTGAAGTTCAAAAGCCTGGCCACCACTGACCAGGGCAGCGCCCCCAGTATGGGTGGTCTGCCCATCACCCGGAGGGCTTTTTCAACAGTAAATTAGAGATAGGTGGACCTCACAGAGTTTGAATCCACAGCATTCTGCTAAGTTACATAAAAACTCTGCAAGAGTCCATGGAGGTCCGCCCACCCCAATTTTACTTTCAACGAGTACCTGCGCTTATTTATTTCTTTCCATTTAAAGCACTGACTTTTCTAAAAACAGTGAAATGTCACGAGCAAAGGGAAACATCTTACACAAATGCTCTGCCGGCAGAATGGGGCTCAACAGGGGAAAATCAGACTTTTCCAATTAAAAAAGAAACATAGGGGCAGATTTACAAGCCCTTTGCGCCACTTTTGCGTCACTTTTAACATGGGAAAAGTGACGCAAAAGTGGCGCAAGGGCCTTGTAAATCTGCCCCATAGTGTGCTAGTATAAAAAAGTAATATGCCCACGATCTTCATGCCCTTTTCAGCAATGCAGCCATTTTACACCATAAGAATAATTGGCGCCATCCCTAACCAGATCTCCAGTCTGCTAAAAAGTCGACAAGCCCTCATTTTATAGGTCACGCTTCAGCCACTCGCAAACGATATTAATCGGCTGACCCATTTTTGGCAAGCGGTCTCTTCTACTGTAGGTCATTTTACACGATTGCTCCTCAGGGCGGAGAGCCGAGGAAACAGAGGTGATTTTGGGTACTTTGTATTCTAAAAAGTCCTTACCACTCCTGATTTTGTGGCACTCATGGCATATAGGGCAACGCCGCCATTCAAACTTCCAGACACACAGCTGAATTATAATAATAAGAGGATGTAGGAAGGTGGAATCTGACTATATGGTTGCCCCCACTTTTTTAATGGTGTTTTGCTGGTTTATGACTTAGTTGGACTGGGACCCTGCTATTCAGGGCCCCAGTCTATCTGCTCTCTCTAAACGACATGGAGTGCACTCTAGGTGCACTAGTGATTGGATACTGTGGTGCCTTATGAGTCCCTAGTATATGGTACCTTAGGTGCCAAGGGCATAGGTACTTCACAGGCCTACCAGGGGCTGCAGCATGTGTTATGCCACCCCTGGGAAGCAGTCTAAATCTGACACCACAGGCCTGCTACTGCAGCCTGGGTGAGGTGGTGCTAGCACCCCTCACTGAGATATAGGTTTCCTATATCTCTCCAGCACACACATATAAACCTATCAGTCACCCCTAAGGCAGGCCCTATCAATCCTGAGGGCAGGGTGCTTGGCTTCTATGTGAGGGGGTGCCTCTGCCTGAGCAGGGCCCCTCTGCAGCTCTCAGAGTCTATTCTCTGGTGCTGTTTGTGGATGCGGTTAAACCATATACTCTTAAGTGCATTATATCCTCGCGGTAAATGCTAACTTTGGAATGGCTGCATCAAAACATGTCGTGTTTGGTGTCAAACATCTTGGAATACTACCCCCCGCCAATCTTGGCGGCGGGGGTAGCATTCCACCCTTCTAGAGGGATAAGACATGTACCTGCTGTGGAAACGCGGTAGAATCCTAAAGAGCCCTGGCATCACAAAATGGATGCCACCAGTCACAGACACTGGGCTGCCCTCCTGCTGATGACCGAAACTCGCAGTGGAGGAAGCCCAACAATAGGCATCCTGTCACAGGGAGGTGTAACCACCTCCCAGACAGGGTTTAGTGTATTGGGGCTGGGTGGGTGCACTCTTAGAGTGCTTTGAAGTCCTGCACTGGGGGAGCAGAAGGCTCCTCTGTGCATATGCCAGTTCAAACCAGCTCAGGGGCTACCTGCCCCTGCTCTGGCACGAAACTGGACAAAGGGAAGTGGGTGTAGCCACCCCTCCCTTGACCCTCCCATAGGTGGGGTCATAGAGCTAGTCCATCCCCTCTTTTTAGTATAAGAGGGGGAACCTTGCCATTGCAAAGCAGATAACCCCTGGACGACACTCTACAGAAGAATCCTGGCCCTTCGACGTTCCACTACCTTTGGAAGACAGAAGAATCTCCCTTGGAGTCAAGGAGTGACTCCCCTGCTTGGCAGGCACCAAAAACGACAACGACGGTCGCAAACTACGCCGCTCCCGCCGGAGTCCGAAGTCCCTGCAGCCCAGGAAGTGGATTTCCTGACCTCTCCCAGGCCATCGTGAGTCCCCAGCGAAGCTGAGGCAAGTGGACCCCACGAGTAATGAGGAACCGCGACCCCTGGGTACCGTGCACTATTGTCGAGTGCAACCCCTTCACAACGTTCTACGAACCTGTGCTTTGGACCACGTGTGGTCCCGACCTCCAGTAGGAATCCCTCTGAAGATCAGAGGCCTACACCATCCCGAGTGACCGTGGGCCCCTGTTGAGTGATTCCGCCCGAGGTGTCTTCGCGATCCCTTGCCCACTGGCTTGTGGGTCCCCAGAAGACTTCTTAAAGAAACCAAAGGGCTCCCCTGGTTGCTCCAGGCCTGCCCTGACTTACCCTCACTGGGTGAGTTCCACAGACCTTGCTGGTCTGCGCCATCAACTTTTCTTCATCTCCCCAAGACTTGCGGCTGCCAAGGCTTGTTGGCTCCGATCGAGTTGCCGACACCTCAGTCATCTGCACACGTCGAGGGACACACCGAATCCAGCTCCTGGTCGTCGTCGACGCCTCCTGGACCACGTGGCTGAAGAGTCAAGGCACCTGCAACCGACCTGAATCACTCGACGACGGTGGGCATCCATCTTCCTTGCCCCGAGTCACTGCCAAGTGACTTTGAACACTGTCCCCTCTGCTTTCAGGTCATCCTTCTTCAGAATCCAGGCTTGGATTCCACCGGACACTTCTTCAGCTCCCGCAAGCAGCAAGTCTTCTTTGGTCGCCATTGAAAACGACGCCGCGACCCGACACCAAAGGACACCTGTGCACCCGGCTTCCCTGGGTGAGGTAACTCCAGCACTACGGTGCTCCTGTGGGTGTGGGCCCTAGAACGACTTACCCTGTAAGTGACTTGCTTGTAGGTTCTACAGAAGTATCCTAAAACTCTTTATTTCCAACCGCGACTTGCCCCATTGAAGTCAACGGCGATCCGCGCCTGTGTATCTACACTGCACGCGTCCCCCGTGGGTCCTTTACTTACCTGCCTTGGGTGGTTTCGTGAGGCCCCAGCACTTCTGAAGGCCCTAGGCCTTGTCTCCCTGCAAGTCGTTGTCCCTAAGTCTCTTACTTAGTATATGGTCTGGTACGCCCCTAGGGCCCCAGCCATATTTTGTGCTTAACTTATTGTGAAACGTTGATTTGTGCATATGTTTGTCTTCTAATCTCATAAAGAGATTAGTAGAGAGTTATTTAGAAATAAATACATATATATTTGATATATATACCTGTGTGGTGTCTTTTCATTTGGTGATTCAAGAGATTATATGGTAAAACAAGCTGCTTTACATTCCTCCGAGACTTAGCCTGAAGGCTGCTCTCCACAGCTACCACTAGGATAGCTTTCTTTAAAAGGTTGTCTTAAACCTATCTACCATAAGAGTCGATTTGCCCTGGTGCAAGGTGTCCACTTTAATTAGTGAACAGCATATACCAGGCCAACTTCTCACACTGGTGGGCAGCGTGTGGGATTCCAGCTTGCCATTGTTTTACCAGAAAATCTCTATTTGAATTACTAACTGAAAACCATTATAGGTACTCAAGGTACATATAAAGTCAAGCTTAGTATCAATAAGTTCTACTGAACTTAGAGCTGGGTGCCAAGGGATAGCACACCCTTTCCACAGCTCAAGCTAGGATCAGTAGGCCACAAACTAGTGTAGGTAGTACAACACTGCACAACACTAGAATGTCCTTAAAGAGTGGACCCAGTGGATCCACTCAGCCTCAGTATAAGGACATGGCTTTCTCTGACTTGAGAGCCATGTGTGTTGACAGACACCTGAGGCTAGGACAGAGTCCCTCAACACTACACCTGATAGATCTGCTGACAGCAGATGACCTTAGATTGGCTCTAGGAGCTAGGGGGTCTGAATCAGTGGGTGGGTCAGTCATAGTATCTGGGTCAGATGATGAAAATCAGAATGACCAAGACTCTGTGATTGAAGGGCCAGGCTTCAAGGGGCCTGAAAAGGACAGAGGAATTCTCCATAAGAGAACTGACAGAGAGGAGGAGAGGCACAGATCCCCTTCCAGGGAATCTGACCACTCTTATCACTCTGGCAGAGAATCTGTCCAGCAGAGGAACTCATACTTTCCCTTAAGAGAGACCTCCTCTGAGAGAAGGTGCAAACTGCTCCAGTATGAGGAAGCCAAAGTGGCCCTCAGAACCAAGCAGTTGGCACTGGATAGAGAAGCCCTGGAGATCCAGAGAGCTTCCAGAAGGGAGGGTTTAGAACCCCTGGTGGCAGCAACAGTGTCCCTAGAGGCAGAGAATATGTCCCTGACCATAGGAACCTGAGCAAGGTTTTTCCTCCCTACCAGAGTGGGGATGATATCCACAAGTGGATAACTGCTATGGAGAGGGCCTGTAGAGTACAGCAGGTCCCCCAAAAGCAGTGGGCAGCAATCTTGTGGCTCTCCTTTTCAGATAAAGGTAGAGACAAGCGCCTCACTGTTAGAGAAGAGGATGCTGATGATTATGAGGTCCTGAAGAGTGCACTGATAGATGGGTTTGGCTTAACCACTGAGCAGTACAGGTTGAAGTTCAGAGATACCCAGAAGGCACAGACTCAGGACTGGACTGACTTTGTAGATTGTGCATCCAAGGCTCTGGAGGGTTGGCTGGTTGGCAGTAGGGTTACTGATTTCAAAGGATTTTATAATCTAATGATGAGAGAACAGATCCTTAATAATTGTCAAAACCAGCTTTTACACCAGTACCTGGTGGACTCTGATCTGACCTCTCCCCAAGAATTGGGAAAGAAGGCAGACAAATGGGTCAGAACCAGGGTAAGGCCTAAGAATCAGGGTGGTGACCACAAGAAAGATTCTACCAAGTCCCAAGAGAAAGGTGGGGATAAATCCAAGGATAAGTCCACTACAGGGCCCCAAAATTCCTCTTCTGGGGGTGGGTCCCAAACTCCTTCCTCTCCTGAAAAGAAACCCTATTGCCATGTCTGTAAAAAGCCTGGGCACTGGAAATCTGATCCCAGTTGTCCCAGGAATGGCAATAAAGAAAATGTTCCTCCAACAACTACTACCACCCCTCCTGGTACTACCAGTAGTAATCCTCCAGTTGGGAGTAGTGCACCCAAAAAGTTAGGTGCTTTTGCAAGAGGAACAGAGGTGGGCCCTAGTTTAGACAGGACCCCCTCAACAGACTCCTCAGATTCTGATGGTGGTGTAGGATATGCCACCTTTACCATGGGTCCCATAGCGTTGGGCAGGTACAGACTGGAGCCAATAATTAATGGTCAGAAAGCTGTGGCATTTAGGGACACAGGGGCTAGTATCACCATGGTGGCAGGGAAACTAGTCCCCCTCACCAGCTTTTACCTGAGTTTAAATACCAGGTGACCAACATTGATGGTGTCAGAACAGATCACCCCATGGCCATAGTCAATCTCAGCTGGGAGGGGGTCACAGGCCCAAAGAGAGTGGCAGTGTCCCCAACCTTACCTGTAGATTGCCTGATGGGCAATGATCTGGAAATTTCAGCCTGGGCTGAAATTGAACACCAAACCCATCTGAAGATGTTGGGTGTCCCTGTAAAGGTTAGGGGGCTGTGATGGCCTCAGCCCCAGCCCAAGATTATGGAGAGATGGAGCCTGGAAGAATGGCCCACTCTCCCCAAAAGAGAGCACAAGGGTTGAAGAAAAGTCTTCTTCCCCCAGACAGTAGGTAAGGGTCAGCCTCCTCAGGGAACTGACCCTACCCCTAGTGAAGGAACTGCCCCAGAGGTAGTCAGGCCTGGCCTGGCCACACCCCTGATGGCAGAGGACCCTTCCAAGGTGGTACCCAGTCTGGAGCAGGTAAACTGCCCATCTCTACCCTGCCTCAGTCAGCCCAGGGCTGCAGAGGTCAGGAGGTCAGTGGACCCCCAGGGCCCCCTGTCCAGAGGAACCCCCCATCAGCAGATTAGGGGCACCCAGCCTAGTAGCCCTAGCCAGGTGAAAATTCCTCAACCCACTGAGGGATCCCCCATACCTTTATGTAGGGACCTCCCCCAGAAGGACTCTGTTAGGCAAGGGCAAACCTGGAACCAAAAGGTTCCAAACATGCCATGTCCCTCCAGTGTTCCATCCAAAGGGACCCAACCCCCAGCTGTAGGCAGTCAAAGGTTGACCCTTAGAGCAAAGTGCAACTCAGTCATGGAAAGACAGGCATACATGGTGACCAGTGATCTGAGGAAGCTGAGGCCAACCTTCCTAGGGCCTCACTTCCCTACTCAGACACCCCACCAGCCTTGTACTTTACCAAAGCACACCAGAGGTAGTGATTCCACATGGTGGAGACCCTCTCATACCCTTAGGGTGAGGGATTTCTTAGGGGACCATAAGACAGGGGGCAACCATGCTAGTGCAGGTGCTTCCTTATATGGCCACTTAATCAATAAAGGCTCAACTGGCCAAGGTTAGCCTTATCTCCTTTTGTTTGGGGGGGGGTTATGTAGGAAGGTGGAATCTGACTATATGGTTGTCCCCACTTTTTTAATGGTGTTTTGCTGGTTTATGACTTAGTTGGACTGGGACCCTGCTATTCAGGGCCCCAGTCTATCTGCTCTCTCTAAACGACATGGAGTGCACTCTAGGTGCACTAGTGATTGGATACTGTGGTGCCTTATGAGTCCCTAGTATATGGTACCTTAGGTGCCAAGGGCATAGGTACTTCACAGGCCTACCAGGGGCTGCAGCATGTGTTATGCCACCCCTGGGAAGCAGTCTAAATCTGACACCACAGGCCTGCTACTGCAGCCTGGGTGAGGTGGTGCTAGCACCCCTCACTGAGATATAGGTTTCCTATATCTCTCCAGCACACACATATAAACCTATCAGTCACCCCTAAGGCAGGCCCTATCAATCCTGAGGGCAGGGTGCTTGGCTTCTATGTGAGGGGGTGCCTCTGCCTGAGCAGGGCCCCTCTGCAGCTCTCAGAGTCTATTCTCTGGTGCTGTTTGTGGATGCGGTTAAACCATATACTCTTAAGTGCATTATATCCTCGCGGTAAATGCTAACTTTGGAATGGCTGCATCAAAACATGTCGTGTTTGGTGTCAAACATCTTGGAATACTACCCCCCGCCAATCTTGGTGGCGGGGTAGCATTCCACCCTTCTAGAGGGATAAGACATGTACCTGCTGTGGAAACGCGGTAGAATCCTAAAGAGCCCTGGCATCACAAAATGGATGCCACCAGTCACAGACACTGGGCTGCCCTCCTGCTGATGACCGAAACTCGCAGTGGAGGAAGCCCAACAATAGGCATCCTGTCACAGGGAGGTGTAACCACCTCCCAGACAGGGTTTAGTGTATTGGGGCTGGGTGGGTGCACTCTTAGAGTGCTTTGAAGTCCTGCACTGGGGGAGCAGAAGGCTCCTCTGTGCATATGCCAGTTCAAACCAGCTCAGGGGCTACCTGCCCCTGCTCTGGCGCGAAACTGGACAAAGGGAAGTGGGTGTAGCCACCCCCTCCCTTGACCCTCCCATAGGTGGGGTCATAGAGCTAGTCCATCCCCTCTTTTAGTATAAGAGGGGGAACCTTGCCATTGCAAAGCAGATAACCCCTGGACGACACTCTACAGAAGAATCCTGGCCCTTCGACGTTCCACTACCTTTGGAAGACAGAAGAATCTCCCTTGGAGTCAAGGAGTGACTCCCCTGCTTGGCAGGCACCAAAAACGACAACGACGGTCGCAAACTATGCCGCTCCCGCCGGAGTCCGAAGTCCCTGCAGCCCAGGAAGTGGATTTCCTGACCTCTCCTAGGCCATCGTGAGTCCCCAGCGAAGCTGAGGCAAGTGGACCCCACGAGTAACGAGGAACCGCGACCCCTGGGTACCGTGCACTATTGTTGAGTGCAACCTCTTCACAACGTTCTACGAACCTGTGCTTTAGACCACGTGTGGTCCCGACCTCCAGCAGGAATCCCTCCGAAGATCAGAGGCCTACACCGTCCCGAGTGACCGTGGGCCCCTGTTGAGTGATTCCGCCTGAGGTGTCTTTGCGATCCCTTGCCCGCTGGCTTGTGGGTCCCCAGAAGACTTCTTAAAGAAACCAAAGGGCTCCCCTGGTTGCTCCAGGCCTGCCCTGACTTACCCTCGCTGGGTGAGTTCCACAGACCTTGCTGGTCTGCGCCATCGACTTTTCTTCATCTCCCCGAGACTTGCGGCTGCCAAGGCTTGTTGGCTCTGATCGAGTTGCCGACACCGCAGTCAGCTGCAGACGTCGAGGGACACACCGAATCCAGCTCCTGGTCGTCGTCGACGCCTCCTGGACCATGTGGCTGAAGAGTCAAGGCACCCACAACCGACCTGAATCACTCGACGACGGTGGGCATCCATCTTCCTTGCCCCGAGTCACTGCCAAGTGACTTTGAACACTGTCCCCTCTGCTTTCAGGTCATCCTTCTTCAGAATCCAGGCTTGGATTCCACCGGACACTTCTTCAGCTCCCGCAAGCAGCAAGTCTTCTTTGGTCGCCATTGAAAACGACGCCGCGACCCGACACCAAAGGACACCTGTGCACCCGGCTTCCCTGGGTGAGGTAACTCCAGCACTACGGTGCTCCTGTGGGTGTGGGCCCTAGAACGACTTACCCTGTAAGTGACTTGCTTGTAGGTTCTACAGAAGTATCCTAAAACTCTTTATTTCCAACCGCGACTTGCCCCATTGAAGTCAACGGCGATCCGCGCCTGTGTATCTACACTGCACGCGTCCCCGTGGGTCCTTTACTTACCTGCCTTGGGTGGTTTCGTGAGGCCCCAGCACTTCTGAAGGCCCTAGGCCTTGTCTCCCTGCAAGTCGTTGTCCCTAAGTCTCTTACTTAGTATATGGTCTGAGTACGCCCCTAGGGCCCCAGCCATATTTTGTGCTTAACTTATTGTGAAACGTTGATTTGTGCTTATGTTTGTCTTCTAATCTCATAAAGAGATTAGTAGAGAGTTATTTAGAAATAAATACATATATATTTGATATATATACCTGTGTGGTGTCTTTTCATTTGGTGATTCAAGAGATTATATGGTAAAACAAGCTGCTTTACATTCCTCCGAGACTTAGCCTGAAGGCTGCTCTCCACAGCTACCACTAGGATAGCTTTCTTTAAAAGGTTGTCTTAAACCTATCTACCATAAGAGTCGATTTGCCCTGGTGCAAGGTGTCCACTTTAATTAGTGAACAGCATATACCAGGCCAACTTCTCACAGAGGATTTGCTTCTTTTGTGTGTTGCTAATTGGATGGATCCTTTAAAGCACTTCCGATGTGCATGTAATGTAATGCTCACATTTAGGGTGGAGGATAAGAGCAATACGGACAGATGACACCCACTGCGCCCTGCCCTCTTGCTTGCATTAACTCTGCTCCAAAGGCAGAATGCCTATTGAGACTCTGTGTTCATTCAATCAATGGCCACTCTGCTGTTAATACCAAAGAGAGTAAAGTTTAGAGAGAAATGTTACCTGCTGTGCTGTTTCATTAGGTGGTATAGAGGACGTGGCCATGCTCTTAGTTGGGCTGCCAGCAAAACCTATTTTTTATGCGCCTCAGGACATGATGCTGCAACCAGATGGCAATGAAGTGAATCTTGAATTTTGATCAGAAATACCCCTGATTACCAGGCAACGAGCATGCAAAGCCTGCTGTGCCCCCCCCCCCCCACCTGGAACCAGTCTATTATCTTCCTACTTTCCCCTGCAGCACATGAGCAGGCATTGCAGAGAGTAGCCTGACAAGGCTGCTGCAGCCCATGCTGCCCAGCCCTGTAGAATGAAGGCCATTTGCTGCCAATGCCTTACCTGTGGACCCCATACATCCTCCTCCAAGCCTAGCACTCACTGCACAATATCTCCCACTAGAGCACCCTCTTCCTAGGTGCACTGTGTGCAACCGGCAGGTGATATCATCCTTTCCAGCCTAATAGGGCACGCTCCAAACATCCACAATGCATACGTGAGAGGGAAGACCTCAAGTTTTCTGGGGATTTTAGTACTCACGTCCTATCAATATTATTACATTGATTCCCTTGGCTTCTTTAGGGACTACATTTATGGCAAAGCCCAGCCCACCACAGAGGCTCTTTGCAAGCCATCTGTACACAGTAATCCTCTATTGGTTGCAAAGCACCTTTAGTCTTATCTTCGACCTTCTGCATCAAGTCTGCTTTCTGGGAGAGTGGTGCTAATTAGGGTTGAGCGTTGGTAAACTCTGCCACGCAGCGGTTGGCCGAATTTTTGCTGAACTCCGTGCTCCAAGCAGAGTGGCTAAACTCTCTGAACTTCACCGGCTGAGCGGAGTTTACTGCTCACCCCTACAGTAAACAGGTTAGATGCTTTGCCCCCCCAGCATCGTCAATAATAGCAAGTGCTCCAGGAACAGCTCCAGACTAGTGCCCTCCACCTGCTCTGGGTACCAAACTAGTCGCGCTTTATTGTGCTGAGACCTGCATCAGCATCCTTCATGCATTCTAGGAGTTAGTTGATAGTTTTCTGCATGTTGCGCAGCTTTCCTCTGGGGTCTGCTATTGGGGGTCATAGTTGGGCTCTCAAGAATTCAGTTTCACCCACTCGTTCCACTAGAAGATTTTGGTCTGCCCTCAGGAGCCCCAGGTAAAGGGCCATCACATTGATTTTGCTTTCCAACCTACATTTTGTGTTGAGCATGGACTCCAGGATGGCAGCTGTGTGGGCAGGCAACCCCAATCCCGTTGCGCCTGAGCATGGTCATGAGGTTCATACTTGGGGGGGCGGGGTTTGGCCGCAAGTCCTGTTTTCTGCAACTTCGATCGCACCATTGCATGGCAGGGTCGAGTAGTCACAGTGGCTGGTCTCGCTGCACACTGGACAATATCCGTGTCGCTTCCCTCCATTCCTTCACTGATGCAGCCTCTCTGTGCAGTATGGGCCTCCTTACACCGGGTTACACCTGCACCTCTGGAAGACCAGCCCCCCACCACCTAACAGACAGCTCTCAGGAGCCAACCACTCAACCCTCTGTGGGCTGGACCTGAGCAGCAGAGCATGCCAGATCCCAGGCAGACAACTGTAGTTCCCTCCCCCGCAGGCACAAGCACCCCTTGCTTCACCTCAGCCTTTGGGTGCCCTGCACTCCTTTTCGGTCTCTCCTCAGCTGTGCACCCACCACTTCACACTCGTGGGCCCACTGCTTTGGTTGGGCTTCTGCCCCCATACTCTTGGAGGCCTTAGACTGCTTTCTCCAGGCCCTGTAGGCAATCTGCTGTGTGGTGCTGTCTAAACCTTTGCCCATGGTTGGGCTGCAGCAGCTGTGATGGAGGCCTCGTGAGTCTGGTGGTCGAACGCTTCTGCTCCAACACATGTTCAACTGCGCCTGAGGAGAACTCCCTCTGGGGCTCCACAATAATTTCCCTATGTTGAGGGGCTCAAGCCTTGAATCTCTGGACGCCCCTGCCAGCTTGCCATGCTATCTTCCTGACTGGGCCCGATCCAGCAGAGTCGGCTGATCCAGCATCATACAGGGCCCAAATTTTATATCTATATATTTTGTCTTTATCTATTTTTGTCAATATTTAACATACCCATCGAGGCCTAGGTCCTCTGATGGATCTTGCTCATCGCATTGAGGGGTGGGGAATCTAGGGTGCCGAATGTTGGCCACCCAGCAAGGACTAATAGTTGGTAACCAACTTATACATTTTAAATTAGATTCATATATATTCAGTATACAGTTACATATGTAGCATAAAACTATACATCAATACAGAGTTTAAAGAATAATAGCCCCAAAAGTCCATAGGAAAGGAAACTAGAAAAGTAAATTCAAAAGGGATAACCTCAGCAGGGAATTGGGATTTTATGGTTTGGTCAAGGAGTAGAGGGAAAGTTCCCTGGGCAAGGGGTTCCTGCCACCAACATGGGCAGGATACAGTCCGCAAAGTTCTTTAAGATGGCATAGAGTCAAATCAATTGCAAGGGAAAGAGAGAACTTAACAGCTGGCAAACCAGGGAAGCCAGCACATCCAACAGCATGAGCTCAAAGGGCAACAAGGTTAAAAGGGACAGTTACTCGAATTGAGAATGGAAAGGAACTTGAGTGAGTCCATGTGTAACCAGTCCGCCAGTCAACTCTCTGCACGCTCTCTACAGCAGCTTTGCTCTCTCTCCCGAGAAGCATTCAATAATATGGATCAACAAGTCTGGAGATGACATCGACTGTCACAACATCATCGCTGGACTTTCATGTGGTCATCATCCGCTCACAAGATGCAAAAGTGGTAACATTGGCATTCTTTTCTACACCAATCATGGGAATCAATTGTCCGTTCTGGGCGCACACGTTAGTTCACAATAAGCTATTCATTGCTGAAGCTTCCCTTGTTCAGTAGCAAAAGTTAATGTCACACGGTTGTATCAATATATTAATTGCAATATGTTTCGACTCTCTCTGGAATGTCATGGGAAAGTACAAGAAAGTTCGATGAGTGAGAGTTGCAGTAAGATTCTCTCTCACAGACATCATGAAAAAGTATAGGTCTAACGAATAAAGTCAAGTTAAGGCATTAAAAGACAGTACATCATAATTAATATATAGGTGCATAAATTAGATTCGAGCATTCAATGAATGCATTTGTCAAACTAGTCAAGTGTCATAAATTGTTTCATGAAATTGTTCAATTGTAGTTATGGACTACTACCACCTTTTGCAAAGTCTATACACGTAACATACAGGTATATATTGTTGTAGAATTTTCGTTTTAAGAAATGTATGATTCTATTAATGTAAAGATTCTGTATGGAAAGTTTCATCTTTCTAACTCGTTGCATATACATTTTGCACCAACTTCTCAATGTCAATGGTGCATCACAATGAGAGTAAAGAAGATGGGTTCTTAAGCCATTATACATTTATATTTAACATGTAAATTTGTACAATTGCTAATAAAGCTGATCAATGCATCTATATTCAGTTGCCATATATTAATTGCATATTTTCAGAAAATACAATTTGTGAGTTTTCATCAACATGATTTAAAATCGTATACAAAAATCAACTGTTAAGCAAGTTAAACATACAGTATATAATTTTCTTCTATTTCTATGAATAAGCACTCTTTATGGTGCTTGCACTATACATATTTTTTTCATAACCATTGTAATTCTCTAAAACATGTGCAAGATGCACATTCATTTTATAAGTGTTTTCATTCTCATGTTTAGTTTTCATGTCATGTAAAGAATAACGAGCTTCTGTGCTGGATCACGGCTGCTGCCATTTTGGCTTCCTCCAGCAGTCGCAACTTCATGGCCAACACCAAGTCACAACAGTCTTGTGAGGCACTCTGCTGCTTTGGGCCCTCTCATAGGGGCCTGGAAAGTTCATACAGCAGGTATCTGCCCCGGTCATGGGCTTCGGTCCTCAGGAAAAAGGGCTCTGTGAGGCTCGTTGCTTGAGCTGTATGATAGTGCAAACTGCACCATACGCCCCCACTGAAATCTACACTTTTGGGTAACTTTAGACTTTGATTTTGTGAATATCTAAACGTGGTAAAGTCACTCAACAATGTAACAGCAATGTACACGTGCAAATTCCTCACAAGTGTAAGTTACCATTGTGACTAGCCCTAAATTTATGTTTGCTTGTAAAATGGGATTTATGAAATGCATGCTAGTCACAAATCAGAGAGGTCCGTATAAGGGTAAGATTTACTGTGATTGCATGGGTAAGACTTTGGGGGATATTCACAAGAACGTGTGCTAAACATCTCAAAAAAATGTTAACGCAACTTTACACATCGCAGCCTATCGCGGGAAAATAACCCCATGTTAACGTGGAATTCACAACACGGTGGTACCATGCGATAGTCCCCCGAAAACGCGGCCAATGTCCGCGATACAACCACCGCGACGGAGATAAAAACACAAACCACAACGCGTAAAAAGATGCGATGTGCCCAAACGCAATAAGAAAACAGTGACAACCAGCGAGAGGCCAGCAATACCCACGCGTAATGCGGGAAAAAGCACAAGAACAGCATACGGAAAATGCCACTAAAAACGAAATCAACTGCGGAGTACCACGGATGCACCCTGACCGACTGCAGAGGACAACATGAACCCCACAATTCCCACGGAGGAACACCCAGGAATACAGGACTCGTGGAAGGGCAATGAGAAGAGGAAGAGGAAGACGGGATACAGTCTACAGGAAAACCCGATTATCGCCACGGATGAGACAGAACACCACCACAAACTGTACGTCACCTCCAACGTGTCATTGGCAACAAAGAGGCAAAGATGGCACACCACATCGGACCATGTGAATGCCGTCGCATGGCAGAGGAGGACAATGGAAGAGCACAAGAGGCGGTGGACTGATGTAAATGGCAAAACCAAGCAGAAACTCGCTGCCAACACGAAAGCAGCAACGCACCCCGGAGGAGGGGGGCCAGCAGAACACCAGGAGCTGAATGACATGGAGAAGATGGTGGCCACAGTCAAAAGTCGGGAGACGGTGATATGAGTTGATGATCTGGACACTGCCCAACATGACCCAACATTACATCAACATGGTGCGTAGCGACCTGGGAGTGGGGGGACGGGGGGAGATGGGCACAATGGCACACATGCACAATCAAGCAGGGCACACTGCACACCCACAATGACTCTGAATCATGTCCCTGATCCCACGGGAACACTTCAGCACACACACAAACACCAAGTAGTCCCACGAACACCATGTGCCCAAAGGGGCACCCACCCAACACATCAACATTCACACAACCAACACATGCCCACGTGCGAAACACAGCAAACATGCATATATGTCAGCCACACTGACAATGCAAGAGACACCACATGACTAGTAGCTTGGCTGCAGTCCTATCATCATGGCAATGTACACGGCACGACACTGAGGTGGCTGAGTGCAGACAACACCCGAAAAGGAGCAGGACACACTCAGACACAACTACCTGCACAAACAACCCCTGATGTCAACGACACATCTGCGGACAAACCATGCCCAAGAGTCACAACTCGACAAAGAGCACAAGTTACCCAAGTCTGCAACATCTCAGCACCGTGGAAGCACAGAACTGAAAGGCACACCGCATGAAAGGGATCAGTGGCAGACAAATCAGAGCCACAGGAGCGAATCACCCACCGTGCAGCATACGCACATAAGTATAAGTGCACCTCGACATTGACAACATCCCGGTACAAACAGCAACACCTCCACAACAGAACACAAGACACAACTGGTGCCGCAAATGTGCACAACATGGCAAATCACATCTGGCACAGCAGGAAACTGTGACATGACAATGTACAAGTACAACCTGTAACCTGCAAATATGTTTTATTCACACATGCTGTGCTTGTGGACATTTTGTACTGTCCCATGATTGCCAGGGATGGCCACAATGTGACGTTCTCATGAGAAGAAATTGACAATGATGGTGTTCCTACGGGCCAGTCCTGCCGCAGCTGCAGTGGGATGTGGGCCACCTGCCCCATCTTCCCCATCATCGTCCGGTACTTCTGGAACTGGGATCCATGGGGCATTGGTGCGTACACAGATGTTGTGCAACACACAACATGCAACGATCTTCTTGCACACAATGTCCGGGCTGTACAGGAGCTTTCCACCTGTGCCGTCCAGGCACCTGAAACGTGACTTCAACACGCCAAATGTGCGTTCAACGATGCCCCTGGTGCGTATGTGGGCTGCATTGTACTGCCTCTGGGCGGGTGTGTTCGGGTTTCGGAGGGGTGTCATCATCCAAGGGCAGAGTGCATATCCTTGATCACCTGGGACAGTGCAGAGAGAAAAGAGTCAATACTTGGTTCGGCATGATGTGATGGCAGGCCCACTAGTCCAGTGACGCCTGTGCTGGCTGTGTGTGGGGTGAGTGTAAGCCAGCCCTCAGGGAGTAGCTGGTGCTGGCAACAACTCCAACAGTCATCAGGCACTCAGAAATGCAATGTCAGAACAACAAGGGAGCATGACTTGAGTCGCACAGGGTTAGTGGCCCCGGATGCACAGCGGCCGACACGGGCCTACCGCCACGGGACGCTGACCTGCGGGAGACTGGGGTAGGGTCATGAGGGCAGAGCAGGGTCTCGTATGTCTCAGAGGTGCCTTCCGCGGAGTGTCTCAGGGGAGAATGGGAGGTGTACCCCAAGGGCATGATGCAGAGGGCACATGCCAGCTGTGTCTGGCAACATGGCGGATATGAATGCCACAGACTCATGCCAGACACCAAGTCCGTACCTGCCCATTGCTGATGACAACCCCCAGGCCACAGGCTCAGACATCAACAATGTTCCGCCGGAGGCTGACAGTCACTCACGGTGCACAGGGTTAGTGGCACCAGGTCAGTCCTTGCTACTGGTTGACCTCCTCCGTAACGGTGATCCGTGTTTCCACCGGACGGTGACGCATCTCCCTCTCAAACCTCCCCCTGCATACACTGGCATGGACCCTGCCATTGATTAATGATGACTCAGTTCAAGATGTGGGACATGCTGGACTGCAGTGTAGCCCGGCTGCAGCGGTGGAGTATGTCAACGAATGGGGACACCTGGGGGCCTGTGTCACGGAGGACAGCGATGGCCTGAGGAGGCCGCCAAGGTCGCGGGCATGGGTCTTGGAGCTAGCACCGGCACGTGGTGGGCCCTCTTTGACACACGACGGTGTCGGCAGGTGAGCAGTTCGGCCTTGGAGCGCTGGTGCGGGCAGGCCTGGTCTGGGTATCAGCGTCCTGGGGTGCAGCAGGCGCACAGGCTCGCAGGCCCTGCTGCTCACGGCATCGGCCTCGTGGCAGACTGCGAGGCGCCACCCTGGCAGTGACGTTGGCCTTTCCGGGAGAGAACCACGCTCTGCGCCACAGGGTTTTTGTCCACACCCCTGCGCAGGCCTGGCGTACTCCGGGCCAACCCACTACGCTCACGCACACAGGGGGGGGCGCAGCGAGCGACATTTCCGCGATCTGACCCACGGCCTGGGGTGACATGGTTGCGTCCACTGTTCACTACTCTCCAGTCACCAGCAGTTGATGTCTGCATGGACATATCTGTGGTTTGCATACCCATGTCTGTCCAGCACATCCACGCCTCACTTGTCGTTGTGTACATTCCCATTCACGGGTCACTTGCATCCTTCGCACATGGCTGCATTCCCCATCTCCACACGTTCAGCTGTTGTGTGGCTGTGGTGCCATGATATAGCTGTATTGTGTGCAGGGGAAGCCCAGGATCACCATGGAGTTGTGTTGTCATGTCTGGTATGTGGGCATGTTGATTGACATGTTGTATGTGGTGTGGTCACGTGTGCATTCCCACCGTTGTGCGTTTTGTCGATGGTGGCTTTGAGGTGTGTGGTGTGTTGATTTGGCACTTACCAACGAGCATTCCAGTTCCATAGATGCCATCCTGGAAGCGCCGGTTGATGATGGACTGCCGGAAGATGTAGGAATCGTGCACACTGCCGGGGTAGTTTGCGACAACATTGGTGAACATTCCCCGGTGGTCCACTATTGCCTGCACATTGATGGAATGCGTGTGCTTTCTGTTGCGGCAGTGGTGTGCAGTATCCGCAGGGGGCACAAGTGGGACATGTGTGCAGTCAATGGCCCCCAACACGTGTGGGAAGCTAGCAAAGGCGTAGAAGCCTTGCTTTGTCTCCAGCTGTTCCTGCGCAGTGTGGGGGAAGTGAAGGTACTGGGGTATGAAGCTGATGATGGCATCCAGGACAGGTGTGATGAACTTTGATAGGGCTGGCTGTGAGACTCCTCC
Organism: Calotriton arnoldi; assembly: GCA_963921515.1. Lineage (NCBI taxonomy): Eukaryota > Metazoa > Chordata > Amphibia > Caudata > Salamandridae > Calotriton > Calotriton arnoldi. Next base: position 469,194 of record CAWUFW010004704.1, read on the forward strand.
GACTCTGGCAGTTGTTGGTTGGAAGGTACCAGAGGCCAACAGGTGGAGCACAGCCAGCAGCTTTCTATGCGGAGGGATGTTGGTTCTCCGCTGGGTTGGGACCGTCAACCTGTGGGCGTTGTGGGTCATGATGCAGATGATGGTTGTCCTTTTGAGCCTGTAGTGGGCAATGACTTCCTCGGGCGTTAGGTCTGTGAGACTGTTGCGTTTTTGGTAGGTCCGCTGTCTTACTCTGCGCTGCCTCTGTGGTGGTCCGGGGGGGTGCGGGTCCGGGTCCTGGGGGTGGTGGCGGTGGGTGTTGCAGCCCTGTTGGGGCTCCAAGCTGCATGATGAGTAGCTCCATGGCGTCGTTTGTTCTTCGGGTGTGACTGTGTGCGGGGCTCCGTTGCCTACTGCAGGTAGTTGTCCGGCTTTACACCAGCAGGAGGCAGGTGTTAAATACCTGCTGCTAACGCGGCTTATCGCGTGGTTTTGACTCGCATCGCAGATCTGGCAGTTCGTTGTGAAAGTGGTGTTGTGGTGTTTTCGTGTGTTTTTGCACGGGAACGCCTACTCTGCATCTCATTAGGGTTAGTTGGTGGTGTCCTCCCTGGGGATACGTTTTGGGGCAGTTATCGCGGGAATACTGGCGATGTCTGCAGTTTGCACCCGCTTGTGAATGGGGTGTTAAATATATCTCCACTTTTGATGGGTTAAGGTGGAGATAAATCGGCGGTAGGTCCTTGTGAATATGTCCCTTTGAGTGGTGACCGAGAGGAAGCGCGATAAATCAGTTAGTAGAGAAGGGGTTTACAGTTTGAGCAGGGAGAACAAAGTAGTGGACATTGCAAAACGAGGTAGGGAGAGGTTTCGAAATATTATATGGAGGTGAGAGAAATATAATTGTCAATGAGGTGCAAGAGGGTATGGGGGGCCTAACAGAGATGAGGAGGGGGCTGTAAGACTTTAAGTCTACAGGAAGAATGGACAGAGAAAGGTAACTCTGAACGAGGGTCCAGCAAATTGTGATCAGTTGTTGCTTCAACAGATGAGCCCTTGGATCTTTTGGAGGAGTAGAAGGGATGAGGCCTGGAAGATTGGGAGCAGTAGCGGCCCTTTCCCTGCCAAAGTGGCGAGTCGGGCCGGAGGAGTGAGGAGAGAGGGAGGTGGGGAGGGGACATGGGGTTAGAGGATAAAAAAATAAAAATTAAAAAAACTTACCCAATGCCGCTGCCAACGCCACCATCTCCCGCATCGCGCTCTTCCTGCTTCTGGGCACAGGCTCCCAGACTGCACTGTGGCCAATCCTGATCCTGCATTAAAGCAGCGTCAGGATTGGCATGAGCGCTGGAAACTTGCGCTCTCAGGCAGACTGGAAGCCTCTGCTCTCTCCAGCCCCAGCAGCATAGCTGGGGCTGGAGAGAGCTTTACTGAGCATGAGGGTCTGGTCGGCCTAAGATGGCTGGCCAAACCCTCATGCACAGTGAAGGGGGTGCACTACCACTCCCCCACCAGCAGTGTCATCCCCTCAACCTGCACCTAACACTCGTCAAAGTCCTGTGGGCAGGTCCAGGGGATTAAAATAAATTGATAATAAAACGGGTTTAAAAACTGCTTTATTACCGTTTTATTTTGTGCGTGGGGGCAGGGGGGTGTGGCTCTCTTCCGCCCTAATGGAAGGGCCCCTGCTGATTAGGAGTGGAACAACTTCTATGCTCACAGGAGAAGACATGGCAGTAGCCTTCTCATTAGATTTATTGATATCCCCTTTGGTGAAGCAGCTGCTTCACCTCTTGCACGTTTCTCTGGAACTGGCTTCTAAACATCATGCTCTTAATCACGCTTCAAAGTAGATGAAGCTAGGGAACATTCCATAAGCACTGTTGGACTTGGCACCATTGGCGTGGGTCTCCCTTCCATTTTTTGCTGTTACCTCATCTGTTTTTGCTGGTTTAGATGCTTTGGGCACTTTGCCACTGCTGTTCAGTGCCAAAGTGCAAGTGCTCCCTATTGTAAACTGTTGTATGGATTAGTGACTCCATGATTGGCTTATTTGATTTACTTGTCAGACCCTAGTACAGTGCGCCATGTGTGCCCAGTAAACCTGGGCATAATACTTCGCTACGCTCATGGAGCATGCAAAGTTTGTGCTACTACGCACTCCGCATATTGCATGTAGCAGAGTGAAAAACTATGCTAATTGACTTAGTGTAGCAGCAGTGTAATAAACACCTACAAATGCTTTGATTAAGCAATTTTCTATGCTAAAAAGCATATAACCAATTCACAAAATTGAACTTTGACATTAAAATATCAAGCAATGAGAGAGGTGATGATTTTGGGGTCCCCCCTAACCTAGGGGGAGGACCAAGCAGATGCCTTGAACACAAAAAGCATATCATGTGAACGATTCAGTGGTGGTCCCTTCCTCCTAGGACCACCCCAAGCACAGTTATGGGCAAAAATACAATCCCAACCAAAGGCCCTGCAAAGCATTATGGGACGAGATTAGCAGTGGGCAGTGAATATTATAGTGTCCAATATCAAAATAATTCTACAAAGAGCTGCAGTTCAACTAGTCGTTACTAGATGTCCCTCACGTCCCCATGTCGACTTGGCAAGTGCACCCCCTTGCCAGTCCCTAAACCTTTCCTTTTCTACATATTAGTCACCCCTAAGGTAGGCCCAAGGTACCCCTATGGGCAGGGTGCATTGTATGTATAAGGTAGGACATGCCCTGGTGTGTGTGGCATGTCCTGATAGAGAATTACAGCCAATTTCGTTTTTCACTATTGCAAGGCTATCTATTCCCATAGGCCAGAATGGGCAGTTAGTTTATAACATCTTATAAACCTAACTGACCCTAGGAACAAGATAGGAAAATAAGGTTTTATATGCCTGAACTCAGAATGCTAAAATACATCTTTTAGTGTGGGTGATTTTTACCTTCTGTGTTTGAAAATACCACTTTTAGAAAGTAGGTATTTTCTTGTCTAACCATCCAGCATGCCTCTGCTAGGTTTGTGTATTCCATGTCTGGTTTGTGAGTGACAGGGGGCTGGAGAGGGCCTTGGCTCCAGCAGTCTGATGAGTCAGGGCTGGGCTGAATAGGACCTGGGTTGAATAGAGAGTAGGGGGAGGAGAACTGGTTTTGACTAGGTACAGACACTCTCTGCCTTCAGAGAACAAAGACTTTGTGTGTATAAAAAGGGGGACCCAGACCCCAGAACTTTAGATCACTTCTGGGAAATCAAGAAACCTTTGCCAAGGAGAAGAACCGGAGAAGCTGAAGGAGGAGTACTGCCCCTGTGCTGTTTGCTGTCTGGGGTTGTCCTGCAGTGGTTACTTTCTGCCAAGGAGAGGAGAAAAGACTTTGCTGTTTGCTTTGTCATCTTGAGGAAGATCTCCAAGGGCTTGAACTGAGCTTGCCTCCTGTCTGAAGTCACAGGGACACCAAAACTTCACCCCTTCTGTCTGCCTGCATTTAGAACTGCTGTTTTAGCTGCTACAGAAGGAAATTGCTACACCTACGCCGGCGAGCGACACCGTAACCTGCACCCAAGCTGTGAGCGCTGCTCCAACTTGCGACGCAGGCCAAACGCCAGCTGCTGTGCCACATCGATGCCAGAAAGCGATGCCGTAACCTGCCCGAAGCTGTGAGCGCTGCTCCGACTTGCGACGTAGGCCTGACGCCTGCTGCTGGGCCTCATCGACTCCGAAGCCGATTTCATCATCGCGGAGCCGATCCTTGACGTGGGTGACCCCGAACCCATCGACATCACGACATCGTAAGGAACCGTGGTTTTGGCGCCATCGTGACGTCACCTCCCCGACGCAGTAAGGAACCGTCGTCTCACCTCCCCTGCGCTGCAGTAAGGAACAGAGTCTACACCTCCCCGGGGTCATAAGGAACCGATGCCGCGCAGCGCCAACGAAGCCGCACCTCCCCAACGCCGTGAACCGTCTTTGTTTTCATCGCTTTTCCAAGGTACTGTTCTTTGTGGGCCCGACGCTGCGAACCTCGTGGTCGGTGCCGTACTTTGGGATCTTCATCTGTCACGACGTCGTAATAACTCCAGGTGGAGGTATTTGTTGCCAGAAACTTGATTTAAGTGTATAACCTATTTTTGAGAATACCTTGATAACTGTACTGTGGATTTTTGTCGTATTGGTCTTGTTTATGATTAGGTAAAGATTATCTATTTTTCTAAACTGTGTGGTGTCCATTTGTAGTGTTTTCACTGTATTACTATGTGTGTCCACAAATGCTTTACACACTGCCTCTGAGATAAGCCTGTCTGCTCGTGCCAAGCTACCAAGGGGGTGAGCAGGGGTTATTTTAGGAGTGTATCCCCCTTACCCTGACTGGAAGCAAGGGTCCCTATTTGGACAAAGGTACAAACCATTGCCAACTAGAGACCCCCAGTTCTAACACTGGTGGTCAGCGGTGAGGATTTGGACTTGCATTTGTGATTCATATACAGTGATTGGTGTACACTACTAGTGAGTGCAGACCATTACGCGACCACATACATTTTGGTAGAACTTTTTCTGTGAAACTTCTATTTTTTTTTGAGAACTGCCAATTTTCACAATGAGCAAAGCAGGATCCATTGCACCTGCAGATATTGAATTTGAAGAAGAGAGGGTTGATACCTACACTGTGCCACAACTCAAAGCTGTTTGCAAAAAGTTTAAAATCTGTATGAAAGGCCTCACCAGAAAGGAGGAGCTCCAAAAGGTGCTGCGGGCCTGGTTGGAAGCAAGGAATGCCAGTGGGCAGAACGAGGAGCCTTTGGAGGAGGCAGAGAATTTAGATGAGCAGCTAGAGGGGCCATTGGGCCTAACTGGGGGGAGAGTGCCTTCCAGGGGGGGCAGCAGTGTTTCTTCAAAGGGTCCGTCCCCAGAGGAGCTGGACGACAGGGAGAGAAGCAGGGTGCATGAGATGGAGCTGGCCAAACTGAAACAGGGAAGCCATGATAGCCTTGAACATAAGAAATTGGAGTTAGAAAGTAAGATGTTGGCCATGGAAGAAAAGAAGATGCTTTTAGAGCATGAGAGAGTGGTGAGGGAGCTGGAGCTAAAAGCAAGAAGCTTAGAAATCACTCCCTATGGTGGCAGCACACCTTCAGTGCCTGTAGAAGGAAGAGTATACATCCCCAAAGATGTCATAAAGGATTACATGAAGGGGGAGGACATTGGGCAATGGTTTAAGGCCTATGAGGTAGCCATGACATCACACCGGGTTCCTGAGAAGGATTGGGGAGCGGGGTTGTGGGGCCGCTTTATGGGTGAAGGAAGGGAAACCTTACTAGCATTGCCCAAGGAGGATCAGATGTCCTATGCCCACCTGAAGGAAGCCCTAGTGACAAGGTATGGGTTGACTCCAGAGCTTTATAGGCAGAAGTTTAGGAATTGCAAAAGCTGGAGTCCAGTACCTGGGTGGAATATGTGTCTTTTTTTTGCAGTGCATTGGATGGTTGGGTGAAGGGTAGCAATGTAAATGACGTGCAGGGGCTCTATGATTTGGTTGCATGGGAGCACTTGTCCAGTAGTTGTTTTCCAGAACTACGCCAGCACCTTATTGACAGTAAGCTGACTAACCCTAGGAAGCTTGCTGAGGAGGCGGACCACTGGGTCAGTAACCGGGTCCACAAGGGTCTTGTGGGAGACTCTGCCAAAGGTGGGCAGGGTCCCCAGCAGAAGAATGGGGGGGACAAGGGTAAGCAGAAGGAGTTCCAAAAAGGGCCCCAAAGTAATCCCCAAGGGAACCAAGGTAAGGGTTCCCAGCCTCCCACTGAGAAAAGACCATGGGTCCCGACGGATAAATCTGTTCATAGGGGTCCCAAGACATGTTTTAGTTGTGGTCAGGTGGGTCACTTTCAGGGAAGTCCCAAGTGCCCCAAAACCGTGACCACTGCACCCACTGGTGCACCGCCCCAGCAGATGGCTAGTGTAGCCCTGGGGGAGGAGTTGGGTGCCCAAGGTGGGTGGGAGCCCGTAGAGATGTACCTAGTCTCTTTAGGAGACAGTGAGATGGTCCCAAGGACCCAGCTGTCTGATAACACTAAAAAGTATAGGCAGTGGGTGACCATCAATGGCCATAGGGTGGAGGCTCGGAGAGACACCGGAGCCAGTGTGACAGCTGTCAGTTGTCAGCTGGTGTCTGAAGAGCAGGTGTCCCCAATGCATTTTACCCTGTAGTTGCCGCTGACAACTCAGAGAGCCACTGGAAAGTGGCACAGGTTCCCTTTGAGTGGGGGGGGTCTCAGGTACCTTCCAAGTAGCTGTGAGGCCAGCCATGCCTGTTGACTGTCTGCTAGGCAATGATTTGTAAAGCTCCCCTTGGGCTAAGGTGGAGAAAAGGTCTCATTTAGAGATGTTGGGTCTGCCTGAGTGGGCGTGTGTGACCACTTGGTCAATGGCAGCCGGTAAGGGCATTCAAGAGGACCTGGAGCCTGAAAGAGTGGCCCAGGTGCCTGACTTAAAGAGAAGATGCAGGGGGCATGGGAAACCGGCCCCCGAAGTTCCCACGGTCCAGGAGGAGGCAGACCTTGAGGGGGATGCCCTGGAACCTACAGGGGGACAAGTGGCTGGACTGGGGGACCTGCCTGAGCTGACCCATTGGCAGCAGGAAGGAGGCCCCTCCAGGGAAGAGTTCTGCGAGGAGCCGAAGAAGTGCCCTTCTCTTGTGGGCTTGCGGCAACAGGCTGCAAGCCAGGCAGCAGGTGATCAGTCTGGATCACATTGGATCTACTGGGAGAATGGTCTCCTGTATAGTGAGCCTAAGGTTGCTGAGCCTGGGTCAGCCCGTGTGCTGGTGGTACCCCAGCGCTTCAGAGCCTTCCTACTGGGTCTGGCTCATGATGTACCCTTAGCAGGACATTTGGGGCAAGACAAGAACTTTCAAAGGCTTGTCACCCACTTTCATTGGCCCCAAATGCGCAAGAGTTCAGATTCTCATTGCAGGACCTGCCAGACTTGCCAGGCAAGTGGTAAGAGTGGGAGGAAGCACAAGGCTCCTCTCCAACCTTTCCCTGTAGTCAGCACCCCCTTTGAGAGGGTGGGTATTGACATTGTGGGGCCTCTGGATGCCAAGACAGCCATGGGCAACAGGTTCATCCTGGTCTTGGTGGACCATGCCACCCGGTACCCGGAAGCCATCCCTCTCCGGACTGTGACGGCCCCCGTGGTGGGTCGTGCATTGATGGGGATTTTCTCCCGTGTGGGGTTCCCCAGAGAGGTGGTGTCCGACCATGGTACCAACTTCATATCTAACTATATGAAGTCCCTGTGGCAGGAGTGTGGTGTGACCTATAAGTTCACCACTCCTTACCACCCCCAAGGTAATGGGCTGGTTGAGAGATTCAACTGGACCCTCAAAGGCATGATTATGGGTCTTGAAGAACCCATGAGGCGTAAGTGGGACGTCCTCTTGCCATGCCTTCTGTTTGCTTACAGGGAGGTGCCCCAGAAGTCCTTAGGGTTCAGTCCCTTTGAACTGCTGTACGGCCATCCTGTAAGAGGACCTCTGAGTCTGGTTAAAGAAGGTTGGGAGAATGCTCCCAGTAAAACTCCCCAGGATGTATTTAGCTACATGCTGGCCTTCAGAAACCAGACTCGGCATTTCAGACAACTCGCTCAGGTGAATCTGGAAGCCAGCCAGGAAGAGATGAAACGGTGGTATGATCAGAATGCCACTCGGATCGAGTTTCAACCTGGACAAAAGGTTTGGGTCATGGCCCCAGTGGAGCCTTGTGCGCTCCAGGATAAGTGGACCGGACCATTTGAGGTGGTGGAGCGCAAGAGTGACGTCACCTACTTGGTGAACTTGAAGTCTCCCAGGAACCCCTTGCGGGTCCTGCATGTGAACCGCCTGAAGCCCCACTTGGAGAGGTCTGAAGTGGGCATGCTCTTAGCAACAGATGCTGGGATGGAAGAGGAGACTGAGCCTCTTCCTGACCTCCTGTCTGCAAAGGAGCAAGATGGGTCAGTGGATGGTGTGAACCTCTCTTCCACCCTGACCCCTGAGCAGCAGGATGACTGTTGCCAACTGTTGGGACAGTTTTCTGATCTGTTCTCCCTGACTCCCAGTGTCACTGAGTGGTGCGTCCATGATGTGGACACTGGGGACAGTCCTCCTGTAAAGCGCAAAACTTACAGAGTGACTGACAGGGTGAGAGCTTGCATCAAGGAGGAGGTCTCCAAGATGTTTGCGTTAGGGGTGATTGAGTCCTCTAACAGCCCTTGGGCCAGCCCAGTGGTCTTGGTCCCAAATGCTGCTGCACGTGGTGCCACACCCGAACTCTGGTTCTGTGTGGACTACCAAGGACTCAATTCAGTCACTAGGACTGACGCGCACCCCATCCCCAGAGCTGATGAGCTCATTGATCGGTTGGGGGCTGCCCGGTACCTCAGTACGTTTGACTTAACGTCTGGGTACTGGCAGATCGCCTTAACCGATGGGGCAAGAGAGAGGTCAGCATTCTCCACACCAGATGGGCACTACCAATTCCGGGTTATGCCCTTTGGAATGAAGAATGCCCCTGCCACCTTTCAGAGGTTGGTCAACCAGGTTTTGGCTGGACTGGAAGATTTCAGTGCCGCCTACCTGGATGACATCGCAGTGTTCAGCGCCAGTTGGGAAGAACATCTGCGCCACCTCTGGGAAGTGTTGATGGCGCTGCGGAGGGCAGGCCTCACGATCAAGGTGAGTAAGTGCCAGATCGGGCAGGGTTCCGTGGTGTACTTGCGACACCAGGTTGGGAGCGGCCAGGTGGCGCCCCTACAGCCCAAGATTGATACCATCCTGGCTTGGTAACCCCCCAAGACCCAGACAGAGGTGAGAGCCTTTTAAGGACTCACTGGGTACTACAGGAGGTTTGTCAAGGGGTATGGCAACATTGTTGCACCCTTGACAGAGCTGACTTCCAGGAAGCAGCCCAAGAAAGTGAACTGGACTGATGCCTGCCAGAAAGCTTTTGATGCCCTGAAATCTGCCATGTGCACGGCGCCCGTGCTTCAGGCGCCCAACTTCTCAAAGGAATTCATTGTGCAGACAGACGCTTCAGAGCATGGTGTGGGGCTGTGCTTTCACAGATGAATGAGGGGGGCCTAGACCAACCTGTAGCCTTCATTAGTAGGAGGTTACCTCCACGGGAACAGAGGTGGAGTGCAATTGAGCATGAGGCAATTGCTGTGGTCTGGGCACTGAAGAAGTTGAGACCATACTTGTTTGGGACTCACTTCCGGTTTCAGACAGACCACAGGCCCCTCAGATGGTTGATGCAAATGAGGGGTGAGAATCCAAAGCTGTTGAGGTGGTCCATTTCCCTACAGGGGATGGACTTCACGGTGGAACACCGCCCTGGTACAGAACACGCCAATGCTGATGGTCTGTCCAGATTTTTCCGCCTTAGTGAAGAGAACTCCCAAGAGGTAGGGTAGTTCTCCCCACATTTCAGCTGGAGGGGACACGTGTTAGACTTGGCACCATAGGCGTGGGTCTCCCTTCCATTTTTTGCTGTTGCCTCATCTGTTTTTGCTGGTTTAGATGCTTTGGGCACTTTTCCACTGCTGTTCAGTGCCAAATTGCAAGTGCTCCCTATTGTAAATTGTTGTATGGATTAGTGACCCCATGACTGGCTTATTTGATCTACTTGTCAGACCCTAGTACAGTGCACCATGTGTGCCCAGGGCCTGTAAATCAAATGCTGCTGGTGTGCTTGCAGCACTGATTGTGCCACCCACAGAAGCAGCTTGTAAACTATGGCTCAGGCCTGCCATTGCAGAGCCTGTGTGCAGTCTGGGACTGCCATGTCAACTTGGCAAGTGCACCCACTTGCCAGTCCCTAAACCTTCCCTTTTGTTACATATTAGTCACCCCTAAGGTAGGCCCAAGGTACCCCTATGGGCAGGGTGCAGTGTATGTGAAAGATAGGACATGCCCTGGTTTGTGTGGCATGTCCTAATAGTGAACTACTGCCAATTTCGTGTTTCACTATTGCAAGGCTACCTGTTCCCATAGGACCGATTGGGAAGTTTGCTTATAACATTTTATAAACATAACTACCCCTGGGAACAAGTTAGGAAAATAAAGTTTAGTATGCCTTAACTCAGAATGTTAAAATGCATCTTTTAGTGAGGGTGATTTTTACATTCTGTGTTTGAAAATGCCACTTTTAGAAAGCAGGTATTTTCTTGTTTTGCCATCCAGTGTGACTCTGCTAGGTTTGTGTATTGCATGTCTGGCTTTTGGATGACAGGGGCTGGGGAGGAGCAGTGGATCCAGAGAGCCTGATGAGTCAGGGCTGGGCTGAATAGACCTGGGCTGCATTTAGAGTGGGGGGGGGGAGATTTCCTTTCAGCTGAATGAGCCTGGTCTGCCTCTGACAATGCTGTCTCCACCTCCTGCCAGGAAGCTGCACCAGAGAGGACAGAACTGGTTCTGGCTGGGCAAAGACACTCTTTGCCTCCAGAGAACAAAGGATTTTGTGGTATAAATATTGGGGCCCAGACCCCAGAATTTTAGAACTCTTTTGGACCAAGAAGTCTGCCAAGAAGAAGAGTTGGAGAAGCTGTGAGGAGGAACTACCACTTTGCTGAGTGCTTTGCTGTGTTGGCCTGCAGTGGCTGCTTCTGTCTTGGGCTGTGAAAGGACTAGACTGAACTTTCTGCAACTTCTTTATTGAGTTTCTCCAAGGGCCTGAATTAGAGCTTGCCTCCTGTTCTGAATTCGGGACTGGAAAGACTTCACCAACCTCTGGGTACCACTTCTGGAACCGCTGTTTCAGCTGCCACAGAGGAGGGAAACACAACCGACTCCATCACTGACTCTGTCACTGGCTCAGTGTCCTGACGGCACCGCAGACCGCACCGTCCGCATCTCGCACTGCAACCCTGGTCTCACCGACGACGATGACCGCCGCTGCCGCCACCGAGCCGCTCCTTGCACCGTGACCTGTGGGCACCGCACTCCGTACCGCCTCGCTTCACTTCGTCATCCTGGTCTAACCGACGCCGTCGCTGCTGCTGACTTCGACACCCATGACCTCATCGTGGCTGGGGGCACCGCTCATAAGTTTCACAATGCACCGCCTCCTCCCACAGCCGTCTGGGCCGACCGATGCCAGCTCCCGCTAACCGTCTCTGTCGCCTGCAACGCAACATGCCAGCACCGCATCAATCACCGTCTCGCCCTGCACTGTAAGCCTTGGTCTCACCGATACCGTCTGGGTGATCGTCACCAAGCCGCTGCCAGCACCGCATCGAGAGGACACCGCACCCTGCACTGCTTCCATTTTGCATTTCATACGCGACAGTTGCTCGCACCAACATGTCAGCCGCAACAAGAAAGGTACTGTTACCGAGTCTGTTAACACTTTCCCTGGCCCGTATCGACGTGGTCAGCTGGAACAGTTAGACTCTGTTGTTTTTAGCATCGCGGTAGTCCCGGACAGAGCTACCGACTCGTACGAACTGTGGTTTTCAAGTATTCTTGCAAATTATACCTTTTTAAGTACTGTATTGTGGATTTTTAATGTTTTGGTCTTGTTTTAAGTACATAAAATATTGGATATTTTTCTAAAACTGGTGTGGTGTCCTTTTGTAGTGTTTTCACTGTATTACTGTTGGTTATGTGCAAATGCTTTACACACTGCCTCTAAGATAAGCCTGGCTGCTCGTGCCAAGCTACCAAGGGGGTGAGCAGGGGTTATTTTAGGAGTGTAACTCCCTTATCCTGACTAGAAGGAAGGGTCCCTAACTAGACAAAGATGAAAACCCTTGCCAACTAGGGACCCCCATTTCTAACAGGGGCTATTTAACCTCCTAAACCATATATATATGGAAGAATTGTGGCCTAGCAAAATGGGGGAGTGTCAGCAGCGGTTGATGCAGGTAAGCGCGGTGAGGTGGGGTGGGGCAGGGGGGAAGTCAACAGAAAATGAAATAGGATTTATTTATTTATTTAATTTTTCCTATTCCATTGTCTGTCGACTTCCCCGCCACACACCCCGCCCCACTGCGCTTACCTGCACTGACTGCCGATGGCGAATGGGTATGACCAACTATTGCGCCCATGCAAATCTACCAACATTCCACATAATCGAACAGCTGAAGCATTTTTTGCTACGAATAACCCATACCTATGTATTGATGCTGAAACAATAAGCACAACACAAGCAAGATTGTTCCCTGTAAACTGAGAGAAGTCACCAAGGCCTACTGTGACCTAGTAAAATGCAAAACAAGTAATGTGTTGGACTGAGCTGCACTTCAGAGGATGAGGAGCCGACAGACAGACTGTCACAACAAGGGCTCTTCACCCTAGAGGATTCACCTATGGGTCATAGTCGGAGGCAGTCCTGAAAGAGTGTTCTGATTGCTGAAGTTCTGCTGCAGAGGGTAAACCCAAGGGGCCTACTGAGGTCCAGCAAGGAAGACAGCTTGCGTTGAGATGTGCCGAGAGGTGCTCCCAGTGGAGTGGAGCAGACAGCCAGGTTGACGCAAATGAAACTTGCTACATAAGGGGAATAATAGCTTAATCGAGGCTGGCAGAAGGGAGGTTGTGCAATCCTGATTAGTGCGGTTACCAGACACAGGGTCATGCGCAAGCTGGGGTCCCATTGTCATATAGTGCAGCCCTGTTGGGGATTACTTGCTCATGCACCCCTTCCTCCAGCTGTCCTAAAAGGTCATGTAATGAATCCAGACTGAAACATAGAACTATGGACTACTTTTATCATGATGCAGTAAAAGAGCCCTGGAGACGAACCTCGGTTCGGACTGCACATCCATGGGTCTGCTGGCGTGGACCTGCGGTCCTGAGGAGCTTCAACACCACCTCAAACATCAGTGTCTATAAATCTGGCATATTATTAATCACTAGGGAAATAAAAATTAAAGGAAAATCTCTTTAGTGAATTTTAGAGATACAAGCCATTTACCACCAAAGTTAATACACAAGAACTATATTCAGCCAACAGGGATCTTTATCATGCTTCGAAAAGGAACTATGTCCACCTGGCTTTGGTCTCTCCCCGGGGTCGCACTGGGTGGGGTGTATCAGAGGTGCCTCCCTAATGTAAAATGTGAAAAGCAACCCATGTTAAAACAGCATAGCCTCTAGTGGGCAGATAGGAAATGCTTAATAGGGACACATTAGCTAATCTTGGACTGCACATGATGTGGCTGGTTGAGTTCTCAATGTCTATGAGTGGCATTGGTACACAGTGGTCAGTCTACCGGTTGCATCACCTCCGTCTTCCTGGCTGTATTACTGAAAGTGCCCTGGGGGTGCAAAAGGCATGTTTGCCTGCTTTGTGCACCCCAGGGCTTTTGGTATTACAGAAGGGAAAGCAGAAGCTTATGTGGCCCCTACTGTAATACTGATAGTGCTGGCACAAATGTAGCACTAGAGCTATCATGAGAGGGTGCTCCCTCATTTGCATGGGGGCGTGGCTCCATACAAATGAGCGACTCACTTTGTCTCTGTGCCTGTGCTGTATTTGAGACATGGGTGCAGAGGCAAACATGCCCTTAGATGGCTCTATTACAGTAAAGAAATATGGGCCTTGCACTGCTCATATGCGCTTAGTGCCAAATGTACGCCACAATAGAATCCGGTGCTAGCCAGCGTGGAAGACTCAACTAACCGCTCAATCCTCCCTAATAATGGTCGATAAGGCTTCACAATCCCACAATGAAGGGAACTTGGAGAGGGACATTGAATATTTGTGAAAATAGATAACTGAGTTAAACTCCATGGGGCAGATTTACAAGGCCCTTGCGTCACTTTTGCACTGCCATTGCGTTACTCTTTGTGACGCAGAGGCGGCATAAACAATGCGCCATGTTGCGGCCCATTTACAACGTGATGCATCTAGGGAGATGCGTCACGTTGTAAAGCCCTGGGCAACATTATACCTGCAACAGGTATAATGTATGCAGGGTGGGTGTTCCCACGCAGGAAAGCCTCATAAAGTGACGCAGTGAAATCAACAAGATTTCACTGCGCCACTTCTAGGACGCCACTGTGTCAAAACCTTATGCCTGTTTGGAGCAGGTGTAAGGAGTGATGCAGCATAATAAGTATAGGCCTCCCCATGCATTGCTGGAGTTGCGTCATGCTTGCGACACAACTCCAGCAATGCGTGACTTTTGCGGCAACAGATGCGTCAGAATTTCTGATGCATCTGTCAATCCTGGCGCCAGTTAGTCGCCGTATTGTAAATTCGATGCATCCATGGTGGCGCAAGGGTTTCACACGCCGGGACAGGGAAACTGATGCATCTCTGCTCTAACGCGTCAGCTTCTTGTAAATCTGTCCCCATGTTTAGTGATAACTGTAAGGTATTTTTAGATAAAATCACAGCAGTATGTGAATGAAAAGAAACAGCAATGTTCAAAAGATATGGAAGTCATTGAACAAGAAAGGGAAGGGCACAAAATAACATAAAAAATAAGAGCCCATTATCAAATCGAACCTAGATACACAATTACTGGGCTGCATGTCTGAGTCAAATGCAAAGGACCTATAGAATATTAGAGAGGGAAGGAGGGAAAATCGGACTAGTGGAACAACTAATGCCTCAACATATAAACCCAAATGGAGAGTAGTACTTTAAAAGGTCACAGCCACACATACATAAGTTGAAAGTGCATTACAATGGAGATTATAGTAAACACAAAAGTAGGCAACTGTACATGCTGAATGTCCCGAGATCCCATATCCAAACTAGGGAAGATAATGATTCCCTCATAAACAATATTCCAGAAGATATTATTTCAGTATCACAATGAACAAGTTTAACTGGCCAGTCAGGATATATCAGACTGATGCTTGCAAGCGAAGCATTAACAAATGAACTGATTGTGTTGGACCAGGGGCGCAACTAGACCCGAACTTTGATGGGGGCTAGTAATAAACAGTGTTGGTGGGACCACCATTTCGCACACTGGGGGCCGAGACACTATTAGAATACACATTTGGAAGGCCAATAGGTCCAGGTTTAATGCACAAACACATGGAAAATGAATATGTCTATGCCTGTTATTTCCTGCAATTAAAGCCAGATCTTTTGTCTTCGCTAATACATTCCTCTTAGACACCGATCAGTGCTGGAGCCCAGAGATTGTCCACCAGATCCGTGAGCATCGGATGTTGCCACATAATTTCCAAAATATGCAGATTTCACCGAAATTGTTGTTTCCACCTCAAACGGATGAAAATATTCCAGCCAGAAAAAAAGTGCCATTTATTTTGCATTTTTTGTCATATAATTTTGATAAACTTGGTCCTTCCTCCAAGCTGCATAATCCTAGTAGTTTGGACAATGTAAAACATTTGCACAGTGGTGACAAAATCTGTATTTCACACAAAACCAAGAAATATTTTCCATAAATCAAGGTTCCTTAAAATATATGGGTCTAATGCCACTGCTTTTTGTGCAATAAAAGCACCAAAACATGTAATATATGCATTTTTACTTGCAGATGCAGTGACATTGTACCCATTAGTGAGGAGCAGAGATCATGGTGGGGATGAATATTTTTTAATGCAGTATTTTCTGTCACATAAGGTAGTGTTTAAATGGTTGAGGATTGATTTTTCAGTTTTTGGACCTGCAATACATCTTTAAAATGGCTAAACACTGCTGTGAGAAATGAGGCTATATTGTAAATTACAACTCTACAGCCAGTTCCCATTTGGTTAGCTTTAAATTAATTTTTTTATAAACACACACACACACCTAAGCCAAACTTGCACTCTGTCACTGTTTCTTTCTCTCCAAATGAATGAAGGTTAGATAAAGATGCACAGATTTAAATGTGCATGCTGCATCAGAAAATAATCAAGGGAAGTAGTGTTGGCAGCCATATTAGTGAAAGAGCTGAAGCCATATCAAAATTATATTTATTCTTGTTATGGTGAGCATCGACAGCATAAGACACAACAGCAGGATTTGCCTGATCTAGACAGGAAGCCTGTGAGTAGACCCATGCATGTGGGAAAGTGTGTGCATGCCCATAATCCTGCTGCAGTGCTCTCAAAGGGCTCCTGTAGCTCCAGCGAGTGTATAAGGCCTACACCTTTCGCCAGTGCGGAGCTCATGTTCCTTCACCTGAACAGATGCCTGGTGCTTTCTCACTGGAAGATGGAAGGTACAGCTAGCAGTATAGGGGAGTACTCAGCGCTTTTGTCCACTGAGGACACCATGATTGGAGTCCTTCCCTTTGTTTCTGGTGCCACCAAGCCTTATATTAACGAATAGCCCACATGCACTAACAGAGGCTCCTGCACGAAATCCCTCTTGTTACACCCTTGAAGTTGACCTTCCCTCACAAGCTTTATGCTTTAATTCTCTATCCACTCACTTTGGGGTTTGCCTGATTCAACCATACTAGGGAAGTGGATATATAAATCTCCAAACTCCTTCAGTATATGAAGGGTTTACGTTTGAGGTTCCATGTGAAACACAATTTCAAAATGGACTAGTCCACCTTTTACAATTCTAAACCATAGCTGCCAAGTAAATTTTCCACATGTGGAACTCTTTCACTCCGACCCAGTGCTTAATTGACTAAAAACAATGTGTGCTGGTGACCAAAATGTTTCTTTGGAGATTGGTATTAGCACCATCCACAAACAGCACTGCCCAGTAACACAGTGAACGGCTGACTTTTTATGAAAGGAGCAAAAGGAATGGGAGAAATATGCTTCAAAGTTTGCTCTGTTCAACATGATACTCTTGCTTCCATACCCTCAAAATGCTCAATATAATCTTCAAATGGCTCCCAGTCACCACATGCAGAATGCTCACCCAGGCCCTTATTACCAGCACACTCTGTTGGAATCACTGTCTAACTGATAGGAGACTTTAGGCCATACCAAACCCAGCGGCCAGACTCACAATTAGGCTTTCCCCCATGTTCTCATCACACAGCCCAACAAAGACCGCCACTGCCCCATCCACGAATCTACATGCAAAACCTAACAGACACTTCTGTTGAGCCAGAACCCTGCTCGCACACATCCCCCAAATACAAAACACCAGAGTCAGTCGTAGTGCTTTCCCCTACCTCGTGCCCAAAGCCTGGAACGACCTGCCCCTTCATTTGAGTTGCCTCCTCAGTACTGGAGCTCCACAAGAAACTGAAAACATGGCTCTTCACCTGGACAAGTCCCAGTCACAGCTTTCTCAGCCCCAGGATACACTCCAGAGTGAGCTGTGCACTTCACAAATACTCTTAGCATAACATAACATAAAGGTTGCCCTAGCATTATTTCTGTGGTGTTGTTCATACATCTCTCAATCTGGTATCTCCTGTGTCACACTCCATCTCGGTTCTTTGCCATCTCAGACACAATCAATTCATTTCTTTTTCACATCTCTGTCCATATTTGCACACATGCTCTTTCACTACTATCTACCTTGTCTTTTCCTCTCTCTCTCTCTCTTTCTCTCTCTCTCTCCCTATCTCTCTCTCTCTCTATCTCTCTTTCTCTCTCAATCACTTCTCTCAACCCCTCCTCTCTCACTGTCATCCTCCCTTCTACTTTCTCCTCCTCACTCCCTATAAGGAAGATTTACCTGGGTGAGAGATGTGAAACTGCCACAGACTATTAGCTTGTCCTGGTTTCTCAGTTCCCACAGAGCCTCTGGTTTTATGTTATATGAATGATTGCTGAAATAGCTCAACTCTGGCTGCAAACTGGCTCACCTCAATCTATGTCTGCGCAGAGACTCACCACTGTCTGCAATGAAGCTCAGCTACATACACAGAAGAGCTCAGCTCTGTCTGCCCAGTGTGGCAGTGCTAGGTATGCAGGAACTCTGCTCCAGCTCCATGAAAGAAATTACGTATGGGTAGGCGATCTCCGCTCTATTTGTGCAGGGGTTCAGCACTATTTATGCAGGGACTTGGCTGCATCTGGGCTAAAGCTTAGCTCTATCTGCAGATGAGTGAGTTCAGCTCTACAAGATGATGAGGTCTGTTTGTGGCAGAGCTCCACTCTCTCACTCTCGCTGTATGCAGAACAACCAACATTTCTCTGTGGAATTTAAAACTTCTAATTGTTCAGTCTATCTCTAGAAGAACAACCAACTTCCTCTCCTTAATAGAATAGGCACTAGAATGAGCTTCTTGATATCAAGCAGACTTTACCCTTTTAAATGGTGATTTTTTTTTGTTTGACTTTGCGTTGCAAGAGTTTGGACACATGGTGCGGATCTCTATTTACCCTGTCTTCTTATCCACTCTCAATGGCACACAGTCTTCCTTCCCAGAGTGCAATTTGTTGTGAACATCTTCTTGATGTTAATTGCTGTTATATCATTTTTGTATGTGTTTTTGGTCTACATTTGTAATGAGGAAATTTAAAAAGAGCAGGGATGATCAGGCTGAGGCAAGGTTAAATATGAAACGAGACAAAGGTGAAATGTATGGGGTGGAAATGGCCAGGTTGAGAAAAATGAAAAGGGAGGATGACAGGGGGACAGGAGAGAAGCCTGTGACATGTGAAGAGAGTAACAAGAGGGACATAGGGCAGGACAGACAGTGCTGAGGTCCAGGTGACTATCTATAGGCAATGCAATAGAAATTAAACTGCACTGTCACATTTGGGAAGGAAAGAGTGTGCCTGAGCAGAAAAGCAAAGCTAAAAAAAAAACTAAAATTTGAACTCTTGTCTCTGAGTACCAAGTTGGAGATTTTAACCAGGTGGACTCTGAAAAGAGGGTAGTCAGGTGGACCATGCCTCTGAAGTAGGTGTGTTAACCCATGGGTCTACACTTACTTGTTTGGATCCTTTGAAATGTGAATCTTGGATTTGGAGCAGGCACCATTATCCCTTTGGCTCAAGGTTTTCCAACCACCAACTTCCACTTACAGAGACGATAAGAATAATCAAGAGGTAGAAAACACATGGGCAGAGCAATCTGGGGAAACCCATGCTGCTGTGGAAGAAAGCTTTGGTGGGGGAAATGCCAGGTTCTGTCTACTCACAGTGTCATTCTGATCTCCCACTTCAGTCTATTGTCTGTCCACCAAACAAAAAAAGGGCAAGAGGCACACAAGCACCTTCTGAGAGGTGGGCTTTTGTATGTCTGAGGGGTGAAGTTAAACTATGATCCCCTAATACAGACACAATCCATTTTATTTAGCAGACATACTGCACATGCGTCAGTCAGCACAGTATATCTGCTAAAATGGGGCTATCAGAGTGCACATCAGTGCATCCCTGAAGCCAATGAAAAGCCACAAATTGCAGAAGGGGAGGATCCCCAGTACTATCACAGCTTCTTATAGGCCTGTGCTTCCAGTCCTCTGAACAGGGCCACTGGAAATATATGATTGTGCGGCTGTGGCATTTTTTGCATAATTATGGTTTTGCTGCATTTTCCACATAATACATAATCTGCTCCATAATCTCCAGATTTTATTAAAAACATTTTTTGTTTCGAGCTCAAACGGTTAACAATTTACTAAAAACACAGCAACATCTGTTGCTGTGTAGCAGAAGTACCTTTGCAAAGGTTGAGTGGTCACCTTTCTGATGCTTATTGCTATATCTAGGTGTTAAAGTGGTACCAATGAGGTGTAACCTATAAGCAGAAAGTATGAACAAGTGTAAAAATGAGAAAATAATGAAATTATACTATTACAGAATGTGCTGCATCATGCCACATAATTTGCCTTTTCTTGCTGCATAATTTAGTCAATTCTGCCACATAATTTGGCCCCTCCTCTGATTCTTATTCCAGTGGCCCTGCCTATAAAGAAGTTGGCAGGGATATTGAGGTTGGGCTTCCGCTTTTCAATCCTGCCCTTGCTGCTCATTCTGGCTCCTCATTGGGCATCATGGCTTGCTGGTTCCTACTCCCAGCACCAGATTCCTGCTTTGCTGCTGCCATGGAGCCTCCAAGTTGGCAGCTAAGTAAGCCAAGTAAGTACAACAAAAATGTATTTTCTCAATGCGTTTGTGTATGTGTTTGTGAGGGTGTTTGTGAATGATTAAGAGTGAATGGCATTGAGTGAAAGTGTGTGTGTTTGAAACTGTGTCAATGAGAAGGTATGTGAGAATCAGAGTTTGGGAATGTGCATAAATAAGTGAAAGTGAGTACAAGGGAGTGAGTAAAGGAGTATGAGTGTGTTAGAATGTGGTATTAATTGGAGGTTGTGAGAGGAAGTGGAAATGAATCGTGGGTGTAGCTTTCAATGATGCAGCAGAGTGCAGTTGCACAAGGGCCCAAAGTTGTGAGAGTGTGTAAGTGTGTTAGTAAATTGGAATGAGAATCAGTGAGTATGGGTATGTTTGTGTGTGAATAACAGTGAGTGGGAGTGAGTATGAGTGAGAATGAGCAAGTGAGAGAATGTGGCTATGAGTGCATGAGGGAAAAAAGACTAAGGCCCAGATTATCAAAAGTTTCACATAACGCAGCACAGTACCCAAAGTTGCTGCATTGCATGAGAGGGAGAGAGTAGGAAAGTACCACATCTACAAAGATATGGGACCATCCTGCTCTCTCCCTAGTGTTGACACACAATTTGGCTACTGAGTGCCACACATACACCTTTGCGCCATAGTGCAAAGGTGTCTGCGTGAGTCTAGCATAGGTTTGGTACTGGAAGGGTGACCTTCCGGTACAAAGCACTATGCTTTAACTAACTTTAAATCTTTTCCTACTTCGGATTTGTGCTGTACAGTCCAGTACACATGCAAAGTGAGAAAAGTTAGGAGAATTAAAAGTATTTCTTCATTTCAATGCCTGCTTTCAAGCGATGTTTATATTTCGCAAAACACTGTATTATTGTTAGTAGATAAGGTTTTACGTAAAAAAACATGAGTGGTTGCATGGTAACGCCCGTGTATGACCCATGGAATGTCCCCTTGGTTCAGAAAAACACGAAGAAGCAATTTGCAAAGCTTTGCGCTACTTTCAGGCAACTTTCCAGGAGGCCTGGGCGGAGTTTGCGGAGTTCTACTCTGGGGAACTCTGCAAAGTGCTGCAAAAACTCAGCCGCGCTCCACGGAGTTCCACCAGGGCAGAGTCTATTAAGTTGTGCTGCGCGCACTGATTTTAAGTGCCGGGAGTTTGTCCCACGCTGTAATATCAGTGCGAATGGCACTCTGCATCATGCTGAAGAGCGCTGCTGCTTTCTCCCACTCGAGTAGACATTCTACTCAAGTGGCAGCTTCCTCAATGTGAGCAGCAGATTTCTAAACCTGAGCGGTAATGACCTGCAGTGACTGCCCGCATTGAGAAATTTCGCCATGGGGACGTCTAGCGTGCGATTTTTGAACTTGCAAACTTAATTTTGGTGAACCACACAAGAGAAAAACTTTGCTCCGCCTCACTTCACAGAGCTTTGCAGAACGAGAGTGCGGAGTGGGAAAAAACTCGCCGGTAGAGCGGAATTCTTCGCCCACCCCTACTTTCCAGTGTAAAACAGGTTTTGCTCTGGAAAGTAAATTACAAAAACATTTTTTGCAGGTTGGCATCAGTTTTGTGATGCAAATCCAGTGCAAAATGGTTGTTAATCTGGGTCTAAATGTGAGCGAGAATGAGTGTGAGTGAGGCATTTCTTTTTTTTTTAAATGGGCTAAACTCCTGGGTGGTAATACACCCTACCACTTTCAAAGATCCCCTGCTGCCACTGATGCCAATACTAACTGACGAGATGTGGTCTGACGACCTAAACAGCCAACTTTGGAACTGGGGAATGAGGTTTGAATCACAGTATCAGCTCAATATCCTGTGACCCTGGTAACAGGCTCATGTCTTTAACACGCTCACAGCTCATGGACAGGCCAATAAGGGCAATACCCTCCGATCTCACGGAATTCACTAACGCCATACTCACAATCATTGACAATGCCCTAGAACTACTGGGTCGAAAGCTACAGCTGCCCCACAAATTTGTATTCTGTAGGTTGGGTCACCATGATATGGAGCCCCAGAAAGAGGTGTTGTTTTGCTTGGAAGCCATTGAGGTACAGCCCACATATGGGGTACTTCTGGCCACTGACCAAGCGATTCAATGTGGGCATGCATCATCTTAGTTATGCCTGGTCTATGCATGTGGGAGGTAATCAATGGCCAGCTGCTCAGTAAGTGTCCTGGGGCATCAGAATACCCAATTACGGTTAGGATGGAGCTGCAGAATAGGGCCCCATTGCCCGTGGCAGTATTAGCAACGTTGCAGTAGTAAGACCTGTCAGCAGTACCACCACAGCTGTGGGCCAGGGGACCCTATGACATGGGGCTCATCAATACTGTTCAACCAGTAAAGATAATCCTGCAAGAAGGGGCCATGCTACCCCGGGTATGCCAGTACCCGCTCTCCAAAGAAGCCGATGAGGGCATAGCACCAGCAATTCAAGCACCAATTGATCAGGAGGTCCTCCACCTGGGGGTCTCCCCCTGTAATACACTGATTTTCCCGGTCAAAAAGAGTAAGGACCTGGCACCTGGTATGGGACTTGCGCCCCTTCTATGACATCATGGTTCCAGAATTGCCTGTAGTGCCAGACCCCTCCATCATATTGACAAACATACCCACAGAAGCCTGCTATTTTTCCATGAAAGATATAAAGAATGCATTCTTTAGCATTTTGCTATACCCCAACAGTCAGTACTTGACTATGTTCACATTCTGAGAAATGTATCTGCTGTACCGGACACTGCTGCAAGGGCACTGTGAGTCCCCCAGTATCTTCAATAGAATTCTGAGGAAGGATCTTACCAACTTCTAATCGAACAGCACTCTGATTCAGTATGCTGATGAAATCTTGATACGCAGTCCCTCTGAGGACCTATGTCTCCAGGGCACAATAGCTCTCCTGACTGCACTTGCCGAGAGAGGATACAAAGTGGAGAAAGGGAAGTATCACCATGTACAAGAGGAGGTTAGCTATTTGGGCCAGCTAATCTCTGCAGCTGGGTGGTGGATCACACTGGAATGTGCAGATTCTATCAGGGATATGCCACCCCCAAAATCAAAAATGGGTACGCAAAAGTTTTTAGAATTATGCAACTATGTGACAGGTAGACTTGGACAACAGTGCGCTTATTGCCCCCTTACATGAAGCCATGAAAGAGTCACCAGGAACTAGCTTGGACACCCGAGAATCAAGAGGCTTTTAACAAGCTCAAAACAGAAATGACACATGCCCCCGTGCTAGGGACATCCGAATATAAGGAGGAATTTATCGTATTCAGCCACAGCGAAGGGGCGAGTCATGTCGGCCATCATAGCACAAAAGTCTCTCTGGGTCACAAACCCCTTCGGTACTACAGTGGGCTCCTGGGCTCAGTCATGCAGGGTCATTTCCCATGTGAGCAGGCACTAGCCACAGCAGCCTTTGCCATCAACAAAAGCACCCCATTGTAATGCGGACACCGCTGACACTGTATGCTGAGCATTTAGTGTTTGCCTTCCTCCAAAAGAGCAAAAGCACACTGACTATGCAACGGGTTTCAGGGTATGAGCTAATGCTCTCCAGGACTTCTCTAAAAATAGTACATTGTCACCTAGTGAACCCAGCCACCTTCCTAGCCCACGAGATCCAGGAGGAGGAGGAGGAGATCAATGACTGTGCCACATACACCCCTGAAAGGATTAGTCAGGCAGAGGGGGATCCCATCTTATACAGTGAAGCAGTGTTCATCGACAGATCCTCCACCATAGACCTAGTGATAGGTATAAGACACACAGGGGCAGCAGTAATAGTGGCTCGCTGCCACGCACCCTCAGGGACACTGCACATAACAGCGCAGCTAACTCTCCTCCTCCAACTCTCAGCGCTGGAGCAGACAGCATTAATTGAAGACCTCACCCAAAGCTTGGGAAAGAATGTAACCATCTACTCATATTCTACTTATGTCACCACCATGGTGCACTTTAGCATTGGGAGGTGGAGATGGCAGGGGTTTCTCAAATCAGACAGCAGCCCTGTTGTCCACAGGGACCTCCTAGAGCTACTGATTGATGCACTGACACTGCCTGAACATGCGGCCATGGTAAAATGCGTCACTCACACTGGGGGCACAGACTTCATATCTCAGAGGAATGTGTTGGTGGCCCAAATTGTGAAAAAGGGCAGCTTACGGTATGATCAAAAATAGCACACGTTCTCCCTTTACAGCAGACACCAGAAATAGAGCTACCACAAGACAAGCCATATACAAAGACACCAGGGCTATACTTGAGGGAGTTACAGGAAACATCATTGCCCGACAAAAGAGAACGTTGGTTAGCCAGGGACTGCATACAAACTGCACATGACCTTATATACCTTATAGACCTTATATACCGACACACACCCACAGGGAAACTCATCATGCCACAGAGCTTAGTCAACATAGCCTTACCCCAATAGCACTTACCAACACACACAGCAAAAGACAACATGATAGTAGAAATCCAGAGTGACTGGTTCATCCCTAACCTTACCGAAGCAGTAACCATGTATTTAAACGGATGAACCATCTGTCAAATGTACTCACCCAAACCTACACTCAAGGATGCGTCATCGACTATCCCCAGACCGACGGGGTCCTTTTAGGCGCTACACATTGTCTTTATCGATATGATTGACCGATGTGCCAACTATCAATACCTAGTCGTAGTGGTCCGCCCGTATTCCAGCTGGATCGAAGTTGGCCCTTGCGTTCACTGGGACGCCAAGGCAGTGATGATGTTGCTTGTCCGGGAAGTAATACCTAGGTGGGGGATACCAGACGTCATCGAATCAGACATCGGAAGGCACTTGGTCAACTCTATGTTCAATCACATCTGTACCCTTTTAGGTATAAGACACAAACTAGCTTCAGTATATCACCCCCAAAGCAATGGCATCATTGAGAGACTCAAAGGATTGTAAAAAAAATTTTTTATTAAAGTATGTGCCAGTCTTGATAAAAAGTGGCTCGATTGTCTGCCCCTAGCCTTGTTCGCATTACCGAATGTACCCAGCAGTGATCACCATCTCACACCATAACAAATTTTAACCGGTAGACTGATGGGAACCCCCATCCCAAAAACACAGACCAAATTAAGCACTGAGACGAGCTCACAGGCACTAGGGGACGAGTTGCCATCAGAACTCTAAGTGCACCACCATCAAGCTACCATATCAGACACCTCAGCCTGGGTAGGAAGTGTATCTCTGCAAGGAAATGGAAGCAGGCCAAGTTTGAGGGACTCTACAGAGTCACTTTTGCAACACCTACTGCCCTCAAGGTGGAGGGAAGAGAGGCTTGGGTCCACCTCATCGACGTGCGGCTAAAACGTTCTACGGCAAACGCCCCATGAACTGTTGTATGCCAGACTCTTTCAAACTTTCCCAAAATAAAAAAATCTCCCAAATCATCGGAGGACCACAGACATCTTTCCTGGATCAATGCCCAAGATATGCAATGTTCTACAAGTTATGTATTGTTGTACAATTGTATACCCTCTGTCTACTGTGGGTGTGGCCACATCCACATGTTGCCAAAGACCTGCCTAGTCAAATGAGGTCCACCCTGACATTTGCACAGTGCTGAGTAGGGCCCTCTCCCATGTCACCTATAATTACACTGAATAAAACACTAGTATTACACACGAACTACACAGCACACTCCTACACAACACATGGTATGACCACTGTGGATGCCCAGACATCAGCCAGGTCATGTTTCATCTGCTCATTGATGTCACATGCAGTAGGTGCAGACAGGCTGTCATATGGCCGTTAGGGTCATTGTCGACATTGCTAAGTTAGCATGACCTCTGCTGCCATGATGCTGCTTTTTGCGCTTGTTACTACATGACTTTATTTTGCAAGACTCTGTTTGTGACTGTCACATGAGAACCGTCTGCTTTCTGCATTCTCTGCCTGTTCCTGGAGTTTAGTCTGAACACGGTGTGCAAGGTCGATAAACAATGCCCCTTGTTATTCTGTTCTGGTCAGTCCCTCGTGCTTTGATATTATGGGGATGCATGTGGGCTTAACACACACTTGGAGAGGGACCTTTCCAGGGAGAAGAGCTACGCTGTTCCTATGATGTAAAAATACCATCTAGGCACTAAGGTATGGCGTCTGCTGACAAAACCCAGAGATCTTCTTTTATATAATAAAACTTCTTCTTACCAAGGGGAGGGTGGTTAGGCCTTATAGTCCTTTATCCACTGTCTGTATGTGATGACTTCCCCCTTTGTAATCTATGGTCTTGGGACAATGCTAACTGTTTTAGGTTTATGCGTTTTGCTGCTGGTGGTGGCTCGTATACTGCATTATAGAGCACTATAGTTAAAATAAACATTTTGAACTATAACAGTGACTCTGTCAATTCTTATTGTGGACAGGTACGAGTGAGTGAGCGAAAGGTTACGTCTTGCTACCGCGATTCCTGAGAGAGTCAGGAGTGTTGTGTTCTGGGTTGTCTAATCATTTGTAGCTTTGTGATTATGTAGGAGAATGAATGAGACACTATAGCTAGTCGGTTTTGGGATTTTGGGTACCGAGGCGGTAGGAAGGCTCAGCCCCTACACACCGAGGTCCTGTTTTCCTGCGCATAGTTCTGTGCATAATCCCCGCAACAAGGCTTTACTTATCCAGCGAGAAAGCCCCAGAAAAAGCAAAATGCCTTCTCCACCTGTACTTGTGTAGGATTAGGGCCAAGATACAACCCAACAGAGTAGAACCCCAAAGGGTAGTAGTGAAGGTGACCCATTATGAGACCAATCCCACAGCACTGTACCTCTTCACCGATCTTAGTGAGATTCAAACAGAGCTAGATAGGATGCACAGGTGGGGCACTATAGGGTAGGATACTGTTTGGCCCTGAGACTTTCCAGAAAAAAGATTCTTGGAGGTAGCAAAGCCACCGCACCAGTGCACAAACACATCCTCTCCCACTTCTGTGGGGGTCCCAGGGTGGTTCTTAAAGGGTCTGGTGCAGTCGTCTTTAATAACAAATGGATGCTGGACATAGAGTTCCAGTGTAGGGCCATCTACCTTGATGATATGAAGGGAAATGAGTCTCGTAGGGGTGGGTTGAATACTAGCATAGATAACCCCTGTTAGGAAATATGGGAGACTAAGTTAGATTGGTACATGTGATTGGAAGGGAAGGCGCAACCCCTAATTGTATGGAAACTAAGTTATTCTTGCATTTCAGTGGTAAAGGAACAATTCCACTCTGCACTAAAGAGAACTGTGCCACAATACTGCACGTACCAGACATGCAATGGGGCACCTCCACGCCGATGGATACCTACTGGCAGTGTGGTGAATTCGCCTACACCCAGCTTGTTCCCGGATGGCGAGGCCTGTGCTCCCTGGTCACCATACCTTGGTCATTTCTGTAGAAGATCTGTCAGAGTTGTACTAAAATCTGTTACAGAAGAAAACAACTCTATTGCATCAGGCTCAAGAAAAAAGAACTGCTGATTATATTGGCTGGGCTCAGTTCAAGGACATTCCAAAATAATTCAGACTGTTTTCTGACACACAAGTCAATGCAGGAAGGTCCATACCCTTCTTCACTGTGCAAACAAACGCAAACACCCACTGGTTCAAATAACCAGAAGGGAAACGATGAAAATAATGAACAATACTGAGCCCAGCCTTAATGCACTCAAGGAAGAACTAATAGTCATCCACCTCATGGTGATGCAACATTGGTATGTGTTGGATTTGATGACTGCAATTGAGGTAGGGGTGTGTGCCAAGATTGGTGTGTTCTGCTGCTCGTTCATTCCAGGCAATGACATGAACAATTGGACTCTGACTCTTACCATCCAAGCACTGCATCATTTACAAACCGACATGCGTATGGAGGGAGGGGCTCCTGAGTAGGACTGGTACATCAGTTGGTTCTCCTGGCTCCCCCGGTGGGTGACAGGACTGTGCATATCATCACTGCCTAGTCTCATTTTTGTACTGTTCTTGTGCGATTTCCCACTGGGATTTCCTGCTGTTAAAACGCAGTCCTTAAATTGTGTAGAATACATGTAACTACTGACGTAGTAATAGTTAAAACTGACAAGCCCCTAACAATGTGACTTTCATGAAGTATGGGACAGATGATGTAGTTGAAATTTCAACTGGAGGGGGAATGTTAATATTGATGTAGATGTATGCAATGATGCGTGTAT
Organism: Calotriton arnoldi; assembly: GCA_963921515.1. Taxonomy (NCBI): domain Eukaryota; kingdom Metazoa; phylum Chordata; class Amphibia; order Caudata; family Salamandridae; genus Calotriton; species Calotriton arnoldi. The sequence goes on from CAWUFW010004704.1 coordinate 497,322, forward strand.
GTACAAAAACTAAATCGAATCACTGTTGTTGAAGTCCCCCGATATGACCTCTCCATCAACCCCAAGTCAGAGATAAGTACCAGTAGAACAAACATGCGAACAGGAAAAACCCAGATTAGTCCCACAGATAGGCAGCGACACCACAATGGTCGCAGGAGATTGGCCCCCATAAATCACACATGACCTGAGGGGCACGCAATCCCAAAACATCATAAATTTAGATGCCACATTAAGTTAGGAACACTCAGCCATTCAGAACACAGCACACACAGTGATCATGCGCTCCTCATACCGGACATCTGGACACATTACCCACTGGCCCTCATTGCATACATGCAAGGTTGAGACCCACCTGCATTCGTCATCAGGTGGGAGTAATTTATGGTTTCATGACTAGGCCCACATTCCAATCCTGAAACAGGATCTATGAATTGTTTTATGATGTTTTAAGAAATGTATTAAAAGACGTTCAGAATGATTGTACCTTGAGTCAGTCCTCAGACCTGTTTCTGTATGCTGCACTCCTGGCCGTAGTGTTTGATTAAATCAACTGTTCCTGTTTTGCCAAACGCCTCTTGTCGTTGTTTTTTCAAGGTACATTCATATTCGAGCAACACATTATTGTTGAAAATGGCCTTTTCTGCAGAGCCACACCCAAACCTTTTGCCTTTCCCCTCCCTTTTTTGCTCTATTCATTTTTGTTGGCCATTGGACTATGGGCAGCTTACCATTGGTAACCAGTGATAAAGTGCATGTGCTCTCTGCTTTAAACATGGTAACACTGGCTTATCCACAATTGGCATATTTAATTTACTTAAGTCCCTAGAAAAGTACACTACATGTGCCCAGGGCCTATACATTAAATGCTACTAGTGGGCCTGCAGTACTGGTTTGGTTTGGTTTAATTTATTTGCATAGTTACCAAAAACCATTGTAATACAAAAAATCAATTCAAAAAATCATTAATACACATAGTGATAAAATTACACTGCACGTTCATATCTGCTAAAATAAAAAAAGTCAGTTGCGGGTTCTAGATGCTAAGAAATAACTCTTCATAAAACATTCTATTGATATTTCAGTACAGGTAGAGGCGGCTACATTGTCTAGTTCCACCCCTCCCGCCTAATTCCAGGAAACATTTTAAAGTGCTGATCTTGTATTTCATCTCGGCATGATTTGCTCAAGCTAGGCCGAGTTTTTCAGGGTCTGCAGTACTGGTTGTGCCACCCACTTCAGTAGCCCTTTTAGAAATGTCTCAGTCCTGCTATTGCAGAGCCTGTGAGTGCAGTTTTAAACTGCCATGTCGACCTGGCAAGTTAACCCTCTTACCAGGCTCAAACCTTCCTTTTTAATACATATAAGTCACCCCTGCGGAAGGCCCTAGACACCCCAAGGGCAGGGTGAAGTGTACTTAAAACTAGGACATGGACTTTTAAGTTGTGCATGCCCTAGTAGTAAAGACTCTTAAATTCATTTTTCAATACTGCAAGGCCTGTCTTTCCCATAGTTTAACATTGGGATTACCATATATATTACTTCTTATGAGTATCATTTCCGATTGGGAAGAGATGGGACCTCCCATGTTTGATGTCTCTGGAATCACAATTTAAAATCCCAACTTATGGTGAAGTTAGATTTTAAATTGTAATTCTGAAAATGCCACTTTTAGAAAGTTGGCATTTTCTTTCTTTAGACATTTGGTGCCTTCTGCCTGTCTTTAAAAACACATCTGAGGTGAGTGACAGCTGGACTTTGTGCATTCCCTCTCGACAGCTATACACAAAGGGAGATTAAGTGTGACTGATGGGCCAGCCACATCCTGATGGGTCATCCTGGGCAGGTTGGGAGGGAGCAGCTGGCACTTACACCTGAATAGGCTGTGTCCTGTCCCCACACAAAGGGCTTCATACCCACTTGTAGTGAGTCTGGAGCAAGGGAAGGAAGGGAAGGATTCTGTGATCTTTAAACGCATCTCTTTGAAGTCTCCCCCACTTCAAAAAGACAACTGGGTATAAGTACTGTACCTCAGATACAACCACAACTCGAACACTTCTGGATCTGTTGATAGAAAAAGGACTGCTGTGCTGCTCCAAGGACTGCCAATTTGCTGGACTACTACTCTGCTAGACCCTGGCTCTGCTGCGCTGACCTGATGCCTGGTGCCCTCTTGCCTAGGAGTGAGAAGGACTGTACCTGCATCTCTCCAATCCAGAACCAGAATGACACCAAGGGCTTGCCTCCTGTTAGAAGTAAAGGGACATCGAAGTCTTCCAACCCATCTTCTACAGCACCTGTACTCTGCCATCTGAGAGTCTTGGCATGCCAAGTGGTGCCAATCTAGTCCTGGACCCTTGAAAGTGGGTATATAGTGCTGCAACTACCAAAATCCATGCATCGCCATCGTTGCACAGCTCAGAACCGGTGCATCTCCCTCAATGCACCGCAGCTGCTGCAAGGACCAAGGACATTGCATTCCCGACTATTCGGCACATCTCCTCCAGTTCCCGATGCATCCTCGACTTGTGTGGCTAGACAATGATGCATCATCTAAATCTCGTGGTTCGACGATGACGCATCTCTAACTTGTGTGGCTCAGAACTGATGCATCACCTACATCTGAAGGGATCAACTAAGAGGCACTGCCTCTTGTACTCCACACATCAGGCGGCCCTCGCCGATGACTCAACAAGGCACTTTGTGGTGGGACAAGCCTGGTCCCTGTATCCGATCAGTGCTCCCTCGCAGTTGGCCTGAACCTTTGGATTTGCCCTGATCTAGCGTGACCAGATAGCCCCTTTTGGGGCTTCAGGCTTCTAAGTACTACATTTCAGTTTAATCTTTAAAAAATAATAACTCTGGGTATACTTATTGGATTTTAGTCGTTTTGCTGTTGTTTTGTTAATTAAATTAGGCACTAAGTGTGGCATCTTTTTGTGTGTGTGGTGTTTTCATTGTTTTACTGGTTTGAAGTGTTGCGCAAATACTTTACACATTGCCTCTTAAGTTAATCCTGACTGCTCTGTGCCGAGCTACCTGATGGTGAGCACAGGTTCATTTATGGTGTGTATCTGACTTACCATGACTAGAATTGTGGTTCCTGCTTGGACAGGGTGCACACCTCTGCCAACCAGAAACCCAATTTCTAACATTGGTGATCAGCTGGGAGGACAGTACTTGTGTTTGTGCAGTGCTATATTGTGACTGGCGTACACAACTATTCCACAACTAAGACCATTAACTTCGATTAGAGAGATTTAAATTCTCCTGCTTCTCTCAATTGGTCATTTTTCTAAATTCTTTCTCCTTCATACACTTGGAAGGAGAAGGAGAAAGAGGAGAAGAAAAATGAATGGGGAGATAATGGGATTCTGCAGATAGGGAGCCCCCTGATGGATACAATGCAGGTAGCAGTGTTGCCTCCTAAACTGTGTCTCCTGGAAAGTTAAAGGACAGATAGACTGAGCGGGACCTGAGGCTGCAGCTGGCTCAGCTTGCTGCAGAGGAGAAAAGAGCTGAGGCTGACAAAGCCCTGGCATAGGAGAGGAGGGCTGAGGCTGAGACAGCCTTAGCCAGAGAAAAACCTGCCATGGAGGCAGCTGAAAGACCTTGCTGGCTCATGAACTGGGTCTCAAGGAGCTGGACTTAAAAGTTAAGCAGCTGGTGGAGTCTAGCAGAAATGGTGGCAGAAATACTACTGTGTCCAGTGGTGAAGAAAGGATCCACATACCCATAGACTTGGTGCCTGATTTCAATGAGGGGGATGACATAGATATGTGGTTTGAGGCATATGATGTTACTCTAGAGATGCACAGGATCCCTGAGGAGGATTGGGGAGCTGACCTATGGAGGTGTTAGACCCAGTGGTTTCGGGCTGACTGAGACGCATCAAAGCCAATCAGAATCCACCGTTCCAAATAGGATGAATATGATACACTTTTTTGATAAGCTTTGCTCACTTTCTGGTAGCTTGGTACCGAGCAGTCAGGCTTATCCTCAGGACTCAAGTGTAACACACTGCCTTTGCCACAAAAACACTGCACACCTTATGTATAAAAACACTTGTCTTTGTATTGCACACCCACACTGAAACCAAAACGAGATACACATTGCATATACACTTTCCCTTTGCAAAAAGGTCGAACAGTCAGCAGCTTCTGACTAAGTCTCGTGACCCAGCCCCTCAGTCCTTCAACTCCACCAGCAAATGATACACGTGGCCCTAGCTGGTGCCCTGTTGACTAAACGGTTGGATCTACGTAACATGGAAAAAAACAGTTACTTAGTTTTGTCCAAACGGATTAGACCTCCAGGCACTCTACGGCACCTGCATGAGTGCAGGAACGTTGTCCTCCCCATAGACAAATCAGCATCTCAACGTGCCTGCAGCTCTTGCTCCAGAAGTCTTTCCACTTTGGAGCTCAGTCAGAAATCTTTATTTCGGTAAGAATACCATAAAAGATACAAACAATCATGACGGAGGTCATACTTTCAAATTTGAATGCAACATACAAGTAAACGTTAAAAGAAATACAATAAAAAAATAAAAAATAAAAAAATTGACAAGACAACAACAACATACACAGCATACCTAGACAACAATTAGCGCATAGTTCATGACTTTTGGTGCCACAGACAAACCAGAGGATGCAATATGAAGTAAGTGGGATCCTTTAAGTGCAAATGCGCTCATGAAATTTTGTACAGTGGTCATAGCCTAAGTTAAAATTCTTGAGCATGAAGTGGAAAAATCCATAAAATTGCATAAAAAGCTTCAATATCTACAATAATCAAAAATACAAAATGTAAGATTTGTCAGTAATAAGAGATAAAAACATCTATTTACATTTAAAAAGGGTAGCAGACTTATAAGAGTGGGTCAACACATCATTGGCTCTCAGAGATAGGTAGAGGTATTAACAATGATCTCCTTCTGATCGCCTAGAAGTGGCCCAGAAATTTCACAACTGCGCAAGCAAATAAGGGTCTTGCATCTGATTTCAATATGCGCAGGGCCACTCTGTAATCTCAGGTCCCAAATTGTCTACAGACTGGGGCTAGCCACTTGCCCCTGGGTTTCGCGTAGGATGTGCAAACAAAAAGAACATGACCTATCGATTCATTTTGGCATGGACAGCAAGGACAGCCCTTAGGCTGGGCCTTATTGATCTGCCAAGAGTTTGTAAAGGCATTGATTGGCAAACTACCATGCCTGAATTGGATATAGAGCTTCCTGTCGGCTGGCACCTTAATGATATACAAATAACTTTCAAGGGAGTGACAGGTTTTCAAATCTCTAAATTCTTCTGTTAGTCTGCCCTGGTTGCTTTTGGACTGTGCTATATGCTCAACCCATGCCCAATATAGTGATTTTATCTGGGTTCTGGTGTGGGTTGGTGAGCAGCCAATACTATGACCCGGCAGACCAATACTGGTCAAAAGACTTTTGATGTATTTAATCCTGCCAATTTTTTTTGTGGTGTCAAGGGCGCTGACCTCAATAAGTGCTGCGGCGTAAGGAGCCAGTTCGGGAGTGGTAACCAATCTCTGGCAAAATAGCAGGGGACGAAGCTTCGCTATATCGCTAATGGGTTTAATACCCAGGTCAAGCTTTAGTGGGCAGAGAGGGGTACTTTGGGGGAGAGATACCAAATTTCTTAAAAAACGTATTCTCCAATACTAAAAGGTCGCTTGCATTTACCATGCCCCACATCTCAACCCCATATAGGGCACTATCCACGGCCTTGCAACTATATATTTTCAATGCGGGTGATATTGGCTTAGTATAGGAAAGACAATGCTCCTTCTTCAGAGCCCCGGTTACCTGGGAAAATTTGAGGAAGGCCTTGTTAAGATGGGATTTCCAGGCCATACCCTCCGATAGTTTAATTCCCAGGTAATCGAAAGAGCTCATTCTTTCAAGAGGAGCATTGTCCAAAAACAGGTCTCCTTTAAAGGTCTTATGGGGGTTCAGCAACATTAACTTAGTTTTGGAGGTGTTAATTTCCAAGCCCCTCCCATCACAAAAAATCTTGAATTGATTCAATAATTTTTGTAGGACCATGGGAGTTTTTGAAACAAGAAGAGTGTCATCTGCAAATAATAAGGTGGCTATTTTTTGGTCTGCTAGCGAGGGGGCATCTGCTGGAATAGAAGATAGAAGCTCAGCCACTTGATTGATGTCAAGTGAAAAAAGGGTTGGGGCCAAGACACAACCCTGTCGGACCCCCGCTGTATTTTAATGGGATCGGTGACATGTCTCTGGCCACCCCATCTCACCTGGGCGCAGTTCTATTCGTGTAGCCTGATGTTAAGTGCCAGAATTCCCAGGGGCATGCCCATGTCCCTGAGCACCCACCATAGTTTGTCCCTAGGGACAAGATCGAATGCTGATTCTAAGTCAATAAAGGCTATAAATAGGCTCCCCTTCCCCAGCAAAACCACCTTCCAATACAGCATGAAAAGGCGGAAAACTCGATCGATTGTGCCAGTCTTCCTTCGGAATCCTGCTTGAAGTGGAGAGAGGATGTGATTCTCATCCATCCACTCCTGGATCTTGGTTAGGAGCGAACGGCAGAAGACGTTTTGGGCACAATCGATCAAGCTTTGGAGTGATTCTGACCCTTTCACCACGGCCACGGGGCTGTCGGCAACACCATAGCAGATTGACGAATTTTGTAAAGCTATATTGGGCTCGATTCACAGAACTAACTTAAGACAAAATCCTAAACTTACTACCATTTTGGTATTCACAGAAGGCACTTACTCATTTTGGTATTCACAGAAGGCACTTACTTACTCATTTTGAGTAACTTACTCATTTGAGTAACTTACTCATTTTGTGTAACTTACTCATTTTGGTATTACAGAAGGCACTTACTCATTAATGAGTAAGTGCCTTCTGTGAATACAAAATGAGTAAGTTACACAAAATGAGCAAGTTACTCAAAATGAGTAAGTTACTCATTTTGGTATTCACAGAAGGCACTTACTCATCAATGAGTAAGTGCCTTCTGTGAATACCAAAATGAGTAAGTTACTCAAAATGAGTAAGTTACTCAAAATGAGTAAGTAAGTGCCTTCTGTGAATACCAAAATGAGTAAGTGCCTTCTGTGAATACCAAAATGGTAGTAAGTTTAGGACTTTGTCTTAAGTTAGTTCTGTGAATCGGGCCCATTGTATCTACTTGGCTGCTGGTGCTAATGTGAGTCAAAAGCAGCTGAGAGGCTTTCCAACTGGGCTTCTTCTGTTGGGTCTGCCCCCGGTGCCGTTGGGCCCTCTGGTTTTATTCTGAATTCTGGATTGACCTCTGTACTGGTTCCCTCTCTAGCGCCACATCCCAGAACATGATTAATTGACACTGATGCGGGCCCAATTGACTCTGGACAGCGACAGCCAACCCACAGTGCTATCCAAAGCAGAGACGGTGCCACTCAGACCTTTACTGAGCCCATGTGCTGCATTACCTGAGCTGCAGCCATTTAATCAACCTTCTGATTCTGACATGGCCTTTGTGCTCCAGAATAGTGTATGTACTGCATGAATTGTTTGGCACATATACTGACAGTGGTGTCTATGATGGTGGAGATGAGTTTGCCCAGACCATCAGTATGATAGTTGGTACAATGACCTCTAAAATGACCGGGGGTCTGGATACCTCCCCAGATACTGGAATGGTTTCTCCTCCGGGCCCTGCCGCTAAAGTGCCTCCATTGCCATAGTCATGCAGAGGGGAGAGGTACTTGATCTCCAGATTCCAACTCAGGAAATATAGACCAATGTTCCAACTGAGGTGCTTCAACCTGGCCAAGCAAGTTCTGAGTCCCTTCTTCCTGTTAATGAGGCTCTTATAGGCACTCTTTTGAGACCTGGGTCAAGCCCGTTCAGGCCCCTCTGTTCTTCTCATCTACAAGTTTGTCCCTTCATTTGGTGAATGCCAGCTGCCTTCTCAGCTAGTAATCTTATACCTTGTGGGAGTCTGTAGCACAGATATTACCCATGGTTCCAGAAGACACTTGTGCTATTCTCTCCCAGACTTTGCAGGATGGTTGTGATGCAGCCAAGTTTACTAACTGCTGCGGCTGGACACCACAGACTCACTTGGTAGGGCCATGTGGTCCTTTGCAGCCCTAAATTCAACTGAATATGAATAGAGAGTGTGAGCGGCTGCTCACACTAACTAAATTTTCACTTGAGGTAGGATTCCCCCAACTTTCTCCTGGCATTTAGCAAATTATCCTAACACAAAATGCACTCTAGCATAAAAAATGGATGCAAGGATGCATTTTGCACTAAGAAATAGCACCAATTGCAACAAAACAAGCAAGCATAAGCAGCCGCTCAAGTTCACACAATGTGGCCAGTGGGTAATGTGTCCAAATGTACGGCATGGGAGGTGCATGATCACTGCGTGTGCTGTGTCCTGATTGGATATATGTTCCTAACTCATGTGGCATCTGACTTTATGGTGTTTTAGGAGCGGGGGTACCCCCTCTGGCCATGTGTGCTTTATTGGGACCAATCTTCCTTGAACATTGTAGTGTTGCTGAGCCTATCTGTGGGATTGATCTAAGGTTTCCTGTCTGTGCATTTTTCTGCCAGCTACATGCCACCCCACCTATGACCTATCAATCAGTAACCCCAGGCCTGGGTCTCAGTGCTTGCTGTCTGCGTATTTGCTAGTCAGGGTTGATGTGGCATTCACAACGGGCGTATTAGTTAATAAAGACACAATTTAGTTCACATAAATCAATGTATAATTTTTCAAATCAGCATCTACTTTTTAAATATTAACATTCCCCCCTCTAGTTGACTTTATAATTTCACTATCTAACCCATACCATTTGACAGTTATTTTATTGAGGGCCTGTTGTTATTTATGATCCCTTTCACCAACCACTATCTTCCTAGTTACTTGCATTTTTCCCAGTTTGAGGACTGCGTTTTTACAGCAGGCAATCCTCAATTGTACAGACCCACAAACAAACAAGAACACAACTTGGCAACAACGATGTGCACAAACCGGAAACACACTGGGAGAGCCAGGAGAACCAATTCGAAAACCAATCCTGCTCAGGGACCCTTCCCTCCTCACGCATGTTTCTCTGTAAATGATGCAGTTCTTTGATGGCAAAAGTCAATGTTCCGTTGTTCATAACATTCCCTGGGATGAACGTACAGCAGGACGTACCGATCTTGGCACACACCCCTCCCTCCATCGCAGTCATTAAGTCTAACACATATCTGTACTGCATCACTATAAGGAGGTTTGCTGGTTTGCTCTTAGTTTTTCCTTGATTAAATTAAGGCTGAGCTCAGTGCTGTTTATCATTTTAAGCATCTCCCAGCTGGTTATTTGCAGCTAGCGGGCATTAGCTTTAGTCTGCAGGGTAAAAAAGGGTATAGACAGTCCTGCCCATACTTGTGTGTCTGTGCATAGACACATTTTTCTGGGATGTCTTTGTACTGAGTCTAGACAAAATATTCTGCAGCTCTCTTTTCACAAGCTTGATGCAGCAAAGTTGTCTTCTTCTTCAACGGGTGCTGGTATAAGTCTGAAAGTTCTTCTCGAGGAATGACCAGGGTTGGGGTGTGTATGGTGACCAGGGAACAGAGTATGTGCCATCCGGGGTTGAGCTGAGTATAGGCAAACTCGACGCACTGTCAATAGTTTTCCATCAGCGTGGAGGTGCCCCATTGCATATCCGGGATGTGCACAATTGCTACGCAGTTAGCGTTCATGCCCGGTGGAAGCATTCCTTCACCTCTGAAACATAAGGAGTACAGAGTAAGTTTCCGTGCAATTAGCAGTTGCCCCTTCCCTTCTAGCCAAGTGTATCCACCCAACTCAGTGTCCCAAATTTTCTGACGTGGGGTGGTCATGCTTTCATTCAACTCTCCCCCATGCATGTGACTTGTTCCCCTTTTTATCCTTGAGCTAGATGGCCCTACACAGGAACTCCATATCAGGGTACCACTTGTTGTTAAAGAAGACTACCCCAGATACACTAAGGGCCACCATCGGTCCACAAATGGATGCAAGAGCTACCTCCATGAATCTCTCCTCTGGGAAGGCTAGGGGCTAAACGTATCCTCCCCTACTCACCATGAGGGTCTCAAGGCGCTGAGGGGGTGGGGGCTGCTGATCTGTCTGGAAGCAGGGGTTCAGTTGAAGATATCATTAGGTTCAGTGGAGAGGTATAACGCAGTTGGGTTCATTTCATATCAGGTCAAATTACTACTTCCGTGGGGGTGGGATTCTACCTTGTTGGGTTGGATCTTGGCCCTTAAGCTGCTTAGATATAGGTGAAGAAGGCATTTTGCTTTTTCAGGAGCTACCTCCCGGGATAAGTAAAGTCTGTCTGTGCCTACTGCATGCAGAATCAACGAACAGATGTAACATGACCTTGGTAATGTTTGAGAGGCCACTGCTGTCATGTGCTGAGAACATGTGGTGTGAAAAAGGGCACTGTGTAGTGCATGTGGGATGCTAGTGTTTGGCTTAGTGTAATAGTAGGTGACATGGGAGAGATCCTTATGCAAGCACTGTGATAATTTTTGAATAGATTCCTTTTGACTAGGCAGTTCCTCAGCAGTGAATACCTGTGGTATTCGCCATAGTATACAGAGGGTACATAACAATGAAATCATACGTAACTTCTCATTTGACATTGCAGGTCTTGGTAAGGGTCCACAAGGAGGCATCTGTGGTCCTCCAGTGACTGTGGTTTCCCTTATCAGTTCACACAAAAAACTCATGGTGTTAGTTCAAAGTCTTGACTGTACACTTCTTGTACGTGCTGGGGTGTTTGATATGGCAGCTGGATGGTGGTGTGCTTGATGTTTCTGTGGTTGACCTGTTTAGATAAGAACTCAGTTCATTTATTAATTCAGAAACATTACATGTGCACCGTAATCAATGATTGTTGAATTTCCTATATTTTCTCCTAGGGGTGTGTGCTCCACATGCCGCTAGTTGTGATTTTAGCGAGGCACCAGAAAGTGGCCCCTGCCTGGGTACCTTTTGGTCGTTTTGGGGAAATTAAGGGTGATTATTGGTTATCCAGTCAGATTGATCTCTTTTTGAGCCGCTGAGCCCCCCCCCCGCCATTCTTAACTGGATGCTTAGATTAGTGCAAAATATGTTTGGGAGTTGGTCTCATAAGCATTCGGGTGGATCACATCATATCTTAGCAGGGGCTCCATGGGCTCCAGTAGCTTCCCAAGAGCATGTCTCACCTGGTGTGCACATGGAGGCGCCGTTGGTGTGAGTTGCGTTTTTCAGCATACATGTGTGCGGGAATATGCGATGAGGGGGCGTGTCGCTATTGAGTGTTGTTGGTGGTTGTAACGTACCCCGAGATCATGTGTGTATGTATCTCCCAGTTCCCAGCATGTAGCGTGCACCGTGATCCTTCCTTGTGGCACCAGGTATCTCGAACCCGCCATTTTTTCTGGAAACTTCTCTTTAGGCTGTTTTTCTTTAGTTTTGGTCATTTCCCTAAGTCTCTCATGATCTACTGCCTCACTTGTCATGAGGTGGAGGGGGATTTGGAGACTACTCACTGGTCCATTTTACCCCTAAGTATGCCGTTTCGTGAAGTTCAAGGTAAGACCTACTGCTTTCCCTGGATGATGTATGCAAGGCTTGGACCGTTTGTTAGTCTCTAAGCCTGATACGGAGGTGAGAGACTCTAGTGTTCTACCTTCATCTGGAGCTGCAGTGGACATTAGAGATCCTCTCTCTTAGGCACCCCCTCTCCCTCGGAGCACATCCTGCTTCCTTTCAGTGCATTTGGCCCTACTGTCCCTAGCTTGTGGCTACGATCTCCTAATAAACTGGCTTGCTTGTTGTCACTATTTTGTAAAGGTATTTCATGGTGGCCAGACTTTGGAAATTGTAAATCAGGAAATGAAACACGTTTTTTAAATACCAAAAATGTGACAAACACGGGGCCTTGACCAAAAACTTTTGCTAAAGTCTGCCGGTGATGATGAAGTACTGGGACTGCCTCAGCACCTTCGGGAGGCTTGTTCACCCTGGTGAATACCCCCCTCCACAAGAGGCTTGGACTCGACATTATGCGGATGCCTCGCAGCTTTGTGTGTGCGCTGTGGAGTATGTAGGGTTTTTACCATCCCAGGTTCATGAGAATCCTGGTTCCTCCAACTGAAGACAGCTTAATTTTAGAACTTAGAAGGAGGCCATCATTGGGCGGAGGCTTCTAACTTTTTGGTGGCTCTGTTGGGACTGCACACAACATGGAAAAATTGGTCCTGGGCCGGATGCCCAAGAATGGTGGACCTTTCTGCTTGGTCATTGGAACCTGTCCCTAGTGACTTGGGGCGCGGGGACCTGGGAGTCTGTTTTTAATACATTCTCTGGGTGCTGCCCTCCCTCTCATCACACTGCCCTCACCCTGGGGTATGGCCAGCCATCCCCACCCTGGGGGATCAGCAGCAGAGTGGGGCCTTGGCTCGCGGAGGCGCCTTAGGTAACCTGGCTATTCCATGCTTCAGTGATGTTGAACTTTAATGAGGATAGCCTGCTGACACAGCTCTGAGTCGCTGTAAGTCCCTGGACACAAGTACATTTTAAATTCCCAGAGTTGCCTCTTTTGTCCTTCTTTTGGTTTGGTACAGTTTGTGGGGAGGAGGGTGAGTGGTTGATAGTTACTCTTGCTTATGCTGGCGGTTTATCTGGTGTTCTACCTTCATCTGGAGCTGCAGCGGACATTAGAGATCCTCTCTCTTTGGCACCCCCTCTCCCTCAGGGCACATCCTGCTTCCTTTCAGTGCATTTGGCCCTGCTGTCCCTAGCTTGTGGCTTGCTTGTTGTCACTATTTTGTAAAGGTATGGCACGGCGGCCAGACTTTGTAAATTGTAAATCAGGAAATGAAACACGTTTTGTAAATACCAAAAATGTGACAAACACGGGGCCTTGAACAAAAACTTTTACTGAAGTATGCCGGGTGATGATGAAGTACTGGGACCTGGCTATTTCATGCTCCAGTGGTGTTGCTATTGATGTTGAACTTTAATAAGGATAGCCGGCTGACACAGCTCTGAGTCGCTGTAAGTCCCTGGACACATGTAAAAATTTGAATTTTCAGAGTTGTCTCTTTTGTCCTTCTTTTGGTTTGGTACAGTTTGTGGGGAGGCGGATGAGTGGTTGCTAGTTACTCTTGCTTATGCTGGGGGTTTATCTTAATATGCATTTTGGCTCTGTGAATGCATGAAGGCGCTAGCACCACAGAGAGCTACCCCTCCCTGACGGGGTTGTGGCCCCGGTCCCTGTTGGGCTGAGTTCCCTGTCTGTGGTTGCTGTTGCCACATATTTGTCCAATTACCTGATCCCTGCTGAAATGGATGGCGGACTTCCCTGTGGCTGAGGGTAGGGTGCATTCTGATTCCCCTGTGCTTGGTTTTGTGGATGGACATTCATGGGGTTTTGGGGTCGCTGGCCTTGACCCATTGATCTCTGCTTATGGTATGCCTTTTACCAGCATCTGTCTACCAGGTGGCCCATCCTGTGGCAATAGTAGCATAGTAGCACTCCCTAGTGTCTAGCTACTGCCAACCTACCTGGCCTCTGCCGCCATAGCTGTGCTGAAACCCTCTGGGACTTTGCTGTGGAGCTCCCCTTGAGACTGGTGCCATTTGTATAGTCACGGCCAATGTGGCCCCCTCAAAGGTGGTCTCTTTCAGTTTGTGTTGGACCAATTTAGCAGTATCTCTCTGGGCTTGCTCCTGTTTTCTTTGTCCTTTTCTTGCTTCTTTTTATGGTAATGTAATATATGGGCTTGTATCCCCTGCCAGGGTTTGGTGTCGAACCCGACCACACTGTCCAGCCGGCTCTGTATCTCAGTGGGTAACCCCTTTTTAAGAATATTGTCAAAGAATGCAACTTGGTGGCCCGTATTGGTCCACAGCTGTCCTGTCTTTTGTCTCCATTGTTCCCTCACTCTATTCAAGAAATCAGTTATGCTCTCCTGTGGCTTCATAGTCTCTGCCATTAACTCTCCTTCATCAGGGCAGTCAGGGACCATATCTCTCGGACCATCCATATTCGGTGCCTGTATTAAATAAATGTGGCCCCGTCTTGCTTGGTGTCTGTTAGAGTAATTGCTGGAATGCAAGCTTGGATAAACACCACATTAGTCTACGCTCCGATAAGGCTACTTAGCTGCCTTTTAATGCCACCTGCGGTGTTCTTCTCAAAGCATGAAATCCATTTCCATGCTCCATCCAGCAATGACAGTAACTTTGTCCTCAAGCCCTTTTTATCCATCTGTGCCCATGGCAAATATATGAGCAAGCGCGGAGCAAGCGTGCACGCTTACAGAGTGTGGAAATCAGAGTAATATGAAGTACAGAATACTTGGAGTACATTGGTGTGCATCTCACCACCTTTGATATGTATTGAACTATTTTTCCGTCCTGAAACGGCGAGATTGCACCCAGGATGAAAGAGGAGCGTTGAACAGTCATAAACAATGGGATAAGATAACTTTGTAAAGAAACGGACAACACAGGAGTCGTGTTTCCTGCTCATGTACAATTACCATTAGCATGAAAAACTATATGGTATTTAATGGATTATTCTGATGGAACTGCTCAGGCAAATAGGGCCGAATTTGCACAATCATTGTAGCAATGCTGAAACCCCGCGGGTTCATTTCATTCATTTTTTCATTATTTTTTCCAAATGTTCGCATGTCTTTGCGTTTTTGCTCAGTAATGTGTGTTCATGTCAGTGGGGAGGATAATACTGCGGGATACAATTTATAAAGCATTCTGGGAAGTGAAGTTTTTAGTTAAGGAGTATGTCAGCAAGTCAGCGCGTGATTTCAAAAATCCGTTACTGAGTTTGGTTTGCGCATCCCGGCACGTGATAGATCACCTGGGGGAAGTTGAGGGTGATAAACGCTAGAGAAGATGTCGAGCAGTTAATGCAGCTGATTTTGACAATGGAGGGATGTGCGGAGCACACCACGGAAAGTTGTGTGGCGCCATGAAATAACGCTGTACATTTTGAGGATTGCTTTCTTTTTTAAAGGCAGTAGCACATGTTACGGTAAGCGCGTTGTAAAGCATTGTTGCATTAGTGATAAAGAATGGTTACATGAGCAATTATGGGGTTATAAGTATTTGAGAATCATTGGACTCTGGGTCTTGAGACCTGCAATGGTTTGGATAATGGGGGGTTGAATAGGGGTTGTTACTAAAGTCGATAAGTGTAAATAAATTAGCAGTTGAGGCTTGATGCAGGAGCGCTTCATGGTTTAATTAATGGACAGTCAAATGAATGTTTTGAATTTGTTTATTGAATAAGAAGGAGTATAATTAAGTTGATAGATGTTTATTAATTTTTGTATTCTAGATACCCCTGATGAAGGGAATATCCCGAAATGCATTGGGTGTTTTAAATAAAATCGTGGCATGTGGAAACATATAATTCTCCTGTGGTTTTATGAATAATCATGAACAAAATATGAGAACGAATAAAATGAATTGAAGAAAAGCAAGAAAGGGGCAAAATAATGGAGAAAAATGAGGAATAATGAAAAGCAAATTATAAATTTGATTCATTGGATTCATTTGTGATGGTCGTGGCTGTGCAGCTTGGGGGATCAGACGTGGTTCCTTCGGGTTCGTTTTACATTGCAGCGCAATTGGGCGGTGCGCGGAGCAAGCGTGCACGCTTACAGAGTGTGGAAATCAGAGTAATATGAAGTACAGAATACTTGGAGTACATTGGTGTGCATCTCACCACCTTTGATATGTATTGAAATATATGATCCCTGCCATGCCCCTCTGTAGTAGTGTATACATTCTTATTTCAAGTGACTCTACAGGTTTCTCCCTAACATGGCATTCCCATCTTTTTAGTAAGCTTGGAGGGAGTTTGCGGAGTTGTGCTATGCGGAACTCCGCAAAGTGCAAAAAAAAACCTCTGCCATGCTATGCGCAGCTGCGCAAGCAGCGGAGTGCTTTAGATAAATGTTGCTTGCGGTGATTTTCAGCACCGGGTGTTTGTCCACACTGTGCAATCTTTGCAAATGGCACCATGCACAGCGCAAGCGGGTGCCAGCTTTCGCAATGCGAACGGACGGTTTTTCAACACAAGCGGTCGTGATCAGTCACAAGTATACGCGACCACTCACAATCGGAAATCTCACTGCCCTCGTTGAGAATCTCGCCGCGAGGTTGATTTTCCACGCCCGCGTTCGCCAACTTGACGCTGACGATCGCGAACGAGGAAAAATCATGCCAGGAGGTGGATTTTCCTCGCTCGCGCTCGTCAACTTGACGTTGACGAATGCGGGCGAGGAAAAAAAACTCTGCTCCCCTATGCGGAGTGGAGTTTTTCGGAACTCTGCAAGCTCCGCGTAATGCAGAGTGCAGGAAAATCCGCAACCTCCGCGAGCGGAGCGGATTTCACCGCCTGGGCTTAGGGCCTTATTTATAAAGAGGTTGTGCACCAATGCGTCGAAATGTTTGACGCATTGGCAATTCCTACTCCATATTTATAGTGTGATGATTCTCCGAAGATGCATCACTTTCCCCATCCCTGCATGAAGAAGACACTGCATCAGAATGGACTGCGTCACGTGAGTATTTATTTATGCAAGGTAGGCGTTCCTTCGTAAATACTAAGCCTGGGCGGTGAACTCCGCTCCTCTCGCTGAGTTTGCAGAGTTTTCCACACTCCGCGTTACGCGGAGTTCCGAAAAACTCCGCTCTGCGCAGCGTAGTAGAGTTTTTTTCCTCGCTCGCGTTTGTCAACGTCATGTTGGCGAGCGCGAGCAAGGAAAATCCACCTCCCGGCGAGATTTTTCTTCGTTCGGGATCATCAACATCAAGTTGGCGAGCGCAAGCGTGGAAAATAAACCTCCCGGCTAGATTTCTCAATGCGGGGGGGGTCAGGTTTCTCATTGAGAGTGGTCGCGTAAACTCGCGACTGCTCACGTTGAGAAACTGCCCGTTTGGGTTGAGAAAGCTGCTGCTCGAGTAAAAATCTACTCGAGCGGCAGAAAGGAAAGCAGCGCCCGTTTACGCTGTGCATGGTGCCGTTTGCGATGATTTGCACAGTGCGGACAAGCATCCGGCACTGAAACTCACAGCGAACGGCATTTTTCTATCGCACTCCGCCGCTTGCGGAGCTGAGTTTTTTTTCCACTTCGCAGAGTTTCGCGCAGCGCAACTCAGCGAACTCCACCCAGAGTTAGTAAATACTTGTGCAAAAGTGTTGCAGTGATATTTATGACTTTTTACAAAAGTGACGCATCCACAGCTTAGGTGGCACAGCAGTGCGCTTATGTCAAAATCGCTACACCTGTAAAACACACGCGTAGGAAATAATGCATCCGTACATATATATAGGAGAAGTTGGAGTGGATAGTGCTGCAACTGGAACCACAGCTTGGAGGTAGTAATTTTGCGACTAGAAGACAGACGGAGATGACCACCACCATCCACACCACCACAACCACCCTCCCCATACTCTCCCTCAACCCCCCAAAGGCAACGCAGGAGAAAGGAGCACATAATTTGCCAAAGGAGCACTGTGAGACACCTCAGGGAGGAGGAGGTAATCACTCTTCATCGCCTCAATAAGCAGACTATAGTAGACATATTAACCCTGATTGCTCCAAGACTAGAGACCACAACCAATAGGCCGAGCAACATACCTCCACAGGCAAAACTCATGGCCGTGTTACATATGCTAGCGTTGGGTTCCTTCCAAAAAACAGTTACCAAAGTGGCTGGAATATCTCAGCCATCCTTCTCATCATTCCTCCCCACTGTCCTGGACGCTATCATCCAGCTGACACCCTGTTACCTACATTTCCCAAACTCCCAGGAACAGCAGATGGATGTTGATGGGGTTGTTCCCAGCAACATCCATGGCTTTTGGACACTGCGCTGGCTGAAAATGGAAAAACGCACAAGCCATATGGCCTGTCTTGTACCCTTAACTATGTCAAAGAAGGGATAGTATTTTTTTTCATTTTTATTCAGCTGACCAGGGATATGGGACACAGCCATGGGTCATTACACCTTATGGAAACCCACAGTCGCTCCAGGAAATCGCCTACAACCAGGCTCTGTGCAGGACAAGAAACATTGTTGAAAGAACCTTTGGCCTACTGAAGGCCAAGTACAGATGCTTGGATATTTCTGGTGGTCGTTTGCTGTACTCACCACAAACTGTATGCAAAATGATTTCGGCATGTGTAATACTGCACAACATCTGTGTGCTGACAAATGTCCCCTGGGATGATGAGATTGAAATCAATGAGCATATGGAGGAGGATGGCGAGGAGGATGGCCAGGCTTTAGCAAATCCAAACACAGTGTCAGGCAAACGCAGACGTGCCCACATTGTCCGTAATTTCTTCACAAAATAGTAATGTGTTATTAATCCTCATGCACCCTGATTTGGGTTTACAAAAACACAATAAAAGTCTAAAACTACTACTTGCGTGTGTGTGTATCACATGTTAAAAACACATTGTAATTTGCTGGCAAATCTTAGACTTGGGGTATCCCTCAAAAATGGACGCTCATGCCTGATGCCAGGCATCACACATCCATCAAACTAAAAATATGGGCCTGTGGCACATGAATGTCACAGTTCCGACATTCAGTTGGCGCAATGTTCACAGACATATAAACTTGGCCACACAAAGGCAAATCATGTGTTTCTAAATGTCCTTGTCAATATGTGCTCCTCTCATGCAAAACACTATGTGAAAGGAGCATAACATGGGTGTTGCTGTGGGTGTCCCCGCGCATCACCCATGTATTTTGTGAGAATTAATGATTTAAAAGATATCGAAAAAGGTGAAATGTGTCAAAACTCTTATGCAACATCAGGGGTTGTGTTAGGGAGATGCAAAAAGAGGAAAGCTTGAGAAATCTCAGTGTACTTACCATTTTAAATGTCTGTGCAAACAACACTATACATAGAAAGAGTTGATGGCATGAATTGATTGATATAGTGTTTGAAGGTATACCTTCTTGCACAAAATCAATCAGCCCTGCAACGCAGGCACACATGCACCATGGGGCAAAGATGCCTGTGATGTTGCATGGCATACCATAGTGCGCAAGCGCAGGTGAAAAGCGCATGCATGCATTGTTTCACATAGATACTGCGCATTACCAAGCTTTTGTCTTGATGTACAACAGCGCACAAAGATTCCTTGCAGTGGTTTTGTACATCCAAAACCCAATCAATTAGTCCCTAGGTACTGTCTATTCCCAAGTGTCATTAATCCAGTGTGCCCCAAAAATTACTTTGTTTAGAAGAAGAAAAAAGTACACATGTGAAGGTGACACCATAGAATGAAATGTCACACAACAGTTTTAACGATAGAAATATGTACAGAATGTAGTCAAATTTGATGTATCCAAAATATATAACAAGTACAAACATTCAAAAACATCAACTTGGACAGTGGTGGACTGTAAAATGATCAATCTCACAAACAGCATGGGGCAGGTGACAGAATGAAGGAGCGAAAGCACGTAAACAAGTGAGGACAATATTGGGCTAGGAAGCACTGCTGTTTTAAAACGAGAACCCTCCCTCACCCTAGGGTAACATGCTTCATCATAGGGTCCCCTTTTCACACTGGGATCGCAAGGTACCTAGTGCAGGCTACAACTCCCCCGTAGGAGAGGAGGGGGGAGGTTTTTTCTGTCATCCCTACTTTAAAACCTATTGGGGAGGAAGGGGCAGAGTGCAAACAGAAAAATTATATGTGAGTTAAAACTATCTCTTGGTGGGTAAGGACAACTTTTATTCTTGTACCCCCAATGGATAGAATTAAAAGCAAGCACTGTGAAATAGGGATATAGATACTCTCCTTTTTCATATTCTGGTCAACATGTTTCTGCCTAAATTGACTGGAAGGTTCATGGCATTCATCAGGACCAAGAATATGAGTCACTCTGCGTGTAATAGAAAGTGAAAAATGAAAAATATACTTTCAGTAGTCTGGTAGCTATCCGTGGTACCTACATCTAGTAGGGTCCACAAGGTGCTGAAAATATATAAAAACACAAATAAAACATTACAAATAATTATTGTTTGCCTCCCTTTATCACCCTATTAGTGTCCATCACCAACACTGCAACCCAAGTGTAATGTGATGTTTAAATCGACTGTAATATCCTTACCATTTATAACCTATACAACTACTCCCACCTTCATCAGTCCCTTCAAAGTGGGTCAGAGCTGTAAGGGAATATAAACATGGTGTCAGAATTATCCCAACTGAATTTGAATTCAAATACTGGTGTCTTTTTATCGTCAAACACACTGCGACCACAATCATACACAGAAGGTTTCCGGTTGTGCAAACATAAAAGGGCTCTGTAAAATGATGTCATGGAATGAATTCGGTGCTGTCAGCACTTAACGTCAGATTTGGCCTACCTCAAAATATGACATAACGTCAGAATCAGACCTATGAATTATCCACTCAAACCCCAAAACTGACATTGACAGATGAAACGTCATTTTGAGACATCAAGTCACAAGCATGTAGCATGGTCCACAGGGAGAGTGATGGACTGTAAAATGATGTCATGGAATGAATTTGCTGGTGTCAGCACCTAACGTCAGATTTGGCCTACCTCAAAATATGACTCACCCCCAAAAATTAGGGCAGAGCATCTGACATCAGAATCAGACCTATGCATTATCCACTCAAACCCCAAAATTGACGCTGCCAGGTGAAACGTCATTTTGAGATATCAAGTCACAAGCATGTTGAATGGTCCACAGGGACAACGGTGGAATGTAAAATGATGTCATGGAATGAATTTGGTGGTGTCAGCACCTAACGTCAGATTTGGCCTACCTCAAAATATGACTCACCCCCAAAAATTACGTCAGAGCATCTAACGTCAGAATCAGACCTATGCATTATCCACTCAACCCCCAAAATTGACGTTGCCAGATGAAACGTCATTTTGAGACATCAAGTCACAAGCATGTTGCATGGTCCACAGGGACAATGGTGGACTGTAAAATGATGTCATGGAATGAATTTGGTGGTGTCAGCACCTAACGTCAGACTTGGCCTACCTAAAAATATGACTCACCCCCAAAAATGACGCTAGAACATCTAACGTCAGAATCAGACCTATGCATTATCCACTCAAACCCCAAAATTGACGTTGACAGATGAAACGTCAAATATTTTGCTCGAAGATAAACAATCCAGAAGGACACTGATGTGATAGCAAAAATTTATGTCAGCCATGCACTTGCAAAAATATGACTCACCTGCAATCATTTACAGCATAAATTGATGCATTACTAATGAATGTTCCTGTTGAGACACTTTTTTGTCAGCTGGAAAACATGCATCTGATGTCCTGCGTCTAAAACACTGCTTCTTAGATTGTGTAACTTAACATTAACATCTGAGATGATCGATGCGTTATAAAAATGTGACGCACAGGACGAAAAATGACGCATCGGGTAAAAACATGTCGCATCCAAACAGGATAAGATGTAATGAACCTTCCATGCTGCAAACCAGGAAGTTCCAAGTTCCTTTCACTTTCTCTTTCACTCTCTTTTTGTCTGTTCTTGGTGTAGGAGGGTGTTTTTGATTGCTGCTGAGTTTGGTCTAGTGTGAACGTTGTTTCTCTCTCTGTGCCTTGTCTATTGTGTCCATATTGTGTCAGAACTGTTGTGCAGTTGTATTGTGTAGTCTGTGTTGATTCTTAAGGGGTGTTTGTCTATATAGGGGTATTGGTTTATAGTTATAAGGGAAGGGTTGATACATCATAGAATTAGTAGTTTCAGATGTTAGAGTGTTTTGTGCTGTGTCGCAAAGATGTCGGGCAGGTCGAGGAACCTGACTGAGCAGGAGTTTGGTGGCCTACTCTGGCTCATTGTCCACTATCTCCCCAATATGATTGGGAGCGGAGGCAGGGTACTCCGGGGGTACCCAACCCAGGATAGGAAGACACTGTGGGAGAAGGTGCATTTCCAAATGCAGCGCCTTTTTTGTGTGGATCGGAACCTGCACCAATATAAACATCGCTAGGCTGACATTGTCAACTGTGAGCAGGATCTCCTGGACCACCTGGGCGTGGAAGTCTCCAGAATAGTAGGTAGGTTGACTGACACAATGATGTTTTAGATTCATTCCTGTTATCAAACTTAGAGCCCCATTTATGAGAAACTAACGCAGCACGGTGGCGCAAGTAATTTTTCTGCGCCACTCAGCGTTATACTCAAAGCACAGTGATGCAACATATTTACAAGTAAATGTCGCATCTCTGTGCTTTTCCCTATGCTGGCGCACAAACTGCTGCCATGCACCGGCACCCTTGCACCATGGTGCAAATATGCCTGCGTTGTGGGGATATTGTGTTTTGTGCCGGAAGGGGCACCTTCATGCACAAAAAAAATGAATTGAGGTGATTACCTCTTCCAATGCGTGCTGTAGAATGCAGCACACATTGAACGAGTAACAAAATGAGGAGAAAGGAAATCATTTCTCCTCGTTGCGCCTAGCTACACCATCCCTGGGGTGGGGTAGCATTCTGATGCATTTCCAGGTTTACCATTGCTCCTAAATTTAGAAATGCCTAAGTGGACATGGGTGAACACCCACATCAACACCCATGTCACGCCCCTAACACGCAAAGTATTGCGTGCAAAGGGGAGATATTTACAAGCACACATAAAGCCACGCAGGGTGGCTTTATGTGTGCTTGCAAATATCACGCAGCATGTTGTGCCACTGGTGCATCACACAACGTGACGCAACAGAGGCGCAAGGGCCTTGTAAGTAAGCCCCTTAGATGTTAACATTAATCATTAGTAAGTGTCAAGTTGTGTAACATTTGAAAGTAGCATGAAGAAATCCAAACACAATGAAGAGTATACTTCACTATACATGGCACATGGCCACAAGTGAAACATGATGTAAACTAACAATGTCATGCAGTGCAGTAGTGGCACGTATATCATGGCCTCTTACATGAGGCCCTGTGCGCAGGTGGAATTTAAGGCCTCATTCATGAAAAGTGTTGCATGACATTTTCAGACATACTTGTGGAAACTTTTCTTGTGCCCTCATTGTAACAACTTGGATGCCCTGTATATACAGCACTCATCTCCAGGGCCATTATACTTGAGAACCTGACGTCGGGCAGCGCCGCAAGGAATCTTGCTGTGCTGCCCAACAACATAACAAAAGTGTTGGAATGCATCATTTACAGTACATATTGTGGTATCTGGCACTTGTACCCAGCGCACATGCACAATGGTCTGCCTTGCGCCAATGCACGCACCTTTTATCCATACTGCAAGGGTGTCTGCGTTATGGTGAGATGGATTGTATGCAGCAAGGATCACCTTTCTGTGATATTACTTCAAAATGACCTGATATTCACTTACTATGTGTGGCGTGGAATGCAGCACACATTCACTTACCTAATGCTAAATTTGAGACAATTTCACCGCGTTGTGCATCCATAATGCCACACCGGGGGCTACATTAGGTTTAGATGCATACCCAGATATATGATTTCTCATACAGCTGGGAGTGTGTCAGTTCCCATGTTTGTTGTGTTGGAACACCCACAGCAACCCACATGTTATGCCCCTGTCACGCAGTGTCATGTGTGAATGTGGCACACAATTACAAGTACAATTACAAGGCCATGAAAAGTCATTTAATGTTGCTTTGCTTGGCCTTGTCTACATGTGCACCTTTCACATAGAACATTGTGTAAAAGTGGCATTCCATGGGAGTTGTGGTGGTTGTCACAACGCAACAACTATTGAAGCAGACGCACTCCCATATCTAAGAGGACATGTATATCTGGGAAGGTTCAGAAATCAAATGCCACACCATGGGGCAGATGTACGACCATTTAGCAAGTGCAAAATCGGTCGCAAACCGACTTGCGCATGCAAAAATGGTCGAGCACAAAGTACGAAATGCACTCGCAAATCTCAAAATTGCGATGTGAATGAATACCGACAAGCAAAACATGTGACCGGTGTTTGCGTTCCAAATTTATCGACTAGCAATTAGCGAGTCGCAAATGACAATGTACAGACCATTCGCAAATTGCGAAAATGGGCAAATTGGCCCATTTGCGCATGCAATTTAGCACTAATCAGAACCAGGTGGTAAACAGACCCAACCTATTCTGGCCCAGAATGCATCTGAAATCTTCCCACAATGGCTGCCCTGTATGTGATAGCAAGGAGGATGAGGATACTGGCTGCTCAGGAGAGGAGGCGGAAACAGGAGAGGATATTCAGGGTCAGGCTGACATTGTTGGAGAAAACAGAGGAAGAGATATATGACCAGTACAGGCTGAGTAGCACTGTCATCCTAGACCTCATAGATACCTTGAAGCCACAATTGGAAAGCAGAACCCTGCGCAGCAATGCAAACCCCCACACATGTGCAGGTGTTGTGCTCCCTCCACCTATTGGCCACTGGTAGCTACCAAGATGTCATTGCAGTGGCCGGAGGTGTGTTGCAGAGTGCGCTTTTGCGTTTCTTCCACGATTTCCTAGATGCCATGCTACACCACATCCATCAGCACATCTACCTGCCCAGGAATGATGTGGAACTAGACAATACAAAAATGCAATTTTATAGAATAGCAAGGTTTCCACAGGTCATAGGGTGCATAAATGGGACCCATGTGCCCATATGTCCCCCCTCACGCATAGAATACATATTCCGTAATAGGAAAAGCACACATTCCCTCAACATCCAAGTTGTCTGTGACACGAACAACATCATCACATTGTTACCAAATATCCAGGAATCACACGACTCATACATCTTCACACACAGTGGCATTTACCAGAAATTAGAGAGAGGTGACTTTGATGAAGGATACCTACTAGGTACTGAATTCTTATGTCCACAAAGAAATGTAATTGCACTATGATGTCTGACTGCATGTTGTCTCACCATCATATATCCCCTGCAGGTGACAATGCGTATGCTCTGATTCCATGGATCCTCACACTGTACCTGTCTCCCACCAACGCACCTGAAAGGTGGTACAACAGGGCACATAGACGCACCAGGTCAGTCATTGAGTGCACATTTGCCATCCTAAAATCACGATTCCGGTGTCTTCACAAGAGTGGCAGAGCCTTGCAGTATGCGCCTGAGACAGTCTGCAAAATTGTGGCAACCTGTACCATACTCCACAACATTGCCTGCAGGCGTGGCTTGCCTATGGAGGTGTCTGATTCAGACTCGGGAGATGAAGACCCTGACTCACCAGCCCAACAGCCAACCGAGGGAAGCTCAGCAGCAGAGGGGAGAAGGCGCAGGGACCACATAGCCAGACATTATTTTTCCAGGTATGTCATTACCATTGACAGACTACACACAACAAATGACACCACAAAATGTGAATCTGACAAATTTAATTTCCCTTTATTTGAAGGGCATGTCAATTGAAAATGCTGGACAACCTGTCCATCTCAATCCACATAACCAAATGAAAGTAGAAATAACATGTGGTTACTGCACCACCCAAAAAACAAACAGGAACTTTTCTACCCAAAAAATAATTTTTTGCCTATACGTCCAGCATGTGGGGATCTGGCACGTGGGATTGGTGGCTGCCGACTGCTGCTTTGCCGCTGCATTGATGTATCTGTAGTAGAGACAATGCTGCGGCTGGACACCTTGCTGTCAACTGTCTCTGTGGCTCCTCCTGTAGAAATCATGTTCGTCTGGATTGCCTCAACTGCAGCTGTAATTTTTTGCAGCCCTCATGTAACGTCACCACTCTAGTGGTCCATTTCAATCTTCAGAGTCAGGGTGGGCTTGGTGTGTTGTGTTGTTGCTGTTGACAGCCTACCAATTGCCAGGTCATTGAGTGCATTCCGTGTGCCCTGCTGCGCTCCATTCTCCTATGCTGCACTCTCTCCTCTGACAACTCTGTGCATAGCTGCCCAATAGCCCCTGTAAGGGCATCAAATTTCCCCTCAATGCAGGCTTGGTTTTCTACCATTTGTTGGGTGATGTTAAGGAATCCCTGGCTCAGCTTTGAATTTATCAGCCTTATCTGTTTTTGTTGCAGGCGCTGAACCTTCAACATGGCCTGCTCCAGGCCACCAAACGCCGACTGAGTGCCTGCTCCGGTGTGGGTGGGATTGTGCATCCGAGCTTGAAGCCGCCTTCCTGACCACTGTATCGGACGCTGAACCCGGACCAATGTGCCCAGAGTGCGATGGGATGGTGCTTGCTGCTGTGTTGCTGGTGAGTCATGCGCTGGAGCCTGTGATGAACTCTGTGCAGCACTCTCCAGGACATTTGAACAAGTTGGCTCATCCTGAAGGGGAAATAAAGAAAACATTCTGAGTCACTATCTCAGTGGTGGTATTATGTTAACAACCCCTGTCAGTCCCTAACTGTTCTGTTTATGTCATGAACTACATTTCCCATAATGCACCAAATGTGAGTTTTGATGGAGCATGTTGATGCAGTTGGGACTGGGTGTGGGGCATGCATGTGGGGAGCTGGCTTTTGTTAGACATACTAATATGGCACACATTTCACACTTACCAGGGGGTGGTGGAGGTTGAGATGTGTCGAGGGTCCCATATCCCACTACTGCCTCTCTCTCTCAAGGGTACCTTCCACCATTGCCTCTGCTGCTGAAGCTTCCGGAACATTGGATGGGCCTCCTCCTGTTTCTTGTGCTTCACGCAGCCGTGCTACCACCCTCTCCTTGGCCCTGAAGCGCAGGTCGTACCACCTTTTCTTTATGTCATCCAGGGACCGGTCAGCCACACTCAGGGCATTCATGCGCAACTGGATATCTCTCCAGATTCACCTTTTCTCTGCTTCTGGAACGGTATGTGATGACCTCCCAAACAGCTGCTCGTGGTTGTTGCAGCATTCATCAGTCAATATGTCCAGTTCCTTTTCAGAAAATTTTAGTTAACACAGCCTCTCCTTCCCTGCCTTCCCACTGCACTTGCTGGACATCTTGCTTTTCTTTGCTTGGCTGGCTTGCAGTTTTGGACAGTGCTGCTGCACCTTGCCATGTGCTGTCAATTTTGTTCAGGAATCTCCTGGGAGACCACTTCTTTGTTTGTGGTCCTTCTGCTCTCCCAGGAAGTGCTTTTTTCTTTTTTTTATTCGCTCTCGCTATTTGCGTATGCAAAATGCCCTTTTCAGCCGCACACGCTATTTGCACACGCTAAACTGGCTGTTCTACCGCGAACGCTATCTGCGAGCGCTTAGCCAGTTGCAATTTGCCTCCTCGCTAAATTGCGATGCGAGTCATTTGCGAGTCACAAATTGGGGAACAATTGGGTACGTACATTGATTTTTGAGACTCGCAATTTGCAACTCGCTATTTTGCCCAAATTGCGATTCGCAAAATCAGGCGGTCGTACATCTGCCCCAATGGGTGGCGTTAGGGAGGTCCAACTACGATAAATGTTCAATTTAATCCACCTAATAATTTTTCTTTGTGTGCTGCATTCTGCAGCACGCATTCCTGGAGGATTTGGGATGTTTCATTTGATTATTGTCAGAAAGCTGTCCCTACCTGCACAATCACAATCATCCCCACAATGCAGACACACTTGTAACATGGTGCAAGAGCGCATGTCTTTGTATCTGGCATCTCAATGGATCACCACTGCAACTCAATGGATCACCACTGCAACTTTCATGAAAGAGGGTGCTTCATATGTAAAGCAATTAGGCAGGCCATGGTGTAATTATTTTGGGAGATATATGAGACTCACTGTAATTACCTTGTGAAGATGCCACTAACTTTCATGCCCAACATGTCCAGTGTGGATTTGTACATCATTCACTAATCAATTTGAATTATTTTTTGTCTCATAGGTGGTCCCTCCACATACACACAGGAAGAGGTGGCAAGCTTCCGGGATCCTAATGCCACTGGTGAGTATAATTTCATTTCTATTCTTATCTGTTTGGTTACAATGTCTCCACATATATACTTTGCTCTGAGACATGCCAGAAGCATCAGCATCTCATGCAGCATTGTTACACATCGCATGCACATCGAAGACCAAAGGAGTTCTCAGTACTATGTGCACATGCATGACTACAATAATCTGGACCACATTTATGAGGTGTTGCTGCAGTGCAGTGCAGAAAGTTTCCTTGTTGCTCCGCCCTATGTCAGAACCTCATAAATGGAGCACACCTTGTCTGTGACAGATCTCGTGGATAATCAATGTCAACATGAGACATGAAAATAGTAGAAGCACAATTACATGATGTAGGCAGATACCTACTATGCACAGAATGTGGTCCAAAACACATATATTGTTTAGATCATGTCTTTTGTGACATGTCACACATGACTGACACCTATCCATAGACATGCATCTGCAGATCTGACGTAGACAGGCGGTAAGAACTATCAGAGAAATCTGTGTTGTCATGTGGAGAACATACAACATGTCAACCACAAGGCTTATGATACATTTCCTGAACCCTATTACCCTTTGCATCTTCTTGAAGGACTGTCAGCATCAATCAATTACGGATTTGTAGAGCGCACTACTCACCCATGAGGGTCTCAAGGTGCTGGGGGAGGGGGTGTGAGCACTCCATTGTGGTCGAAGAGCCAGGTCTTGAGGTCCTTTTGAATTAGTGCAGTGTCTGGTTTAGTCAGAGATGAAGGGGGAGTTCGTTCCAGGTCTTGGCTGCGAGGTAGGAGAAGGACCTTCTACCTGCTCTGGTCCTGTAGACACAAGGGACGGTGGTTAGGGTGATGTCGGTTGAGTGGAGGTTTCTCTTGGGGGCGTGGAAGGAGATTGTCATTGACGTATTGGGGTCTTCGTTGTTGTGGACAGGCAATATGAGTGGGCCACTGCAGCAGGGAGCTGGAAGTCACCACCTCCACCTCAAACATCAAAAAGAGCCTCACATAAGAACAAGCTACTGTCATATGCACCTTCTACCCAAACAGGACCAGAAGCAGGAGGATCAACTTCCCAACAACCAGGACCATCCTCATTTCCACAGGCTGAACCCTCTACTGGCCAAACCTCTGGCCCTTCCACTGCTCCCCCACCTGGACCTTCCTCAGTTCCACCCTCTGGACCCTCCACTGCTCCCCCTCCTTGACCTTCCTGAGCTCCACCCTCTGCACATTCCACTGCTCCCCCACCCGGACCTTCCTCAGCTCCCCCCTCTGGACCCTCCACTGCTCCCCCACCTGCACCTTCCTCAGCTCCACCCTCTGGACCCTCTACTGCTCCATCACCTGAATCTGTTGCTGCACCCTCAAACATTGTGCTACTTCAACTTTTGTCCAAGGTGAAAAAACTTAAAAAGGGCCAGCAGTACTTGAGCCTCAAGCTGGCGGGTGTTCAATTGCAGCTGGCCACCCAATTAAAGATGGTGTCATCTGTAAGACAAATGGACCAGAGGTTGTAGCCCCCATCCTCCCCACCATGACCTCACACTTTCCTGCTTGTGTTTGAAGTGTTCATATTTCATATATATAGTGTAATTGTAGGTTTAAAATGTTTTTAGTATTAGTTTAGTGATAGTTTATTATCAATTAGTGTAGTTTTAGTGCATATATTAGTAGTAGGATAAGTAGTTAAGTTGTAAGTAGTGGGAGGGGGGTTGATGTTTAGTAAGTGTTTTAAGTTTTTTAAGAAAAAACTTAAAAAAATTATATATATATATATCTTTGTTTAGTATGCTAGGTTTAGTTAGTCTGTGTTTAGATATAGTGTATGTGTGTCTCACGTTTAATTGTTGCATAGGGGGTGAGGGTTGATGTTTTAGCGGTCTGTTGCGATACATGTGTAAGTTGTATAAGGTATAGTTATTTAGGATAAGTTTAGATGTTAGGATGTTAGTGTAGGTGATTTTGTTTAGTGTCGTGTAGGAATTTGTATTTAAGGTATTTATCGTGTAGTGGTGTTTAAAATAACTTTTATGTGATTTTGCAGATTTGATAATAAAGCAGTGTTCATTTTTCAAAAACGTATTACTTGTTGTAGGCATTTTAAGTGGTGACACATGCTTAGGTTGGGTCATACACATGCTGTGCACAGACTGTCAAGTTGAATCTTATGTCTGCCATTAGGGTGAAAGTACAAGTAGTCAAATAGCCTCACTGCCAAGCAACACTGTACTAGTGTTGGGAGAACAGTATCTGAAACCACGGAAGAAAAAGCATAGTGCGACACATTGAGTAGACCACAGGAATGCACCATTGCTGATTTTACAAGACCTTTGACATTTATGGTCTGTTATTCTGCAATAGTCTGTGTGACAGGGCTGTTCAATTGTTGATATTGTGGGTGTGTGTAAGTTGCATCCATGCCCCCTTACACATTTCCAGATTAACAAAGTACCTTAAACCTGCTAATGTGTCAGATTGTCAAATCTCTCTAAGAAATGTGTAGCGTAGCTCAAGAAATATTGGGATGCCTATTGGTAGTCACTCTCTCATATTTTCATATGTGTGCTGCATAATGAATACCACCATGTCAGGGAAGTTATGTCTAAGTGGGCAATTATAAGCCCATTGTGTTGCTGCAGTGTCTTCGATATGTGGGAAGGTGACATTCCAGCGCCACAAAAGTACAGGTAGGGCCTCATACATGAGGTCCCTGTTGAGTAATGTGGAATGTGGTTGCAGGCACACTGGTGAGAAGCACGTATACACTTTACAAATGAGCAAACTGCTATGACAACAATATAGTTCACATTATGATGTGCCTTTGATGTCAGTCACCTGGACATCATTCACCTATGTACGTACCACTAGGATGTCAACGATTGTAGCATAGCAAACATTCACCTAGGAATGCCACCCGAAAGTTCAAGACTGCAATCAGATTTGCGGGTACCATTTACACACTCTTACCAATTTTGAAACTGGTTATCATACCAACATGGGACACCATGTGATATCGGTGGCATTGCAATTTCTGCCTTCCACACTGTACTAGTTACTCAATTAATGGGGACAGTAGCTCCATGCATGCTGAACCTCCAACGTTATTTTATTGAGAAAAGAAACCAAGGAGCAAGGTATGACGGCAGGCCAAAAAGCAAGAGGCACTTCCAGTGTGGATCAGGATGTCCAGGCACAGTCCAGGCTAAATAAATGTCATGGGACAGAGATATAGGTGAAAGTAAGATTTCAGTGTGGAGGAGTGGTCAATTGCCATCATACATTTACATCACAGAGACAGTCCACAGATATGTGGGAGATAAACCAGTGATAATTAGAAGAAGGACAGTTACAGTTTTGGGGTACACTGGCATGACAATAAGCACAGGACATTGTAGATTTTGGGCCATGTGACAACAGTTAATGCTAATGGGAACTTTTCCTAACTACCAGAATAACATCAACATCTTCTTCCTCTGATGTATGTGTTGGCTCAGCTGGTGTTTTCAATGGTCCCCTAGACAAAGGAGGCATACACACATCAGGGGCTAAAGATGTGGAAGGCAGGTTTCCAGCAGCATTTCCCTGAGCCAACAGGTAAGGCAGCAATGCACTGAGCATGACTTGCTGGTTTGCCAGTACTGCAGCTACATCACGTTAGTAGGCAACCAAGGTGGTGAGGTATGCATCCTGTTTCCACTCCATGGCTTCAAGAATGTTCAGGATGGCCCCCAGCCTGTTGGCAACCTCAATGGTGCCACTTGTGCTGGGCATTTGCTCATGCCTCTGCCGCATGGCAACCGATATGTCATCCAGGGTCCTGAGCAAGCCAAGGAGTGGAGAGTCGGTGCCTCTTCCATGCTCTGCACTGCCACAATGTAAGCTTAGACTCCCTCCAAGGTGGCTGCCATGCTCTCCATCCCTTTCCATACCTCCTGTACTAACTGACTCTGCACTTCAACAGCACGTTGTTCAAAGACATTTAACATGTCTTATGAGTGTGGAGGTTCGGATTTTTGGGAGGTGGTGTATGACAGGTTCCAGACAGGTCATGTGGAGACCCCGCAATGCAGCTTAACCTTCTTGTGACTGGAGAGGGTATTTGAATGGATTGGATTAGTTCCTGGAGGAGGTCTGGGTACAGGCTTGGCTCACTGTCACCATTCCACATGATCCTCTTCTAAGACAGGTTGCAGCTCAGGAGTAGGCGTTGCATGCTCTGAAATGTGACACAGTGTAGGTTGATGCTCTTGTTTGCCATCTGTTCTCAAGAGTCAATTTTTTTAGTTTTCAACATCACTTTGTAACTATGATGTAGGTCAACAGAGCAAAGTTCATGCAACACAGCATCAAATGTAAATTTCAACTAATGACAGCAACATATCCAAGTAGATATAGAAGTGTGTTTACTCTACCATGGCACATGCCCAGACAGGCCAGCCCTGGAGCAGTGATGGGCTGATTGTTAATGGGTAGGTAAGGGCACCTTCCAGCACTGTAGCAAGTCCAAGTGGCAATATGCACTTTCTATGTGTGTAACAGAAATCAGCACACATTATACAAGGAATTAACACATAGAAATGTTAACTTTTAACATCATAGCACCTCTCAAAGCTATCCCTGGTGTGGTGTTAGGATGGTACCCATTACCATGTTTACATGATTTTTTTGAAATGTAGTAATGCTACAGATTCAGGGACATATTTACAAGCCCCTTGCACCACCAGTACAACCCTTTTACACATATTGGGATTGATGCACCAGTGGCACAAGGGGCTTGTGAAGATGGCCAACTAAGATTTTGTTGTGTGGTCACATACAGCAACACCAATGAAAAAAAAATCATACTATTTTGTAATTGAAAATGTCACATGTTTACAAGCACATGTAAAGTTACACTAAATCTCTATACGTAGACTTGTTAATATGCCATTGAAAAACATGCAACACTGGAGTAAATCAGATTTGACATTACAGCAGGACAGTGGGGAAACAGGGCGTTGAAAAGAATGAGAACCACTGTATCTCTAGCCCTTGTGCCAGTGATACTTCACTGTTGACATGGACATTAGTGACATACCAGCCGCACAAGGGCCTTGTGTTTAAGCCACTTACTTTTACTATGTCTCCCTCATTTCCACATGAACTTGTGTGAACTGTCAATTAACAAATGTGACCAGGTACAGGACATCTCTACAGACACTGTTGACAACCATATCCTACATAGCTTGACATGTTCCAAGGTACAACAAGATTATGAATAGACATAACCAGACACTTACACGGCAACCAATGTTAGTTGGCTATGGTTACAGTAGCTCCCCTATTTGAGAGGGGTATGAGAATGTCAAAATTATCCTAGCCTGCTTATGCACACAGCATGAGCAAGTATAATGAAGCTATATATCATACCTTCCAGAATGGATTAGTGGTGACACAATATGTTGTCCTATACCTTGCTTAACCTTGTTTCATGAAGTGCAACTGTGACATACGTGTAATGTTGTAGAAGTGAGGCTACAGACTCCCTCCTAACACATGTTCCATTTTATGGCTGGAATATATCACATATGTGATGTATTAGCAAATGTACTCAGATGGGTAATGGGTTACAATGTTCCTCACAGGGCTGATGCTGTTAGACACAACAGTGGATATGTTGATTAGTGTGAACCTTGCTGAAAAGTGATGCCTTATCAATCCCTCCACAGGCTAAACTCTACAAATACACACACACTGCCTGTTGTGTGTGCTATGTCTGCCCATAAAGTACACAGCTGTTACAGGGAATATCCATGTTCAGCAATGTGGCCTCACATACATGTATTGGAAACAGGCCTGCTCCACTGGTGATCCATCTGTACAGCCCTATGGTTAAATGTAGCATCATGATGATGCATATTGTAGGTCAGGGCTCACGTTTTAGCACTTTTCACCTGCACTAGCATCACAAAGGGATTCCATGAACATGAGCAGGCATCCTTGAACCTTGGAGTGATGTTGTTTTAGTTGATAGGGAATTGTTTATGAATTCCAGGGGGACACTATCTTTCTCAAACAATGATTCTGAGAATTAAATATACTTCAGCATCTGTCATGTTTCCATTTTTCAACACAAGCAACCCAGGGACAGTCTGAGGATGGGGAGATTTAGCCTTCCTATGAGCGTTTCCAGAGTCAGCTTTGGAATAGTACACATAGCAAATGTAGCAACAGCTAAAGGCACTTGGGGGCTTATTTACAAGCCCATTGCACCACTGGTACATCGCTTATTCCCATTATGACGGTGACACACCTGCTGCGCAAAGTGCCTTGTAAATAACCCTCTTGCTTTTCATCTGATTCAATGGCTTATGTTTGGGACACACTACGCAACACACAGAGACCACACCTTTGAGACAATGAGAGTCTTGTATTATGGACAATTGTAATTAGCCATGACAAAGCAAACAGGGTTGACTTGCATTGCTAAACATGCCGTTTTGATACACATTGACAACACATATATGATAAGATGTATGTTTCACACAGCTTAGGTCTATGCTATGAGTTGTACTGGGCCCATCAGTTCCCAGCATGTAATGTACAGCAGCACAGCAAACCATCACACTGCACTTCCTTTGTGTCATTGTACACTTAGAAAGATGTGACATCTATGCAAGATATGGGACATTCCGGACCATTGAGCCTGCTGCATGTAACAGGCAGCAGCCTTACGCCAGTGGAGGCACCCATATGCCATGTTGCAAGATTGACTCAGTTGCAGGAGTGATTGGTGTTGTGCAAGGAGAGATACATTCCTGACAAATACTAAAGGTATGATGGCCTTTATGTCCTGTGATGTGTGTTTCAGATTGGGTCACACAGTGTGTGCCTCATTCATGAGGAGTTTGCCACAGGAAGCAACTCAAGAAAACTTCCAGCACTTGCCAGCATCAAAACAAAAGCTGATGGATGTGCCCTTATGTTTGTTGAACAATAAATTATGGTCCTTTTGCACTACAACAGCACAGACTGGTTTGGCATGTGGCAAAGTATTCACCCGTGCACTATGGTGCAAATGTGCCGATCTCGAAGAGCAGATTACTTTTGTGCTTGGAATTTGACCTACTTGTGCAATTGTAGGTGACATTAAGGACTAGTTTGGGAACCTCTTGCATCACTGGTGCATCACTTTTGATATGTTAAGAAGTAAGGTACAGGCAGCACTGACTTTCATGCAATGCCCCCTAAGGCATTTTCGATGGTCTCTATATGCATCAAAGAACATTATTGATGTTACCGCAAAGTAAACTATCCACATTCTTGGCACTATTAAGTGAAATTAGTTTCTTGCTGTATCTTTCTTTCATGTTACATGTGTGCTGCATTCAGCAGTACACATCTGTCTGGTAATTTGCAATTAACAAATGATTAGGAGCAGGTAGGCTTCCATTCTGACACTGACTAAATCAGCCACACTTCACAGGCACCCTTGCAACATAGTGTAAGGATGCGTACATTGGCACATGGCGGACCATTGTGTACCATGCAGGGCCAAAGGTTAGGAATGCACTGTAGCTTGAGGATTGAACATATTTCACAGCTTTTATTTTGACACAGGGCAGTGCAGCAAGACTCATTGCACCAGTGCCCAGTCCCAAATGAAGTTTAAATATTGATCAAAGTGTGTAGTACACCCTGGATGTTGTGTCGAAACACAAACATCAACACCAATGCTACAACACAGTCCCACATTGTACTGGCTGGAAGGGAAGCTTTATGACAAGGCCTCAGGAAGCCACACAGGGTGACTCTGCATGACCTTGAAAATGGGTGCAGAACCATTATGCCACCAGTACGACTCATGAAGTGACGCACAAGTGGTGATGTGTTATTCTTCATATGACCCTATGGAGCTTTTTCACCTGGACCTTGCACCTCTGGAGTTTTAATTTTAAAATGTGTGAAAAGTGATACTCCAGTGTTGCAAAGGAGTAATCTGTGAGACCATGGGACTCATTTATGGGGTTTTTCCCATAGGGCAGCTCAACACGCCTTGCTGCTGCCCTGCCCGATGGCAAGAGAAAAGGGCAGGAATGCACCATATCTATTAGATACAGCACATTCCTGTCCTTTTCCCCTGCACCAGCACACCATGGGCTGATGTGTGCCAACGCAGGTACCTTTCCACCATGGTGCAAGGGTGCCTACGTTGCAGGGGATGATTATTTTTGTGCAGGACGGCAAACCTTCCTGCACAAAAACAATCACAAGGGGCGTTTTCCTCTTTCTATGTGTAGTGCAGAATGCAGCACACATAGAAAGAGGAAAAACGTAGATAAATGAAGATATTACTCCTCATTGTGCCTCCCTTATGCCTCCCCTTGTGAGGCGTATGTTTTTGGCGCTGCCTCAGAGTTATGATTTCTCGTAAATCTGGGGCAGTGTCAAACAGACATGGATGTTGCTGGGAACACCCCCAGCAATAGCCATGGAATGCCCCTTTCATGCAGTTTCCTGCATGAAAGAGGCACATATTTATAAGGCCATGAAAAGCTACATAACATGGCTTTACATGCCCTTATGAATATGCCAGTGGCACTTTGCGCCACCAGAACATAAAAAGTGGCGTCCCAGCAGCGCAATAGTGCTGGTACGGCCTCATAAATGAGGCCCCTTATGTCTGTTGCAGTGTGTTGTTGGATTTGTAGTTCAAATGGGTTCTGTGGTGTATACACCTACATGTGGCAATTCACAGGGGCGGAAGTGGCCTGGTACTGCACTTCTTACATATATATTGTGATTTACATGATGGATTTAGAATGAACTGGGCAACATCTGACTGTCGAGGGTACAAGGCTTTTATGCGACACTTCACTGCTATTGACATACGTGATTTCACTTTCACAATGCATGTCGCTAATGAGGACTGGTACCTTAGAAAATGCACTGCACAACATTAGCTTGTTAGCCACATTGCCCCTTGTTACAACTTACCCTGTGGGTCTTGACGTTCCTCATGCTCAGCACTGTCCTGTCCTGGAAGTCCTGCCACCAACTCCTCTGGGATGACAGCTGCCTCCCGCTCCTCCAGGGCATCCAGCTCCTCATGTTCTGCTGGGATCCCTCCTCCGGTCTGCATTGCTGCCTCAGTTTTTGATCTATTTTCTCTTTGGTCCTGCGCTTAATGTCATGCCAGCGTTTCTTCAAATCTGGCACTGTCCTCTTCGCTTGAGCCACACAGATGACCTTAGCCAATATGGACTTCCAGATGACATCTTTTTTGGATATCGGCAACCTAGAGGTGACAAACAGCTGGTGTTGGTGGTCTGTCACCTCATTGATTAGTATTTCAATCTCCTCTGCACTGAAATTTACTTTCCTCTTCCTCTTCCCCTGGGTTTCAGACTGGACTTCCTGGCTAGTGTGTGGGAGGCACTCTTGACTGCTGGTGTCTCCTTCATGCTCCATGGAACCTTTATTTACCTCCAAAATTGTTTTTTCAGGTAGATGCATGTTTTTTTCCTATTTCCAAATCGTGACGCAACAAAAAATTGGTGCAAGGCAAGTTTGTCTTGCATCGGAATTCGCAATTCTGACTTAGGACACTTTTTCAGCAGTTGCGTCAGTATTTGTTACGTCAAGATGGCAGTGTCAATGCCTTTTTTTAAAAACTTTACTTGTCACTTGCGACATGGTGTGCCAAATGATAAATCTGATGCATCCATGCCGCAAAAAAGTGACGCATCATATCGTACAAATTGTGACACATCTCTGTGCCAGGGTAGAGATGCTCCACTTTACACAAATGAGGCCCTTACTTTTAGGCATTCTTGCATGCATGGAAAGTTCAAGTTGGGATCTCCTCCTCCATGTCGGATACAGTCCTCCGCTATAGCCATTTCCTCTTGCTCAAATGATCCTTCCTTCGGCCAAAGTCTATACTGGCAGTTGGAAACAATCCATTGCTATGGAATTTTCTCAGCTGACCTGCTTTCCTTGGAGATCGCCCAAGTCAGAAGTAAAAAGCTTGGGTGTTGTGTTGGAAAATAAACTCACCATGGGGGTTCAGGCTAGAAAACTGTCGCCCAGCTGTTTTGGCCTTTTAAGAGCCCTCTGGAAGATGCTCAGTTGGCTACCAGAATCTGTTTGGAGCGTGGTTGTTCAAGGCCTGGTATTATCCCACCTTGATAACTGGAATTCCCTATACCTGGGAAGTCCACTTTCAATTATTAAAAAACTTCAGGTAATCCAAAATGAGATGGCTCATATCCTTTTAGGTAACCCTAAATATCAGGCTGCCTCTCCAGCACTAGCCACATTTCACTGGATTTCGATACAAAAGAGGATTCAGTTTAAAGCTCTTTGCATGGTCCACCGTGCAAAGTATATTTGGTGCCATGAATCCTTCAACATCTGGTCTGCACTCACCGCCCCAAAAGAGAGCCAATATCTAGTAACCTGAGTCTACTCTCCATTCCTAAGGTGCAGAAAGCCAGGAGTGGTGGATGTTCATTTGCATGCCTAGCCCCCAAGCTGTGGAACGCTCTACCCCTAACCCTTCAGGTGAACGATAACCTACTCCGTTTCAGGAAAAAACTCAAGACGCACCTGTTTGCCTAAGAATATGATACAGAGCCTGGAAGACCCACCAGAGCTGGGAAGCCCATTGGGTAGCTATGTGCTTAATTAATTCCTTGAATTGAATTCAATTTCAGGAATGCCATCACTGTTGTCCTTAATGTCCTTTGTAGACTAAATGGCTGAGATTTTAGGCATGGAAACCAAACATGCCTAAGACCAAACAAATTGTCAATCAAAGCAACACACTTAAGGAATGCACATATTTAACATGTCTCACAAATGTCTCCTGGAAGTCAGCTTTGTCTAGGGGTAATAAGGGTGCTATACCCCTTGATGAATCTCCTGTAGTAACCAGTAAGGCCTAAAAAGTCTCTCACCTCTATCTGGGTCTTGGGAGTTTCCCAGCCAGAATGGTTTCAGTCTTGGCCTGGAGGGGCTGCACCTTGCCACCTCCCACTTGGTGACTCAAGTACACCACATATCCCTGCCCTATCTGGAACTTACTGGTCTTGATAGTCAGTCATGCCCGCTGCAAAGCCTGAAGCTTTTCCTTGAGGTGACACAGGTAGACCTCCCAGCTGGAGCTGAAGACTGCAATGTCATCCAAGTAGGCAGCACTGAAGTTCTCCAGCCCAGCCAGGACCTGGTTGACCAACCTCAGGAAGGTGGCAGTGGTGTTCTTTAACCCCAAGGGCATGACCTGGAACTGGAAGTGCCCTTCTGGTGTGGAGAACACAGGCCTCTTTTCTGCCCCTCAGTCAAGGCAATATGCCAGCACCCATATGGTAGGTTAAACGTGCTGAAGCACTTGACAGCTCCAAGCTGATCATCGAGCTCATCAGCTCTGGGGATGGGGTGTGCATCAGTCCTAGTGATTGCATTAAGCCCACGGTAGTCTACACATTTTCACACACGGGCTGTCCCAAGTGTCAATATCATGAGTACACCATGTAGTGATTGTAAGTGAGAAGAGAGAGGCAAACGGCCCCAACAACTGGTGGCAGTGTCTCTGTTGATCTAGGGTCATTGTATGGGAGAGGCTGACACCCTCCACTCACCCATTCTGCTCTTTGGAAGATAGGAGTTACCAAGAGCATGATAATCTCAGACCTCACAAACTGGAGCTTGAGGAAGTTCATGTGCAGGACCCTCAAAGGGTGCTTAGGAGTCTTGAGGTCCACCAGGTAGGTGACATCACTCTTGTGCTCCTTCACCTCATAGGGCTCAGACCAGCAGTCTTGCAGAGCACAGGGCTCCACAGGCTCCATGGCCCACACTTTTTGGCCAGGCTGAAACTCAACCAGAGTGGTATTCTGGCCATTTCAGCATTTAATAGCCTCCTGCTGGCTTCCAGTTTCTCCTGGGAAAGCTTCTGGAGTGGGCTGTTTGGTTGTGAAGGGCCAGCATGTAGCTAAGCACATCCTTGGGGGGGCTCTCCCAGAAGCTTCCTCCCAGCCCTCCTTTACTAATCTGAGAAGCCCTTTCACAGGGTACCCATGCAGATGTTCCAAGGGGCTAAAATCAACAACCTTCTGCAGTACCTTCCTGTATGCAAAAAAAGGCAGGTAGGAGAACATCAAACTTGCACCTCATGGTGTCTGAAAGACCCATAATCAAATCTCTCAACCAACTGATTGGTCTGAGTGTGGTAAGGGGTAGTGAACTTATATGTCACCCCACACTCCTTCCATATGGCCTTC
This sequence comes from Calotriton arnoldi, assembly GCA_963921515.1. Lineage (NCBI taxonomy): Eukaryota > Metazoa > Chordata > Amphibia > Caudata > Salamandridae > Calotriton > Calotriton arnoldi. The sequence continues at coordinate 537,532 of CAWUFW010004704.1, forward strand.
ATTTAGTAAGACATGAAGCTGGCACCCCATTCAGATACCCCCTTCTTGGGGAAACCCATGTGGATAAAGAACCCTATCAGTGCCCTGGCAACGACAGGTGCAGTCACTGTCCTCAGGGGGATAGCTTCCGGGTACGGGGTGGCAATGTTCAACCAAGACCAGAATTAATCTGCTGCTCATGGCTGTCTTGTGGTCCAGGGGCCCAATTATGTTGATTCCCACCCTCTCAGAGGGGGAGCTAGCAACAGGAAAAGGTTGCAGGTGAGCTTTGCATTTCTCCCTTATCTTGCCACTCACCTGCCAGGTAGGATAGGATCTACAATAAGCATCTGAGGCCCTCCTCATTGAGGCCAATAAAAGTGGGTGACAAGCCTGTCAAAGGTCTTGTCTTGCCCTAATGACCTGCCAATGGCATATTCAGACCCAGTAAGAACTCCTGTAGCACTGGGGGACCACCAACACATGTTGCACCAGGGATCTTAGGCTCACTATATAGGAGACCATTCTCCCAGTATATCATGTGCTTGCCAGAGATATCACCACCTGCCTGGGTATCAGCCTGCTGCCACAGTTCCTCAAGAGAAGGACATTCCTTCTGTGCTCTGCAGAACTCCTTCCTGGTGGGACCCCCTTCCTGCTGCCAATTGGAGAGTTCAGGCAAGTTCGGTCACTTCCTCCCCTGTAGGTACCAGGGCTTCCCCTCCAGTTCAGCCTCCTCCCAGACCTTGGGAATTTCATAAGTGGTTTCCATGTCCCTTACCATTTCTCTTTTTGGCAGTTGCCTGGGCCATTCTTCCAGGCTCCAGGTCCTCTTAACCACCCTGATGGCATGCCATTAACTGGGTGGTCAGACACACCCACTCAGGCAACCCCAACAATCTCCATATGAGACATGAGCTCCACCTCCTTCCAGGCAGTATGCTCCAGGTCGTTATCCAGCAGACAATCCACAGGCATGAATGGAGTCACAGCTACCTTAAGCAGACAGACCTTAGACCTCCCCCATTCAAAGGGAACCAGAGCCACAGGGTAGTGGCTCTCACAGTATTCAGCTGCAACCTCCTGGTGGAACACATTAGGGACTACCTGCTCTAAAGACACCAGATGACACCTGACAGTTGACATACTGGATCCTGTGTCTCTCAGAGCCTACACCCTCTGCCCATTGATGGAGACCCACTGACTGTACTTCCTAGAATTGTCAGGCATGTGGTTTCTCTCTCCATCACCCAGGGACAGTAGGGTCAACTGTACTACTTACCCCAGACTATCTGGGACCACCTCCTCTCCAAGCGCTACACTAGCCAACCCCAGTGACTGCCCACTGCTGGGGGGAGGTCCCACTGGGGCACTTGGGATCCCCCTTGAAGTGCCCTTCCTGCTGGCACTCAAAGCACTTTAGGGGTCCCTTCCCTGTACACTTACTGTCAGGGACCACTTCTACTTCTTTTCAGTAGAGGGATGGGAGCCCTGACCCACAGAACTAGTTTACGGCCCTTTGGAGAATTCCTCATTTTCAGACTCTGCCCACCCTTGTGGCTGGTCATCCCCCCCAGATACCTTGTTATGGACCTTGGTGCTGAAAAAGTGGTCCATCTCCTTAGCAAGCTACCTGGGATCAGAGAGCCTACTGTCAACAAGGTGTTGGCGAAGATCTGGAAAACAAAGTTTGAAGAGGTGCTCTTGTGCAATCCAATTGTACAACTCCTGGTAATATTTTACCTCACTGCCCTTCATCCAACCATCCATTGCCTTACAAAAGGAGTACACACAATCCACCCAGGTCTATTGGAAAAGATTCTGACTATCCCTCAATTTCTGTCTGTATTTCTTTGGGGTCAGACCAAACTATTTGATTAGGGACTCTTTCATGATGGGATACCTCATCCTGCCACTCCCTCTAGGGCCAGTAAGGTGCCCCTCCCCTCACTAGGAATGTGCCTCCACAGACTTGCTCCCCAATCCTCCAAAGGGACTTTGTGCATCTGCCGAGCAATCTCATAGGCCTCAAACCATCTGCCTATGTCATCTCCCACCACAAAATCAAACACCAAATACTTGGATATGTGGACCCTCCTGTCAAAGGACACTGAAGAATTTCTGCAACCATCTTGGCTGGACTCAGCCCTCCTGGCTTTGATGTCCAGCTCTCTCACGCTCAGTTCCTGAGCCAGCATCATTTTCTTCTCTTCTATAGCCAACCTGCATTTCTTTTCCTACTCCTCCATGGCCAGCCTCTTCTCCTCTAATGCTTTCACCTTCTCCAATTTGAGCTTAGCCAGCTCCAATTTTGACTCCCCCCCTCCTGTCTCCCAGCTCCTCTGGAGACAGGCCTCTAAATTAAACATTGCTCCCTGCCCAAGGTGTAATCTCCAAACCTGGAAGGATGTTGCCCCCCTCCTCCACAGACAGCAGTCCATGACCCTCTCCTGTGCCCTGGTCTAATTCATCCTCCTCATCCTGCTCCTCCTCTTCCTCCTCTGAGGTCTCATTCAATACAGCACGGGGTTCTGACCAGGCTCTTGGTGCCTTTTGCAACTCCACTTTCCTGGTGGTGCTTTTTACAGGAAGTCCAAAGTCCTTGCAGGAATCCTTGTGCTGGGCCACAGAGTAACTCTCAAGTTTGGCCATCTCAACCATTTTTGCAGGTGCAGATGTAGAACCTCTGGATAAAAACATGATCTCTAGGAAAAAGCAAAAATGGCAATTGGGGACAAGTTGAAAAATTTAAAATGTCAATCTGAGAGCGCAGACAAAAAAAAATTAAGAAAACAAATACCAATCAGGAGGAATTGACTCAAATTTGTCTTATATGTGGATGGTAGTGTACACCAAATTACTGTAAGGCGCTGCACAAGCAAATAGTCCTATCCTCACCACTGATCACTTGTGTTAGAAATGGGGTCTATAGTTGCCAGAGGCATGAACCGTGTCCAAGTACAGACCACCACTCTAGTCAGGGTAAGTCAAATGCACACCCTAAATTAAGCTGTGCTAACCCTCTGGTAGCTTGGCACAGAGCAAGCAGGCTTAATTTAAGAGACAATGTGTAAAGTATTTGCGCAACACTCATTAGAGTAAAACAGTGAGAACTCCAGACAAAGAAATACAGAGCTTAATTTAATGAACAAAACATGACCAAAACAGCAAACATCCAATAAGTAGAACCGGAGTTATGAATTTGTGCTTAAAAGCATAAAGCACCAACTGGGGACATCCTGTTGCACTGGAACTGGTCAAATCTGAAAAGTCAAGCCGACTGTGATGGAGCACGAGTCGGATACAGAAGCCATGCAAGCCCCGCTGGAAACATTACCTTTCCAGAGAATGTGTCGATGTAGAAGAGAAGCTGTGTCTGTTCCAAGTCACGCAGTCGGGTCCCACATCATCATCAATACCCTTACAATGAAGACACTGCATCGTCATCAAGCCTCGCAGTCGGGTCAAGTGTCGTCATCGTACCTCTTACAATGAAGACACTGCATTGTCGTCAAGCCTCACAGTTGAGTTCTGCATTGTCATCAAACCCCTTATGATGAAGATACTGCCTCGTCTTCGAGCCTCACAGTTGGATCCTGTGTTGTCATTGAATACCTTAAGATGAAGGTACTGTGTAGTCCTCAAGCCGTGCTGTCGATGCTGTGGAGTCTCTGAAGCAGCGCTGCATCTGTGTTGAAGGTGAATGTGTCGGTTCCGATCAGCGCATAGCAGGCAATGCGTGGATTTTGGCAGAAAACAGCTGCAGAACCCCTTTTAAAGGCCCAGAACAGGATTGGCACCTCTTGGCAAGGCAGGACTCACAGTTGGCTGAGTCCAGCAGCTGAAACAGAGTTGAAGGAAGTCTTTGATGTCCCCTGAGACTTCAAAACAGGAGGCAATTCAACAGGCATGGGGGCAGCAGGCAGCGGGCAGGGACAGCAGAGAAGGCGTCCAGAAAATCCAGCAGAGTCCAGCAGAGTGCCAGTCCTTTCAGCAGCACAGCAGTCCTTCTTCCTGGCAAAGTGTTCTCAGTTCCAGAAGTGTACAGTTCTTACACCCAGTTGTGCTTTTGAAGTGGGGGAGACTTCAAAGAGGCCTTTGAAGTCCAAAAGGTCCCTGCTCTTCCTGCCCTGGCTCCAGACTCACTACACAGGTATGCAGCCCTTTGTGTGGGGACAGGCACAGCTCTATTCAGGTGCAAGTGTCAACTCCTCCCTCCTATCTAGCCCAGAAATACCCAACTATCTGGTGATTGGCCATCAGGATGTGAATGTCACACCCAGCTCCCTTTGTGTGTGACTGTCTAGAGGGAATGCACAAACCCTAGCTGACACCCACCCCAGACGTGTATTCAGAGACAGGCAGAGGCACAGAAATTAAGAAAAAGCCAACTGTCTAAAAGTAGCATTTTCAGACTTACACTTTAAAATCCAACTTCACCATAAGTTGGGGTTTTGACATTGTGAGTCCAGAGACACCAAACTCAAAATGTCCATCTTGTCCCAATTAAAAATGACACTTAAAAGATGGAACAATATAATCCCAGTTAACCTATAGGCAAGATAGGCCTTGCAGTAGTGAAAATTTAATTTAAGAGTTTTACACTACCATTACATGTATACATTTAAACTACATGTCCAACTTTTTAAGTACACTGCACCCTGCCGTTAGTGTTGTCAAGGGCCTTCCTTAAGGGTGACTTATATGTATTAAAAAGGAAGGTTTGGGCCTGGCAAGAGGGTTATCTTGCCAGGTCAATATGACAGTTTAAAACTTCACAAACCAGCTCTGAGGCATGTTTAATGGGCTACTATAGTGGGTGGCATGCTCAGTGCTGCAGGCCCATGAGTAGCATTTAATTTACAGGCCCAGGGCGCATGCAGTGCACTTTACTAGAGACTTAAAAGTAAATTAAAGATGCCAATTGTGGATAAGGCAATGTTATATATTTCAATACAGAGGACCTCCTGCATGGATAAAGGTTCCTAGGGCAGGGAAAATAATTAATGTACAAAAAACCTCCAGCAACCTTACACATTAATTAATGCTTTTGTAACAAATTTCATGGCTCAGAGAAAGTGTCTACTTAATAATCATAGTTTTATTCATGATCAACATTAAAATAATTTCTCTAGATATTCTTATATAAGATAACAATATTTTGCAAATCAGTATTAACATTACTGTAAAAATTTGAATATTTGACATTAAACTCATCATTCATACCATCATACTCAACAATGCATCATCATTCTCCACAATAGCATCTTGTAATGCCAAACAGAATGATACTAGAGATGAATTAAATAAATAACACTGTCATTAATTATACATTGTCATTCAGTGATTAATACTGCAAATTTGATTGTCTTTTCTGTGTCCATGCAGTAAATTAAATTTCAATTGCAACTCATAAACACTCTATCACAGTAGCTTATGTTCTTAATTTTTCTGTTTCATCTGCCTACGCTCATTTTGGCAACACAGCGCCTTCATCAGGAAAGCCAACTCCATATCTTAGTTCTGTAGCTATCTTGCAATCATATTGCACATTCTGCTGAGCCCAATTACAAAAAAGAATATGGGGGCATATGTAGGAAGCCAAATTGCGATTGCAAATGCTGAAATTCGCAGAATTTCAGCGTTTGCGATCGCAATTTGGGCAGTGTGCTATGTAGCAGAGAAAACCCACTCGCAAAATAAGGAATCGCAAAATTTGCGATTCCCTATTTTGCAAATGCATTTAAGGAATCCCAAATTGCGATTCCTTAAATGCAATGTAGGAAGCACCCAAGTTGTGCAATTTTGCTTAGGGAATCGTAAATTACCACCAACTTCAGGTTGGTGGTAATTTGCGATGTCTTTGAAAAATGCACTTTTTGCATCTTTCAGTAGTGCCATGTGGCGCACATACACGCCTTAGTGCATGTATGTGCGCCACATGTGCACACATACTTATTTCAGGGGTGCAACAGGGTGTCCTATTTACAACCTTGCAACCTTGAAATTGCATTCTCAATTTGCGATTCTCTAATTGGGAATCGCAAATTGAGAATGTCTTTCCATTCATTCCTATGGGCCTTCTAGCCCATAGGAATGAATGGGAAGGCATTCCTTGTTTGCGAATCTCAATTTGCGATTCGCAAATAAGGAATATGTGGGATTCGCAAAATATTTTGCTAATCCTACCTACATTGCGTTTTGCGATTCTCTAATTGCGATTCCCTAAAAATCGCAATTTGAGAATCACAATACCCGTTTTACCTACATATGCCCCATGGTCAGAACCTCCACTCGAAAAGAACCTTCACAATGTGTCCCTTAGCCTTCCTTATCTGATAGCCATCAACTGCACAGACTAGACTCGAAAGGCTATCGTTGAACATGTATGTGGTGCAACGAGGTGAGCTAGTTTAGGCTTGACATTTTTAACTTTACGCTGCATGATTTTACGAGTATTTTATATCATCTTGTGACTTTCCCTGCCTGGTATTTGCATTGGGTAGTTTGTCTATAGAGATTATCGTCAAAGGCCTCTGAACAATTTTTCTGTGCAGGTTCGGTGCTATGACCTTATTATGACATAAGCTAATATGGAGGCAGGTCTTATCCATGCCATGTAGAGCTTATCTTGTGCTTGGCCATCTACATTCAGAGGGTCGTGTTATTACACTAATCCCCCTGTGCGCCCTGAGAGATTACATGAGACGTGCATATAGTTTCTTGGTGGCAATCTTTTCCAACCCAGAACATGGTTCACGCAAATGATTTTGGTCGTTACATCTTATCATATACTCTTTGGGGCATATTCTCAAGAACGTGTGATAACCACCACAAGTTTAGCTTAACGCAACTTTGCACATCGCAGTCTATCGTGGGAAAACAACGCTGTGTTAACGTAGTATTCCCAACCTGGCGGCACCATGTGATAGCCCCACGGTAACGCGTCAAATGACCGCGTTACAATTAACGCGACGCCGCAAAAATGCGAAACACGAACGCGAATAAAGTTGTGATGAGGCCAACCGCGATACAAAAATCAGTGATGATCAGCGACAGGCCTGCAATCCCCACGCGTCATGCGGGAAAATGCACTATAAAAGCTGCACAAGAAAAACACACCATAAACAAAATAAACTGCGTAGCAACATGGAGGCACCCGGAACGAGTGCCCAGGTCAACGCGAACCCCACAAGCCCCACAGACCACCAGCAAGGAACCTCGGGGAAGGCCAAGGAGAAGAGGAAGACGGGGTACTGTCCGCATGACAACCGGATCGTCGTCACGGAGGTGACAGAGCACCAACAACAACTGTCCGTCACCTCCACCGTGTCATTGGCAACATAGATGGAAAAATGGCATTCCATCGTGAATGCAGCCGGAGTGGTCAGGAGGACAAGATGCGCTGGCACGATGTGAAAAGCCAAACCAAGTAGAAACCCGCTGCCAACAGGAAAGCAGCAACTGCGAATGGAGGTGGGAGTCCTGCGCCACAGGAGGAGCTGGAGCAAATGGCGGCCACAGTCATCAGTGTGGAGACTGTGCAAGGAGCCGGGAGTCCGGACACTGCTCGACATGACCTGACACAACAAAAAACAGGGTGAGTAACAAACAGGGACTGTGGGGACGGGGGGGACGGGCACAATGGCACACATGCACAACGACGTGTTGCACACCGCACACCCACAATGACCCTGGGTCATGTCCCTGATCCCTGTGGCACACTGCAGCACACATACAAACATCAAGTAGGCCCCCGTTCACCATGTGCCCAAAGGGGTCCCACCCCACACATCACCAATTACACAACACACACATGCACCTGTGCGAAACACAGCAAAGATGCGTATGTGAGAGCCACACTGACAATGCAAGTGACACCACATGACCAGCAGCATGGCTGGAGTACAATCACCATGACACTGTGCACACCACGAGACTGAGGTGGCTGAGTGTGGACCACATCCGGAAAGGAGCAGGTCACACTCTGACACATCCACCTGCACATACAACCACTGACATCAACAACACATCTGCAGACAAACAATGCACAAGAGTACAAAAACCGTCCAAGAGCACAAATGACCCAAGTCGCCAACATCACAGCACCTCAAAAGCACAAAAGCCAAAGGCACACCGCCTCCAAGGGATAAGGGGCAGCAAAATCACAGCTGCATGTGTGACTCCCACACAATGCAGCACACACACATAGCAATGACAGCACACCCACATGGACGACAATGTGGTACACAGTCCATCACCTACACTGCAGAACAGAGGACACAACTGGGTCCGCCTGTGCGTAGAAAATGGCCAATCACATCTGACATAGCTGGAAACTGTGAGATGCAAATGTACGTGTACAACCTCACCTACGTCATGTAGTCCAAATGTCCACTGTCCTGCATCAAATAGTCCGCCCCTCCCAAACAGTCACAATGTACATTGTCATGAAGTCTGTTTGTAAACTTGAACAATGCGGCAACATACATGCCAACACAATGTCAACAAGCATCTCCCCTTCACATTGCAGAGGGACAAACACCTCCAGCAGAGCAGACTAGACAACTCTACAGTGATGCTGAAGAGGACCACCACACTTCCGACACCTATGCCCCACAACAGTCCATGGACATCTTAGGCAATCGACCTCCAGGAGCAGGGCAGCACCGCTGCATCGAGGATACGCCACCCCCTGCACAGACAACACAGCTGGACGCACCCACCACGCCGGCTGGCTCCCAGCAGCCCACTGAAGCACATATCTCATTCCAAGGCCAGGTGTCAGGCTGCCAGAAGGGGGTGGCCGAACATGTGTGGGTGGGGCACTACCTCATGGAAGCCGAACTAGATCACATACGTGGGTGTCTAAGTCCCATCAGGGCCCACCTACACTCACTAACGGAGACCCACACTGCGACAGAGACACATGCCTTTGCACATTTCCAGTACTGAACCACACCCAGAGCCACGGGATGATCATCCGCACCCCCACGCTGGACTGGCATACGCCGGCCCTGTCCACTCCTCTTACGTATTGAGTGGGGGACGACAAAGCTACATGTGCAATGTCCCACCCGCTGCCTGCGGTGACATGGCTGCGTCCTCTGTACATGGCACAATGTAATGTTGTAGTGCCCGGGGCACAAATGCATACATCATGAGCACACAGACACACTCAGATAGTTCGTTGAACTGGCTACGGGCACGTGCGCTCGACACCTTTATTGGCATGGTCACATGTACAGTGACGCATGTGCTGGATGTGTGTGGGGTGAGTGTAAGCCAGCCCTCATGGAGTCGTTGGTGCTGGCAACAACTTGAACAGTGATCACAATGAAAGCGGAAACAGAAAACACCAGCATAACAGAAACAACTGTGAAGCATCATGGTGGTTGCAGGAGAAAGTACAGTGTTCACTCAACATGCACGCAGAATGGTCCATGATTTGTGGTGCACTGAGTTAGTGGCACCTGAAGAGCTGAGCAGGGAACAAGCTGATGATGGCACCCATGACTGGTGTGAGCAACTCTGATTGTCTGGCAGTAAGACACTTACGACTCTGGCACCTGTTGTTTGGAGTTGGTCCTGGCGGCGGTGGTGGGTGTATCCTGCGGTGATGCGACGTCCGGGCAGGCCAGGACTCGATTTGATGTGTGAGCCCAGGTGGGCCGCAGTTGAGGCCGGAGGCAGCGGACAGCACAGGGCCACAGACACATGGCCTTGATGACCCCCAGTCCATCGACCCAGAGGCCATCCAATATGCTATCAGACAGGGGCCATGACTTGAGCTGCACAGAGTTAGTGGCCCCGGATACACTGCGGCCGGCACAGGCACACCGCCACGGGACGGTGATTTGCGGTGCAGTGAGATAGGGCCACGCGAGGTGAGCGGGTCCATGTCGATGTCGAAGGTGAATGTAGCGGAGGTTTGCGGGGGACAGTGGAAGGTGTCCTCCAGGACATGACGCAGAGGGCAGGAGCCGGCCGGAAGCGGCAAATGGAGGAGTGGAATGCTACAGCCTCGTTTTTGCCACAAAAGTCAGTATCACCGACATGATGATGAAGACAAGCCCCAGTCCATAGACTCAGTTGCCACCAAAGTTCAACCAGAAAGTGTCCATGGATGTTGGGGAGCAGACTTGGTGGCACCGGAGCTGAAAGGGGATGCAGTCTGCGATGAGGCCAGTACAATGATGTCAAGTCTGCCATAAATGATTCATGACTGAATTCCCAATGTGTGACCTACTCGACCGCAGTGTAGGCCGAATGCGTAGTCATCAAGGGCCCACAGACACGTGTGGTTGGGATGCCATGCACATACTTTGTGTCACCACATCGAAGGGAGTATAGTGATATAAACTCAGCCATAAAGTGTGTACTCGGCCATTGTGAAATCAAGACTCAGTTCCAAATGTGTGACCTACTTGACCACAGTGTAGGCCTGAGGCAGCGATCAGCAGGGGCCCACAGCCACGTGTCGTTGGCCCGCGATGCACAGAGTTAGTGACACCAGAGCAGTTGTCGGCAGTGTTCTATCACCGCCGTAACGATGATCCTTTTCTCCTCCGGACTGAACCGCGTCTTCCTCTCACTCGTCTCCTTGCGTACAATGATATGAACTCCGCCATGCAGAAATCAAGACTCAGTTCCACATGTGTGACCTACTCGACCATAGTGTAGGCCCGAGGCAGCGGTGGAGAACGTCAACGAAAAAGGAGTAAAGCGGGCCTGTGTCGCGGAGGCCGTGATGGTCTGAGGAGGCTGCCAAGGTCGCGGGCTTTGGGCTTTGAGCTTGCGCCGGCACATGGTGGGCCCTCTTTGACACACGCCAGTGTCGGCAGGTGAGGCCTGGCTGCGCAGGGGCGGGCATGACAGGTTCAGGGACCAGCGGCCCGGGGTGCAGCAGGCGCAAAGGATCGCAGGGCACACCGCTCAAGGCGATGACGTCAGCCTCGTGGCGGGGTGGGCATTCTGGAAGAGAACCACGCCCAGAGCTATGTGCTTTTTATTCACACCCCTACGCTGGCCTGGCATACGCCAGGCCAGCCCACTCCGCACACGCTTACAGGGGGGGACGTCACAAGCTACATTTCCTTGGGCTTCTCCACTGGCTGGGGTGACATGGTTGCAACCACTGTCCACTACACTCCAGACACCAGCAGTGCAAGTAGACATAGATATGTCTGTGGTCTGCATACTGCAGTCTGTCCAGCACATCTCCGCCACACTTGGCATTGTGTACATTCTCATTCATGGGTGACTTGCCTCCTTCACACATGCCTGGTTCCCACCTCTCCCCACATTCCGGTATTGTGTGGCTGAGGTGCCATGCCGTTGATGGCTCATGTACATGGCTAACCAAGGTTGCCACAGTAAGTTGTGCTGTTGTGTCTGGTGGGGGGACATGTTGTGTGGCATGTTGTATGTGAATTTGTGACGTGTGCAGTGCCAGAGTTGTGAGTTGCATGATTGTGGAGTTGAGGGGTGTGGTGTGTTCATTTGGTACTTGCCAACGTGCAGTGCATTTCCATAGGTGCCATCCTGGAAGCGCTGGTTGATGTTGGACTGTTGGAAGAGGAAGGGATCATGCACACTGCCTGGGTAGTTGACTACGACATTGGTGAAGAGTCCCCTGTGGTCCACTATTGCCTGCACGTTGATGGGATGCGTGTGCTTTCTGTTGCGGTACTTGTGTGCGGTGTCAGCAGGGGGCACAAGTAGGACATGTGTGCAGTCGATTGCCCCCAACACGTGCGGGAATCCAGCTATGGCGTATAGTCCTTGCTTGGTCTCCAGCTGTTCCTGCGCATTGTGGGAGACGTATAGGTACTGGGGTACCTAGCTGATGATGGCATCCAGGACAGGTGTGGGGAACTTGGATGGGGCTGGCTGTGCGACTCCTCCGACTCTGGCGGTTGTTGGTTGGGAGGTACCAGAGGCCAACAGGTGCAGCACAGCCAGCAGATTTGTCTGCGGAGGGATGTTGGTTGTCCGCTGTGTTGGTACCGTCAGCCTGTGGGCAATGATGTTCAGGATGCAGAGGATGGTTGTCATTTTGAGCCTGTAGTGGGCATTGACGTTGTCTGGTGTTAGGTCTGTGAGGCTGGTGCATTTCCTGAAGGTCCGCTGTCTTTGTCTGTGCTGCCTCTGTGGTGGTCTGGGAGGAGGTCCGGGGGGGGTGGCGGTCCTGGGGGTGGTGGCAGTGGGTGTTGTTGGCCTCTAGGGGCTCTGGGATGCATGGTGAGTGGCTCCATGGCATCTGTTGTTCTTCATGTGTGGCTCTGGGCTGGGCTCCCTTTGATGGTGCAGGTTGTCGTCCGACTTTACACCAGGTCGGAGCAGGTGTTAATTTCCTGCTGCTAATGCGCCTTATCGCCTGTTTTGAAGTATTACCGCCGATGTGGCTGGTCGTTGAGAATGTTGAGGTGTGGTGTTGTCGCTGCTTTTTGCTCGGGAACGCCTACTCTGCATCTCACTAGCGATAGTTGCCGGGGTCATCTGTGGCGATGTTTTTTGCGGATGCTTTCGCAAGTAAACTGGTGGTATCGGCTGTAAGCACCAGCTTGTGAATGGGGCGATAATTTTATCGCAACTTTGGCTGAGATAAAGTGCTGTTAACTCGGCGATAGTTCCTTGAGAATATGCCCCTTTGTCTTTTGTGTTTTTTAGCCCATGTGACCTCTGCATCTATTTGACACCTTCATCTTTTCAATTTTTCACAAGACACAGATTTCCTTGTGTGTCATAGGTATGTTAAATCTTCAGTCACATGTCCCATTCAGTTATGATTTTTGAGGATTCTTACCTGTTTAGGATTATTCCTTACATGTACAATCTTCGGCTATTTTAGTATCCTTACGACTGTGCCCTCAGGAGAGGCACATCCTTCTTTACAAAATCATAAACCCATTGGTCCTGAGGATTTCACACAATAGGTAAATGCTCTGCCAATTTATATTCTTTCGTGCAGCATGTGGTGCACGAATTTTCTGCATGAACAAATAGCACAACAGATGCATGGATGCCATCCAGCACATATTCTGTAAATAGAGACTATTCACGTTCAGTGTTGTCACTGGGATCTTTCAATCGCCATTTAGCGAGGTATCTTGCATTTCCATCACAATTATAGGCTATCAGATAACGAAGGCTAAAGGACACATGGTGAAAGTTCTTTTCTGGTGGAGGTTCTGACCATATTCAGTGTTTTTTATTCTTTTTTTAACATTATTTAGCTCTTGATTTTTTGATATTGTGCTCAGTAAAATGTGAAATATGCTTAGAAGATACCTACAGGACTAAGATTTGGAAGTGGCTTTCCTGATGAAGGCACCATGTCGCTGAAACGCACGTAGACAGATGAAACAAAAAAACTAAGGGGGATATTCTCAATGAAGGGGCGGTGAGAGGCGTTAGCCTCCTTGGCTTAACGCCTCCCACCGCCACTTCCGAAACGCGAGGCTGCACCCTATTCTCAAGAATGTGGTGCAGCCTGGCGTTTCCTGCGATGGCGCTAAGTTTCACAACTTAGCGCTAACGCAGGCACCCTTGCACCAGAATGCAAGGGTGTCTGTGTGCACATAAACAATCCCAAAATACCATTTTGTAACTTTCATGTGTGCTGCTTCGTGCAGCACACATGAAAGTTACAAAATGGCATTTTAAAAAGGTTTGTTCATGTACAGGAAGGGACACCTTCCTGTACATGAACAAACCATGCCATTTTGCTTTTTCCATGTGTGCTGCACTGGGCAGCACACATGGAAAAAGCAAAAACGAGGAGAAATAAAGCATTTCTCCTCGTTTCACCAACTTAAGACCAGGATTTTCCTGGTCTTAAGTTCGGCGCTGCCACCTATTAACGCCGCCCTTGAGAATAGGTGGCAGCGTCGAGCTTCAATGGGTGTTGCGGTGGAACGCCCACCGCAACACCCACTGCACGCCCCTTTCACCCTAAGTTTAGCGTGAAAGGGCCTTGTTCACAAGGCAGCGTAAGCCACTTAACGTGGCTTAAAGCCACGTTAAGTGGCTTAACGCTGCCTTGTGAATAAGGCGCTGATCCTATCGCCACGGGAACGTCAGAAAAGTGATGTTCCCGTGGCGATAGGGGCTTGAGAATATGCCCCTAAGAACATAAGCCACTGTGGTAGAATCTTTATGAGTTGTAATTGAAATGTAATTTACTGCATGGACACGGAAAAGACAAATCGTGCTTTTCAAATTTGCAGTATTCATCACTGAATAAGAATGTATAATTAATGAAGCTCTTATTAAAAAAATCCATCTCTAGTATCATACTGTTAGGTATCACAAAATGGTATTGTGGAAAATGAGGATGTATTGTTAAGTATGGTGGTATGAATGATGGTGTGTTTGATGTGAATTACGCTTGGCAAATATTCAAATTTTTACAGTAATATTTAATACTGGTTTGTGAAATATTGTTATCTTAAATGAGGATATCTTGAGAAATTATTTTAACGTTGATAATGAATAAAGACTGAGCCATGAAATTTCTTTGAGCCATGAAATTTGTTACAAAAGCATTAATTAAAGTGTAAGGTTATCGGTTTTTTGTGTACAATGTGGATAAGCCAATGTTACCATATTTTAGGGACAGAGCACCTCCACTTTAGCACTGGTCAGCAGAAATAAAGCGCCCAGAATCCTAAAGCCAGTAAAGAAGAAGTCAGTTAAGCAGGAGGTCTGAAAGCAAAAAAGTCAGGGGAAAGCACACCAAGCATGTCAGGTTTAACAGTCTCTAATAGGCGGTGACAACTCAAAGATCCAGCACAAGGGAGGAAAGTTAAAAGGACAGTTGGAGTGGACTTGAACAGTTCTGAACCAAGTTCTGGATGTGATTTGGTTAGTGTTTCAAGGTTTAGAGACATGCTGTTTCTATTGCCCTTTTCCCACTCCCTCTGTGATTTCCCTGTGCTGTTTCTCTCACTCTTTTTGCCTCCATGTGCCATTTCCTTGCCCCTTTTCTGACCTTTGCTGCCATCTCTTCAGCTTATCTGCATCTCTATCCCGTCATCTCTGTATATCCTCCTCATCCGCCCCTGCTCCTCACCTGCTCCTCACCTGCTCCTTCTCACCTCTCTCCTTTACCTTCCTTGTGCTCCTCTTCACCTCCAGCTTCCAAGAGCTACTAAATGACAGCTGCAGTATGGATGAGACCAGAAGTTGCACCGCTGTGGCGCCAAAGGCAAGTGCATCTGCACCTGTCCTTGCCTGGACGAGCACCAGAACTAGAATTTTCCACCCGACCCACCACTCCCCCGCCACTTTCTTATGCACCTTGACCCTTAGATGCCCCACCACCCTCTCCTGGCACACCACACAACATAGGAGGAGCCTTCGCCTGCGCCTTCTGCTACTTCACCTGAAAACACTGCACCCAACCAAAAACATATCCACTACACCCACCCACACACACTCAAAGACCTACCAACAAACACACCCACACCTCCCACACACCAATGTCATGCATGCTCCTTACAGTCACTCACGCAGCAAGCACATTGCGGAGATCTGAAATCTGCTGGAAGACACCACCCCAGAACTCCTCTTACTCACAGAAGACATGTTGACTACCTTGGACATAAAGGTAGCCCCTATGCGCAAAATATTTCTTGGAGAGTGACAGTCTCAAAATTACTGACAAAGGTAAAGCCTGCCTCGCAAACTTGCAATGTTTCTTTTTGTGGTCGTTTCGACTCTGGATCTTTAGGTCTATTATGTCAAAAATGTGCAGTAAAATGTATCCATTGGCACTGTTTTTTCACAATTTGCTTGGGGTAGAATTGCTTCTCTTGCTTAGTCCCATTTGAGGAATGGAATAACGCCCCACCCCTTTCACAGTCCAGCCACATCACTGATTTCTTCCCCAATCTACTAAAGCACTCTTATCTAAATGACTGGGCTAAATTTGTCATCCTGGGTTTCCTGAGCTCAGGAGGGCCTGGGATCTGGAGCAAGGAAGCTGGGCAGTGGAATGCCATGAGGGAGCTTTAAAGAAGGGATATTTTGTCACTTTTTAAAAATATGAATAGACAAACTTGAATATTGAATGCGCTGACAATCTGACATTTGCCTCTTTCTCTCACTCAATCTCTCTCTCGTTGTTACTCTCCTGGTTAATTTTCACAAATCGCTAATGAATTTCACTTGTTTTACAATAACCATTGAAAAGAAACTGCAGTTGGCCAAATTAGGTACTAAAATATTTCATAACTGAAAGTGAAAACATTAGATACAATGTTGTCTTTGAAGGCAAATAAAATTACAGAAATGGCTATATGAAAAATTGCTTCAGGGCAAACATATTACTTTGATACCGCCTGCCTTTCTGCCACCTGCAGAGCACTCTATGGAGTGTTTTGTGATGAATCTGACATGATGTTTCAAAGGGTTCAAGCACTCTGCATAACCGATTTCTGCCATTAGTGGTAAATTCAAGACAGGGTTACAATACTGCACAGCAGCCCACTACCACTTCAAATGATCTTCAAGACATTGAATGCAAGATTGATAATAAACGAGGTCTGTATTTATTTAAATGGGGTGAATCCCCATGGAGGCATTCAAATACGTGAACAATGATTAAAACACAGGCATGCTGAATGATGAATTTCAATCTTTATACGCAAACGGAAAATCAGTACTAATGGTGGAGTTTCTCCTGGCCTGCAGTATTTCAAACAGGGATGCCATCAGAGAAAAAGTAAAGAAATCAGTTTGACATGGTTGAAGTGAGCCATGGGGTCAACTTGCAGAGTGAACTCTGAAAAATTTAAGTATTTTTTACACACAATTAATAGAGCAATAATTAACTGAGTTGGTTCTAAGAGACTGTGTTCCAATTTAAACTTGTTTATGAAGGCCCTGCACCCTCTATATACGCATGGCACTCCCACTCAATAACATTACAAATATAATCGAACTTTTATTAAGTCTTGGTACAGCTTTCAGGAAACTCAAATAATGGAAAAGGATTGACCAAATCAGTAGCTTCCGCATCGAGAGAGCAGTCTGAGTTTAATCACAAGACTTTGAGAAACTCACTAGACTTCCATTTATAAAGTTGTGTCGGATTATAAATAGACATATAAAAAGTATGCCACTAATCGTGAACCAGTGGCTAGGCAATTAACCAGGGTTTATTTATGTTGAAAAGAAAGAAATGATAGTTGTTAGAATGTTTATCAAAATGTTATCTTTAGTTTTCACACCACGAGTTACAAAAATATGCCTAAGTGGTGCGTAAAGCCATGCCCACTGGAAATATGCAGCAGGGGCACCAAATTATGTGGTAGGGTTTACGCGATCATGCAGCGAGAAAAGCCAAATTATGTGGCATGATATATAAAGTACATTTTTGATAGTAGTACTTCATAATTTTGTAATTTTAAAATGGGCACAGATTTCAAAACATTAGTTCCACTTAAACAACAAAATATAGAAATAAGCAACTGAATTGTGACCTTTTAACGTTTGCGAAGGGCCTTCCACTATGCACAAATATTTTTGTAATTATTGATCCGTTTGATCTATCAACAATTTTTTTGTGAAAATCTTCTGATTATGCTGCAGATGATGGATTTTGTGGTAAATGCCACGATTTTAACTCTCCTATGGGCATATTCTCAAAAAGCCATCGCCGATTTATCGGCACTTTAGCGCCGCAAAAGTGGCCATAGACTTATCGCCCTATACACAAGCTGGTGCAAACTGCCGACATCGCCAGTTTTCCTGCGATAGCTGCCGCAAAACACATCGCCACGGATGAGAGCGACAACTAACGCTAATGATATGCAGAGTAGGCGTTCCCATGCAAAAACACACGAAAACACCACTTCGCGATATTCTCAACGACCAGCCAGATCAGCGATGCGATCTGAAAACAGGCGATAAGGTGCGTTGGCAGCAGGGATTTAACACCTGCCTTTTACTGGTGTTAAGCAGGACGACAACCTGCAGTATAAAAGGGAGCCCAGCCTAGAGCCACATCTGAAGACCAACAGATGCCATGCAGACAATGATCATGCAGCCTGGATACCCAAGAGGGCCACAACACCCACCGCAACCACCCCCCGGACCCTCCCCCCCAGGTCATGAAGTCCAGTAGTCAACGGTAGTGGAAAAACAGAACTTTATTACAAATACATAAACAACAAGACAGAAAGCTCAGCCAACGCATTCTATTCCCAACGGGGAACTTCACCAGGGCAACGTGTGGATCCAATAAACTGCAAATGCTGCAGGAACTCCCCAATACCATTCCACATCCCGAAATCAGTAGTCAGAAACCTGTTGGAGAAATGGTGACAATGGTCAAGCGTCCTCATAGTCACAAACGTAATCTGGTACAGTGTATTGCACTTGGACAAACCGGAATGCATACAGGTATGATGAATCCAGTCCAAATATACTGCAACAGAAGTCCGTGTGCTCGTAACCTCCGCAGGAAAGAAAAGGAAGGTTACGACCACACAAACATCTGTTACGGTCTCATTATGCAGGATTCATCATAACTGTAAACATCACGGTTTGTATCATCTTGATACCCCTGCACCTTCACTTCCCCACGCTGTGCATGAACAGCTGGAGACCATGCAAGGGAATTACGCCATAGCTGCCTTACCGCACGTGTAGGGGGCAATTGACTGTACACATGTACCACTTGTGCCCCCTGCCGACCCTGCACACAATTACTGCTACAGAAAGCACACGCATTCCATCAATGTGCAGGCAATAGTGGACCACCGGGGACAGTTCACCAATGTCGTCGCCAACTTCACAGGCAGTGTGCATGATACATACATCTTCCGACAGTCCATCATCAACCAGTGCTTCTTGGATGGCACCTATGGCAATGCACTGCTCATTGGTAAGTTCTAACTGAACACACCACACACCTCAACTCCACAATCACACAACTCACAACTGTGGGACAGCACACGTAACAAAATCACATACAACATGCCAACCAACATGCCCAACTACCGGACACGACAACACAAGTAACCGTGGTAACAGGGGCCAGACATGTAGACAAACGATCCACAAAGGCAGAGCCCCTCTGCCACACAATTGCAGAATGTGGGGAGAGGTGGGAACCAAGAATGTGCGAAGGAGGCAAGTGACCCAGCAATAAGAAAGGACACAATGCCAAATGTGGCGGAGATGTGCTGGACAGACTGCAGTATGCAGAGCACAGACATGTCCATGTGGACATCTACTGCTGGTGTTTGCAGTGTAGTGGACAGTGGACACAAACAGGTTACCCCAGGTAGTGTGGAAGACCTTGGACATGTAGCCATGTGGTCCCCCCCTGTAAGCCTGAGCGGAGCGGCCTTGGCCGGCGTATGTCGTGAATGAATAGCCCGGGGCCCTGGGCGTTGTCCAGTTCCGGGATGGCCACCACAGTAACTACTGCGTGTGTCTCTGTGTCCACCATATCGTGACCATAGGCCTACACACATGTGCCCGACCACATTCAATGGCCGTATTCACACTGGAGATGAGGTGACTATGTCCCAAGCCAACCCTCGCACATCTCGCCAGCGCATGCAGGGTCGTCTCTGCCAGGGCGGCGCCCCCCACCCAGCCACGAGGCCGCTGCCATGACCGGTGGTGCCTGCGCGATCCTGTGTGCCTGCTGCACCCCAGCCCTGGTCCCCAGACCGAGCCGCCGCCCAGCGATGACTGCCCGCCCCTGCGCACCCAGGCCTCAATGCTCACCTGCCGCCACCGGCTTGTCTCCAAGAGGGCCCTCCACGTGGCAGTGCAACCTCCTCAGCCGATCGCTGGATTCCGCGCCACAGGCCCCCAGCGCACCCTGCGGCACCGCGGAGTCATGTGTGTGCTGACTGCTGCATGCGCGTACACTGCGGTCCAGCAGGGCTCACAATTCAAATCAAGTCTTCATTTGCTGGACGCCGTATCGAGGCCAACGTATCATCGCAGGCTGCACACCCGCTCAGCTCTTCAGGTGGGCCTAACTCTGTGCACCGCAAGTCATCGCCACGTGGCGGTAGGCCCGTGCCGGACGCAGGCCATCGGGTGCCACTAACTCAGTGCAACGCAAGTCATCGCCACGTGGCGGTAGGCCTGTTCCGGAAGCAGGCCATCGGGAGCCCCTAACTCAGTGCAACGCAAGTCATCGCCACGTGGTGGTAGGCCCGTGCCGGACGCAGGCCATCAGGTGCCACTAACTCTGTGCAACCCAAGTCACGGACCCTTCATGATTGAGTTCCGTGGTTGCGGACGCCATCATGTCACCTCCAGCAGTGGGGGATGTGCTGTGGTGGGCCCCTTTTATTGCAGGGTCACATGTCCCGTGACGCCTGTGTTGGATGGGTGTGGTGTGGTTGAATACCAGCCCTCAGGGAGTGGCTGTGGTATGCTGACAACTAGACCAGTGACCAGCAGATCACTACAGGGAAGACCTGGGACATGTAGCTGTGTCGTCACCCCCTGTGAGCGTAAGTGGAGTGGGCTGGGCTGGCGTATGCCAGTCCAGCGTAGGGGTGTGAACAATGAGCCCGGGGCTCTGGGCGTGGTTCAGTTCTGGCATGGACAAGGAAGTAACCAATGCGTGTGTCTCCATTGTAGTGTCTGCGCCACCCGGACCGCAATCAGCAATGTTGCACCCTGTGACCCAAGCCCCACAACATGTGCAAAATGGACGTGAGGGGGAATCAGTGACCCTACATTCATCCATACTGTCATACTTGAAGGATCATAGACATGACACATCTGTGTGAATTTGAATGTTTTATTCACATTCAGTGGAGTGTTGCAGCTGGAGCAGTACAGGGCCATGCACACCCCACTTGACAATGTTGCCCCGTGGAGGGCCAGCCAGAGACCATTAGGGAAGGACAAATTCTTCGGAAGAGGAAGAGTTCAGTCCGCAGTCTGATTGCTGTGTCATTGGTAACCAAACAGAATATGGCAGTCCTTGTCGAGGTCCAAGGTGAGTGCCGCAGAGTGTATCGGGGGACAGAGGAAGGTGATGATGCAAAGGGCCGAACCAAGCTGAAACAGGCCATATGGTGGAGATGAATGCTACCACATCCTCATTACCACAACGGCAGTCTCATCCACATCATCGTCCTCTGATGTGTGATGTGCCTCACCTGTGGGTGGTGGTGTTTCGGCTGCAGCACTGTATGGCACTGACACATCAGGGGCCGGAGGTGCATTGTCGGCCACACTGTGTGGCAGTGACACATCAGGTGCCGGAGGTGGAATGTCTGCCGCACTGTGGGGCACCGACACATCAGGGGGCAGAGAGGTGGATGGTGTAGGAGCAGCAGCATTCATCTGCGCCAGGCCTTGTGGCAGCAATGCCATGATGAGGATCTGCAGGGCATGGAAGGTCCCAGCTACATCGCGCTGATGTGCAGCCGTGGCAGCCATCCTTTCCGCCTCCATCCGCACCATGTCCCCCATGACCCTCCGCATGTGTCCCAACTCCCGGCTGAGATCGCTGTAGCCACTCTGACTAGACAGGTGTTCTTGTCTCCGAGTCATGACTCCAGCGATGTCAGCCATGGCTCGTTGGAGACCATGGAGTGGACTGTGGGTGTCCGTTAGGGACTGTAAGTGGTCCCTGATGGGACGTAGACACCCATGGATGGCATCTAGTTTGGCTGCCATGAGTTCGAACCCCACCCGCACCTGCTCAGCCATCTCCTTCTGGCCCTCCAACACACGGCATTGAAATGCCATGTGTTGGTCATGGGGATCCTGGGAGACAGCCGGGGTGGTGGGTGCTTCCTGCTGTGTGGTCTGTGCAGGGGGTGGGGTCTCCTCGATGCTCCTGGGGCTGGGGTGCGGAAGCTGTCCATGAGCTCTTGGAGGGCGTCAGTGTCAAAGGTGGGGAGGTCCTCCTCGTCATCAGTGAGGAGGTGTTCGGTCTGCTCTGCAGGAGGTGATGATTCTCCCTCTGCAATGTAAAGGGGAGATGCAGTTTAACAGTGTGTTCCATGTATGTTCACGCATTGGCCAAGTTTCCAAACAGACTGCATGACAATGTACATTGTGACTGTTTAGGAGGAGCTGCCTATTTGAAGCGGGACAGTGGACATTTGTGCAACATCAGGGATGTGGGGTTGTACTTGTCCATTATCATGTCACAGTTTCCTGCTATGCCAAATGTGATTGACCAGTTTCTACACACAAGCAGCAAGGTATTGTCCCAGACACCTTTAAACATGCGGAAATCGTCCCTATTTTGAAGAAACCCAACGCTGACCCCTTGGTCCTGAGTAACTTCCGCCCAATCTCTTTACTTCCTTACCTCAGTAAGATCTTAGAAGCTCACGTAGCAAATTGTTTGAGCTCTTTTATTGAACACTCTCAGTTTCTTGACCCCCATCAAGCAGGATTTAGACCTGCACACTCTACGGAGTCAGTCATTCTTGCAGTTATGGACGAACTTAGGAGAGGGGCCGATAAAAACATCACCCAGGCCCTGGTGCTCTTGGATTTATCAGCCGCTTTCGACACGGTCGACCATGACCTCCTGATCGATCGTGTCAGTAATGCTGGCATCCAGGGTCTGGCCCTGAAGTGGATCTCCTCTTTCCTACACAACCGATCTCAGGCAGTCCATCTCGCTAATTTCTCAGCCAAGAAAGCTAGGCTGACTTGCGGGGTCCCCCAGGGTTCTTCCCTTTCACCCCTCCTGTTTAATCTGTACATGCTTCCTCTGATTCGGTCCTTACGCAAAAAGAGAGTTGTAACTTTTAATTATGCTGATGACCTCCAGCTGGTGTTTGAAATTGATTCTTCTAACACCTCAGTATCCAATTTCCAGTCCACCATGAGTTATATTAGCGAATGGATGTACGCTAATCAACTAAAACTTAACCCTGATAAAACTGAGCTGGTCCTGACAGGAGGTACTGCCAACCCTTAAAATTCTAATTTTTGGCCCCCTCTCTTAGGTAGCCCGCCTCGCCCAGCAGAATCGGTAAAAAGTCTAGGGGTCATAATCAGTAATGATTTGTCCATGAAATCTCAGATTAGTGCAGTGGTCTCTACCTGCTTCTTCCACCTACGCAGAATTCGGAAGATCTGTAGATTTCTGACCACCGAGGCCTTGACCTTAGTCATCCTGGCCTTGGTTATCTCTCGTATTGATTATGCCAATTCACTTTATGTTGGCATTCCGGCATACCAACTCCACCGTTTGCAACTGGTACAAAATCAAGCAGCCAGGCTCATCTTTCGTCAATCCAGATACCAACATGTCTGTCCCCTGATGAAGAGCCTGCATTGGCTCCCGGTGGCTAAACAGTGTGTATTTAAACTGGGCTGTACCATCTTTAAAGCCCTTGCCGGTCTTGGCCCAGTATTCATCTCATCTAGGATCCATCGTTATGTCCCCCACCGTGAACTACGCTCCTCTCATTTGAATTTGCTCACCATCCCCACTTTCAAACGCAAAAAACATGGTGGCCTTGGATTTTCTTTTTGGCCCCTCAATTTTGGAATGCTCTCCCCATTGGACTGAGGTTAGCTACCTCCTACGCCCAGTTCAGAACACTTCTTAAGACTCTTTTGTTCTCTCAGGCCTACGAGTAAAGCTTCTGTTCATTATAACATTGTCGCTCCTCTGCTCTCAGCGCCATGAAACCGCTTGGTGTTAGTGCGCTCTATAAATATTTTTAACATAACATAACATAACAAGCAGCAGCAGTTGTGTCCTTTGTTCTGTTGTGAATGTGTTGCAGTTTGTACCACATTGTTGTCAATGTTGATGTGCTCTGATTCTTGTGTGTGTGCTACATTGTGGGAGAGTCGCCCCTGCAGCTCAGACTTTGCTTGGCCTTCTCCCTTTCAGGCGGTGTGCCTTTGACTTCTGTGCTTATGCAGTGCTGAGATGTTGCATACTTGGGTAAATTGGGCTCTTGGTGGGAGTTGGGACTCTTGGGCATGGTTTGTCCGCAGATGTCTTGTTGCCATCAGGGGTTGTTTGTGCACGTGGATGTGTCAGTGTGTGACCTGCTCCTTTCCAGATGTGGACCACACTCAGCCACCTCGGTGTCGTGGCGTGCAACATGTCATGATGAGTGGCCTGCAGACATGCTCATCGTCATTCAGTGTCACTTGCATTGTCAGTGGGGCTCACGGATCCACAGCTTTGCTGGGTTCAGCACATGTGCATGGGTTTGTTGTGAGATTGGTGATGTGTGGGTAGGGCCCCCTCTGGGCACATTGTGGATGGGGGACTACTTGCTGTTTCCATGTGTGCTGCAGTATGGCAAGGAGATCAGGGACATGAACCAGAGTCATTGTGGTTGTGCAGTGTGCTATACTTCATTGTGCATCTGTGCCATTGTGCCCATCTCCCCCCGTCCCCCCAGTCCCTGGTGGTTACTCACCCTGTTGCTGTTGTGTCAGGTCATGTTGAGCAGTGTCCGGTCCCCCGACTCCTGCCACCGTCTCCACACTGATGACTGTGGACATCATTTCCTCCATCTCATCCAGCTCCTCCTGTGGCGCAGGACTCCCACCCCCAGTCTGCATTGCTGCTTTGCTGTTGTTTGTGAGTTTCAGCTTGGTCTTGCGCTTCACATCATTCCAGCGCCTCTTGACCTCATCCATTGTCCTCCTCAGCACTCCGACTGCATTCACCTTGTCCACGATGGACTGCCATATTCAATTTTTTGTTGCCAATGACACAGTGGAGGTGACGAACAGTTGTTGATGGTGCTCTATCACCTCCATAATCAGGATCCTGTTTTCCTGCGGACTGAACCGCGTCTTCCTCTTCTTCTTCTCCTTGCCCTTCCCTGACCCCGAGGTCCCAGGCTGGTCCTCCGTGGGGCTTGTGAGGTTCGGGTTGTCCTCTGTACTTGCTCCGGCTACCTCAATTGTGCTTCGCAGTTGTTATGTTTTTTTTTGCAGCTTTTATGGTGATTTTTCCCGCCTGACGTGGGAATTGCAAGCCTGGCGCTGCTTGTCGCCGATTTTTCTATCGCGGTTGGGCCCATCGCAACTTTTTTCACGTTTGGGTTTCCTTTTTTATCGCAGACATTTGAGGCATTATCGGGAAACTATCGCATGTTACCGCTGTGTTGAGAATAAGACGTTAACACGGAGTTATTTTCCCGCGATAGACGGCGATATGAAAAATTGGGTTAACCTATTTTGGCGATGATTATCGCACGTTCTTGAGAATATCTCCCTAGTTTTCACTTTCCTGCGACGTTCCACTGGGCTCTTCTTTGAGCACTACTCTTTTAACGTTTATATCACTGCCCTTGCCAATCTCATTAAGTCTTTTGGGTTCTCATCGTATCTTACGCAGACGACACTCAAATCGTCATAACTATAGACAGCGATCCAGAGATAACAGCTACTGGGTTCCACGATTGTTTAATTCAAGTCGAGAAATGGATGTCCTCGAATTGCTTAAAGCTCAACTTTTATAAGACGGAGGTCTTACTTTTTGGCAAAGATACTTCCTTTGGTCCCAAACCTGGTTACCACAGGAACTTTGCCCCTACCTTCACCTGTCTCCAAAGTTAAAAGTCTAGGCATGACCTTTGATAACAAACTTTCTTTCGAGGGCCACATTAACACCTTGACTTTGGCCACTTTACATGTTCTTAAACTCCTAAGGAAAATCCTCCCTTTTGTACCCCAGGCCTGCAAAAAACTGTTACTGCTGCACTTGTAATGTCTGAAATTGAGTATTGCAATGATCTCTTTCTCAACACCCAGAAAAATTCGCCTTAACAAAATTCAGATTCTACAGAATGCCATGGCTCGTCTTCTGTTGGGCATTCCTAAATATGAGTCAATGTCCTACGCATTGGATCTCCTTCAGTGGCTTCTAGTGAAAAACGGATTGACTTTAAAGCCTTAAGCATTTCCTTTGAAGCAATCAATGGAATTAGACTTGAATACTTTCAAAAAAGCTCTCGATGGTACACTGCATCTAGAACATTATGTTGAGCATCAGCTTACAATTTAGTAGTTCCTAAATCCAAAAAGTCTTGCTGGGCAGGCAGAAGCTTTGTTGCAGGCACCACCAGACTATGGAACGCTTTCTCCTTAGAACTAAAGAGCAAGCAAGATCTCCTGACATTCTGAAAGGCCATTACAACCTGGCTTTTCAACCAGTAAGTCATCTTTTCCATCTCCTTTGATCTGCAGCTCTTCTATCACTGAGGCAGCGTCTTGACACCCGCGGGTAAATGTGCGCTATATAAATCCTATTTAATTTAATTTAATTTCAATGTGTACAAAAGAAGCTTGGATGATGTCATCAGTGATGCCATTTGAGATGTCATCACTTATGCCACAAATGGGAGACAGACCTCTCTTTCTCGGCCCAAGTCCGTCATATATCAGCCTCATGCTTTGGGAAGCTGGGAAGTTTGAGGAAATTCTTGCATCTATTGCCAGAGGATTGTTGCAGGATCATGGTCCACGCTACTGTGCCATCTCAGCTGGACTATGCAAACTGTCTTTACCTTGGGCTGCCTGCCTATCTGATTAATAGATTACAGATGGTACAGAATGTGGCAGCGAGAATAATTAGTCGAGTCCCGTTCCATCACCACATCCCTCCGCACATCAGACAGCTTCACTGGCTACCTGTAGCTAAAAGGATAGAGTTTAAGTCCCTGACTCTGTCCTTTCGGGCTTGGCAAGATGGTGTCCCGGGCTATCTTAAGTGTAGGCTCTGCCTATACCAATAAGAACGCATGCTGAGATCTAACTCCCAGCACCTGCTCTGTGTACCTCATTTTCCTAAGTGCTGTATTGGAGGCAGGTCCTTCACTGTGGGGACGGCCAGACTGTGGAACTCCCTGCCTTCCCATATTCACCTGATCAAGTCCGAACGTGAGTTCAGAAAGACCTTGAAGACTTGGCTTTTCAGCCAATGCTAGTACCTCGGTTGGACCTCCCTCACCTGCTGTTGACTGCGAAGCGCCGGGACAGCTCTGCTTGAGGTAGCTGTTGCGCTCTACAAATGCTATTATTATTATTATGATGTCATAGAACATGTCATCCATGATGTAATGTGTGAGGTCATCAGCAGTGCATGTTAGGGGCGCAGTTAAAGTTAGCTCTGCTAACTACAACTGTTGAATTTCTGTGAATTTCTAAGTTTTTATTTTTTATAAAAAAACGGATCTTTTTATTGTACCTAACTATGACATTACTTTAACCTTTGTTTTTTTCAGTGAATTTCCAGTTTTTTTCTAACGTAAAGTAATATTTTATTACTATACTTCAAGCCAACCCACCACCGCACACAGCCTTTTGTCATACACAGGAGGGGGCTGGCCACAGGGCCTTATATTTTTTACAGGGTAGGGGAGGCAAGCTGCCCCTCTACCAGAGCCTTATTAGGCCCTGGGGACCATATCCATCAGGACAGTTTTTTTAATTAAACAGGAGGGGGCTGCATGCCCCCCCTGACCCTTATTAGGCCATGAGGACCCCATCACCCAGGGCCTTAGATATAAGTTAAAAAGGGGATGGGGGCCATGTGATCCCCCTCACAAACCACTTGAGGTCCAGGGGACCCCTTTCACTGGGGCTTTTTTTAATTAAAGGGAAGGGAGGGCCATGTGGCCCCCTTCCCATGCCTCTTTAGGTCCTGCGGACCCCTTCTCGTGGGGTTGTACATATAAATTAAAAAGGGAGGGGGGTCGGGCTGCCCCCCTGCCTGAGCCTTGTAAGGCCCTGGAGTCCCCATCCCCCAGGGCTGTTTGCTTTTTAATTAAAGGTGTGTGCACCCCTCCTTCCTCGGGACTTGATAGGCCCTGGGAAAACCATCCCCAGGGCCATTTCTAAAAATAAAGGGGAGGGGTGTGCATGCCCCCTGCTAGTGCCGTTATCATCACTGGGAATCCCATCCCCCAGGGCCACATATTTAAAGAAAGGTGGAGGCAGACATGTGTCCCCCCTGCCTGAGCCTTGCAAGTCCCTGGGGTCCCCATCTCAAGGGATGTTTGCTTTTTAATTAAAGGGTTGTGCGCCCCTCCTTCCCCAGGGCCATTTCAAAAAACAAAGGGGAGAGGTTGAGTGCCCCCATCCCGAGCCATTATCAGCCCCAGGAACCACATCCTGTGGGGCCCTGAAAACTTAAAGTTGGTTGTCTTCGTGCCAACATAGGTCACACACCATATAGTCATTTGGGGCTGAGGGAGGGAGCCCCGTGACCCAAGCCGGCTCCCTGCATGCAGTAGGAGCTTACATTGCTTCTGCTTGGAGGGAGCAGCTCCTAATGCTGTTCCTTCTGAGAGGGAGCAATAATTTGATCTGTTTCCCTGCTCGCATCAGTGCGGGCAGGGAAACAGATCAAAAGTGGGCAGTAGCATTTTTAAAGCTCCTACCCGCTGGGAGTGGACTTGGTGTGTGCTCTCGCTTGGCAGGAAATGAAAAAATGCTCTTGCCAAATGAGAGCAAACACAGGTTTCCCTGCCTGAGCCGGTGTGGTCAGAGAACAGGGGCATTAATGGCTCGGGAGGAGTGACCACATGGCGCTCTCCCTATTTATAGTATTTTCAGCCATGGGAGTTGGCTCTCTGGGGCCTTTAGAGGATCTGGGAGGGGGGACCCGCAGTCCTCATCCCCATTTTCAATAATCTTGGCCCCGGTGGTGGGCTCTGCAGGGCCTTTAGAGGCTCGTGTGGAAGGCACATGGCCCGCTTTCCCTTTATTAAAGAAATCAGGCCCAGGGGATGGTGTCCTCAGGGCCTCTAGAGGCTCGGGGGAGGTGGGCCCTGTAAGGAAGTGTCCCTTTTTGCATGGTTGCCCGACACTTTTTTGCCTAATGTTGATGCTCTTTTGACTAAGTGTGCCCCGGGTACCTGCCAACCAGGTATGCAGGGCCTATGTTCTTTCCCTAAAACTGTACTGTTGTACATCCAATTGGCCATATGTAAGTCCTTTGTAAAAGATACCATGGGTACCAAGGGCCCTGTGACCATGAAAGGCCTCTAAGGGCTGCAGCACATATTGTGCCACCCTTAGAGGCCCTGTAGCCTGACACACACACACTGTCATTGCAGGCTGTGTGTTTTAGTGCAGAACAAAGTGAAGAGTCGACATGGCACACATCCCTGTGTGCCATGCCTACAACACACTGCCTGTGGGATAGGTCATCCACCCCTCTAGCTGGGCGCACTATGCCACTGGTGAGGGTACAGGTGCATGAGCCCTCTACCCATACAGTATCTAAGTCCATTCTTAGACAGTAAGTGCAGTAAAGCCATAAAGAGTATATGGTCTGGGAGTTTGTCATTAGGAACTCGACAGCACTACAGTGGCTTTGCTGAAAAGTTGGAAGTTTGATATCAAACTTCTCAGCACATTAATCGTCACTGATGCCAGTGTGGGATTCTATGCAAAATGCACTCAGAGGGCATCATAGAGATGCCCCCTGAAAAATTACCTAACTCTAGTGTCCTATCTGACTCCCCAGCTACCACCCCCAGACATGTTTCTGGACCCCTCGGTCGAGAGCCTCACGCTCTCGGGGTCCTGAAACAAAGCACATCATGGGCAGAGGTGCCAAACCTCCTCCCCCAGGATGGGCAGGGTGCACAAAGGGGAAGCTTCAAAGGCTTGCCGCCTTTGTGAGCTGACCCAGCCATTTGCTGCTCCCAGCAATTGGCCCCCACCTGTTCTGACCCCCCCTTTGGGAGGGAGAATCTGTGGGAGAACCAAGATAGGAGGAGAGGTGTGCCCACCTTTGCCAACCCCATCCCTCAGGTGGGGGAGGCAAGGCAAAGCACAACTCTCAGTTCCCACCATCTTGAAGATAGGGGGACCTAGACAACCAGAGTGAGGCTTATGCCCCTCCTCCCACTGGAGGGTGGCCTAATAGGGTGTGTACCCACCCCATTAGTCCCAACCTGTACGTACCTGAAATGCCCCTAAATTTAGTATTTAGGGGCAACCTTGAACCTTGCCTCCTCAGACAAGAAGAAACAAGAAGAAGGACCGAAGGCTGAAGGAGGAAGAAGATGACACCAACTGACTTGGCCCCAGCCCTACCGGCCTGTCCCGACCTCGACCTGCTCCAGCGGAATCCCATTGTGTCCTGTAGCCAGCAGCCTCCCAGAATTCAGAGGACCTGCACTGCCTTCCCTAAAAAAGACTTTGTCTCCCATCGGATTTTCTCACCAACTGATTCTGGCTCCGCCCAAATCCACGAGTCTGCCCCACTCTGCACCCTATGCCCACGGCCTGAGTTCAAGTGGCCCAACACCACAAGGACGTCTCCCCTGGTGATCCCTGACCTACCTCAAGTCTCCCGACAACGCCTACAGCCCCTTTCTGGAGGATCCCCTGACCACGACCAGAGCTGGTAAGGAAAACCCAACACCAAAAGACACCCCTGCACCGGATGCCCAACGGCCTTGGGTGGCCAAAACGACGGTGTCCCAGCATCCCACGACATCCCAACTTATCTCTCCAACTGGTGGTCACCTCCAGAAGATCTCCCCCAAGCCTGCTGTGTTTGTTCAGACCGAAGCTTCCCCATTGAAACCAACAGGGCTCCCGACGTCGATCCTGCACCCAGCACCCGGCCGCCCCAGTGCCGCTGTGGGTGTACCTTGTATGCTATCATGGATCCCCCTTTGCCCTGAGCTAAACCCCACTAGCTTTGCTTCCACATCCAAGAGGCATGCATGTGAGCAGCCAGCAACTGGAGGCCTCCTATCCCCCATTGGAGAACATTGGGCCTCAGCACTCTGCACCCAGCCATCCTAGTGCCACTGTGTGTGTTCTTTGAGTGCATTCTTGACCTTGGAGGAACCCTGGTTCTAACCCCAGAAACCCAACTCCCACAACCAAGTAATTACCTGCAAACCGATAACCAAATTTCCATAGGCTTGCATTGTGTGGAGTTGGAGACTGTATAAAAGCCCAAGAAACTGTGTGTTTACAAAACCTGACTTACTTACCTTTTATCTAGGAAATGTACCAGTGTCATATCTAGGCATAACACACTGAGTAGAAAAGGTAATCTGAAAAAGTAATCTATAAAGTAATCACAAACTAATTGCAAAGTAACTGAAAAGTAATTTCAACTGTTTCTGAACACATGACCTACCTGTAACTGCATTCAACTCTATTATACCAGAAAAGTACTATTTTACTTAGCTGCACCAAGTCTGGCTTGGTTCTAAAAATAAAATACAACAAAGAATTATTTTTATACAAAACAATTGGTCAGGGTTCAGTCTTTGAGAGTGTGAAACCATTTCTTGCCTGAGTGTGTACAATAAATGCTTAACACTACCCTCTGATAAAGCCTTACTGCTTGCCCAACCTACAACAAATAGATAGTAAGGTTTTATCTACTTTAACCTCTGTAAGCCTTTGGGGATCCATTGGACTCTGAGCATACTATATCTTACTTTGGCATAGTATATACAGAGCCAGCTTTCTACAGGCCCCACAGCCCCCCAATCCTTTTTACCAAATTACAGCTACATGGGAGGGCTCCTCGGGGCCTTTAGAGGCCCAGGGAGGGGGACTTGTGGCCCTCCTCCCCTTTTTTTTAATGATTTAGTCTCTGGGGGTAGGCTCCCCAATGGATATAACTAATGAATGAGGCCCAGTCGCCATTTGTTTCTCCTTTTGTCCAGCTGAAGTCGCGAGAATGCAGCATTTCTTAGCGTTTCTTTTTTTTCCTTTTTGCCTCCTGGTCGTGGGACCTTCTGGATCCCCCCATGTGGCCTACAATTTCAGGGTATCCCTACCCTGCATCCTTATATTATTATTTTTATTTCACTTCAGGACATGTTGCAGTCAGCTAATCAGAATGCTCACTTCCACAGGTCTGACTTCCGTGGAGTGAGATGGGCCAATCAGAATGATCTATTTTTAAATTGTCTCCTTTAAATTGTCAATCAGAGCATATCTGGACACCAACTGTCTACATGTCTATATTTTTTTAACATTAATTTCTCAAAAATTACTGAACGGATTACACCAAATCACAAATAAGCACAATCTGCATACTAAGATCTAGCTTCTGCCAAATTTGGTGTAACTGCATTCAGCAAATATTGCTGTAGCTTTGTGTAAAGAAATCTAGGGAAAATGTTGGGGATTTTGTTTCAGGCCCCCCTTTTTCTCAGCCCCCACTTGATGGATCACCCCGAAACATTCCATGCACAAACTAGTCAATATTAGCTCCTTTTTGGAAAGTTTCATGGAGATTTGTCAAACTGTGCCAAAGTTATTAGCAACACAAAAATCATTTTTCCTATGGAACAGCTCCCAAGTGGCTACTGCCAATAGTTAATATACATATAGATGTTGAAGGCTCTGGCCGAAACGTGTATGTCTCTTTTTCGGTGGTTGAAAATTAAATAAAAGAACTACTTACAACCTGCTGTGACCTGGCTGTGCTGTTTTCTTCTATGCCCTCGGATCGGGGGTGCCATCCTCATCGAAGAGCCTTGGATATATATATAGATATGTACACATATAGATATGTGCACACATATATATTACCTACTGGCGGTCGCTAGTAGGTAGTTATACTAGTTTCCGTAGGAAAAGGGTTTTTTGACTTGCCTATATCTTTGGCGCAAGTGGACGAATCTTCACAACATTTTCCAAAATAAGTGCCCTACTCCATCTAGTTGTTCATGGAAATCTTAGAGGTAATATATCAAGCGGGGCCGAGAAAAAGGGTGGTCAAAAAACTGTGTTTCCCATGTTAATTCCCATTGGGATTTTGAACGTGACTACAGCCCGAACTGCTGGACGGAATTATACCAAATTTGGCAGAAGCTAGCTTGTGGTCCAGAAAGAGTGCTTTTTGTTATTTGGTGTAAATTCGTTCAATAGTTCTAGGGTTATTAAAAGAAAAACAAATTTGTATAGTTAGGGACGTGACCCCTCTGCAAATCCTCTCAATCTCGTGCAGAGATCTGATTGGCCTCCAACACTTCAACCAGGAAGTGTTGGCAGTCATTTTAGCACTCAAACTCAGCTGAGTCCCAAGAAAAATGTAAAAAATAAAGAAAATTTGGCAGGGTAGGTGCAGGGGCCCCGCATGGATCCTGCCAGGGCAAAAAAACAATAAAAACATTTTTTGCCTCGAAATCACAAAGATTCGCAAATTCACTGCAAAAAATTGAAAATAAACAAGTGCAGTGTCCTGCTTTTGTTTCTCTTTCAGCTCCTGGGTGGGCCAGAGCCCAGAGGCATTCATTTTATTAACAAATGGGGAGGGGGTGCATGCAATCCCCTCCCCAAGTCCAGTTTGAAACCCGGGAACTGCATCCTCCCCGGAGCTTTATTTATTAATTAGGAGGGGGGCCACACAACCCCCCCTCCACAGTCCTTTAAAGGTCCCGGGGACCCCAACCTCCCCGGGGCTTATAAATTATAAAAATAGGGGGGCCAAGCAGACCGTTCTCCTGCTAAGTCATTGCCCCTGGGGCCGCCACATTCCCTGGGGCACAAAAGTGCTGCGAAGAAGATAAGGGGGATGGTGCATGGCTGCCCTCTTGGGCCATATATGGCCACGGGGACCACCACCTCCCTGGAACATGGGCACATTTGGCCACGGGGACCGCCACCCAGCAGGACCGGCTCCCTATGTCCTGGAGTGCCCACCGCTGGATTATAGCTCTGGCCAAACAAGAGCAAACAGTAACTACTCCCACCCACTGGGAGTGGAATTTTCATCTGTTTTTCTGTCTGCTGTCAAGCTGGCAGGAAAACAGATGATAGAATTGCTTCTTTTTTTTTAAAGATATATTTCATTGAATGCTGTCAGCATGAGAGTGAATAAAATTAGGTAGTGTGTTGGATGCCTTAGCAAAAAGTCCTATTATTGGCTGTTGTTTAAAAAAAGAAATGTAATACAGACAAGGATATGCTTTTGAATCTGTGGAGTAAACCACATCTGCTGTATCTCATTTGGAAGTAGCATAATCCTTCTAGAATGTGCTATGAACTTGTCACCTACTGGTTCCACTGGGTTGCTAGGTACACTGAGCTAAGAGTGTATTGGGGGAAGGGTGTTAAAGAGAGAGAACATTTTTTTTAAAGTTGAGGAGTTATGACACAATTTAAGTAAAGGCAAACTTTAATTGCCAGCTCAGTACTATGTAATAAACTGTTGCTCAGTATTTACATTTTAAAAAACTGAAGCTAAATATCGGTGTGGACTCCCGTTTTTTTCCGCGATTATTCCATGATGATCACAAGAACATCGCGAACACGCGGAGACAGGAACCTCATTTTGAAATCGAGGGAACGTGTTAACAGATGCTAACCATTCAAAAGTGGAGCTGCAGTAGTCTAAAATAAAAGACATGATTTCATTTGTTGCCTTTCTCATGATCAAAGAGTGGAAAGTTGAAGAGGTTGCCATTTTATAGTTGCTTTCTATGAGAGTGTTATACCGTTCTTGTGCTTAGTTTTTACAAATCTTACCTGTGTCAAAACTATCCTCAAAGAGCTAAAACAACAACATAATCTATGAACTCAATTCACTGGTATGTATATAACTTTTTAATTATTTAAAAAATGTACATTAGAAATGAAGATGTATATGGGAGTTTGATTAAAAAGAGTATCACAGTGATGTGAAAAAAAGTATATCAAATGAACTATATCAGGCAACAGTTATGTGTTTAAGATTTTAGTACTGTTTGAAAATTACCATGAGCAATGCCTTTAAAAATGACAATGTTTTAAATGTCTAAGCATTATGTGCAGAATAGATACATCTATATTATTTGATTCTGGGAGTTGTGGTAGTTTTAGTCACATTATTAAACAGGAGTAGTGTAGTCAGAAATAAAAGATAAGAAAATGTGATGTGTCTGTATATGAATTATAAAGTAGTAATACTTATTAGTTATGTATTAGGAAGTGTTTGTCAAATTGTTTTTTAACTTATATGACCGGTTTGCATATACTTAGATCGTGAGATATGGTTTTTGTGGTTGCAGATATTTATATGTACGATGAGACTCTTCTGTTTACTTAAAGATACAGAGAACAATATATTTTTGGAAAGATGGCCTGAACATGTATATCTATTATGAAATCACATATATATTTACATGGTGATCTATGTTCTTTAAGGCTGTTGAAATGTTCATGTATATGGTGAGGGTGGTGTATTTCTTTAAACATGCTATGTTTAAAATTGAGGAGGGTTAATAGTGCAGAATGTCTCTTGAGAGTTCTTGTGCTAGCTTCATTTGCCTGGGTGACTTATTCAATCACCCAGGCACTACACATGCATTCTTCCAATCACGCAGATACTAATTATGTACTAATTGAACTACGCAGGCAACATCCATCCATTCATCTGATCCCCAGGATAGTAGCAATATAGTTATGCAAATACACGGGTGCTTACTATGCAGATATTGGACCAAGGATGTAGTTCCTACATACTCAGGGAATCACGTAGGAACTACTTATATTCTAAGGGAATCGCCTAAGCACTATCTATGCACTCATCCAATCAAGCTTTAGTGAGGAATATGTACTCTTTTAGAACCATCTGGTGATTTATATATGTAACCTGCCACACACTGTTTGCATGTACATGGAAGAATTAAAGAGATATATAATGTGATACAGATTAATGTGCAGATTTTTCAAAATTTAAATCTGACACATCTAAGTAGAAAAGTACTGAAACACTAAGGGCCTGATTCTGATGCGGTTAGGAAAGCATTCCCACCTAGGGCCTGATTCTGATGCGGTTAGGAAGGCCTCCTAATGGCATTTGCTCCTTCCAAATCGGATCGGGAACGTGTCTTCCCGACCCAGGGCCCAATTATGATGCGGTTAGGAACATATGCTTCCATTGAAGTCAATGGGAATCCAACCAAATCGTATCTGGAAGCATCCGGATGCATCGTACTCCGTCGGTCGGACTCTCCCGATCCGAGTGGGTCGGAAACCATTTCCAAACCGATTCAGTCGGGAAGCTTTCCAACACGCATCAGAATCAGGCACTAAATCTACCAGTGACATAGTGGTAGGGAGGCACAGAAATAGCTCTTATGTTGTGTTTTCAGATTTACAGTATTGAGCCACTGTATGTACTTTTACACTTTGGTTGACGTTTATTTTAAAATTTACTACAAAAGGGATAAAGTGGTCTTTTACCATGTATAAGTGAGAACTGAGATATGGTGCAGCTGTGTTGTAGGAGAGGGTGCTATAATATTAAAAGGTAACAAATAAATTAAGTTTTGCGGTTTGGTTTGGGTTTGGTACATTGAGGTAAGTATTTGTAGTTATGTAGCTAGGTTCATCTGTAGATTTAAAACTGCAACATAACATAAAAACTGTTTTTGTATTATGTGGTGAAATAGTTGATACATTGCCTAGAATAAAAATTCAAATATACTTTTTTTTTTACAGAACAGTATCTGTATAACTACAGACAGAATGCCTACAAAAGCTCAGAGGAAAAAGGAACGGAAGCAACTACAGTATTTATGCAGAATTAAGACACAAAAGGGGCAAAATGAAGAAAATGTGGTAAAAGAAAATAAACGCTACTGGTAAGAGGACAAAGTCATTTCTTAAAAATATATGTAGACATTTCCAAAGATTACAAAATAATGAAAATAAAATTCAAACTATGAGAAAGACGAACTGTGGACAAAATCTATATAACAAGAACAGGAAAGAATGTAACAAAGATGGACACACCTTAACCAGGAGACAAAAGCATGTAAATAAAATCAGAGTCAGGATGTTTCGTAGAAGAGTAGTTTAAATCTACTGAGAACTATGATAAAATATAGAAGAAGAGAGGCACTAAATCTGAAAGAAGGAGTTGAGAGAGTAGTTAATAAGGCCTTTGCTTTGAAGAGAAAGCTTTTCCTTTTGATTATAAATAGAATGAAAACTCTTGACAAAATGGTGTTGTGCATGAGGAGACAAAACCAGAAAAAAAGATTTGTGAATAGAAGAAACCTTTGTACAGTGTTTAGTGGAAAATGCATATATATTTCAAGTACAGAGTATTTATTTAATAAAGAAAGCTATCTCCAGGATAATAGATAAGTTCATTCTATTGATTACAGAGGGCAATGTTATGAAATGAAAAATGGCACTCCTGTAGTGAAAGAGGTGATGGTACCTACAAATGTAGAACAAGTTATTGGAGAAAAAGTACAAGGAAGGCAGAGTCAGGCGCCTGCATAGAAATGGAATTGTAGTAGTGTTTGTAGTATTCAACAGCAATCCATTGATTTATTAAGGACATTTCTACGTATATTTCCAAGGCGAAGTTTAAAACACAAAATAAGTACTTTACAAGGATTGCATCCTTGCAACATTAGAAAGCATCCACAATCCATGCAGTATGATGCCATCCGGGAAACTGCAGAGCCAAATCTTGAAGTTGAGATTGGACCTCTGAAGGGACTCTCTGCCCCGGTGTTGTTGTGGCTGCTATTGAATTTGATGGTCCTTCAGCCTTGCGGTGCCTTTTTGCTGCTTTTACACTATTGCTATGGCATGTTTTTAGATGGTAAAGCATGGATGTAGTCCTGCAAGAATATTTTTTATTTGTACCCCTTGACAATGTCTTGTTACATATTGTGCTTTGTGCAAATCTGCTCACTATGAACTCCTTTTAAAGAATGTTCAAGATAGATAAATGGGGGTGTTCTTCTTATTCTTTTAGTTGAAAAGTGTGTTTTACAAAGATATTCCTTCATTGCCAGGTGACATGATTTTCTGTTTTGTTTTTGATTTTTTTTTGTGGTTTTGTAAAGTTTTAAAATGTTTTTATTCTTTTTTATGGTAACAAAAATGGCAACTGGGACAGGAAAAATTCGAAAAATGTGCACTGAGAAATGTGGCAAAAATATAAAAGGGGAAAAAAATTAGCATTTTATGTATTTTTTTGCAGCATTGTGAATAGCTGTAACACACTGCTCACCAGCACTTATAATAACGCTACAGTCCATGCAATATGTGGTCATTCTTGAAAACTCTGGAGCCATATCTGATATAGTAGTCTGCACCTCTGAAGGGGCTTTATGGCCGGAAATTGTTGCTGCTGCTACTGATGTAGATGGTCCTCCAGTTTCCCTCTGCTAGATTGCCAGTTGTAGCTGTTTTCTAAGATAGGTTTTAAGAAGATATATCATGGATGTCGTCCCACATGAATATTTTTTCTTCATCCCTCTGGAGAGGGTCTTGTCACAAAGTGTGCATTGCACTAGTTTTGCAGCTGTTTTTGATTCCCCATGAGTTTGGGTAACAATGGGTAGTTTAACGGGTGTTTGGTAGTTATGTTCTATTCATGACTTCAGATGCTGAAAGTTATTTTTTAAAACTATTGTTTTAAAAAATGTTTTGTTAAAATAAAGTTAAACCAATATGTTACTAAACAGCTAGACTATCTATCTATATAACTGTTTTACACTTTGTCATTTATATTCGTGAATACTGATGTAATTGAGACCTCCAGTGCTGCTGTGAAGAAGGAAAATGAATTCTTGATGTAGCTATTTCAACAAATGAATACAAAGGAGAAAGTTAAATTAGTATCTTACTAAATAGCTACACTGAAACTATATGTAAAATATGTCTATACATGTGTTTTATACTTCGTAAAAAAAAAACAGTATCCACAGTGTGTCCTTGGCAATTGCACTCATAGACTCACACATGCACTACCTATGCAATTGTACAATCACACAGGCACTACTCATGCACTTATGTAATTACCCAG
The DNA here is from genome assembly GCA_963921515.1 of Calotriton arnoldi. Classification (NCBI taxonomy): domain Eukaryota; kingdom Metazoa; phylum Chordata; class Amphibia; order Caudata; family Salamandridae; genus Calotriton; species Calotriton arnoldi. Next base: position 576,257 of record CAWUFW010004704.1, read on the forward strand.
ACATTAGACACTCACTCACAGACCCATACAGCCACTCACACACCCAGTAAACAACCTATACAGCGACTCACACACCCACTCTCAAAGTTTACAGGTTGCAGTTAGAAAATTAAATCAAAATACCTTCAAAATTCACTGAAAGAACCAAAGGTTACAGGGATGTTATAGTTCGGAAATATAATTAAAAAAACCTCAGACATTCACTGAAAAAAGCAAAGGTTACAGAGAACTTATAGTTAGCCTCAAGTTTCACTCATACAAAACCAGTGAAATTCAGCAGTTATAGTTAGCTGAGCTAACAATAACTTGCGCCCCTGCTATGCACTGCTTATGACCCCACATATTACATCACACATGAAATGGTGAGGCCATGACAGGGCCAAAAAAAGCATTTTTTCCCCCAAACATTAGACGGGATTCGCGTATGGTCTGCAAATCTCACCGAAATTCTTTTTAAAAATTGAAGCGCGGTCTCCCGTGCTTCGTTTTCTTGAAGCCCGCGGGTGGGCCAGGTCCCTAGGGCAATAGTTAATCATCATGTGGGGGTCCACGGGGGCCCCTGTAGCCCCGTGGACTGCCACCTCCCCGGGGCTATGCTAATGATATGCAGGGGGCCACGCGGGCCCCCCACAGCCCCGGGGACCACCACCTCCCGGGGTTTAAAAAAAAAAATGAGTGGGGGGCTCCTGCCCCCCCACGCTACCCTGGGGACTGCCACCTCCCCGGGGCTTTAATCACTTATGGGTGGGGGGTCTTGCAGGTCCCCCAAACCCCAGGGGCCGCCACCTCCCTGGGGCTTTGAATTATTAAATGGAGTGTGGGGGGGCTCCTGCACCCTCACACTGCCCCGGGGTCCACCACCTCCCCAGGGCTATATGGTTTAAATGTGGGGGGTCCACATAGCCCCCCACCGCCCCGGGGACCACCCCCTTCCTGGGGTTTATTTAAAAATTAGGTGTGAGGGACTAGACCACCACCTTCCTGGGGCTACATACATGTTGGAGGAGGCCGCGCGGCCCCCTCATGGAGCCCTCCATGGCCCTGTGGACCCCACCCCCCCAGACCCATCCAGCAATGTACCAGGGTGCCCACTCCCGGGACTTGCACTTTGCTATGGCTTGGTGGGAGCAGACACTGCTTCGCTTCATGGAAACGAGAGCAGGAAAACTGCTCTCGCTTCCATGAAGGGAAGCAGAATTGCTTTTGGTCAAAGGGAGCTGCTTGTTAGCAGCTCACTTTGCCCAAATGCAATGCTGGCTCCTGCAGGAGGCAGGGAGCCGGCAGGGACCGTGGGGGCATTCAGGCTCCCCTTTGGTCCACAACCAGAGGGCAAGTCCCGGGGAATGGGGTCCACTGGGTCTAAAATGGTCCAACTAGGGGGACCACGCAGGCCCCCCTACCCATTTCAAAGAGAAAAAAATAAAGGATTGGCCAAGCCCTGGAGGATGGGGTCCCCGGGCCAAAAATGGCCCAGGAGGGGTGAGCAAGCAGCCCACTCTCCCTTTTTAAATTTTTTTTTTAAATGGCCAGGGGATGGGGTCTCTGGGGCCGATATCAGGCAATGGAACTGGGGGCAATATTTATTATTTTCTTTCTCTCGTGATAGGAGTCGTGACCCTATTGTGGCCCCCTAGTGTAATGTCATGGTGGATTCGCGGATCCACCTTAAATAAATAATTAAATATTATATAATTCAGAAGGTAGTGTTGCATTTGTGAACTTTTTTTAGAGAGCTAGTGATATTGAAGTTAATAATCACATTAAATTTGATAGAGTTAGAAATAATGTAAAAAAATAAAAATTAAAAGTTAAACTTGAAAAGTGTATTGTGTTGTAGTACATTGAATTTGTGCTTTTGTTTTGTGAATTCATGATGGGTTCACGAATCCGGAAAATATTTAAAAAGTGTATGTATGTTAAAAAATAAATAAGATTCACTGTTGGGTTATAGGGTGGCTCCAAAAAGAGCTGTTGTTTTCAATATGACCTTGTTGGAGCTACATGTAAATGTGGATGCACAGCTTAAGGTTGTTGAGAAACACTCTGTTTCCTTCATCTATGAAATGAACTCCATCACTTCTGTAGATGTCATGCATATCAAAACGTAGATTATTGTTATAGATGGGGCCCATCCTATGGTCTCTGAGGTAAGCAGAAACCGCTTTATTGACAATTTTCCTAGATTTCTCAATCTGTGGATAGAATTGATTTGACCACTTCCATTTCTGTCTTTTGCATATATTAGAGTATACAAAGACAGTTTGAGGGAAAAGCAACATCAATTGTGCAAAGGTATCCTTCATTAGGATTTCCAGCCCAACCCCAGTCAATGTGCCTAGGTCATTGCCACCACAGTGCACAATCATGAGGTCAGGGGGTTGGAGATGCAAACCAAAGGCAGCAATTGGTGCCACTTTAATCCTCTCTGTGCAAACCATTTAATATCCACATTTTGCAAACCCAGGTCTTTGTCAATACCTCTGTGTTCAGCTTACCTTTTGCCCCAGAAAACATAGCTGTGGCATACAATCCATACTGTAAGCATTTTGAAGGGATGTGTGGAAGGAATCAAACGACATCTGTAGCTGAGTAAGTCATTTGGTGAAACGAGAGGTGTCTAAAATGGTGAAGATGGTGCTGTTTTAGAAAAAGCAGATAACTGATTGGCTAGTCATAAACATTGTGTACTTAAAAAATAGGTTGCATGTTACTTTCCAGAAGAAGAATGTTTCTGATTGGTTATTAAAAAATGTTTGAAAAGTACAGTAGATAGGATAAGGTAATATTTTGCAAAAGTCAACCACACCTGCTATTTGCATTTGTAAGCTAGTGTGCTGAATTTGAAAATATGGTGAACTTGCGACCTTCTGGTACAGTTGCATGTTGCAGAAAGTGTTACCATGGAAAATAGGATTAAACAGAATGGGGGAAGGGTTGAAATTTAACTGTGGTTTTAAAATGTGAAATGCTACCTTATATTTAAGTGAATTGCTATTAAAGTAAGTTTACCCAAATTAGTAGTATGTTTAGAAGTAGTGTGTTGTTAAAAAATAATACTAGTATTATTGCAAATAGGTTTTTGAACTCCCGTAAGGGTTCGTGGCTCCATCGCAATGCTACACTGCAGCACCGCGAAGGAGTCGCGACTCCTGTAAATTACAGAACCAGTTTGGGCACTTTTAGAAGACACTAAGAAAGGGTTAATATGTCTAACCGAAAGAAATATGTTTCAGAATTTAAAATAATGAAGGAAGCATTCTGATTTGTTACTTACATTTATTTGTGTACAGAAAGAGAGGGAAAGTTTGCCATTACTGGTTTTACCTTGTTGAGATGGTGCATTACATTTAGGGGTCGATTCCGATTCGGGCCGTAAAAAGCACCGACCGACTCGGATCCGGAAAAAATACCGACCGACACGTACCCGTGGCGCACGACACGCCAAGTACGATGCAAGGCGCGAAAAATCCGACCGACACGTACCGAAACCAAGTCGACCGACCGAGCCGCACGGAAAACAGCAATCCGGCCGGAAAAACACGCAAATACAACCGACCGACACGCACCGGAACAAATCCGACCGAAACGTACACGCGAACTCCAAAACGCAAAGTACGATGCAAGGCGCGAAAACCACGACCGAGTCGGACGGAGGACAAGCCGTACGACCGACACGCATACAAAACCGAGCCGAAGCAACACAATACACCGCGACCGACGCGTACGCAGCATAGAAAACTGCACAAACACAGCGTGAATGAAACGGAGAACACCGTACGAGACCAATGCAGGGTCCGACTCGGTCACAAGAACGTTTCCAACATACACAAACAGCACAAAGGAAAAATCACCCAAAAAAGGCCAAACAAGCAATTACCAAGCCAATAAATACTGGGGGGGTGGGGACAGAGAACAAAGACACACCCACAACTCCACCTATATAAAGGACACAAATCACTACCATGAGCCTTTGCAAATGCCATTCCACTGCCAGCACCCAAGAGAAAGCAACCACACACCCACAGCTCCTCCCTCACACAAACCACACACCATCAGCACACCAACAAATACCTACCTCACATACACCCAGCAAAACACACACTCACACACCCTCACCTGCACACCAACACACACATCACCCACCATCACCACCCATCACCATGCCCCCCAAGAAGAATCCCAAGTTCCTAGATAGTGAATTGGAAGTCATGGTAGACGAGATCCTCAGGGTGGAGCCACAGCTGTTTGGCACACTGGTCCAACAGACCCCCATGTCGCAGAAAACCAAGATGTGGGAGAGGATCATCAACAGGGTGAACGCCCAATCACCATGTCGGCGCACAAAGACCGACATCCAGAACAGGTGGTATGACGTGCGCAGGAGGGTACGGAAAATGCTGACGAAAGACTACATCAACAGCCAACACACCGGCAGTGGCCCTCCTGCCAAGCCAATATACCTCAGGCCCTGGGAGGAGAAGGTGCGGGCCATCCTTCCGCCAGTGAGCGTATATGGACTAGAGGACATCCCAGAGCCTGGTGAGTACACAACAAATGTACACAATATACTGCCACAAAACACACACATCACTGTCAAGGGGAGAGTCAAACCATGCACTCATAGCAATTACACAGCAACCAGAACAGAATCATCCCAAAATGTGTATGTCAGTCAGATAAACACAACACATGCCATCAAAAAAGTCACATCCAACTGTGCCAACACATGTACAAACACAACTACAACTACAGCTAGGCAGTGGCACAAATAGAACTAACAAACACATCCACACATGTAGCCACCACAACAACACCAACACACAGTGAAGACCACTCAAAGGAAGGAATTCTGTGTATGCTGGCCAAGTCAGTGTAGCCAATAGCATCATGGGAGTCGCAGTCACACATATTGCCCCCCCACAACTGTCCCATCAACACCACCATGAACCATGCGCACATCACAGGGAGTGGAGAAGGACTCACAAGATGGCTGACACTGGCTACTGCTGTGGGGAGCACAAGGCCCTGCTGGCAACTGTGCACCAACAAACAGCAGGACACCACTGACTGACATCCTGAGAGACAACTTACACTCCCTGCAATGCAAGCACGTTCCATGGTAGGGATATCTGGCTAGCTGGGTGGGAAGGGGGACTTGCAGCACTGACCATAGTCACAAGCACCTCCCCTCACACCCCCCAACACAAACTCCACAGAACCCACCTGGTAGAATGCAATGCCCCCATCCTAACACAAGATCCCACAAAGAACCACCACCCTGGGTTATGTTGTGTGAAGCACAGGGACACTCTTGGGACTCTTAGCCAAACAACTGCCAGGACAACACTCCCAGCCATCCTGTCAGCACAGCCAGCCCACCCCACAGGGAAGCAGAATCAAAAGGAAGGAAGCATGGGCATGCTGGGAAGGGGGTGGAGGCAATAGCATGATGGGAGTCGTAGTCACTGATATTGGTCACCCCCACAACTGGCCCATCAACACCACCCTGAACCATGCTCACATCACAGGAAGTGGAGAAGGACTCATAAGATGGCTGACACCGGCTACTGCTGTGGGGAGCACAAGGCCCTGCTGGCAACTGTGCACCAACAAACAGCAGGAAACCACTGACTGACATCCTGAGAGACAACTTACACTCCCTGCAATGCAAGCACGTTCCATGGTGGGATAACTGGCTGGCTGGCTGGGTGGGAAGGAGGACTTGCAGCACTAACCATAGTCACAAGCACCTCCCCTCACACACACCCCAACACAAACTCCACAGTACCCACCTGGTAGAATGCAATGCCCCCATCCTAACACAAGATCCCACAAAGAACCACCACCCTGGGTTATGTTGTGTGAAGCACAGGGCCACTCTTGGGACTCTTAGCCAAACAACTGCCAGGACAACACTCCCAGCCATCCTGTCAGCACAGCCAGCCCACCCCACAGGGAAGCAGAGTCAAAGGAAGGAAGCATGGGCATGCTGGGAAGGGGGAGGAGGCAATAGCATGATGGGAGTCGTAGTCACAGCTCTACATCCCCCACCACATGGCCCAGCAAGCTCACACTCACGCATGCACATCCCACAGAGAGTGGAAAGGCCCATCAAAGATGTCTGACACTGTTGCTGTGTCGTGGGGAGCACAAGGGCATGCTGGGTACTGCACACCAACCAACAGCAGGACACCACTGTCAGCCATCTTGCCATTGCTCTCACACCCACACACACTGAACTCCACACAAATGCAAGTAAGTATGGGAATGCTGGGAAGTGGGGTGGAGGCAATGGCATGATGGGAGTCGTAGTCACAGACATAGCTCACCCCCACAACTGTCCCATCAACACCACCCTGAACCATGCTCACATCACAGGGAGTGGAGAAGGACTCACAAGATGGCTGACACTGGCTACTGCTGTGGGGAGCACAAGGCCCTGCTGGCAAATGTGCACCAACAAACAGCAGGACACCACTGACTGACATCCTGAGAGACAACTTACACTCCCTGCAATGCAAGCACAGTCCATGGTGGGATATCTGGCTAGCTGGGTGGGAAGGGGGACTTGCAGCACTGACCATAGTCACAAGCACCTCCCCTCACACCCCCCAACACAAACTCCACAGAACCCACCTGGTAGAATGCAATGCCCCCCATCCTAACACAAGATCCCACAAAGAACCACCCCCCTGGGTTATGTTGTGTGAAGCACAGGGACACTCTTGGGACTCTTAGCCAAACAACTGCCAGGACAACACTCCCAGCCATCCTGTCAGCACAGCCAGCCCACCCCACAGGGAAGCAGAGTCAAAAGGAAGGAAGCATGGGCATGCTGGGAAGGGGGAGGAGGCAATAGCATGATGGGAGTCGTAGTCACAGCTCTACATCCCCCACCACATGGCCCAGCAAGCTCACACTCACGCATGCACATCCCACAGAGAGTGGAAAGGCCCATCAAAGATGTCTGACACTGTTGCTGTGTCGTGGGGAGCACAAGGGCATGCTGGGTACTGCACACCAACAAACAGCAGGACACCACTGACTGACATCCTGAGAGACAACTTACACTCCCTGCAACGCAAGCACGTTCCATGGTGGGATAACTGACTGGCTGGGTGGGTGGGAAGGAGGGCCGGCTGTCAACCAAACACAACCAATGCAGACCATGTTCACACCCCAGAAAATACATAGAAATGCCCAAATAATGCAGGACAATGTGCCACAACAATATCAACCCCTGACTGTGACGACTTAGGACAATGCAATGTACAGGCCCGCACCCAGAGGCACAGTCACAACTGTCATGTGTGTCAACCATTGATGCCTGCAGAAACATAACATACATTGTTTGTGTCTCCCAAAAACAGGTGATGATGGGGACACAGCAGCAGACGCTGAGGAGTCCCAGTCCCAGGCTCAAGAGGATGCCGAGCTCACTGGCGTCGTACAGCCTCTGTCCTCCTCGGACGATGAAGAACAACCTGGCACATCCGGTGCAAGTCAACATGCAGCACCAGCAGGACCACCAGCTGCAGCACCAGCAGGACCACCAGCTGCACCCCTGCACCCACCCCTCCAACGACTGTCACCACGAATACCATCCCTGCCGACATGGACAGAACAAGGAGCAACACCAGCACAGTGACCCTGGACCAACCTGGGGCCATGGACACCACCACCACCACCAACCCCCAAGGTGGACCAGGGTTATCTGTGCGTGCCACTGCACACACTGCACATGTCAGCAGGGGTGGTGGGAGGGGTGGGAGACAGAGGTCGCTGCTTGCAGACGTTGCTGGTGTGCATGATGACCCACAACTGGTACGCATAGCTGATGCGTACCAGTCCAGCACCGGAGAGCTCAGCCAGGTAGTGGGGCTCCTCAGAGACATTAAACAGCAGCAGGCTGCCCATCATGCCCGCTTGGACTCCCACATGTCCCACGTGGAGTCACACATGTCCCGTGTGGACTCACACATGTCCCGCGTGGAGTCCAAGTGGGATGCACTGCATGAGATGACGGCGGTGCACAGGGACATTTTACAATGCCTCCGCCAGATGAACAGCAACCAGTCCACACCTCCCTGTGTGCCAACAACATCTGGTGCCGAACAAACTGCAACTGCCACAGGGAGGGAGGAGGACTCTGGCGGAGAGTCCCCTGCACCGCAGCAGCCTGTACTTGAGGGCCCCCCCAAGAAGAGGGGTCGTCCGAGGAGGGAAAAGTGAGAGGCCGATGGCCAAGCGCAACTCCCAGGAAGCCTGAACCTGTTCTGGATGTTCGCCTTTGTGCACAGACTGTTCACCCTGTTGACGGCAACACTACTCCCACACATTGCATGGGGAGTACAAGTTGGACCAATGTGTCAGACAACTGTGGCCCCGATACTGGGGATCCTGTCTACCAGGACTTTCAATTCACCTAGGAACTTGGGATTGCAAGATTTATGTACAGCACAACCCATCCTATGCACTATTAACACAAATGTATCACAATAAACACACTAATACACCATACTTGCCTCTGTCGTGATTCCAACGTGGGTGCTGTTATGGGGATGATGAACTGCAAAATTACACTGTGTATGCGAACTGCAACAGCAAGGACAACACAGGCATGTGAGTACAGGCAACGTGACACACATGAGGGAGACACACCACCAGGGCTACACAACACATACACACCTAGGCCATCTGACTCATTGCCTACACTGATGTTGCCAGGGAAGACGGTGCAATGCACAGACACCACACCCATTCCCAGTTGTAGTCAAGTAGCCCACAGGTGCAGTAAGCAAATGGCAGTCAAATGTGTGACCACAGACAACGCACATCACAAAGTGAAGCACAGGTTTATTACACAGTTGCAACATGCCGTAACCACTACAGATGCAAGGTAACCCCACCTGGCAGCGGGCACACAGTCAACAACTGTAGACGGAAGGAAGTCCATGGGTGTGGCGCACATCACCTGTAGGGACACAACAGCTACCAGCCTGGATGTGCAATCACGTCGTCGGTGGACACAGTTGACCAAACGAATCTGAAAGTACCCTGTGAAGGACAGAAATGACACACAGTCAAAAGCAATGGAGTACAGGACAGAACAGCAAAACTCATGCACAATACATGTTACAAGATACCCACCCAGAACCAAGTTAGCATGTCAACACTGTTGGGGAGTACAGCCCACCTGTCACCACACATCGCAACACACATCCAGTCAAGTAGCCCATGGACACACTCCAACAGCACCAGAGCACCACCCACACATCATGCCAACTCACATCATTGACATGACACCTCAGGATACTCACATTCAGCTAAAGAAGTTGGTGATGAGCTGTGTGCGGACATCACCATCACCATCATCATCATCATCGTCACTGGCATCGTGGTCCAGGCCAGGATCCTCCACAGGTGGCGGATGTTGGTCATTGTCATCCTGGATGAGAGGCAACTCCTTCCGCACTGCCAGGTTGTGGAGCATGCAGCAGACGATGATAATCTTGCACACTTTCGCAGGGGCATATGGGAGGGACCCTCCGGTCTTGTCCAGGCAGCGGAAGCGGCTCTTCAGGAGACCAAAGGTCCGCTCAATCACTCTCCTGGTCCGACCATGTGCCTCATTGTAGCGCATCTGGGCTGGTGTCACAGGGTTCCTGAGGGGTGTCAGCAACCACGGCATGTTGGGGTATCCCGAGTCACCTACGGACAGACAAGTGCACATTAGCTGACTTGGAAAAGTGGGCGGAATACTACAGATCAGATCACACACAATGGCACAAAGTCAGTACACACCGACAAGCCAGGCACGCTGGTTCTGCATCTGTGCCATCATCCTGGGGATGCGACTACTCCTCATCACAAAGGCATCGTGTGCTGAACCAGGGAAACGGGCACACACGTGTGTGATGGTCATGTCTGCAAGACACACCACCAGTGCATTGACCGAGTGGTAGTGCTTGCGGTTCCTGTAGGCCTGCTCCTGGGCCTGTGGTGGTACCAAAGCCACATGTGTCCCATCAATGGAGCCAATGACATGCGGCATCCTCCCCAGGGCATAAAAGTCACTCTTCACGTCAGTGAGTCGTCGCAGTCTAGGGAAATAGATGTACCGGTTCAGGAAGAGCAACATTGCCGCCAAAACATCGCGGAGCACACGGCTGAACATGGTCTGTGACATCCCACCAGCAGTCGCCACAGTATGTTGGAAGGTACCAGTGGCAAAGAAGTGTAGGGCTGCCATCACCTTCACCTTGGGGGTCAGCGCTGTAGGATACGGCCGGCCAGGCTGCAAATGTGGGGACAACTGCACTGCCAAATCCTCAATCAGCTGCCTGGTGAAGCGGTACCGTCGGATGCTGTCCCGTTCCACCATCGTTGCCAGGTCTGGGAATGGCCGATGGACAGCAGGAGCCCTGCAGTGCAGAGGAGAAGTAAGCAAGATTGTCAGTCACCCCACATATGCGGCATTGAACACACTCAAGATCCCAACATACATCATTATGAGGCACAACTACATGAAGTGTGCAGTACCGGAAGGACATGTATGGTACATACATGGCCAACATCTGTCAACACGGTCCAACAGGTGGCATCAATTAGTCCCAGGTTGGCCCATTGGATATCATGAGGCCGTGTCACAGTTCCCATCTCCTGCTGCCGTGTCACAATAACCCCCACAGTGACATGTGAGGACAGATGTGCCCCAGGCACCACAGCTCAACGACAGGTACATTCCCAGGGACCCTGTAATGCCACATGGACACTGGCATCACATGGAGTATCATGTATACACCACAGCAAAACAACCATGACCCCCACAGGTAGTGGCCCCACTTGCCACGGCAGGACAGACATGGACGTCTGTGACACACACGCACAACATCAGAGTCCATGCACACACAACGTGGATGTGGAGACTGTCTCCCATTGTGCACATGAAATCAGAGACATTGTAAACATTACATGCACAAAGACTGTGGAGGACCATCACTATTGTGCCACTGGGACACCCTGGCTCAAACATACCGTCCCACATGGGACTCACGGGGTATGTGACATGACATACACATACACCACTGTGAAATGTGACCATGGCACATGCACAGATATGAACAGTTGCACATCACAGTGGTCATGTACACGTAACACCCAGGATCCTGTCCCCATGAACACGTGCACAGCCTGGGGGTGGCTGCCCACAGGTGACACCCACAGGACAACATGTACACCAACATACACACAATAGGAAATGCATCCTTACATGCCTTAGGATAAAGTTTGGACAGGCTGTCGTGATGTAGGTGTGCCCCTCACTCCCTGGGAGCTATCTGTGGCTGGCATATGTCCATCTGAGACAGGCATGCTGACATATGCCAGTCACATGTACAGTGATGCGTTGTACCGCAATGGACCGATCGGTGCCTCCGGCCGGCCCATTGCATTCAATGTGTCGTGGTACGCGTTGTACCCCTGTGCGCGTTGAACTGCAATGGACCGATCGGTGCCTCCGGCCGGCCCATTGCATTCAATGTGTGCGGGTACGCGTTGTACCCCTGTGCGCGTTGAACCGCAATGGACCGATCGGTGCCTCCGGCCGGCCCATTGCATTCAATGTGTGCGGGTACGCGTTGTACCCCTGTGCGCGTTGAACCGCAATGGACCGATCGGTGCCTCCGGCCGGCCCATTGCATTCAATGTGTGCGGGTACGCGTTGTACCCCTGTGCGCGTTGAACTGCAATGGACCGATCAGTGCCTCCGGCCGGCCCATTGCATTCAATGTGTGCGGGTACGCGTTGTACCCCTGTGCGCGTTGAACCGCAATGGACCGATCGGTGCCTCCGGCCGGCCCATTGCATTCAATGTGTGCGGATACGCGTTGTACCCCTGTGCGCGTTGAACCGCAATGGACCGATCGGTGCCTCCGGCCGGCCCATTGCATTCAATGTGTGCGGGTATGCATTGTACCCCTGTGCGCGTTGAACTGCAATGGACCGATCGGTGCCTCCGGCCGGCCCATTGCATTCAATGTGTGCGGGTACGCGTTGTACCCCTGTGCGCGTTGTACCGCAATGGACCGATCGGTGCGCACCCATTGACAATGGGCTTGCCTGGCAACGGACGCGTTTTCGAATTTCGAACGAGTCGGTTGCTGGAAATTCAGTTGGTCACCCACAACAATGTTGCAAAATCATGTATGTCATGAAGTTGAGGATTTGAAGGATGCTGTGGGCGTGTTTTGGTGCTGCTATTCCATGGATTGGCCAGATTCAGAAGATGCAAACGACTTGGACCTATCACTTTGGACACAAGGGACAGTATCTGCCTCTCCAGCACATATATATTGCTGGCTGTTCCCCTGAGAGCTCACTTGCCTGCACTACATGCTCCAGGACGACATCTGCCACTGCACTGCTGCTGTCTCTGCCCCTCTGGACCCTGCAATGGCACGTACTGTGGAGAGAGCCCCAGCCTTCAGCCTTGAAGAGAACCAGGCCCTGCTGGACAGCCTACTTCCACAGTACAGCAAGCTGTATGGGACACCAGGGGAGCAGGTGAGTGTTCTGTGCACTGCCTTTCTGAATGTGCATTTTGTGTGACTAGCAAGGCTGAGAGTCTGCACGCCACTGGCTAGCAGGCTCACTGAGTAGTTGTCACCCCCCATAGTGTGTAGTGACTTGCACTGGACAGGTATGGTGCAGTGACAGTGCATTTGAACATGGTTTTACTTCCCATGCAATGATACCATGTAGTGACGTCTGGCAAACTGTCCATGGTCAGCTTTGCACTGCCTGTGTACATCATGTGCCCCTGTGATTGAGACATGTATATACAACTGTGTCATGCACGGATATGTTGCATGTGTGGTAATGGCCTTTTCACTTTGTCATCCTGACAGGTTAATGCCCATCGGAAGCAGGAAATCTGGAAGGACATCGTCCGGGCTGTCCGGTCCGTGGGGGTCTACAAGCGCCGGATCCGCAACTGCCAGAAGAGGTGGCAGGACCTTCGGGGCTGGACCCGGAGGATTGCACGGGTCCAGCTGAAGCTGTCGCCTCCTCGCAGGAGGGGCGGAACACGGACCCTGACCCCCCACATGCTCCAGATCCTGGCGGTGGTGTTTCCAGACCTGGATGGGCAGCTGAAGGCCAGACAGCAGCAAGGAGGGGGTGAGTCAAAGACTGCACTGTGAACTCTGTATTACATGCTTTGTGCCCTCCTCTGGCCTGGTTCAACTGCCACAGTGCAGCAGTCATGTTGTCCAGGAGCCATGTCCCTCTATTGTGCACTGCCCACTGCTCATCTGATACCCAGGTGTGGCCCTTACATTCAGGGAATTGTGTCACTTGGGACTGTGTCCTTGCAGTTTGCTTCACTAAAGGTGGGGGACAGCATCTGTTTCCCTAACTCTGTTGTGGGCATCATGGGTGGGTCCATTGTTCACACAACGCCTGGGTTTGGACATGTGATCTGCGTGTTGCTTTGATATGCGGTCCACTTGCTGAGCTGAGCCACCACATGTGCCTGGGGTATGTGGCACACGCACATGCAGCGGGTGGGAACAATGTTTGGGCCCCAGGAGTGTGCAGATTACGTGTGTCACACATACATAGCCAGCTATCCACTGTCCAGGGCACATCCCTCATTCATGTGGAGCAGGACAGTCATGCCTACTCCAGGCCATGCAATGCACTCTGTACTCCCACTCCCGTGTATCAGCTGACACATTGTGCACAGTGATTTGACCCCTCAGGTGTCTGCCTCTGTGTCAGTGTGCTGTGGATTAGTTGCCAGGACTGCTGGGGTGTTTCTTGGTAGGGGCTCAGCATGCCCCTGGAGATGTGACCATAGGAGACGATACTTGTGTGTCACATAGGTGTTTGATCAGCTGCCCGTGCAGACTGGGGTATGCGAATGTGAAGTTCAGGCAGCTGTTCCCCATTCACAGCAAATTGTGAGGGGCTCAGGTTCCGAGGGTAGTGTCACAGGTCTCCCATATGTCCAATAGGTGTGACCTGGACAGATGAGGGTTAAGATGATGTGTTGTGTGGGGGATGTACATGTGCACTTGTGCAGCTCCAGGACTTGCATTCCCCATGACCTACTATTGTGACACAGTGCATAGTGTTGTTGTCTGGCTGCCAAGTCATACATCACTGAGACAGTGATGTATGACTTAGCAGTCATGCCTCTGCCATGGCATGTGTCAACTTATTGGTGGTCCTGCAGGGGAGTGACATGTGCTACATGCACACCATAGTGGCGCTGGCTATCAGGACATGGGTGCATCATGGTGTCTGTCGCTGGTATGCATCACATGCATTTCCTATTTGACTCTGGGCATCCCTTTCATCCGGAAACCTGTACTGACTCAGTGGCAAGAGCTGTGATGTGTGCATGTCCACATGCCACACTGTGTCCTCTGCACTGTCCAACTACTGTGTACTTGGTGCATGTGTCCACACTGGGGTGTTGCAATCCAACAGACACCAGACAGATGGGTGCAAGGCCATGTGGGATGTGAGTGCCATGCTTGGCATCAGACTGACAATTGGCTTCTCCTGTTCAGTTAGGGCACTTTTAGCAATGTACAACTAATGATGCCAGGGCTTGCTCTGTAATGTGCTGTGCTCACAGTGGTGTGTGCGTTTGGTGCAGGTGACTGATGTCTGTCTGTTTCCCCATTGTTTGCAGATACATCCACGGCCACGGAAGGGGACAGCTCCACGGACCAGGAGGAGCCAGAGAGCCAGACTGGGTCAGCAGCCGAGGAGTGGTCGGAGGGACCCAGTGGCACGGAGGGCGAGGGAGCCACACCGAGGAGTCCTCAGCACCATCCACCTCAGCTGAGGACCAGAGCAACTCGGAGGATGACTCCCTTGTGGAGGCGGGTGTCAGCAGCCACCACACCCCAGCTAGTGTTGCTGTCCCCGCCACCACCAGCACCACCACCGCCCTCCCATCGGCTCCCATTCCCCAGGTCCGTGGAGGCTCCCATGTTCGGGAGCGTGTCTCCTTTGGCCCAGGCACCGCACCCCCTGCCCCTGTGTCCCCTGCTGCCCTGAGTGAGGAGTCTGTGTACCTCCTTCGCCAGCTCCATGTAGGGCAGACAGCCATGCTGAGTGTCCTCCATGCGCACACCGCACTGTTGACTCAGCTGGTGTCGTTCATGGAGGGCATCTCATCGGGCATGTCTGACCTACAGAGGGGCAACAGGTCCATGGACTCCTCCCTGACGGCAGCAGTGTCCCTCCTCAGACAGTCCCTCACCCCTCCTGCCTCTGCTCCATCCACACTCCCCAGCACCTTACCCGTCCCAAGCACACACACACCGGCACAGGCACACACCAGCACACACACGTCCAGCACACAGACACACACGCCACAAACTAAACGCACACGCACGCACAGTCAGGGGACTGAAACCAGACTCACAGGGGATGGGGCCCTGGTACACACACACGCATCCACGGGCACTGCGCAGTCCTCAGTTGCCTCTCCCTCCAAAGCACCCTCCCTTGCCTCACCTGCAACCCCAAAGACCCAGCGCCTCTTCCTCAGTGACCTCGGCCTCTTCCCCTCCGATCCAGCTGCCCCAGCATCCAGGGGGAAGAGGAAGCCCCCACACGGAGCAGAGTGCCCCTCGCCCCCGGACACCCTCCCCCAGGCGCAGACAGACTGAGGCCCCCACCCGCAAGTCCCCCGGAGTGCTAAGAGCAAGACCCCGCCGCCGCCCTGCAGCTCAAGCACCAGGTCTCCTTCCTCCATCCCTCAGGCCCCCACTCCACAGGTGCCCCCACCACACCCTGCCCCAGGTTCCCCCACCCACAGATATACCATCCCCAAGAGGCTCCGGCCTTCTCCCCCTGCCACTTGCTCTCCCGGAACCACACCCCCCGCTGCGCTTGTCTGTGCCACTGATGTGGTGAGGGTGTCCTCCCCTCTGTCCAGCCCACCTTGCCTGTTCCCCATTCTCCTCCCCTGGTGGTAGGCACTGCAGTGGAGTCCACTACCACCCTGTCTGACTTGGGCACTGCAGTGGCGGACCTGTCCACTCCATCTGCAGGGTCCACTGCAGTCGTGCCGGCACCCACAACATCTGAGCCATGCCCCCCAGTTGTGCCGGCACACACCATGTCAGACACCTCCACTGCAGTTGTCAGTGGCTCTCCAGCACCCACCACCCCTTCCCTGCTTCCTCCTGGTGAGCCCTGATCCTGTCCCTGCGGTGCCTGGCCTACCCCCCCCGGTTGCCCCTCCTAGTGGATTGTCCCTGGTTTTGTGCAGGCATGTGTAGGGTGGCATCTGCCACTGTCACCCACTTGTGACTTTGTTGATGGACTGGCCATTGGCCTTTGTTTATGTTCTACCGGACTTCTACTTTTAATGCCACATATGCTGAATAAAGCAACTTTCTGTTCTCTAGTGCTTTTGCTTCTGATGTACATGATGTTGATGATGCTAACCATGCCCTTGCTGCAGTGATGGTGATATTTGGTCTCATGATAATGAAGTGTTACTGTGCAGGAACCCATGTGGTCCAGGGGGAATGTGTCCTATCCTGTGGTGTATCCATGTCATCCATAGCAGCATCTGAGGGTGTCATGTGTTCAGTATTTGGCAATGGGATTTCCTACTTAGATTGGCAATTTCACATCTGTGGCTTCCACCCCTGCACATCTGTTGTGCCTGCCATTGTTCTATTCGTCTACTTCCCTGACCGTGTGGCCATCTCCAGTGAACATGCAGGTTTGGGCATCAATGGGGAAGGACTCATCTGTGTTGTCAGTGCAACATTGCTATACAAGTGTGTTGGATCTGTGCTGATGATTCCGTTGGCACTTCCATGACCAGGCTGATGGGACGGGAGCCCTCATTTGGTGCTAATTGTTGATTGTGTGTCCCATTGCTGCCATGGTATGGTATCTGTTCGCCTCACATCTGCAGTCTCCACAGGGTATCTGCATGTGTGTGCCCATTGGTGCAAATATGTGGGTCTGCATTCGGATGGTCACTTCTGTCATTGTGTCATTGATGATTGTTGACGGTGTCAGCCCCCATGGGTGTTGTTTGTCTGCACATGGCCAAAGTTATGTCTTATTTGCACTGCAGGATTTGGCTCCCCCAATTTATGTTGCAATGGGACACATACACTACTTTGCCACTGATGTGTTTGTTGTTCTGTGACCAGGAATCATCCATGCAGTTTGGCAGTTGCACCTCTTACTTTGTCAACACTTACCTTTTGGTCACTGTGATGATGGGGGTTTGGACCCCATTGCCACAATGTTCAAAATGTGCTGCAGCTATGGACCCCACACTTACCTTTTGGGCAATGTGATGATGGGTGTTTGGACCCCATTGCCACAATGTTCAAAATGTGCTGCAGCTATGGACCCCACACTTACCTTTTGGGCAATGTGATGATGGGGGTTTGGACCCCATTGCCACAATGTTCAAAATGTGCTGCAGCTATGGACCCCACACTTACCTTTTGGGCACTGTGATGATGGGTGTTTGGACCCCATTGCCACAATGTTCAAAATGTGCTGCAGCTATGGACCCCACACTTACCTTTTGGGCAATGTGATGATGGGGGTTTGGACCCCATTGCCACAATGTTCAAAATGTGCTGCAGCTATGGACCCCACACTTACCTTTTGGGCACTGTGATGATGGGTGTTTGGACCCCATTGCCACAATGTTCAAAATGTGCTGCAGCTATGGATCCCACACTTACATTTTGGTCACTGTGATGATGGGGGTTTGGACCCCATTGCCACAATATTCAAAATGTGCTGCAGCTATGGACCCCACACTTGCCTTTTGGTCACTGTGATGATGGGGGTTTGGACCCCATTGCCACAATGGTCATGGCCTGCTTGCGTTGTGTGTGCCACACACATATTTGTGTGGCACATGTGCTAGGGGTCACATTGTATGTTCGAAGTCATGTTCGGTGTTGTAGGCATTTGACACAGTCTACACACGCTTGTCATGGTGTTGGGGGATGTCTTCTTCTTGCATTCCCTAGGTTGTGGTGTGCTGGTTGTGTCATGCATTGTCCATCCTATGGGTGGGGGTGGTAGTGGTGGTAGGCATCCTGCCCCCCTGGGTGAGAGTGGTAGTAGTGGTAGGCATCCTGCCCCCTGGGTGAGGGTGGTAGTAGTGGTAGGCATCCTGCCCCCCTGGCTAAGGGTGGTAGTAGTGGTAGGCATCCTGCACCCCCTGGGTGAGGGTGGTAGTAGTGGTAGGCATCCTGCCCCCCTGGCTAAGGGTAGTAGTAGTGGTAGGCATCCTGCCCCCCTGGGTGAGGGTGGTAGTAGTGGTAGGCATCCTGCCCCCCTGGCTAAGGGTGGTAGTAGTGGTAGGCATCCTGCCCCCCTGGGTGAGGGTGGTACTAGTGGTAGGCATCCTGCCCCCCTGGGTGAGGGTGGTAGTAGTGGTAGGCATCCAGCCCACCCTGGGTGAGGGTGGTAGTAGTGGTAGGCATCCTGCCCCCCTGGGTGAGGGTGGTAGTAGTGGTAGGCATCCTGCCCCCCTGGCTAAGGGTGGTAGTAGTGGTAGGTCATCCTGCCCCCCTGGGTGAGGGTGGTACTAGTGGTAGGCATCCTGCCCCCCTGGGTGAGGGTGGTAGTAGTGGTAGGCATCCTGCCCCCCTGGGTGAGGGTGGTACTAGTGGTAGGCATCCTGCCCCCCTGGGTGAGGGTGGTAGTAGTGGTAGGCATCCTGCCCCCCTGGCTAAGGGAGGTAGTAGTGGTAGGCATCCTGCACCCCCTGGGTGAGGGTGGTAGTAGTGGTAGGCATCCTGCCCCCCTGGCTAAGGGTGGTAGTAGTGGTAGGCATCCTGCCCCCCCTGGGTGAGGGTGGTACTAGTGGTAGGCATCCTGCCCCCCTGGGTGAGGGTGGTAGTAGTGGTAGGCATCCTGCCCCCCCTGGCTAAGGGTGGTAGTAGTGGTAGGCATCCAGCCCACCCTGGGTGAGGGTGGTAGTAGTGGTAGGCATCCAGCCCCCCTGGGTAAGGGTGGTAGTGGTGGTAGGCATCCTGCCCCCCTGGGTAGGGGTGGTGGTGCGCATTCAGGCCCCTGTGTGCATATGTGGCATTGGTGATGGGCATCCCGCCCCTATGGTGCTGCTGTTGCTGGTGTAAGTATATTCTGCATCCCTGTGTGTGTGTGTGATGTGTCGTGTACGTGTTGTATGTGTTTTGTGGTTGGTGTCTGGCTTACCTTCTGCGCCGTACGCGTCCGTGCCTGTTCCGGTAGTAAATGTAGAATATTGGTATGATCGGGACGAAGGGATTCATGGTTGGTTCGTGTCGTTCGTCCTTCTCGTTGCTTCGCGTCGTCCTCGTCGCTTCGCCTCGTCCTCGTCGCTTCGCGTCGTCCTCGTCGCTGCTGTGTTCGTCTCGGAGCCGTGGATCGTGTTGTGGCGCGAATCGGAGCTTATGTGCGCCTCTCCCGGATGCTTTGACGTGCCGTGCGTAGCGACGGGTTCGGCGCGTACGGAAAGCGCATCGTACTTGTCCGGCCGGACGGGGCTGCATTTTCCTTCCGTGCGACTCGATTCGGCGTTTCCGGATTCGCCTCGGTCGGAGAACAGGACCTGGTTTGGGTGAGTACGGCTCGGCCGGATTCTTTGCTGTTGTGCGCATCGTACTTACTCGTTCGGTCTGCTGTACGGATCGGTCGGGAAACAGGCTTTCGCATGGCTTTTTTCCCGACCGAATGGTATTGGGTGCGCCTCCGACCGAGATCGGAATCGGCCCCTTATTGTGTGAAAAAGAAAATCTATTATGACTTTCTGATATTTCATATTCTGCAATACTATTTGGGAGGTGAGTTACAAATTTGTAAGGTGTGTTATGTATTGTGCAGTAGTGCTTCAGTCTTTGTAGTGATATTTGTAACTTTGAAAAGCATTATTTATAAAGTTTGCAAATTATTGGAGAAGTTTGTTGTTTGAAATATGTTACCAAATGTACGAATGTGTATTGTAGTTTGATTTATTGTACTGAAAGGAAGATTGGAAAAGGTTGTGCATAGTAATATGTATGCTTCCTGAGTCTCTAATGAAAGTACTACAGAAAACTGATGTTTGATTTATATTGACAGATGTATTAAACTATATTGCAGTCTATATAACTCTATACCCATGTTTCCTGTATTATGATCAGAAAGGAATACAAACACTTTCTTCTACATAAATTTAGAGAGTATGGAGTCTGAAATACAGATATTGAAGTATTTCTATGTTTCTTTTTACGTATCATGTCACTAGCAAAAGACACAGAGATACGCATGCATACATTCAGAAATATGGTGAGACTTAGAACAGTGACATGGGAACAATGGCTGTTTTAAGTTTTGGTAGCTCTAACATTCTGAGCAGTTGGTAAAATATGAAGGTGCAGCAGAAAAGTGAGGTTCAAGACATGTTGGTAGAGGGATTAGTGATTAGGCTACTTTGTATGAGTCTGTCGAAAGGTATACTTGAAGTACGCCATATAAATGTAGGTGTCTGCTTGAAATGGGAAGTGCAGTCTCTCCAGTTTAAAGGTCTGCATGGTCTTGTGACTGAGGTATGTCTCTACTTGTACATGTATCTTCACACGTGTTATGCATCTGAAGATGCTAGATGGGTGAAACAAAGGTATACATCTATTTGTATGTTTCTTTCATGTATGATGCCACTAGCAAAAGGTACAGACACAAGTGTGCATGCTTTCAGGAATATGGTGAGACTTACAACAGTAACATGGGAAGGATTGTTGTTTTATATTTGGTAGCTCTAACATTCTGAGCAGTCGGTGAAAAATGAAGGTGCAGCAGAAAATTGAGCTTTAAGATATGTTGGCAGAGGTTTTAGTGATTAGGGTACTTTGTATGGGTCTCTGGAAGGTACACTTGAAGTACGCCGTATACATTTAGGTGTCTGCTTGAAATGGGATGTGCAGTCTGTTAAATTTTAAGGTGTGCATGGTCTTGTGAGTGAGGTATGTCTCTACTCGTACATGAATTTTCACGTGCTATGCATCTGCAGATGCTAGATGTGTGAAACACAGGTATACATCTATTTGTATGTTTCTTTTATGTATGATTCCACTAGCAAAAGGTACAGACACATGCATGCATGCTTGCAGGAATATGGTGAGACTTACAACAATGACATGCAAAGGGTTGCTGTTTTATATTTGGCTTGTCCCAACATTCTGAGCAGTCGGTGGATAGTGAAGCTGCAAGAGAAAAGTGAGGTTTAAGAGATGTTGGCAGAGGGATTAGTGATTAGGCTACTTAGTATGAGTCAGTGGAAAGGTACACTTGAAGTATGACGTATCAATTTAGGTGTCTGCTTGAAATGGGAAGTGCAGTCTGTCAAGTTTAAAGGACTGCATGGTCTTGTGACTGAGGTATATCTCTATTTGTACATGTATTCTCAAACGTGTTATGCATCTGAAGATGCTAGACGTGTGAAACACAGGTCTACATCTATTTGTATGTTTCTTTTATGTATGTTGCCACTAGAAAAAGGTACAGATACATGCATGCATGCTTTCAGGAACATGGTGAGACTTACAACAGTGACATGTGAAGGGTTGCTGTTTTATATTTGGTAGCTGTAACATTCTGAGCAGTCAGAGAAAAATGAAGGTGCAGCAGCAAAGTAAGCTTTCAAATATGTTGGCAGAGGTTTTAGTGATTAGGGTACTTTGTATGAGTCTCTGGAAAGGTGCATTTGAAGTACGTCGTATAAATTTAAGTGTTTGCTTGAAATGGGAAGTGTAGTCTGTCAAGTTTAAAGGACTTTATGGTCTTGTGACTGAGGTATGTCTCTACTTGTACATGTATTTTCACATGTTTTATGCATCTGAAGATGCTAGATTTGTGAAACACAGGTATAAATCTATTTGTATGTTTTTTTATGTATGATGCTAGTACCAAAAGCCACAGACACATGGATGCATGCTTTCAGGAACATGGTAAGACTTACAAAAGTAACATGGGAAGGATTGCTGTTTTAAATTTGGTAGCTCTAAGATTCTGTGCAGTCGGTAAAATGAAGCTGCAGCAGAAAAGTCAGCTTTAAAACTTGTTGGCAGAGGTTTTAGTGATTAGGGTACTTTGTATGAGTCTCTGGAAAGGTATAGTTGAAGTATGCCATATAAATTTAGGTGTCTGCTTGAAATGGAAAGTGCAGTCTGTCAAGTTTGAAGGACTTTATGGTCTTGTGACTGAGGTATGTCTCTACTTGTACATGTATTTTCACATGTGTTATTCATCTGAAGATGCTAGATGGGTGAAACAAAGGTATACATCTATTTGTATGTTCCTTTTATGTTGGATGCCACTAGCAAAAGGTACAGACACAAGCGTGCATGCTTTCAGGAATATGGTGAGATTCACAACAGTGACATGCGAAGGGTTGCTGTTTTATATTTGGCTAGGCCCAACATTCTGAGCAGTCGGTGAATAGTGAAGCTGCAAGAGAAAAGTGAGGTTTAAGAGATGTTGGCACAGGGATTAGTGATTAGGCTACTTCGTATGAGTCTGTGGAAAGATACACTTGAAGTATGCCGTATAAATTTAGGTGTCTGCTTGAAATGGGAAGTGCAGTCTGTCAAGTTTAAAGGTCTGCATGGTCTTGTGACTGAGGTATGTCTCTACTTGTACATGTTTTCTCACATGTGTTATGCATCTGAAGACGGTAGACGTGTGAAACACAGGTATACAACTATTTGTCTGTTTCTTTTATGTATGATACCACTAGCAAAATGTACAGACACATACATGCAAGCTTTCAGTAACATGGTGAGACCTACAACAGTAACATGGGAAGGATTGCTGTTTTATATTTGGCTAGGCCCAACATTCTGAGCAGTCGGTAAATAGTGAAGTTGCAAGATAAAAAGTGAGGGTTAAAGACATGTTGATAGATGGATTAGTGATTATTGTACTTTGTATGAGTCTCTGGAAAAGGTATAGTTGAAGTAGGCCGTATAAATGTAGGTGTCTGCTTGAAATGGGAAGTGCAGTCTGTCAAGTTTAAAGGACTGCATGGTCTTGTGACTGAGGTATGTCTGTACTTGTTCATGTATTTTCACACGTGTTATGCATCTGAAGATGCTAGACGTGTGAAACACAGGTATACAACTATTTGTCTGTTTCTTTTATGTATGATGTCACTAGCAAAATGTACAAACACATGCATGCATGCCTTTAGGAACATATTGAGTCTTATAACAGTAACATGGGAAGGATTGCTGCTTTATATTTGGCTAGGCCCAACATTCTGAGCAGTCGGTGAAAAGTGAATCTGCAAGAGAAAAGTGAGGTTTCAGACATGTTGGTAGATGGATTAGTGATTGTGGCACTTCGTATGAGTCTCTGGTAAAGTATAGTTGAAGTGCACCGTATAAATTTAGGTGTCTGCTTGAAATTAGAACTGCAGTCTGTCAACTTTAAAGGACTGCATGGTCTTGTGACTCAGGTATGTCTCTACTTGTACATGTATTTTCACACGTGTTATGCATTTGAAGATGCTAGACGTGTGAAACACAGGTTTACATCTTTCTGTATGTTTCTTTTATGTAAGATACCACTAGCAAAAGTTACAGACACATGCATGCATGCTTTCAAGAACATGGTGAGACTTACAACAGTGACATGCGAAGGGTTGCTGTTTTATATTTGGCTAGGCCCAACCTTCTGAGCAGTTGGTGAATAGTGAAGCTGCAAGAGAAAAGTGAGGTTTAAGACATGTTGGTAGATGGATTAGTGATTAGGCTACTTTGCATGAGTCTGTTGAAAGGTATACTTGAAGTACGCCGTATAAATTTAGGTGTCTGCTTGAAATGGGAAGTGCAGACTGCCAAGTTTAAAGGACTGCATATTCTTGTGACTGAGGTATGTCTCTACTTGTACATGTATTTTCACACGTGTTATGCATGTGAAGATGCTAGATGTGTGAAACACAGGTATGCAAGTATTTGCCTGTTTCGTTTATCTGTGATGCCTCTAGCAAAATGTACAGACACGTGCATGCATGCTTTCAGGAACATGGTGAGACTTGCAACAGTAGCATGGGAAGGATTGCTGTTTTATATTTGGCTAGGCTCAACATTCTGAGCAGTCGGTGAATAGTGAAGCTACAAGAGAAAAGTGAGGGTTAAGACATGTTGATAGATGGATTAGTGATTATGGTACTTCGTATGAGATTCTGGAAAGGTATAGATAAAGTACGCTGTATAAATTTAGGTCTCTGCTTGAAGTGGGAAGTTCAGCCTGTCAAGTTTAAAGGACTGCATGGTCTTGTGACTGAGGAGGTATGTCTGTACTTGTACATGTATTTTCACACGTGTGAAACACAGGTATATATCTATTTGTCTGTTTCTTTTACGTATGATGCCACTAGCAAAAGGTACAGACACATGCATGCATGCTTTCAGGAACATGGTGAGACTTATAACAGTAACATGGGAAGGATTGCTGTTTTATATTTGGCTATGACCAACTTTCTGAGCAGTCGGTGAATAGTGAAGCTGCAAGAGAAAAGTGAGGTTTAAGACATGTTGGTAGATGGATTAGTGATTAGGCTACTTCGCATGAGTCTGTGGAAAGGTATACTTGAAGTACGCCGTATAAATGTAGGTGTTTCTCTTTTAAATGGGAAGTGCCGACTGTCAAGTTAAAAGGACTGCATGTTCTTGTGACTGAGGTATGTCTCTACTTGTACATGTATTTTCACACGTGTTATGCATGTGAAGATGCTAGACATGTGAGACACAGGTCTACATTTTTTTGTATGTTTCTTTTATGTATGACGCCATTAGCAAAAGGGACAGACACATGCATGCATGCTTTCAGGAACATGGTGAGACTTACAACAGTGACATGCGAAGGGTTGCTGTTTTATATTTCGTAGCTGTAACATTCTGAGCAGTCGGTGAAAAATGAAGATGCAGCAGAAAAGTAAGCTTTATAAAATGGTGGCAGAGGATTTGGTGATTAGGGCACTTTGTATGAGTCTCTGGAAAGATATAGTTGAAGTATGCTGTATAAATTTAGGTATTTATAGAAGACAGTGGTCCTTATTAAGAGTAATCTAACCACAAAAAAATAAATATAGAATGAAATCAATTCTATATAGTTACTATCCAGCTGGACAGTAAGATTTAATCAGTCATCATTGCAAGGATCAAGCGAAAACACAATTTACAGTGGGACACAGTCCTGTATCCAAAAACATAAAAGTGAGCAAAATAGTGACAAAAATAACAAAATGGAAAAACAAAACAATCAGGCAAGACAGAAAGGCTTGTTTCTAAATATGAAAGGTGAAACAAGCTTGATAATCAACAACAACTGTTACACATTGCATAAAAATAAGTTTGTGTGCACGGTGTTTAAGAAGTCGACGACGTTTCGATCCCGTTTACAAAATTAATGGGATCATCATCAGGACAGAACAGTTGGTTGCCTGAACGACATACAGCCAATACAACTAATTACATATTTTAAAAAGAAGGGAGAGAGAAAATAAAGAGGGAAGAAAGAAAACACAAAATTGAGAGTATGGTAATCCATAGGGAAGCCTCCCTTTACGCAAAGTACAGACGGCGCAGTGAATCCTATTGGAAGTAAGAAAACGTGGGCACTGCGGCGGTGATTACGCCCTGACGCGGTGGTGATACTAGACACATTGATAGTGTTAGGAGGTGAGAAAACGTAGGCACTGCGGTGGTGATTACGCCCTGATGCAGTGGGGTTTCTAAACAAACAGGTGAGAAGACATGTGGCGGTGATAGCGCCCTGACGCGGAAGGAGAACTAAACCCATTGGCTGGACTTACCACAATGGTTGTGGCAAGGAGACTGGGTAAGGGAACCACGGGAGCCTCTGTTGCAGGGATTTGCATCGGGACGCGTCTACACGACTGCATGGCAATCACTCAGCGGAGTGTAGCTTGAAGGTAAAGCGGGAATTCTATATGATTTTGAAGAATTTAAAAAAGAGTTTTTACGAATATTCGATCCACAAAAGGTGACGCAAGCAACAGATAACGAGCTATTGGAATTGCGGCAAGGGAATCGAGAATTAGTAACTTATCTTGCACAATTCAATAAGTTGGTCATCGAGACCGAATGGCCGGAAAGCAAGAGAGCGACCTTGTTCTATCGTGGTTTGAAAGATGACCTGAAAGACGCCTTAGCGCAAATTCCAAATCGCCCCACCGAGGTGTCGACCTTAATCGATCTGGTCTTAGAAATTGATTACCGACAAACTGAGAGAAGGGGCGAAAAAAGAAAAGAATTTCCACCGAGCATTCCCAGATTTGATCGTGCAAGGACAGAAGTCACGAGGTCAGTCGAGAATGAACAAGGCATAGAACCAATGCAAATTGGGACAATAAGAGTGCCACTCTCAAAGGAGGAGAAAAAAAAACGAAGACAAAATAACCTCTGTCTTTATTGTGGAACCAGCGGCCACTTCGTGAAGGGGTGTCCTAAGAAACCCAAGCTCCACAAGAAGGAAAACTTGCAGCACCACCAGTAGAAGGAGTTGGATTGGTGGATGCTAAAGTGGAAACAACTCCAATAAGTCATCAAGTTGCTATCACGTTACAATCTTCTGCTCCGCATCTTATCTTGACTATGACCCTGAAATTCAGAGAGCGAACTCTTCAAGGAGTAGCTGTAATGCTGGATTCGGGTGCTACTGGACATTTTTGCAACCTAAAGTTTGCCTCCAAGGTGGGCTTGAAGGCAATTCCTAAGGTCAAGAGTGAAGCTGTAAGGGCCATGGATGGAGCAAACCTGTCATCTGGCCCCATCGTAAGTCACACGGAAGTAGTAGAGCTCATTTCCACAGAAGGCCATCGGGAAAAGATACAGTTTAATCATATCGATGCCCCACAGTTCCAGATCATCTTGGGACTTCCTTGGCTAACGGAACATAACCCAACAATTAATTGGAGTGAGAGAACAGTGGTGCTAGTTTCCAGTTACTGTGATGAACATTGCTATCATGAGGATGTGGAAGTTGAGAAGGGAGGTCGAGCAACCCTGCTGTGCGAGAACAAGATGATGGTGTTTGCGGTACAATCTGTGAGCCTTCCAGTCGAATACCAGGAGTTTACTGAAGTGTTCAATGAATCGGAAGCTAAGAAACTTCCACCACATTGATCTTATGATTGCAAGATCGACTTGGAGCCAGGCGCAAACCTTCCTTGTAGTCGAGTCTATGCGCTCACCGAAGCAGAGAATCAACATCTAAAGGACTATCTTCAAAAATATTTGGATAACGGGTTCATTCAACCTTCTCAGTCCCCGGTCTCCTCTCCACTTTTTTTTGTCCCTTAACAAGATGGAGAGTTAAGGACATGTATAGATTACCGGGCGTTGAATAAGATAACCACGAAAAATGGTTACCCACTACCTTTGATCTTCGTTTTGCTAGATCAACTAAAAAATGCAAGGATTTTCACAAAATTGGATTTGAGGGGTGCATACCATCTCATCAGAGTACGAAAAGGAGATGAGTGGAAGATGGCCTTCAGAGTGAAGTACGGATTGTTCGAATACCGAGTAATGCCTTACGGTCTCTGCAACGCCCCAGCAGCCTTCCAATATTTTATCAATGACATTTTGAAGGAATTCATTGATGAGTGTGCCATTGTGTATATCGATGATATTTTGATTTACTTGTCTACTGAGGAAGAGCATCAATTGCAAGTCAAAAGAATTTTACAACATTTGAAGGAGAACAGCCTGTACGTCAAGTTGGAGAAATGTGCTTTGGGAGTCAGGGCTGTAGATTTCTTAGGATTTATTATCGTTCCTGAGGGTCTTACCATGGATGTGAAGAAAATTGAGGCAGTACTCAACTGGCCCCCACCTACTACGGTAAAAGAAGTACAAAGTTTCATTGGGTTTGCGAATTGTTATCGGAGGTTCATCAAAGACTGCTCTCAGAAGGTCATGCTCATTACAAGACTCTTGAGGAAGGGAATGCCATTCCAATGGACTACAGAGGCCGAGGAGGCCTTTCAATCTTTAAAAAGAAGCTTTACCTCCGCACCCATTTTGCTTCACGCTGATCCAACTCAACCCTTTTTCTTGGAAACCGATGCTTCAGAGCAAGCAATTGGAGGAGACATAAAGAAACCAGGCAATTGCATCCAGTTGCGTATCGCTCAAGGAAACTGCAACCGGCTGAAATCAACTACACCATCACGGATAGGGAGCTACTGGCCATAAAAGATGCCTTCCAGGAACGGCAACACTATCTCCTTGTGGCAAGGCATGTGGTCACGGTGTTTACTGATCACAGAAATCTACAATTCCTAAAGTCAGCTAGAACCTTAACTCCACGACAACTGCGGTGGTCCTTGTACTTCGCTGACTATGACTTTGTCATTACCTACCGGCCAGGAAAGAACAATGGAAAAGCGGATGCATTGTCCCCAATCGACACTGATAGAAGAAAACCCCCTATAGACGAGCAGAGAATCATTCCAGAGGCAAAAATTATAGGAGCCGTTGTCAAAGAAACCTTCGAAGATAAGATAAGAAAAAAGATGAGTCAGGAAGAAATGCAAGATTGGGCCAAGGAAAATCCAGTGCGAGAGGTTCGCAAGCAACTGCCATTTCATGCGGAAGACTTGTATCTACCCACACAAGAACTCCAACAACGAGCGTTGTCAGATTGCCACGACAATCCATTGGCCGGCCATCCGGGAACTCATCGCACAGAAGAATTACTGAAGAGGCAGTTTTGGTGGCCAGATTTAATCAAAGATGTTCGGAAATACGTAGAAGGATGTGAGACTTGTGCACGAGGAAAGTCAGATTAACAAGCCCCCCAGGGCCTATTAAGACCATCGCCAAATCCTCCTCACTCATGGCATACCATCACAATGGATTTGATAGTAGATTTGCCTTCCAGTCAGGGCTATAACTCGATTCTGGTAATGGTTGATGCCTTCTCTAAGATGGCGCATTTTGTCGCCTTGAAAGGAAATCCCACAGCTAAACAGTTAGCTACGAAGTTAAACCATCACTTGATCAAAGCTCATGGAATCCCCAAAATCTCAATTACCGACCGGGGATCACAATTCCTGTCCCATTACTGGAGGGCCTATACTAAGAAATTGGGAATTGAGACAAGGTACACCACGAGTTTTCACCCACAAACAGATGGGCAGTCAGAAAGAACCAATCAAGAGTTAGAAAAATACCTAAGGTTATTCCTCTTAGACCAGGAGGGGGATTGGCCAGATCTCCTCTGGACTGCAGAGTTTGCACATAATAATGCAAAAAATGTTTCCACTGGATTTTCCTCCTTTTATCTGAACTATGGAAGACACCCGAATTCTGCAGTATCATTTCAAGAAGTGACTGTGCCAGCGGTACAAGACTTAGTCCAACATTTAATGAAAGTACATGAGTCAACCACAAAAAATTTGGCTCTGGCAAAAGAACGCTCTAAGCGAAATGCAGATAAAAGAAGAAGGTCGGAGGCAATTCTGCAGGTGGGAGACAGGGTTTGGTTGAATACTAAAAATCTGAGACTCAAAGGGAACAGGAAGTTTCAACCACGCTTTGTAGGCCCATATCCAGTGGAACAGGTTGTAAATCCAGTAACTTATAAACTGAAGCTTCCTCCACAGGTAAAAATACATCTGGTATTTCATATATCCCTGTTAAAGAAGGTGTCGCCCTACTTGAAAGAATTTAAACCTCCAAAACCACTTTTGGTTGAACGGAGAGAAGAGTTTGAAGTCAAAAGAATCCTAGACTCGAAGTCAATACGAGGAAGGATTTTCTACCTGATTGACTGGAAAGGATATGGGCCTGAAGAAATATCTTGGGAGGAACAGGCTAATGTCCATGCCCCTAGACTAATAAAGGCCTTTCACCGACAACACCCTCACAAGCCTCAGCCGGGAGGCTTGGCCTAGCGGGGGGGCACTGTCCGGTTCGGTCATCTAGGACCAACATTGTTCATTACGCAACCGTTACCCCCAGTAGTGAGACTCAGGAACGCTTACCTGCCTGCCGGAAACTCAGGATAATAGTCGCCGGCTGCAGGGTTTACGGAAAGGCCCGTAGGAGTTGGACGAACACAACTAAGGATGCCGGTCTAGTCTCTCGCAGGTGGTTGAAGGCACAAGGACAGACTCGGCTGTGAAGTGCGCCGGCAGAATTCGGAGCCACGCACTTGACCAGCAATTTCTTAGAGTGTGCATCTCCCGCACAAGCGCATAAGTTAGTTAGGAGGTTAGAGTAGTCAATTGTTTTCAAGCATGCGTAGTTACTAGCTCAGGGTAGGGTTCGTTAGGGAAGCATCGGTTAGTCAGTTAGGGAACAAACAGAAAATCTCTGAACTAGAGTATTACGAAAGAATTCAAAGAGAAGTAGGGAGTAACCGGATTAAGAAAGATCCTTTCCTGAGACTCGGCAGCATCGATTGGTTTCCAGTCTTCTCCAGCATCAAAACCACAAGTACTAGGCTGTAAAATACAAAAAGAAAAAGGTAATGAACTATGACAAATGTATTAAAAAGACAAGCATGAGAATATAGGTTAAGAACATTGTTAGTAAGTAAAATTATTTCAGAGGTTATTCATGACGAGTTAAAAAGAAGAGAAGCACAGGCCTCAGCTTGGAGGGTAAGAGAACATTAAAAGAATTAGGCATAGGAAGGCATTTAGTTTATGAAGTGGTTTAATGGTTTTTGTGTTATTAATTCACAGTTCACGAGCGAGAGAGCTTAGAAAAGAGACACATCGAGAAGAGCGCAGAAAAAAGACAGGGGTGGTGAACCAAGGAAAAGCGAGGCAGTCTCTTCACTGTCCCCCTTCCCCTTTCCCCCAGCAGGGTTCACGCGAGCGCCTGTTATTCAGGAGTTCGTGGAAGACCTGTTCAGGGAATTTGGAAAAGTCAGCATTCTGCTCCTGGGAGTTCTTGAAGCCAAGTGAGTACCACATTGGGTTCTGACAGCTCTGCTGGCGGAGTTCACAGAGTTTTTGGCACTCCGCTCTGCGCTTGGAGAGCGAAGTTGTCAAAAACTCTGCCAACTACAGCAGAGTGAAGTTTATTGGTGCCGTCCAATTTTAAACTCTGCTGACTTTAGTGCTGAGACACTACCTTGCAGGTCAAAGATGTTTGTGCAGCCCTATTTGCGACTTTTTCCCTTGCTCAGACTGACGCTTACTCCCTGAGCATGCTCAGTCTTTTGCCTCTGAAGAGGTGCACAACAAAGATCATGGTGGCGCAAGCAGCGGGAAAGAGACAGGAACCATGGCCACCTTTGCCCTCTCCCTGCAAAGCCTCGTTGCTGCTCGAGAAGCCTCTCTACCACCTTCATGCAGCCAGGAGCTTCCCCCCACCGCTGATCTCCGGTGAGGTTCGCATTTGAAATTTTGCATTCACAATGCATGCATGGAGTGGAAGGAAAGTGAACTACTCAGTGAAGTTAAACTTCTCAGGTCAGTGGAGAGAGCGTGAGATACAAAGCAGTGTTTATGTATTATTAACTTGTATTATTTACTTGATGTTGTTGAAGTGATTTAAATTGGTCACGTCACTTTTACTTTTATGAAAAATGAAGCGGCAAGGTCGTTTATGGTAGGGAAGGAAGGCCGGCGTTATATATGTCACTTGAATAGTGGTCAACTCCTACCAGTTGGTATCTTGGTACTTGAGTATGAAGTAACAGGTTTGCAGGAAATAATCTTGCTCCGTTTACAGATTTAATTAAGCCATTTCATTTCACGACAAGATAAATGGTTAGCTCTTGATTGCTTAAACTACTGATGGTAGCATGCCAGACTGCCTGAGTCGCTGAGATTCCAAAGAAATCACACAAACGTATACACTAATGTAAAGCATTCATGTTCTATCCCTCATTCATCTTCTCTGCTCTACTTTCCCACGTGCTGCAACCTAACAGGACAAGCTGCATGGGGCATGCCTATGATCCCAAGTGCCCCTACCATCAGGGAGATGTACCAATGGGGGTAGGATACTGATGTTAAGATACCCCAGGTCCCGCCATGGTTTTGAATTGGCATGAGAACAGTTGCTCCATTTAACGTCAGAGAGAGGCAGGCCCGGCTTTCCAGAGGCTGAGACCAGAGGTGGTAACTTTCACGGACTGCAGTGCAGACCTCACTTGAAGGAGAGGTACGGCCTTATTACAGATGCGACGGGAGAAGCTGAATTCAATTGGATTGGGCGGCATTTCACTGAACTCCGCCGCACACGGAACACCGTGAAATTTTGCTGAGTTTTTAGAGAACTCCACCGATTCCCGCGGAGTGGAACTCTGTGAACTCTGCCCACCCTTTGTATAAATGTAGATCTCTGTTTGATATGGGAACTGTACTGAGTCAAGTTTAAAGGTCTGTGTGCTCTTGTGACTGAGGTATGTGTCTATTTGTACAAGTATTCTCAAATGTGTTATGCATCTGAATATGGTAAACGTCTGAAACACAGGTATACAACTATTTGTATGTTTCTTTTATGTATGATGCCACTATAAAAAGGTACAGACATATGCATGCTGTTTTTAGGAATATGGTGAGACTTACAACAGTGACATGGGAAGGATTGGTACTTTACATTTCTGGCGTTCTCTTGGTTCTTTCTGTACTTGTCTAGCCTCTTTGTGCACCTCTGTTGTTTTTATGTACAGTTCTGTTGGCTATTTCTGCATTTCTGTTGCTTCTTTCTGCACTCCTCTTCCTCTTTCTGTACAGTTCTTTTCTCTTTGTCCACCTCTGTTGCCTATTTGTGCACCTCTCTTGCCTTTTTCTGCACCCCTCTTGTCTCTTTGTATACCTCTCTTGTCTCTCTCTGCATCTTCCCTTACCTCTTTCTGCAACTCTCTTACCTTTTTCTCTACCTCTTTGCCTATATCTGCACCTCTCTTACCTTTTTCTACACGTCTGTTGCTTCTTTTTGCATTTCTTGTGCCTCTTTCTGAAACCTTCTTTCCACTTTCTGCATATCTGATGCGTGTTTTTGCACCTCTCTTGCCTCTTTGTGCATCCCTTTTGCCTCTTCCTGCACCTCTATTGCCAATTTCTGCACTTTTCTTGCCTCTTTCTGCACCTCACTTGCCTCTTTCTGTACCTCTCTTGCCTCTTTCTGTACCTCACTTGCCTCTTTATGCTCTTCTCGTGCCTCTTTCTGCACTTCTATTGCTTCTTTCTGCACTTCTCTTGCTTCTTTCTGCACCTCTCTTGCTTCTTTCTGCAACTCTCTTGTCTCTTTCTGCACCCCTGTTGGTTGTTTCTTCACTTCTCTTGCCTCTTTCTGCACCTCAGTTGCCTCTTTTTACACTTCTCCTGCATCTTTCTGCACATATCTTGCCTCTTTCTGCACTTCTATTGCTTCTTTTTGCACCTCACTCTCTTCTTTCTGTACCACACTTGCCTCTTTATGTATCTCTCTTGCCTCTTTCTGCACTTCTCTTGCCTCTTTCTGCACCTCACTTACCTCTTTCTGCACCTTTCTCCCTCTTTCTGAAGTTCTCTTACTTCTTTCTGCACTTCTCTTGCCTTTTTCTGTACCTCATTTGCTTCTTTCTGCAGTTCTCTTGCTTCTTTCTGCACCTCTCTTGTCTCTTTCTGCATTTCTCTTGCTTCTTCCTGCACCTTTCTTCCTCTTGCTGCACTTCTCTTGCCTCTTTCTACCCTTGTCTTGCTTCTTTCTATGTCTTTCTTCCTCTTTCTGAACTTCTGTTGCTTCTTTCTGCAACTCACTTGCCTCTTTCTGTATCTCTCTTGCCTCTTTCTGCACTTCTCTTGCCTCTTTCTGTACCTCACTTGCCCCTTTCTGTACTTTTCTTGCCTCTTTCTGTACTTCTCTTGCCTCTTTCTGCACTTCCCTTGCCTCTTTCTGCACCTCATTTACTTCTTTCTGCAGTTCTCTTGCTTCTTTCTACACCTCTGTTGCCTCTCTGCATTTCTCTTGCTTCTTTCTGCACCTTTCTTCCTCTTTCTGCACTTCTATTGCCTCTTTCAGTACTTGTCTTGCTTCCTTCTGTACCTTTCTTCCTCTTTCTGCACTTCTATTGCATCTTTCTGCACCGTTCTTCCTCTTTCTGTACCTTTCTTGCTTCTTTCTGTATCTCTTGCTTCTTTCTGCACCTCTCTTGCTTCTTCCTGCACTTCTCTTGCTTCTTTCTACACCTATCTTGCTTCTTTCTGCACCCCTCTTGCATCTTTCTGCACCTCTGTTGGTTCTTTCTGTGCTTCTCTTGATTCTTTCTGAACCTCTCTTGCTTCTTTCTGCACCTTTCTCCCTCTTTCTGAAGTTCTCTTGCTTCTTTCTGCACTTCCCTTGCCTTTTTCTGTACCTCATTTGCTTCTTTCTGCAGTTCTCTTGCCTCTTTCTGCACCTCTCTTGTCTCTTTCTGCGTTTCTCTTGCTTCTTCCTGCATCTTTCTTCCTCTTTCTGTACTTCTCTTGCCTATTTCTGCACTTCTCTTGCTTCTTTCTGTCTTTCTTCCTCTTTCTGTACCTTTCTTGCTTCTTTCTGTATCTCTTGCTTCTTTCTGCACCTCTCTTGCTTCTTCCTGCACTTCTCTTGCTTCTTTCTACACCTATCTTGCTTCTTTCTGCACCCCTCTTGCCTCTTTCTGCACCTCTGTTGGTTTCTTTCTGTGCTTCTCTTGATTCTTTCTGAACCTCTCTTGCTTCTTTCTGCACCTTTCTCCCTCTTTCTGAAGTTCTCTTGCATCTTTCTGCACTTCTCTTGCCTTTTTCTGTACCTCATTTGCTTCTTTCTGCATTTCTCTTGCTTCTTCCTGCACCTCTCTTCCTCTTTCTGCACTTCTCTTGCCTCTTTCTGCACTTGTCTTGCTTCTTTCTACGTCTTTCTTCCTCTTTCTGAACTTCTGTTGCTTATTTCTGCACCTCACTTGCCTCTTTCTGTATCTCTCTTGCCTCTTTCTGCACTTCTCTTGCATCTTTCTGCACCTCACTTGCCCCTTTCTTTACTTTTCTTGCCTCTTTCTGCACTTCTCTTGCCTCTTTCTGCACTTCCCTTGCCTCTCTCTGCACCTCATTTACTTCTTTCTGCAGTTCTCTTGCTTCTTTCTACACCTCTCTTGCCTCTTTCTGCATTTCTCTAGCTTCTTTCTGCACCTTTCTTCCTCTTTCTGCACTTCTATTGCCTCTTTCTGTACTTGTCTTGCTTCCTTCTGCACCTTCCTTCCTCTTTCTGCACTTCTATTGCATCTTTCTGCACCTTTCATCCTCTTTCTGTACCATTCTTGCTTCTTTCTGTATCTCTTGCTTCTTTCTGCACCTCTCTTGCTTCTTCCTTCACTTCTCTTGCTTCTTTCTTCACCTATCTTGCTTCTTTCTGCACCCCTCTTGCCTCTTTCTGCACCTCTGTTGGTTCTTTCTGTGCTTCTCTTGATTCTTTCTGAACCTCTCTTGCTTCTTTCTGCACCTTTCTCCCTCTTTCTGAAGTTCTCTTGCTTCTTTTTGCACTTCTCTTGCCTTTTTCTATACCTCATTTGCTTCTTTCTGCAGTTCTCTTGCTTCTTTCTGTACCTCTCTTGTCTCTTTCTGCATTTCTCTTGCTTCTTCCTGCACCTTTCTTCCTCTTTCTGCACTTCTCTTGCCTCTCTCTGCACTTGTCTTGCTTCTTTCTACGTCTTTCTTCCTCTTTCTGAACTTCTGTTGCTTCATTCTGCACCTCACTTGCCTCTTTCTGTATCTCTCTTGCCACTTTCTGCACTTCTCTTGCCTCTTTCTGCACCTCACTTGCCCCTTTCTGTACTTTTCGGCCTCTTTCTGCACTTCTCTTGCCTCTTTCTGCACTTCCCTTGCCTCTTTCTGCACCTCATTTGCTTCTTTCTGCAGTTCTCTTGCTTCCTTCTACACCTCTTGCCTCTTTCTGCATTTCTCTTGCTTCTTTCTGCACCTTTCGTCCTCTTTCTGCACTTCTATTGCCTCTTTCTATACTTGTCTTGCTTCCTTCTGCACCTTTCTTACTCTTTCTGCACTTCTATTGCATCTTTCTGCACCTTTCTTTCTCTTTCTGTACCTTTCTTGCTTATTTCTGTATCTCTTGCTTCTTTCTGCACCTCTCTTGCTTCTTCCTGCATTTCTCTTGCTTCTTTCTACACCTATCTTGCTTCTTTCTGCACCCCTCTTGCCTCTTTCTGCACCTCTGTTGGTTCTTTCTGTGCTTCTCTTGATTCTTTCTGAACGTCTCTTGCTTTTTTCTGTACCCCACTTCCCTCTTTCTATACCTCTCTTCCCTCTTTATGCATCTCTCTTGCCTCTTTCTGTACTTCTCTTGCCTCTTTCCTTTCTGCATTTCTGTTTCTTCTCTCTGCACTTCTCTTGCCTCTTTCTGTACCTCTGTTGCCCTTTTGTGCATCTCTGTTGCTTCTTTCTAAACTCTTTTTGCCTCTTTCTTCTCCCTTGATCCCTCTTTTTGCACTTCTGTTGCCTCTTTCTGTACTTTTCTTGTCTCTTTCTGCATCTGTCTTGCCTCTTTCTGCACATTTCTTCATCTTGCTACAGTTCGCTTGCCTCTTTCTGCACTTCTCTTGCTTGTTTTCGAACATCAGTTGCTTCTTCATACACTTGTCTTGCTTTTTTCTGCATCTCTCAAGCTTCTTTCTGCACCTCTCCTGCCTTTTTCTGCACCCGTCTTGTTGTAATTTGGCAGCACTTAAATTAAGCATTAGCTGAAGACAGCCTGTATTCAGAGGCTAAATTGTCCGCTTTGTGGAATCCATTTTGTATTTCTGGCAGCCATTTTGGTTGCCATGTGCTGCCATGTGCTCGCCATGTGCTCTGTCCTACCTTCCTGTTAACTGCTCTTGAAATCTGCCTAGAGACGAGTTATATTTAGTTTCTTTTGCTTTGCACATGCTCAGTTGAGCTCGTAGCTGGCCATGCAGCTGTTCCGAGTTTATAAATGTCAGGATGTGTCTACTAGAAGTAGAAACTGTTAGCTCCACCCACTTGTCGACTGTGCATTTCTCTGTATGACCTTATATGTACCTAAAACCAGCATTTGTGTTTGTACCGCCTTCATTTGAGCCCCTGTGTGGGTATAAAAGGACCAAGGTCCTTCCATTCAGTGTGCTACTTCATGCATTACCGAAGGGTGGTGTGTAAATGTAGCTCCACCTCATGAGGTTTAATAAACTCTGTCTTTTCTATTCCCAGTTTCTGTGCCAACTTCTTCTTAGCGGTCTGAGGACTCTGTGCAAGGAAGGGTGAACTCCTAAGCACTGGTAGGCCTTGTTGAGGCTCACCACCACAAATTGGCGCTTCCAACGCGGGGCTCATCGGCGACTCGGATGCCCGAAGGACTGGTCGAGATGAAGGATTGGAATCTCGCTTTTGGACGCGATCGCTGCCTGAGGAGACCCGAGTCTTGGCACCCACGGCGTTTTCCTTTCTTTCTGATCTGACCATCCCGGCGGCGCCGGTCCTCGACTGAGATCTCTTCTGTTGATTCGCCGTGCAGTGACCATTTGGTCGATTTGAGAACTTGGCAGTTGGAACCTGGACACCATTTGATTGGTAAGAGCCGTTTTGCGGCACTTGCTGTTGGTTTGATGCCTTTGATTGGTAAGGTAGTTTAGTAACACTTACTGTGGCTTTGTTTGTATGATTGGCCAATTTTGGAATCTGTTTTGTAATTATATATGTATTGCAATACATATAGGCAGGTAATGAGGAGATTTTTCTCTATTTTAAGTTGTTTGAACAGCGCAACGTACGAAGATTACCTTAAGCGCTACTTTGATTATAATACTGCATATTCTGCACTATTTTTTTGGCATGCCTGCTTCTAGCACACTTCATAGAAAGTGTTGCTGTTTTGGAGGTACCAATATGGATTTAGTAAGTACTCAGTTGACTCCCCTCAGAGGGGATACCTAAATAGGTTTAGATATAGTAAAAGATATTTCTTTCTTGGTGACTAAGTACCCCATGGAACTAAATATGTACATAAAACGGATCCTGATCTGTGCACTTAGTAACATTCATAAGTGGTGATATGCAGAGCGCTTTTTGAGTGTTCTACCAGCCAAAACTGGCGAATTTGGTGTATTTTGGCTTTTTGAACATGGAGCACTCTTTTGGGCTGTTTTGATGCAGATTTTTGGACTACTTTTGAGAGCTCTTCTTGTAAATATGACTTACAATTAGTATTTACAAATAGTTTGGTTTTGCGTACAGTCTGTAGGCTGTCTCTTGTTTTTGCCCTAAATGTTGATTTGTGGGTTAATTGTTTTTTGTATGTGGTTCTGGACTGACATGCTTGAAAGTACTTGTTTCAGTAAAGTAGACTATGTTTTTTGTGTAAGAATGGCTAGCCTTAAGCGCGCTGTGTTGTGTGTTATGAGTGTATGACCCCCTTCTGAAAATGTCTGGAATGAGCTAAAATTGGTTTTTGTTGTCATTCTGTTATGCAAATGTCATATAAAAAACTACATTTTTTTAAATTCAGGGAATGAATAATGTAACATATGCTAAATAGCTGCACGCTACCATTAAAATTGATAAAGTAAGAAATTATAGATATGTGCAAATTGCCATACTGGTACAGATAAATCAGAATTTACATTCAATAGGAATAAAATAGGCCTCATAGAAAGGTAGGAAAAAAAACGAATTTGTGTGCTTTCACACAATTAGGACTAAAATGAAAAATGTTACAGTATTATCCTTATATATTAATATTGAAAGGCATTCATATCATCTGAGTGAATTGGTTGTTGCTGAAATAAACACCACATTACAGAACGATAGATTTGTGCTGGCTTGAAAGGCGTGAGATGTTGACGCCTGCTGGTCAGAACAAGCCATAAGGAAACTGCCGAGTCAACTAGATTTTAAGTTAGTGCAAACATGGTTTGAAGGCGTGCATTAAGAACTGCTGATTTTAAAAGTCAGAAAAGACAGTTTCATTATTTTGGATAACAGAGAAAAGATTAAAAGGGATTTCCTTTCTTAATGCCTTTTTAACAAGCACATCTGTGGTTCTGATGTTAAATGATTACTGTCCTTTAAAAGTGACGCAGACTTTTTCATGTTTCAAGTAAGGCTTCTGTGCTTACAGTTATAAATGAATGCATTTAAAGGTGATAGGAAAGGAATGAGGCTTGCCTTTCATATGTGGAACCATCAAAAGGGTTTGTGATCATTATTAAAAAAAAAAAAAAAAAAAAAGGAGAATTTTGATTATATGAAGAGAAAAAAAAATGTTTATTTAAAAATAATTGCCCTAAACTTGTTTTTGATCTTTTGTAATGTCTGATAATCATATTGTGAATAATATATAGCTCCTAGCATCAAAGTTGGATTTAAGTAGCACTTTACCATGATGTGGGGAGTGCAATGTGAAATTTCACTTTATCCAGGCATATAAAAACGTTTTTTTAAGGATGTACCTTATACATTTCTGATCCCCCATCTCTGGGATATCTAGAGGACACCCTGGGGATCCCTAATATGCCAAAATATTGTAGGTTATTCATTTTTAAGTGCCCCTACCACCAAAGTCGAAATTGAGCAAAATTCACTATTTAAAAGCAGTTCTGCCACTTAGGGCAGGGTTCAAACTGATCTCAGGCTTCAGAGCTGGTACACATGCAAGTATAGAACAAACAGCTGACCTACTGCACACCACACACTGTACACAAATGAAAATAAGTATAAAAAAACACAGCAGAAGTTAGATCCTATCTTTAAAATTATTAGACGGACAGGACTGCTTTTCAGCTGTGATTCTCCAGAGTTGCTTTGAATTGCAAAGACCGCATGGAAAGCCTTGCACAAAAATGGACAGCTGGTGAAAGGGTTAAAGGTCGGAGTTCTGCATTTAGCTACCTAGCAAGGCTAAGGGGAAGGTTTGCTTGGACACTTCGACCTCCGAACAGTTTTTGAAAGAAGAGATGACAGTGCAGAGAGAGGAAGAGAAGCTTTGATTCCTATTTTTGGCAAACGCAAGTTTTGCGCAGTCATCTGAAAAGAAGGAAAAGCCTTGAGTAGAGCATAGCTCTGCCATGTATATAAAAATAATGGTTTTAGCTTAAAGATTACTGTGCAGGGGCTGAGATAAGGAGGCAATGGGATTTTAGTTTGCATTCATGCGCCCTCATGTTAATCTAGTACAATTGCTCAAGGAATTGGTACATTGGTTATTAACGCTTTCTAAAGTACTCAATGTGCTTGTGTTAGGCTGAATCAGAGAATAGCCACTTTCTAAGATATCTCCTACAAGTTTGTTTGTGCCCAGTTGCCACAAATAGGGGTAAATAGTGTTGACAGAAGGTAAACCTGTTTTCAGGTTTTCCTACTGTCAAAATGGGGGAAGGAGGTTAGCTCCTGGGCAAATTAAGGGTAGGCAAATTTATGTTTTCTCTCTCTTTTCTCACTCTCTCTTGAGTCTGTCTAAGCTGTCTAGGAAATGGCCATGAGACATTTAATTGGCTATTCAGTAATACTGTTTTAAAATTGTTAGAATTAATAAAATGATGAAAATATATGCTATGTTACTGCCCATCCTGTATGAAAGAATGAGTAGAACAGATTGATGTTCCCTTATTTGACCTTTAAAGGGAACTGTATAGTGGGGGTTTCTGTTCAAAAATCTCAGGTGGCAATACCATTATTGTTTATGTTATTCTCATGTTCTATACAGTTTTGCAAGGGCATTGCTAGTCTTTTATTAGCTAGTCTGTGTAATTGAGCTGACAGCCCTTATTAGAGCTGGAGATAGGGTTTTTTTCCTTTTGAAAATGATGTTGCATAGTCTGGATCGTGAAAAGTAGAATGCAGGAAAGACGCCCATGTGATCCTTAGCAAACATTTTGAAGGAAAATATTGTTTTATAGGAGTTTGTTTGTCACAACATGTTCTGCTGGAGAAATATGTACCCACTATGTTGAAGTTTTTTTAGTTCTTTTTGCAATAAGAATCCCTGTTAAATTAGCAGTTTTAGATTTTTCCGCTGCGCCTATAACATGAAAGCATGGTCCTAAGCATAAAATGTAGGTGCTTTTATGTAAGAGAAATTATTTTAGAAGTGTCTGCAGTCCTGTAAAAGTAATGCAAGGTTCATAAGTAGAAATGTAGGAAAAGTTCCTTTTTCTTGAGGTTCTTCAGATGAATAATATAGGAATGCACAAATGTAAGGATTTGGAGTATGTCTGTATTGTTTTTCTTTTTTCCTCAGAATTTAGTAAATGAACACAGACTTCCTTGGCTGATTGAGAGAAACAAATCAAATTGTGTGACGTATTACTCTTGTCAGTTCACCAAAAAGTTCCTTTTATACTTGCCAATAGGTCTAGGGTGTTTTTTTTATTCTCAGATAAGATGAAGTGGTTCTTGGGTGCCTTGCTAATGAATGGGGCATCCCAAGACTAAGGAAGTATTCTGAGACTATCCTCTCTGTTGATAGATTATTTTTGTGCCTTGTCTAAAGACCTTTTGTTCTGCCCACCAATAGATATTTGCTGCCCTACAACCATTGCCAGAGGGGCCCGGACATCAGATCCAGCCTGGGAGTCAGCACCAGTCCAGCTTGGAGTCAAGATAAAGGGAACCAGCACAGGCGTTGCTGGCAACTAGGACCTCAGTGAAGGCCGGAAGCACTGGGACGTGAAGTGTGTACCCCTGCCACTGTCTTGGGCGAAAGACGGGGTCACAAATCAGGATGAAGAAATCTTTCTGTGGATCCAGTTTTTGATGCCCAGCTGAGAGAGTCACAGACCGATAAGGACGGCAAGGAGGCTTTTGCTTGAGGTGACCCCCTTTGAAACAAGGGTTGCTTCACATATCCCAGCATCAGGCCTTTTGAGTCCTGGTCCCTAAGTGAATGCAAGTCTGCGCCTTTGTTTGTTGATCAAGGGATGCCTGAGCATATTGGCTACAATCAGTGGCCCCAACAAAAGAGCAGTGCGCCAGCGGAGCAATACAGGAGTTAGGGAAGGACTTGAGTTTAGGGTACAGGTGCTGTGCCCTTGGTGCCTGTTAGATTAAAGTGAAGAAAACTGGTGCACTGCCTGAGACACTGGACAGGATCGTTGAAAGACTTTTTCTTCTCAAACTGGGCCGTGATTCTTGAGTTGCGAGTTGTGCAGCTCCACCGTGGGAACAACAAGAGCCTGCCTGTGAGGCTCAAACGGACACAGGGAGAAGACTCCCCTCTGGATGGTTGTACAGCGGCTTCAATTTCCCACGGACTCTTTTTTTTGTTAGTAATGTACCCCTTTGGTCGTCCCATTTTTGAGGAGGAGCAGCCCTTTGCGGCTCCTTGTCCTAATTCCTATGGCCCTGTGTGGTCCTCCTGGTCCCCCGGAGCCAGGATTGTTTTTGTAATAATCTGTCTGACTTCCCTGATATTTGTATTACTTATCATGCTTATTCTACACGAAAAACATTTTCCTGAGCAGTTACCAAATGTTACTTTACTCTTTCCTTAAGTATATTAATTGATACTCTAGCCCTCATAAAAGAAATACTGGAAAAGTCTATTGAA
The DNA here is from genome assembly GCA_963921515.1 of Calotriton arnoldi. NCBI lineage: Eukaryota > Metazoa > Chordata > Amphibia > Caudata > Salamandridae > Calotriton > Calotriton arnoldi. The sequence continues at coordinate 618,802 of CAWUFW010004704.1, forward strand.
AATGTTTTTATTAGGTATGTGCTGTTGGCTATTCTGAAATTGAAATAGATAGTCACTGAAATACATCAGAGCCCTGAAACTTAGAATTAGACTAGATGGTTTTGGACTCTTGTTTCTGCTTGGGGCTGGAAGCTACTGACTATCCTGTGTGTAATGATTACAATACTTTTTACATGCTGTGTATGTATCCAATGTGGTCCAATGCTTTGCTCCATTTGCATCTCTGCTTGTATACCTGCCAAAGGGAACGTTGCTGAAACGAAGGCCCAACAAATGTTGAATAAAGAGGTGGCCGAAATAATGTTAATAGATGTACGGGATGAATATCTAGATTACCCCAGATAAACGAATGTCTTCAGCCAATGCTGAAAGGGTCGTCTGTTGTAATTTGGCAGCACTTAAATTAAGCATTAGCTGAAGACAGCCTGTATTCAGAGGCTAAATTGTCCGCTTTGTGGAATCCATTTTGTATTTCTGGCAGCCATTTTGGTTGCCATGTGCTGCCATGTGCTCGCCATGTGCTCTGTCCTACCTTCCTGTTAACTGGTCTTGAAATCTGCCTAGAGACGAGTTATATTTAGTTTCTTTTGCTTTGCACATGCTCAGTTGAGCTCGCAGCTGTCCATGCAGCTGTTCCGAGTTTATAAATGTCAGGATGTGTCTACTAGAAGTAGAAACTGTTAGCTCCACCCACTTGTCGACTGTGCATTTCTTGTATGACCTTATATGTATCTAAAACCAGCATTTGTGTTTGTACCGCCTTCATTTGAGCCCCTGTGTGGGTATAAAAGGACCAAGGTCCTTCCATTCAGTGTGCTACTTCATGCATTACCGAAGGGTGGTGTGTAAATGTAGCTCCACCTCATGAGGTTTAATAAACTCTGTCTTTTCTATTCCCAGTTTCTGTGCCAACTTCTTCTTAGCGGTCTGAGGACTCTGTGCAAGGAAGGGTGAACTCCTAAGCACTGGTAGGCCTTGTTGAGGCTCACCACCACAGTCTTGTCTCTTCTGCACCTCTCTTGCCTCTTTCTGCATCTCTCTTGCCTCTTTCTGTAACCTTATTTCTTCTTTCTGCACTATTCTTCCTTCTTTCTGCTCCTCTTTGCTTCTTTCTGCACCACTCGTGCTTCTTTCTGTACCCTTCTTTCCTCTTTCTGCACCTCTCTTGCCTCTTTCTGCACCTCTGTTCCTTCTTTCTACTCTTCTTTCATTTCTTTTTGCACTTCCCCTGCTTCTTTCTGCACCCCTCTTGCCACTTTTCCCACCCCTGTTCCCTCTTTTTGCATCTCTGTTTCTTCTTTCTGCACTTCTCTTGCCTCTTTCTCCACCCCTCATCCCTCTTTCTGCACCTCTGTTGCTTCTTTCTGCAGTTCTCTTGCTTCTTTCTGCACCTCTGTCCCTTCTTTCTGCAACCCTTGTGCCTCTTTCTGCACCCCTCTTACCTCTATTTGTACCTCTGTTCCTTCTTTCTACACTTCTTTTGTTTCTTTCTGCACATCTCTTGCTTCTTTCTGCACCCCTCGTGACACTTTCTGCATCCCTCTTCCCTCTTTTTGCACCTCTGTTCCTTCTTTCTGCACTTTTTTTGTTTCTTTCTGCACTTCTTTTGTTTCTCTCTGCACACTTCTTCCCTTTTTTGCATCCCTCTTGCCTCTTTCTGCAGTTCTCTTGTCATTTTCTGCACCTCTCTTGCGTCTTTCTGCACCTCGCTTGCCTCTTTCTGCACTTCTCTTGCTTCTTTCTACACCTCTGTTGCTTCTTTCAGCATTTCGCTTGCCTCTTTCTGCACTATTCTTGCTTGTTTCTGCACCTCTCTTGCGTCTTTCTGCACATCTGCTGCCTCTTTCTGCACCTCACTTCCTTTTTTTTCTGCACCCCTCTTGCCTCTTTCTGCACCTCTGTTCCTTCTTTCTGCACTTCTTTTGTTTCTTTGTGCACCCCTTGCTTCTTTCTGCTCCCCTTTTGCCTCTTTCTGCACCCCTCTTCCTGCACCTCTGTTCCTTCTTTCTGCACTTCTTTTGTTTCTTTCTGCAGCTCTCATGCTTCTTTCTCCACCCCTTGCCTCTTTCTCCACCCCTCTTCCCTCTTTCTCCACCCCTGTTGCCCCTTTCTATACCTCTGTTACTTCTTTCTGCACTTTTTTTGCTTCTTTCTGCACCTCTGTTGCTTCTTTCTGCACTCCTCTTGCTTCTTTCTTCACCTCTCTTTCTTCTTTCTGCACTACACGTGCTTCTTTCTGCACTACTCGTGCTTCTTTCTGCACCCCTCTTGCCTCTTTCTGCACCTCTGTTCCTTCTATCTGTACTTCTTTTGTTTCTTTCTGCACCTCTCTTGCTTCTTTCTGCACCTCTCTTGCCACTTTCTCCACCCCTTTGCCCCTTTTTGCATCTCTTTTGCTTCTTTCTGCACTTCTTTTGCCTCTTTCTCCATCCCTTGTCTCTCTTTCTGTACATCTGTTGCTTCTTTCTGCACTTCTCTTGCTTCTTTCTGCACCTCTGTCCCTTATTTCTGCAACCCTTGTGCACCTTTCTGCACCCCTCTTCCCTCTTTCTGCACCCCTCCTGCCACTTTCTGCACCTCTGTTCCTTCTTTCTGCACTTCTTTTGTTTCATTCTGCAACTCTCTTGCTTCTTTCTGCACACCTCTTGCTTCTTTCTGTACCCCTCGTGCCTCTTTCACACCCCTCTTCCCTCTTTCTCCACCCCACTTCCCCCTTTCTGCATCTCTGTTGCTTTTTTCTGCATTTCTCTTGCTTCTTTCTGCATCTCTCTTGCTTCTTTCTGCACCCCTTGCGCCTCTTTCTGCACCCCTCATCCCTCTTTCTGCACTCTTCTTGCATCTTTCTGTACCTCTGTTGCTTTTTTCTGCACTTCTTTTGTTTCTTTTTCTGCACTTCTCTTGCCTCTTTCTGCACAGCTCTTCATCTTTCTGCATCTCTTTTGCCTCTTTCTGCACCTCTGTTGCCTCTTTCTGCACCTCACTTCCTTCTTTCTGCACCCTTCTTACCTCTTTCTGCACCCCTCCTGCCTCTTTCTGCACCTCTGTTCCTTCTTTCCGCACTTCTTCTGTTTCTTTCTGCACCGCTCTTGCTTCTTTCTGCACACCTCTTGCCTCTTTCTCCACACCTCTTCCCCCTTTCTGCATGTCTGTTGCTTCTTTCTGCACTTCTTTTGTTTCTTTCTACAGCTCTCATGCTTCTTTCTCCACCCCCTTGCCTCTTTCTCCACCCCTCTTCCCTCTTTCTGCACCCCTGTTACCCCTTTCTATACCTCTGTTACTTCTTTCTGCACTTTTTTTGCTTCTTTCTGCACATCTCTTGCTTCTTTCTGCACCCCTCGTGCCTCTTTCTGCACCCCTCTTCCATCTTTTTGCACCCCTCTTGTCTCTTTCTGCACCTCTGTTGCTTCTTTCTGCACTACTCGTGCTTCTTTCTGCACCCCTCTTGCCTCTTTCTGTACCTCTGTTCCTTCTAACTGTACTTCTTTTGTTTCTTTCTGCACCTCTCTTGCTTCTTTCTGCACCCCTCTTGCCACTTTCTCCACCCCTTTTCCCCCTTTTGCATCTCTTTTGCTTCTTTCTGCACTTCTTTTGCCTCTTTCTCCATCCCTCGTCTCTCTTTCCGTACCTCTGTTGCTTCTTTCTGCACTTCTCTTGCTTCTTTGTGCACCTATGTCCCTTCTTTCTGCAACCCTTGTGCATCTTTCTGCACCTCTCTTCCCTCTTTCTGCACCCCTCTTGCCACTTTCTGCACCTCTGTTCCTCCTTTCTGCACTTCTTTTGTTTCTTTCTGCAACTCTCTTGCTTCTTTCTGCACACCTCTTGCTTCTTTCTGCACCCCTCGTGCCTCTTTCACACCCCTCTTTCTCCACCCCACTTCACCCTTTCTGTATCTCTGTTACTTTTTTATGCATTTCTCTTGCTTCTTTCTGCACCCCTCATGCCTCTTTCTGCACCCCTCACCCCTCTTTCTGCACTCCTCTTGCCTTTTTCTGTACCTCTGTTGCTTTTTTCTGCACTTCTTTTGTTTCTATCTGCACCCCTCTTGCCTCTTTCTGCACCTATGTTCCTTCTATCTGCACTTCTTTTGTTTCTTTCAGCACCTCTTGCATGTTTCTGCACCCCTTTTGCCTCTTTCTGCACCCCTCTTGCCTCTTTCTGCACCTCTGTTCCTTCTTTCTGCACTTCTTTTGTTTCTTTCTGCAGCTCTCTTGCTTCTTTCTGCACCCCCTTGCCTCTTTCTTCACCCCTCTTCCCTCTTTCTTCTCCCCTGTTGCCTGCTTCTGCACCCTCTTCCCTCTTTTTGCACCCCTCTTGCCTCTTTCTGCAACTCTGTTGCTTCTTTGTGCACCTACTCTTGCTTCTTTCTGCACCTCTTTGCTTCTTTCTGCACCACTCGTGCTTCTTTCTGCACCCTTCTTCCCTCTTTCAACACCTCTCTTGCCTCATTCTGTACCTCACTTGCACCTCTGTACTTCTCTTGCTTCTTTCTACACCTCTGTTGCTTTTTTCAGCAATTTTCTTGCCTCTTTCTGCACTTCTCTTGCTTGTTTCTGCAATTCTCTTGCCTCTTCCTGCACCTCTGTTCCTTCTATCTGTACTTCTTTTGTTTCTTTCTGCACCTCTCTTGCTTCTTTCTGCACCCCTCTTACCACTTTCTCCACCCATTTGCCCCTTTTTGCATCTCTTTTGCTTCTTTCTGCACTTCTTTTGCCTCTTTCTCCATCCCTCGTCTCTCTTTCTGTACATCTGTTACTTCTTTCTGCACTTCTCTTGCTTCTTTCTGCACCTCTGTCCCTTATTTCTGCAACCCTTGTGCACCTTTCTGCACCCCTCTTCCCTCTTTCTGCACCCCTCCTGCCACTTTCTGCACCTCTGTTCCTTCTTTCTGCACTTCTTTTGTTTCATTCTGCAACTCTCTTGCTTCTTTCTGCACACCTCTTGCTTCTTTCTGTACCCCTCGTGCCTCTTTCACACCCCTCTTCCCTCTTTCTCCACCCCACTTCCCCCTTTCTGCATCTCTGTTGCTTTTTTATGCATTTCTCTTGCTTCTTTCTGCATCTCTCTTACTTCTTTCTGCACCCCTCGTGCCTCTTTCGGCACCCCCTATCCCTCTTTCTGCACTCCTCTTGCATCTTTCTGTACCTCTGTTGCTTTTTTCTGCACTTCTTTTGTTTCTTTTTCTGCACTTCTCTTGCCTCTTTCTGCACATCTCTTCATCTTTCCGCATCTCTTTTTCCTCTTTCTGCACCTCTGTTGCCTCTTTCTGCACCTCACTTCCTTCTTTCTGCACCCTTCTTACCTCTTTCTGCACCCCTCCTGCCTCTTTCTGCACCTCTGTTCCTTCTTTCTGCACTTCTTCTGTTTCTTTCTGCACCGCTCTTGCTTCTTTCTGCACACCTCTTGCCTCTTTCTCCACACCTCTTCCCCCTTTCTGCATGTCTGTTGCTTCTTTCTGCACTTCTTTTGTTTCTTTCTGCAGCTCTCATGCTTCTTTCTCCACCCCCTTGCCTCTTTCTCCACCCCTCTTCCCTCTTTCTGCACCCCTGTTACCCCTTTCTATACCTCTGTTACTTCTTTCTGCACTTTTTTTGCTTCTTTCTGCACATCTCTTGCTTCTTTCTGCACCCCTCGTGCCTCTTTCTGCACCCCTCTTCCATCTTTTTGCACCCCTCTTGTCTCTTTCTGCACCTCTGTTGCTTCTTTCTGCACTCCTCTTGCTTCTTTCTTCACCTCTCTTGCTTCTTTCTGCACTACTCGTGCTTCTTTCTGCACCCCTCTTGCCTCTTTCTGCATCTCTGTTCCTTCTATCTGTACTTCTTTTGTTTCTTTCTGCACCTCTCTTGCTTCTTTCTGCACCCCTCTTGCCACTTTCTCCACCCCTTTTCCCCCTTTTTGCATCTCTTTTGCTTCTTTCTGCACTTCTTTTGCCTCTTTCTCCATCCCTTGTCTCTCTTTCCGTACCTCTGTTGCTTCTTTCTGCACTTCTCTTGCTTCTTTGTGCACCTATGTCCCTTCTTTCTGCAACCCTTGTGCATCTTTCTGCACCCCTCTTCCCTCTTTCTGCACCCCTCTTGCCACTTTCTGCACCTCTGTTCCTCCTTTCTGCACTTCTTTTGTTTCTTTCTGCAACTCTCTTGCTTCTTTCTGCACACCTCTTGCTTCTTTCTGCACCCCTCGTGCCTCTTTCACACCCCTCTTCCCTCTTTCTCCACCCCACTTCACCCTTTCTGTATCTCTGTTGCTTTTTTATGCATTTCTCTTGCTTCTTTCTGCATCTCTCTTGCTTCTTTCTGCACCCCTCATGCCTCTTTCTGCACCCCTCACCCCTCTTTCTGCACTCCTCTTGCCTTTTTCTGTACCTCTTTTGCTTTTTTCTGCACTTCTTTTGTTTCTATCTGCACCCCTCTTGCCTCTTTCTGCACCTATATTCCTTCTATCTGCACTTCTTTTGTTTCTTTCTGCACCTCTTGCATCTTTCTGCACCCCTTTTGCCTCTTTCTGCACCCCTCTTGCCTCTTTCTGCACCTCTGTTCCTTCTTTCTGCACTTCTTTTGTTTCTTTCTGCAGCTCTCTTGCTTCTTTCTGCACCCCCTTGCCTCTTTCTTCACCCCTCTTCCCTCTTTCTTCTCCCCTGTTGCCTGCTTCTGCACCCCTCTTCCCTCTTTTTGCACCCCTCTTGCCTCTTTCTGCAACTCTGTTGCTTCTTTGTGCACTACTCTTGCTTCTTTCTGCACCTCTTTGCTTCTTTCTGCACCACTCGTGCTTCTTTCTGCACCCTTCTTCCCTCTTTCAACACCTCTCTTGTCTCATTCTGCACCTCACATGCCTCTTTCTGTACTTCTCTTGCTTCTTTCTACACCTCTGTTGCTTTTTTCAGCAATTTTCTTGCCTCTTTCTGCACTTCTCTTGCTTGTTTCTGCAATTCTCTTGCCTCTTTCTGCACCTCTGTTCCTTCTATCTGTACTTCTTTTGTTTATTTCTGCACCTCTCTTGCTTCTTTCTGCACCCCTCTTGCTACTTTCTCCACCCCTTTGCCCCTTTTTGCATCTCTTTTGAATCTTTCTGCACTTCTTTTGCCTCTTTCTCCATCCCTCGTCTCTCTTTCTGTACATATGTTGCTTCTTTCTGCACTTCTCTTGCTTCTTTCTGCACCGCTGTCCCTTATTTCTGCAACCCTTGTGCACCTTTCTGCACCCCTCTTCCTTCTTTCTGCACCCCTCCTGCCACTTTCTGCACCTCTGTTCCTTCTTTCTGCACTTCTTTTGTTTCATTCTGCAACTCTCTTGCTTCTTTCTGCACACCTCTTGCTTCTTTCTGTACCCCTCGTGCCTCTTTCACACCCCTCTTCCATCTTTCTCCACCCCACTTCCCCCTTTCTGCATCTCTGTTGCTTTTTTATGCATTTCTCTTGCTTCTTTCTGCATCTCTCTTGCTTCTTTCTGCACCCCTCGTGCCTCTTTCTGCACCCCCTATCCCTCTTTCTGCACTCCTCTTGCAACTTTCTGTACCTCTGTTGCTTTTTTCTGCACTTCTTTTGTTTCTTTTTCTGCACTTCTCTTGCCTCTTTCTGCACATCTCTTCATCTTTCCGCATCTCTTTTTCCTCTTTCTGCACCTCTGTTGCCTCTTTCTGCACCTCACTTCCTTCTTTCTGCACCCTTCTTACCTCTTTCTGCACCCCTCCTGCCTCTTTCTGCACCTCTGTTCCTTCTTTCCGCACTTCTTCTGTTTCTTTCTGCACCACTCTTGCTTCTTTCTGCACACCTCTTGCCTCTTTCTCCACACCTCTTCCCCCTTTCTGCATGTCAGTTGCTTCTTTCTTTACTTCTCTTGCCTCTTTCTCCACCCCTCTTCCCTCTTTCTGCATCTCTGTTGCTTCTTTCTGCACTTATCCTGCGTCTTTCTGTACCTTTCTTGCTACTTTGTGCACCCCTCGTGCCTCTTTCTGCACCCCTCTTCCCTTTTTTGCACACCTCTTGCCTCTTTCTGCACCTCTGTTGCATCTTTCTGCACTACTCTTGCTTCTTTCTGCACCCCTCCTGCCTCTTTCTGCACCCCTCTTCCCTCTTTTTGCACCTCTGTTCCTTCTTTCTGCACTTCTTTTGTTTCTTTCTGCACCTCTCGCTTCTTTCTGCACCCTTTGCCTCTTTCTGCACCCTCTTGCCTCTTTCTGCACCTCTGTTCCTTCTTTCTGCACTTCTTTTGTTTCTTTCTGCACCCCTTGCTGCTTTCTCCACCCCTCTTCCCTCTTTCTTCACCCCTGTTGCCTCTGTTTGCACCCCTCTTCCCTCTTTTTTCACCCCTCTTGCCTCTTTCTGCACCTCTGTTTCTTCTTTCTGCACTACTCTTGCTTCTTTCTGCTCCTCTTTGCTTCTTTCTGCAACACTCATGCTTCTTTCTGTACCCTTCTTCTCTCTTTCTGCACCTCTCTTGCCTCTTTCTGCACCTCTGTTCCTTCTTTCTGCTCTTCTTTTATTTATTTTTGCACTTCCCCAGCTTCTTTCTGCACCCCTCTTGCCACTTTCCCCACCCCTGTTCCCTCTTTTTGCATCTCTTTTGCTTCTTTCTGCACTTCTCTTGCCTCTTTCTCCACCCCTCATCCCTCTTTCTGCACCTCTGTTGCTTCTTTCTGCAGTTCTCTTGCTTCTTTCTGCACCTCTGTCCCTTCTTTCTGCAACCCTTGTGCCTCTTTCTGCACCCCTCTTCCCTCTATTTGCACCTCTGTTCCTTCTTTCTGCACTTCTTTTGTTTCTTTCTGCACATCTCTTGTTTCTTTATGCACCCCTCATGACACTTTCTGCACTCCTCTTCCCTCTTTTTGCACACCTCTTCCCTCTTTTTGCACCTCTGTTCCTTCTTTCTGCACTTCTTTTGTTTCTTTCTGCACCCTTCTTCCCTTTTTTGCATCCTTCTTGCCTCTTTCTGCAGTTCTCTTGTCATTTTATGCACCTCTCTTGCCTCATTCTGCACCTCACTTGCCTCTTTCTGCACTTCTCTTGCTTCTTTCTACACCTCTGTTGTTTCTTTCAGCATTTCGCTTGCTTCTTTATGCACTATTCTTGCTTGTTTCTGCACCTCTCTTGCGTCTTTCTGCACCTCTGTTGCCTCTTTCTGCACCTCACTTGCTTTTTTTTCTGCACCCCTCTTGCCTCTTTCTGTACCTCTGTTACTTTTTCTGCACTACTTTTGTTTCTTTCTGCACCCCTCTTGCCTCTTTCTGCACCTCTGTTCCTTCTTTCTGCACTTCTTTTGTTTCTTTGTGCACCCCTTGCTTCTTTCTGCACCCCTTTTGCCTCTTTCTGCACCCCTCTTCCCTCTTTCTGCACCTCTGTTCCTTCTTTCTGCACTTCTTTTGTTTCTTTCTGAAGCTCTCATGCTTCTTTCTCCACCCCTTTGCCTCTTTCTCCACCCCTCTTCCCTCTTTCTGCACCCCTGTTGCCCCTTTATGCACCTCTGTTACTTCTTTCTGCACTTTTTTTATTTCTTTCTGCTCGTCTCTTGCTTCTTTCAGCACCCCTCGTGCCTCTTTCTGCACCCCTCTTCCATCTTTTTGCACCCCTCTTGTCTCTTTCTGCACCTCTGTTGCTTCTTTCTGCACTCCTCTTCCTTCTTTCTTCACCTCTCTTGCTTCTTTCTGCACTATTCGTGCTTCTTTCTGCACCCCTCATCCCTCCTTCTGCACCCCTCTTGCCTCTTTCTGCACCTCTGTTCCTTCTATCTGTACTTCTTTTGTTTCTTTCTGCACCTTTCTTGCTTCTTTCTGCACCCCTCTTGCCACTTTCTCCACCCCTTTTCCCCCTTTTTGCATCTCTTTTGCTTCTTTCTGCACTTCTTTTGCCTCTTTCTCCATCCCTCGTCTCTCTTTCCGTACCTCTGTTGCTTCTTTCTGCACTTCTCTTGCTTCTTTCTGCACCTCTGTCCCTTCTTTCTGCAACCCTTGTGCATCTTTCTGCACCCCTCTTCCCTCTTTCTGCACCCCTCTTGCCACTTTCTGCACCGCTGTTCCTTCTTTCTGTACTTTTTTTGTTTCTTTCTGCAACTCTCTTGCTTCTTTCTGCACACCTCTTGCTTCTTTCTGCACCCCTCGTGCCTCTTTCACACCCCTCTTCCCTCTTTCTCCACCCCACTTCCCCCTTTCTGTATCTCTGTTGCTTTTGTATGCATTTCTCTTGCTTCTTTCTGCATCTGTCTTGCTTCTTTCTGCACCCCTTGTGCCTCTTTCTGCACCCCTCATCCCTCTTTCTGCACTCCTCTAGCCTTTTTCTGTACCTCTGTTGCTTTTTTCTGCACTTCTTTTGTTTCTATCTGCACCCCTCTTGCCTTTTTCTGCACCTATGTTCCTTCTATCTGCACTTCTTTTGTTTTTTCTGCACCTCTTGCTTCTTTCTGCACCCCTTTTGCCTCTTTCTGCACCCCTCTTGCCTCTTTCTGCACCTCTGTTCCTTCTTTCTGCACTTCTTTTGTTTCTTTCTGCAGCTCTCTTGCTTCTTTCTGCACCCCTTTGCCTCTTTCTTCATCCCTCTTCCCTCTTTCTTCTCCCCTGTTGCCTGTTTCTGTACCCCTCTTCCCTCTTTTTGCAGCCTCTTGCCTCTTTCTGCAACGCTGTTGCTTCTTTGTACACTACTCTTGCTTCTTTCTGCACCTCTTTGCTTCTTTCTGCACCACTTGTGCTTCTTTCTGCACCCTTCTTCCCTCTTTCTACACCTCTCTTGCCTCATTCTGCACCTCACTTGCCTCTTTCTGCACTTCTCTTGCTTCTTTCTACACCTCTGTTGCTTTTTTCAGCAATTTTATTACCTATTTCTGAACTTCTCTTGCTTGTTTCTGCACCTCTCTTGCCTCTTTCTGCACCTCTGTTCCATCCATCTGTACTTCTTTTGTTTCTTTCTGCACCCCTCTTGCCACTTTCTCCACCCCTTTGCCTCCTTTTTCCATCTCTTTTGCTTCTTTCTGCACTTCTTTTGCCTCTTTCTCTATCCCTTGTTTCTCTTTCTGTACCTCTGTTGCTTCTTTATGCACCTCTGTCCCTTCTTTCTGCAACCCTTGTGCCTCTTTCTGCACCCTCTTCCCTCTTTCTGCACCCCTCTTGCCACATTCTGTTACTCTGTTCCTTCTTCCTGCACTTCTTTTGTTTCTTTCTGCAACTCTCTTGCTTCTTTCTGCACACCTCTTGCTTCTTTCTGCACCCTTCGTGCCTCTTTCTGCATCTCTCTTGCTTCTTTCTGCACCCCTCTTGCCTCTTTCTGCACCCCTCATCCCTCTTTCTGCACTCCTCTTGCTTCTTTCTGTACCTCTGTTGCTTTTTTCTGTACTTCTTTTTTTTCTTTCTGCACCCCCTTGCCTCTTTCTGCACCTCTATTCCTTCTTTCTGCACTTCTTTTGTTTCTTTCTGCACCTCTCATTTCTTTCTGCACCCCTTTTGCCTCTTTCTACACCCCTCTTGCCTCTTTCTGCACCTCTGTTCCTTCTTTATGCAACCCTTGTGCATCTTTCTGCACCCCTCTTCCCTCTTTCTGCACCCCTCTTGCCACTTTCTACACCTCTGTTCCTTCTTTCTGCACTTCTTTTGTTTCTTTCTGCGACTCTCTTACTTCTTTCTGCACACCTCTTGCTTCTTTCTGTACCCCTCGTGCCTCTTTCACACCCCTCTTCCCTCTTTCTCCACCCCACTTCCCCCTTTCTGCATCTCAGTTGCTTCTTTGTGCACTACTCTTGCATCTTTCTGCACCTCGTTGCTTCTTTCTGCACCACTCGTGCTTCTTTCTGCACCCTTCTTCCCTCTTTCTGCACCTCTCTTGCCTCTCTCTGCACCTCACTTGCCCCTTTCTGCACTTCTCTTGCTTCTTTCTACACCTCTGTTGCTTTTTTCAGCAATTTGCTTTCCTCTTTCTGGACTTGTCTTGTTTGTTTCTGCACCACTCTTGCCTCTTTCTGCACCTCTGTTCCTTCTATCTGTACTTCTTTTGTTTCTTTCTGCACCCCTCTTGCCACTTTCTCCACCCCTTTTCCCCCTTTTGGATCTCTTTTGCTTCTTTCTGTACTTCTTTTGCCTCTTTCTCCATCCCTCGTCTCTCTTTCTGTACCTCTGTTGCTTCTTTCTGCACCTCTGTCCCTTCTTTCTGCAACCCTTGTGCCTCTTTTGGCACCCCTCTTGCCACTTTCTGTACCTCTGTTCCTTCTTCCTGCACTTCTTTTGTTTCTTTCTGCAACTCTCTTGCTTCTTTCTGCACACCTCTTGCTTCTTTCTGCACCCTACGTGCCTCTTTCTGCATCTCTCTTGCTTCTTTCTGCACCCCTCTTGCCTCTTTCTGCATCCCTCATCCCTCTTTCTGCACTCCTCTTGCTTCTTTGTGTACCTCTGTTGCGTTTTTCTGTACTTCTTTTGTTTCTTTCTGCACCCCTTGCCTCTTTCTGCACTTCTATTCCTTCTTTCTGCACTTCTTTTGTTTCTTTCTGCACCTCTCATTTCTTTCTGCACCCCTTTTGCTTCTTTCTGCACCCCTCTTGCCTCTTTCTGCACCTCTGTTCCTTCTTTCTGCACTTCTTTTTCTTTCTTTCTGCACCCCCTTGCCTCTTTCTCCACCCCTCTTCCCTCTTTTTGCACCCCTCTTGCCTCTTTCTGCACCTCTGTTGCCTCTTTCTGCACTACTCTTGCTTCTTTCTGAACCTCTTTGCTTCTTTCTGCTCCACCCATGATTCTTTCTGCACCCTTCTTCCCTCTTTCTGCACCTCTCTTGCCTCTTTCCGCACCTCTGTTCATTCTTTCTGCTCTTCTTTTATTTCTTTTTGCAACTCTCTTGCTTCTTTCTGCACCCCTCTTGCCTCTTTCTCCACCCCTGTTCCCTCTTTTTGCATCTCTGGTGCTTCTTTCTGCACTTCTCTTGCCTCTTTCTCCACCCCTCATCGCTCTTTCTGCACCTCTGTTGCTTCTTTCTGCAGTTCTCTTGCTTCTTTCTGCACCTCTGTCCCTTCTTTCTGCAACCCTTGTGCCTCCTTCTGCACCCCTCTTCCCTCTTTTTGCACCTCTGTCCCTTCTTTCTGCACTTCTTTTGTTTCTTTCTGCACATCTCTTGCTTCTTTCTGCACCCCTCGTGCCTATTTCTGCACCCCTCTTCCCTCTTTTTGCACCTCTGTTCCTTCCTTCTGCACTTCTTTTGTTTCTTTCTGCACCCTACTTCCCCTTTTTGCATCCCTCTTGCCTCTTTCTGCAGTTCTCTTGTCATTTTATGCACCTCTCTTACCTCTTTCTGCTCCTCACTTGCCTCTTTCTGCACATCTCTTGCTTCTTTCTACACCTCTGTTGCTTCTTTCAGCAATTCGGTTGCCTCTTTCTGCACTTCTCTTGCATGTTTCTGCCCCTCTATTGCGTCTTTCTGCACCTCTATTTCCTCTTTCTGCACCTCACTTGCTTCTTTCTGCACCCCTCTTGTCTCTTTCTGCACCCCTCTTTCCTCATTCTGCACCTCTCTTGCTTGTTTCTGCACCCTTCTTACCTTTTTTGCATCCCTCTTGCCTTTTCCGTATCTCACTTGCCTCTTTCTGCACATCTCTTGCCTCTTTTTGAACCCCTGTTCCCTCTTTCAGCACCTTTCCTGCCTGTTTCTGCACCTCTCTTGCCTCTTTCTGTACCTCTGTTGCTTCTTTCTGCACTTCTCTTGCCTCTTTCTGCACCCTTTGCGCCTCTTTCAGCAACTCTGTTGCTTCTTTCTGCACTTCTCTTCCTTCTTTCTGCACCCCTCGTGCCTCTTTCTGCAAACCTCATCCCTCTTCCTGCACTCCCCTTGCCTCTTTCTGTACCTCTGTTGCTTTTTTCTGCACTTCTTTTATTTCTTTCTGCACCCCTCTTGCCTCTTTCTGCACCTCTGTTCCTTCTTTCTGCACTTTATTTGTTTCTTTCTGCACCTTTTGCTTCTTTCTGCACCCATTTTGCCTCTTTCTGCACCCCTCTTGCCTCTTTCTGCACCTCTGTTCCTTCTTTCAACACTTCTTTTGTTTCTTTCTGCAGCTCTCTTGCTTCTCTCTGCACCCCCTTGCCTCTTTTTCACCCCTATTCCCTCTTTCTTCACCCGTTGCCTCTTTCTGCACCCCTCTTCCCTCTTTTTGTACCCCTCTTGCCTCTTTCTGCACCTAACTTGCTCCTTTCTGCACCCCTCATTCCTCTTTCTGAACCTCTATTGCCTTTTTTTGCACCCCTGTTCCCTCTTTCTGCACCTTTCCTGCCTGTTTCTGCACCTCTCTTGCCTCTTTCTGTACCTCTGGTGCTTCTTTCTGCACTTCTCTTGCCTCTTTCTGCACCCTTTGCACCTCTTTCAGCAACTCTGTTGCTTTATTCTGCACTTCTCATCCTTCTTTCTGCACCCCTCCTGCCTCTTTCTGTATCCCTCTTGCCTCTTTGTGCACCTCTCCTACCTCTTTCTGCACCCCTCTTGCCTCTTTCTGCACCCCCTTCCCTTTTTTTACCTCTCTTGCCTCTTTCTGCACCTCTTTTGCTTCTTCTTTCTGCACTTTTCTTGCCTCTTTCTGTACTCCTCTTGCCTCTTTCTGCACCTCTGTTGGTTCTGTCTGCACTGCTCTTGCTTCTTTTTGCACCTCTGTTGCAAATTTCTGCATCCCTCTTGCCTCTTTCTGTATGCCTCTACCCTTTTTCTGCACACCTGTTCCCTCTTTCTGCACCCCTTTTGCCTGTTTCCGCAACTCTCTTGCCTCTTTATGCAGTTCTCTTGCCTCCTTCTGCACCTCACTTGCCTCTTTCTGCACCCTTCTTCCCTTTTTCTGCACATCTCTTACCTCTTTCTGCACCTCTATTGCCTCTTTCTGCACATCTCTTGGTTCTTTCTGCACTGCTCTCGCCTCTTTCTGCATCCCTCTTGCCTCTTTCTGCACCTCTTTTGCTTCTTTCTGCACTTTTCTCTGCTCTTTCTGTACCCCTCTTGCCTCTTTCTGCACCTCTGTTGCTTCTTTCTGCACTTCTCTTCCTTCTATCTGCACCCCTTGTGCCTATTTCTGCACCCTTCCTCCCTTTTCCTGCATGTCTCTTGGTTCTTTCTGCACTGCTCTTGCCTCTTTCTGCACCCCTGTTGCCTTCTTCTGTACCTCTGTTGTTTCTTACTGTACTCCTCTTGCTACTTTCTGCACCTCTCTTGCCTCTTTCTGCACACACAGGGCTTCTTTTAAACTGACCTTAGGCTCAGCAGTGCACACATGCAAGTGCAGAAAAGGGCTGCTGGCCTCTAAACTGCCATGCCTATTATATGCTAGGGAATTAGAGGTAGTTTTAATCACCCTGCCCTATTATGTACCAGGGCCTTACAGGGGAGGTCGTGCCAATCACAGGGGTACCCCAACCCATAGTATACCCTAGTGTATGTAGGTGTTTTCAAAGTATTCTAAGTGTCTTTCAGCATAGCACTGTGTCTGGGCCTGGGTCAGCCCAGGGTCAGTCAGAGTCAGTTACCACCAGTACCAGTCAGCAAAAAGTTGGGGGGTACCCAGGGCACAGGATGACTTTGCAACAAGGCCTCTTTCTGCACCTCTGTTGGTTCTTTCTGCATATCTCTTGCTTCTTTCTGCACCTTCCTTCGTCTTTCTGGACTTCAGTTGCCTCTTTCTGTATTTCTCTTGCTTCTCTCTGCGCTTTTCTTCCTCTTTCTGCACATGTTCTACCTCTGTAGGCATAGTTAGAAATTAGCATTTAAAAAACCTTTGAAATTCACTGAAAAAACCATAGGTTTCAGGGGCTTTATAGTTAGGAATTAGCATTTAAAAAACCTTAGAAATTCACTGAAAAAACCATAGGTTTCAGGGACGTTATAGTTATAAATTAGCATTTAAAAAACCTTAGAAATTCAATGAAAAACCATAGGTTTCAGTGACGTTATAGTTAGAAATTAGCATTTAAAAAACCTTAGAAATTCACTCGCGCCCCCGCAATGCACTGCTGATGGCGTTACATATTACATCATTCATGACATGGTCAGTGACATCACTGATGACATCACTGATGAAATCTCAAATGACATCACTAATGACATCACTGATTACATCATCCACGTGATAATCTGATGCACCTCCTCATACCCTAATATGACCTTTGATACACCCACTCTAAAATACAGACTACCATTTTCGAAACCATAGACACACCAATACCAGTTACTACATACCCACTCACTGATTCCTAGATCTACACACACATCCACTCATATACCCATACAGTCACTCATACATGCAGTCACTCATCAATGCAGCACTATCATGTGCACTCATACACCTATGCAGACACTCACACACTGCCACTCATCCATAGAGTTACTCACACACCTAGTCAGTCGTGCAAAGAATCAATCACTCTCCCATTTACTCACCTATACAGTTATACACACACCACCTTAGTTATTCATACAGATACTAACACATACTTACTCTCTTATATAATCACTGATACAAGCACACACTCATCCACACAGCCACTCTCACAATCACTCACTCTCACATATAGTCATTTATATACTCCAACACTCACATATACTGCCTTTCACATATGTAGTTACTCACACATGTACCACTGAGACATCCATTCACTCACCAACACATCCATACACAAACTCACCCACTCATACAGCCGGTCTTGAACCCATACACCCAGTTAATCACCCACTCACACAACTATGCACAGAGTCACCCACCCCCCTCCCACCCACACAGACACTCAGGCACCCATATGGATACTCAGACAACCAATCAATAACCCATATAGACACTCATGTAGCTACTCACCAACCCCTGCAGCCGCTTACACACCAACTAACAGACTGATACAGACATTCACACAGTTTAGTCACTAACCCATGCATTCATTAAGACAAGTTAAATCACTCACTTATACAGTCAGTCACACACCTACTAAATCATCTATTCAGACACTCATACACCCACTCATTCTTCAATACACCTTGGCATTTATATATATAAAACATATTTAAACTTTATAGAAATACACAGTCACTGGATGATGTCATCAGTGATGTCATTTGAGATGTCATCAGTGATGTCATCAGTGATGTCACTGACCATGTCATGAATGATGTAATATGTGACGTCATCAGCAGTGCAGTGCATTGCAGGGGCGCGAGTTATAGTTAGCAGAACTAGCTATACTAGCCGAATTTCTCTGGTTTTGTACAAGTGAAATGTCCAACTAACTATAATGTCCGTGAAACCTATGGTTTTTCCAGGGAGTATATATATATATATATATATATACATACCCATACCCAAGGCCCATATATATATATGGGCCTTGGGTATGGGATCTCCAGGGCCTCATGAGGCTCACCTGGCTCCCTCCCCTTTAGTGCAAATAAACAGCCCTGGGAAATGCGGGCCAGGCCCCAGAAGGCTCAGCGAGGGGGGCCAACGGCCCCCCTCCCCTTTAAAATAAATAATGCCCTGGGTTTGGAGTCCCTGGTGCCTAATGAGGCTCGGGGAGGGCCTCCCATTTAAAAAAAAACACCTGGGAGATGGAGCCTCCAGGGCCAGGCCCTGTGGCCAGCTCCCAGCCATGCATAAACAAGGGCTGTGTGCAGTCTGGGGGTTGGCTGACTTTTAGAGGGTTGACCATAGGTCCTGGCCATTTGCCAGGACTTTTGGCCAACCCACCACTGGTCACTGGCAAAAGTCATGCAAAGTGTGGGGTTGGCTGCATGTGGGCAGTTAGCAGCATGGCAGTGTAGTGTTGGCTGCCTTTAAGGTGAGTTGGCCACAGGGACTACCCGCAGGCCAAGCAATGCAGCCACCTCCCCTTTATGTATCATGATTAAATATTACTTTACGTTAAAAAAACTAGACATTCATTGAAAATAACAGGTTTAAGTAACGTTATAGTTAGGTGTGCTAAAAACATCTGTTTTTTTTAATCTAACAAATTCACTGAAGAAAACAAGAATTAAAGTAACATTATAGTTGGGTGAATTTGTTGGTAAAAATTAATGTTTTGACCTAAAACAAACAGAAATTCATCAGTTATAGTTAGCAGAGCTAACTATAACTTGCGCCCCAGCCATGCACTGCTTATGACCTCACATATGATGTCACTCATAACATGTTGTATGACATCATTTATGGCATTTCTCATGACATCACAAATGACATAATTGATGACATCACTGATGACATCATTCAAAGAGTGTTCTTTTTTTATAGTGTACATAGTGGCAGGTAACTACCATATTGCTTTTCTACCTAATTTTGTATAGCCTGTGTCCAGTTAATGGGTATAATTGTTTACAAAAGGCATGTGCTCCTAATGCATCTTAGGTGTGCAGAGGTATTGAACATGTTATAAATCTTTGTATTGAAGATTTGTATTGAGAGCAGCCTTGAGTTATTACACAGAATCGTCTCAGCATGACAATTTCAACATAGCATAGAAGACTGTGTTCACTAGATACTAACCATTATAAATATGCTTGTTTTGCTTCAGAAGATGGTTTATCTTTAAAGTTTTCACCACACTATGAAGTCTGTAGGTAGTATAATCTTCAGTACCATCAGACGTTGATTGTTTTTTATAGTGTCTTTCTTGTCAAGTATTGTATAGTGTACACTGTTCTGAGTAGATAATTTTTGATATTCTGTAGTGTATTTCTCATGAGAGTTTCACTGTCTGCAAACAGTGTGGTACAGTGCAAACTCTCTCCATAGAAGTTTACAGTACCCACTTCTCTACTGATATCAACTTCATTTCTCAATGTAGATTTGGTGACTGTCAGGGGTTTTATACAGATGAAACCTGGCCTTAGTACGGCATTAATTTTAGAACAGACATTCAGTATTTTTAGGAACTTGGATTTTTCTCAACAGCTGTATTCAGATTGAACATCGAATGCAATGAGTGTTTCCCATATATCTATGGTTGATTGTTAATGTGAACTATGCTACCTGTGAAGCGTATGGTGTAGTGTGAATATTGCATATAACACATGCTTTCTACACCTAAGGGAGTTGTATCTGTCATCGCACTAATGATGCCTCATATTCTCCTGAGCTATTTTGCACTTACTTTCAGGCCTCTAATGTCATACTAATTTATAAATCAATATGTGGAAAAACAAAGCATAGATTATGTCATCAGAGATGTCATCAATGATGACAATTGAGATGTCATCAGTGATCTCATAAAGTATGTCATAGAATATTTCATGAGTGATCTCATATGTGAGGTCATAAGCAGTGTGTGGCGGGGCGCAAGTTATAGTTAGCACTGGTGAATTTTTGTGGTTTTTTTTTCTTTTTTTAGTTCAAAATGTTAAAGTTGTCACTGACAAATTCACCTAACTATTACATAACATGAACTTTTTTTCAGTGAATTTTATAGTTTTAAAAATATTTACTACAGGAGTCGCGCGCACCGCGACCCAAGATGGCCGCCTGACGCTGTGACTCGGCGCTTCGTCGGACTTCGTCCTTTATTAAGAGCGGATCCAGCGCTTCCTAACGACGAAGAATGCCGGATTCTTAAATCGGATCACTAGCGCCTCTGACCGTTATGCTTTCCTTCGTTGAAATCGGCCCAGAAAAGGAGATTATGCAGGTGATGCTGTTTATTTAGTTGCGGCCGCCATTTTGTTTTCCTTTTTACCGCATTTTTCATCTCACAATGTTTTTTCCTCAGTATTTTACATATATTCTCCATTCATCCTATGACATAAATTTCTACTATGGGCATCTTAACTATCTCATTAGATGCTTTTGATAGTAGCCTCAGTCAGTCTGGAGAATTGGGAGGAATTTACTGAGGTGTAGTTTCAATTTTTTGCGGTTTTGGCGGCCGCCATTTTGTCACTTGCCCTAACTCTGCCGTTTTTCTTCATTTCTTCATATCATCGCTCTCAAGTTACGCCTTTTCACAGTCTTATGGCGAGCACCTGGTCACCTTACAAAGTTGCTGCTTTTGAGGAATTCTATGTGAGTGCTTCTTATCTTTATTTGTGTGGGCTCTCCTTCCTTCAAGTGCCTTCTTCAGCTATCCATGGGTAGAAGCAGACGTCTTTTACAATATCCCAAAAATACAACAAATAACCTTACCACCTCTGGATCCAGTATCTCCACCTTTAATACATTTTCTTGTCTTTCTCAAGTACCGTCAAGCAGTGACTGCCTTGAGGAACAGGGGTGTCTTGACTTTACAAGTTATTTTACTAACATGTCGACTAAGGGGTCGTTGCCTTCCACTTCTGGCAAGAGACTTAAACATGACCCTCCTTCACCCCCTAAGCCCATCTCTCCGGTGTCTCTGGATATGGTTTGGGAGGAACTACGCGCCCATCGTCCATTCATTGAGGAAACTAATTCCCGGCTGCAAATGCTAGACGATAAATGGTCTTCAATGGATACTCGCATCACAATGGTGGAACACCACCTCGATGATGTTCAAGCGCTATCTACCAAGTTATCCTCGTTGGAGTTGGAAGTCTCGCAACTGAAAAAGGCGTCTGAAGATTTGGAAAACAGGAATCGTCACAATAATCTACGCATCTATGGACTCCCTGAGGGACTTGAGGGGGAGGATCCCGTCGCATACTTTACATCTTTTCTGCCTCAATATTTGGACCTTCCTACTACCACCAAACTGAACATTCAACGTGCTCATAGACTGGGTCCTCGTCTTTTTCCTCATCTACACCCTCTAAGCCTCATGGAATAATAATCTTATTCTTGCAATTCACCGACCTCCTGCTGGTTCTGAATGCTGCCAAAGCCAAAAAACCTCTCCTGGCATGGTACTAAGGTCTTCATCTCCCAAGATGTCTCCTCATTGACCGCTAAACGCCGTAAGGAATTTCTGGATCTTCGTCCCCCTCCGTTCCTTAGGTGCACGATATGGTTTATTTCACCCATGTCTCTTCAAAGTCACCTTCCTCAACAAAACTTCCACTTTCGAGGATCCTGCGGACCTTCGTCGTTTTATTCAATCTCACTCTACTGCATCAATGGAGACATCTTCCTCTTCGTCTGGATCTTGACTTTGTTCTTATTAATGTATAATTTTCACTCAATTTTTGTTTATTCAGTTGTTATTATTGATCTGTTGTAATTAATCCATAGTTTCCTTTACAGGTATATGGATATCATCTTCGTCTTGTGCAAGTTTTTATTTAATTTTTCTACCTTTATTTGACGTCCTGCTGTTAAGTATGCATCCCCATGTCTGACTTTTTCCTGACTATTTATTTCCCCTCCTTTTTACAGGTTTAATATATGTTTCCAGATTTCATCTGTATTCCCTGTTTCCGCTCCTGTTATTATCCGTCTTATGGATGTCCTGATGTGCTGTGTTGCCCCTGTTGGGTAGGTTGTCTTATTGTCCTTTGCCGCCTCTCTTTCTTTTCTGTTCCCTTTAACGTACGTATTACAGTCGTCGTTCGACATGTACTGTCTTCTCTTTTCTTAGTCTTTCTTTCTTCCTTGCTCTCCTCCCTCCTCTTCTGTTTCCCCGCTCTTCTTCTTACTGATCTTTTTTTCATCTGTCGTCTATTGAATTTTATACCCCTTTCCCCTATTATTATTTATTGTTCACTTCGATTTTTCTCTATTGCATATTGCATTTCTTATATGTTTTTTGATGTTTTAAGTTCAGGGTTATTTCATGGAATGTGAAAGGTTTTATTAACCCTATCAAGAGGCAGAGGATACTCTCTCATCTAGCCTCTTACAACCCCGATTTGGTCCTCCTCCAGGAGACCCATCTTACAGAAACTGAAGCACTGAAATTAAAGCGTGGTTGGGTGGGTACAATTCTCTTTTCTCCCACTTCAAATAAGAAAAATGGTGTTGTAATTTTATGTCATAAAAAACTTCAATGCAAAATTATATCACAAGAAGTTGATGATGAGGGGAGATGGTTGATAGCAAAGTTGTTAATAAATAACGTTTCTTTAACGGTTTTTAATGTATATGGGCCTACACATCCCGACTCTTCCTTTTGGCCCTTAATTACACAGAAATGCATCCAATTTAAAGATGATTATTTTATATTAGGGGGTGATTGCAATCAAGTCGTTGATCCCTTCATTGATCGTCAATCTCAAGTTCGCTTTACTCCTCACAAAACTCATAAACATTTTCTTGACACTATATCTCAATCTCATCTTGTTGATTCTTGGAGACTCTTTAATCCTGACACTCTTGACTTCTCTTTCTTTTCTCCACCTCATAACTCTCTTTCTCGCATAGACTACATTTTCCTCTCTCAATCTTTGTCTCAAAATCTACTATCCTCTTCTATCGAGCCTATTGTTATTTCTGATCATGCTCCAATTATAACTGATCTAGATTTACTTCCACCGCGTCCCAGGTCCTCCCGTTGGCGTTTCAATAACTCTCTTCTCCTTGATCCTGTTTTCTCTTCTTCTGTTGCTGCCTTTGCTAATGAATTTTTTGACCTAAATAGCCCCACTACTTCTTCCCCCCATACTCTATGGGATTCTTTTAAGGCCACTGCAAGAGGCTTTATTATAGATTTTGTTTCCAAAAAAAAGAAGCGTTTCCATCAGCAGCATAAAGTTGCCTTGGCGCATATTAAAGCCCTGGAGCATAGGTTTTACACTTCATCGATGGACTCAGTTCTTCCAGACTTGATACGCGCCAAATTAACATTTAATAAAACTTCAACTGACAACGCTTCTTCTATCCTTTTACGCAGTAGCGCCCGCTATTATGGTGGCCGGAATAAGGTGGGGAAACTCTTAGCGAATTATTTGAAAGCTCGTAAAGATCGCACTCTAATTGACTCCGTATACTCTCCGGATGGCTCTCTCCTACATAAAGATCAAGACATTCTGGATACGTTTAAAATGTTTTATATGGATCTCTATACCCCTGAAGCCCCTCCTTCTAGTTCCCTTGTCCAGTCCTATCTTGCTAACATTCCACCACCTTCTACTTCTCACCTTAACCTAACGGATCTTGATACAGATTTAACTCTAGCTGAATTATCCTCTGCCCTAAAGATTCTAAAAAAAAGGGAAAACTCCTGGACCAGATGGTTTTTCTGTTGAATTTTATTTACATTTTTCTAACTTATTGCTTCCCAAACTTTTAAATCTTTTTCATTTTTTCCATCTTTCTGGGAAGACAGAGGGTACTTTTCAAGAAGCCACCATTTTCCTTATTCACAAGGAGGGGCGAGATCCCATGTACTGCAAAAACTACCGCCCGATTTCTTTAGTCAATGTCGATTATAAACTCTTTGCCAAAACATTAGCATTATGTTTGGACCCCCTTATGCCACACTTGGTTGGAAAAGAGCAATGTGGTTTTGTCAAAGGTAGACTAACTTCAGATAATTCTCGCCTCTTCTTTAATGTTTTAAACAAGGTTCCCTCCCTTTCCAAGTCTCTAGCGGCTACTTCTGTTGATGCTGAAAAAGCATTCGATAGAGTAGATTGGTCCTTCTTATTTGCAGCTCTTAAGTGGCATGGCTTTGGCCCCAAATTGATCTCACTCATCTCTTTATTATATTCTGCTCCTAGAGCATCGGTATTAATTAATGGTTTGGTTTCATCCTATTTTCCTCTTCAACGAGGAGTCCGTCAAGGTTGCCCTCTCTCCCCCTTCTTTTTGTTCTTACTCTCGAACCCTTTCTAGCTTCAATTCGTAACAATACTTCTATTTCCGGTCTTCCTTATGGGGATCAACATCTAAAACTTTCAGCTTATGCGGATGATATTCTACTCTTTATTTCTAATCCTGAATCCTCTATTCCTTCTCTATTACGTGAATTTACTTCTTTTTCTCTTGTCTCTGGCTATAAGATCAATTCTGATAAAACAGAAATACTTCCTCTTACCAAAACTTGTTTTCCTCATTCCTTCTCTTCCACAGGTTTTGCGTGGAGTAGTTCCAAAATCAAATACTTAGGTATGTGGTTCTCTAATTCCATCGCTTCTACCGTTAAACTTAATATGTCAGTGTTTTTATCTTTGATTGATAAATTATGTACATCTTGGAACCCTCTTTTTCTTTCATGGTGGGGTCGCTTAGATTCCATCAAGATGATGATTACCCCCATTTTGATTTACGCTCTCTCTATGCTCCCTGTGCATATTCCTGTTTGTCATTTTAAACGGATTGACTCTTGTCTTTCTAAATTTGTTTGGAAGAATAAAAAGCCAGAATTTCCTTATCCTCTTTACGTAAATCAAAATCTAATGGAGGTGTTAATTTTCCAGATTTCCGCCTCTATCACAAATCTTTCTGTCTACGACAAGCGTCAAAGTGGCTCCTTTCTGAATCCTCCCCTTTTGCTCCCCTCTGGCTTTCCATTGAACGCACCTTTCTACTGCCTTTCTCTTTTAAGGAAGTTCTTTCCTTCTCTGCAAAAAATTCTTATACATCTCTTCCTCTGTTCAAACATGTTTGCTCTTTACTAAAACCCCTTATTTTCCCAATCCTTATGTCCAGGGATACTTTTCTAGATTTGCCTATCTGGCATAACTCCCTTATTACTATGAATAATAGAACCCTATTTTGGAAAACTTGGAGATTGAAAGGTATAATTTGGGTTAAACAACTTTTTGATGGTGTATCCCCCTTTCCTTTCCCTATTTCAATCCATTTTTCACTGTCCCCGCTCCTTTCTACACAACTTTTCTACTCTAATGACCGTTATTCTAGATATTTTTTATTCTCTTCCTCCTTCCTCTTCCCCTGCTGTTCCAGATTCTCTTTTGCAAATCCTTCTTTTGTCTCCTAAGGCCTCTCTTATTTATAAATATTTCTCTGCTCCTAATCCAGAGCGTGCTAAGACTAAATTGGAGCTCTCGTGGGAGTCTGACCTGGGATGTGAGTGGAATGTTTCCTTTTGGGATCAACTTTGGTCTCGTTCCCTTAAAATCTCTCGTTCTGCTTCTCTTACTCAATCATTGTTCTTTCTGTATCATAGACTCTACCTCACTCCTATTTCCTTGGCTCGCTTCTCTTGCTCTACTGATACTAACTGTTGGTCTTGTGGTTCCTCCAATGCTGATCTTTTACATCTTCTTTTCCTTTGTTCCTCAGTCTCTATTTTTTGGACGAATACTTGGGCCTACATTACTCGTATATTTAATATTTCTATTCCTCATTCCATCCCTCTGCTTTTTTCCGGTAGTCTGTCAGATTCTTTAGATCTCTCTCCCCACGCACATGGTCTCTTTGACCTCATGCTTGCTTTGGCTTTCCAACATATTACGCTTAACTGGAAAACACTCAACAAACTCTCTGTCAAACACTGGTGGAACAGTCTCTGTCATTTTCATCGACTTGATATTGCTTTTGCCTCCTCCTGCAAACCAAAGTTTAATAGAGTTCTCTTTTGGTTGCCTCTTACGACTTATTTAGATAGTTTAGCGTTTCCACACAATTGTCGTTCAACTGTTGCAGATTTTAAACCACCTTGAGTGTTCTCTGCTTTTTTGATTCTTATATATTATTGGCTTATTGTAGTTATCGAATTGTTGTACTATCTTTCACTTTTCTTGTACAATGCAATTATTTATTTATCCCATGTTTATCTGATTTATCCATTTTATGAATTTCTCTCTCCCCTTCCTTCCTTCTTCCCTTCCCTCCCTCCCTCCTTTTTTTCTTTTCTTTCCCCTACAAAACCTATAAAATAGCTTTCGCTTCTGCTTGTCACATTCCAATAACTCCATTATTATAATTCTTTTCTGAATATATTTATGCATTATTGGTTTGCTGTAACTCTGTTAATTTTCAAATAAAAGCTTTTTAAACTTAAAAAACAAAATATTTACTACAGGTGTTTTATCAAACCTATCTGTAACATTACTTTAACCTTTGTTTTTTGAGTGGAAAAAATATATATATATATAAATATATATTAACTGAAAAAAATGAAGGTTACAGGGATGTTGTAGTTAGGTTCAGATTTCACACGCACAAAACCTTAGAACTTCAGCATATATAGTTACCTGAGCAAACTTTAACTTGCAACCCGCAATGCACTGCATGTGACCTTACATATTACATCAATCATGACAATATCAGTGACATCCCTCATTACTTCTCAGATGACATCTCAAATGAGATCACTAACATCATCAAGTGAAGTAAAGTGTTTTGTTAATGTTTCTGAGACTTAAAGATAGATACTAAGCTATTGCATAAGTTAAATCACTATTCTTTCTGTACTACTGAGTGATACTATTTCTGACATGTCATCCGAGTCGCTGTGTGACTGTATCAGTGTGTGAGTGGGTGTGAGTGGCTGTATGGGTGTGTGAGTGGGCATGTGAGTAGCTGTAGGGGTCTGTGAATGGGTTTGTGTGATTTTTCTGTGTGCATGAGTAGTTGCATAAGCATGTGAGTGGTTGTAACAGTGTTTAAGTAGTTGTATGGGTTTGTGAGAGGTTTGCTGGGTATGTGAGTGGTTGGATGGGTATGTGAGTGAATGTGTGAGTGGTTGGAAGGGTCTGTGAGTGGGTGGGTGTGTGAGTGGTGGTGTGGGTAGGTGAGTGGGTTTGAGGGGTTGTATGAGTCTGTAAGTGGTTGTAAGTGTAACAGTAAGAGTGACTATGGGTGTGTAATGGGATGTGTGAGTGGTTGTGTCAGTTTGTGAGCTGTGTGTGAGTGGTTCTCTGGATGATGTCTTCAGTAATGTCACTTACCATGTCATGAGTAATGTAATATGTGAGTTCATAAGTAGTGCATTGCAGAGGCGTAAGTTATAGTTAGTGCAGGCAACTATAAATGCTGTATTTCTATGGTGTTATGCATGTGAATGCCAAGTCTAACTATAAAGTCCCTGTATTCTTTTGTTTCTTCAATGTTCTGTTATTTCCTCACTAATATTTCCAATAACCTTTGTTTTTTTAGTAAATGTCAAAGTTTTTTTTCCGATTTTATTTCCTAACTGTAACCTGTAATCTTTGAGAGTGGCTGTGTGATTGGATGTATAGGTCAGTGAGTGAGTATGTAAGTGGCTGTATGGGTGTGTGAGTAGGTGTGAGAGTGGATGTATGTGTGTATGTGTGGTTTTGTGGGTATATGAGTGGGTGTATGGGTTGGTGAGTGGCTGTGTGAGTGGCTGTGGGTCTGTGAGTGGGTTTATGAGTAGCTGTACAGGTCAGTGACTAAGTATGTGAGTGGCTGGATAGGTCTATGAGTGTGTGTGTGTGTCTGTATTGGTGTGCGAGTGGCTGTTTATGTCTGTGAGTGGATGTAAGAGTGACAGAATGGGTATGGGATTGGGTGTCTGAATATATGTGTGGGTGTGTCAGTAGCTGTGTGACTGACTGGGGCAGAATGGATCCTCACCTGCCTCTTTATCCAACAAGAGTCCACAGTTTTGCACAAAATGTCTACCCAACTGGAGTATGTTCTACTGGTTAATTAGTGAGTGCTAACTCGTTGGGTAAATGTCTAGTGCATATTTTACAATACAGCTACGTAGTGGACCAGAAGGAAATGTCTCCAGTGACCTTCTGTGCATTTAATTTTGGCAATGTGATCGTTCCTTTTGCGTCTTCTTCCAGAAATCTGTGATAACATGAATTCACATGAATTCACTAGTTTAGAGATGACGATGAGACTACAAAGAGGTGATTCTCAACTAAACAAGGGTACTTCTTAACTATATGTAGTGAGTGCTTCTTTGTGGAGATGTCCTCATATTTTTCGGCTTCAAGAACATGTCACTAAAATTAGCAGAAAATATTCTGAGGGTCGTTTTAGTAATCTGTCCATAATCCTGGCAAAATGCAGTAAGACTGTTGCATACTACTAAGATGAATGGGGCGGGGCCAAAGGGTCAGAACTACTGCGTGATTTTGCAGATTTACATAATTTAAAGGAAGAACCATGGACTAAACAGGAGAGGGCAAGAATGAACTCACTCATCAGTCACTACAGATTGTGCTCCTGTAGTTAAATAATGCATTCACTTCCAAGTATTCCAGATCATTTTTCAATGTAGAGTTGTCAAGAAAGCACTCTTGATTTACCTTCACCAAGCCCGGGAAGTTAGGAAATTTTTTCCTTGACAAAAGGGGAGGGGGCCTGCGGTGCCCCACCCTCCGCAGGCCAGTTTTGATCCTGGGGACCTCATCCCCTGTGGCACGGCAAAGAATTAATGAGGGAGGGGTGCCACATGGCCCCATCTCCCGGACGATTTTGGCCCCGGGGAACCATCACCAAAGGCCCTGCCACTTGATCCTGGGTGCCCTAGAGCCCACCCAGGATACCCAGTGCGCAGTACTAGGGGCTACAGGGATAACTCAATGCCCCTGTAAACCCTGAAGGCTTCCCGTCTCCAGCCGGAGCCGGCATTTCTCCCACAAGAATGGAGGAGCAAAAAATGTTGCTCCCTTCGTGTGGGAGCAATCCTTTCATCTATGTTCCTGCCTGCTTGACAACAGGCAGAAAAATGGATCAAAGTCCGCTCCCAGGGATCGGGAGCAGTTTCCTGGGAGTGGACTTACTGTTTACTCTCGCTTGATGGGAGCTGTCAAAGTTCTGGCCAAGTGACAGAAAACTGCTATGTCCTGAAGGTGGGCACCTTAGGTCATAGGGAGCCTGCCCCCTGCCAAATTTGGTGCCATTCTGTCCAGCAGTTCGGGTTGCAGTCATGTCCCAAATCTCTATGGGAATTAACATGGGAAACACATTTTTTTGCCCATCCTTTTTCTGGGCCCCTGCTTGATGCATCACCCAAAAACCGTCCTTGTACTACTAGAATGAGGAGGTCACTTTTTGTGGAAACCTTTGTGAAGATTCGTCAAACTGCATCAAAGTTATAAGCAGGTCAATAAAACACATTCCCTCTGGAAACTATATGTATTACCTACTGGCGGTCACCAGTAGGTAGTTATAGTTAGGATGTAGTTTCCATAGAAAGAGCCTAATTTTCATTTGCTAATAACTTTAACGTCATTTGACCAATCCTTTGAAATTTTCAAAACTAGTTTACCACTCACATCACCTGCTGTCTTGATAATTTCGAGGTGATCCATCAAGCAGGGGCCAAGGAAATAAGGGGGGCATCCCCAAAATGCATTTTCCCCATGTTAATTTCCATTGGAATTTTTAGACACAGCTACAGCCCGAACTGCTGACCAGAATTACACCAAATGTGGCAGGAAGCTGTTGGTCCAGAAAGAGCCCTTTTTTTAAATGGTGTAAATCCATTCAATAGTTGTGAAGTTATTTGAAGGTTCTTCAGAAATACAACTGGCGACGTGGAGGATCTGTGACCCCTTCCAAGATCTCGTGCTGAGATCTGATTGGCTGCCAACACTTCAAACTTGGAAGTGTTGGCAGTCATCTTGTGACTCAGTTGAAGTGACTCACAGGATTTTTTTTTTTTTTAAAACAGGGGGCAGGGTAGAATAACCCTGACCCCTTAGGCCCCTTGGGGGTGGGGGTCCCACAGGGCCAAAAAAGTGTTTCCTTCATTATCAGCCCCTGAGTGGGCCAGGTCCCGGGGGCATTATGCAAACAATGGCAGGGAGGTGCGTGGGCCTGCCATCCTGGGGCTTATTATGCCCTGGGGACTACTACCTCCCCGGGGCTGCTTTACTAATTAATGAGGGGGAGGCCCATATGGCCTCCCCACTGCCCCAGGGACCACTACCTCCC
Source organism: Calotriton arnoldi (assembly GCA_963921515.1). NCBI lineage: Eukaryota > Metazoa > Chordata > Amphibia > Caudata > Salamandridae > Calotriton > Calotriton arnoldi. The sequence continues at coordinate 648,438 of CAWUFW010004704.1, forward strand.
CAGTGCTTATCTATTTTTAGAAGGTGAGTCCTCTTAGACCCCCCAGCCACATTGACCGCCACCTCCCTGGGACATAATGTGAAAATATTGCAGGGGGGCATGCATCTGCCACCTCCCCAGGCAAAATCAAGAATGGAGGTGGCTGCGGGCCCCCCTCCTGGAGCCCAAGATGGCCTTGGGGACCACCACCCCCAGGGCCGGCTCTTGCTGTAAAGGGGCATCCACCCCAGGACATAGCTGTTTGCTATGGCTTGGTGGGAGCTTTACCGTTCCTGCCAAGTCTTAGCAAACTGTGCTCTGCTTTGAGCAAGGGAGAGCATTTTGCTCCCACTTGCTCAAAGCAGAGCACAATTGCTTTGACAAAGAGGGAGCTGCATGTTAACAGCTTCCTCTTTGTTAAAGCCTTCAGGCTCCCCCGTGGTCCCCAACATTGCTATGTGGTGCCCTGGGTGGGACCAGGGCATGCACACCAGAGGCCAGGCCCCAGGGGATGGGGTCTCCGGGGGCCGAAATTGGCCAAAATTGGCCAGGGAAGGGGGTCATGTGGCCCCTTTACTTGAATACATTTTTTAGAAAGGACTGACAAGTTGCTGGAAGCCCGCCCTCTTTCTCCACCACTCTGATAAGGCCTCTCCTGGCACACTGCTGGTTGGGGGTTAAAGTCCCCTTGGATGGTGAGGGTCATTGTGGGCCAACAAGCCCTCTTGTTACTGCCAGTAAATCCCACAGAGCATGATTGCTGAGAGGACTGTAGAAGCCACGCCCCCTTTCCCCACCACTCTGCAAAGGCACCTCCTGGTGCATTGCTAGCTGGGAGATGAAGTCTGCTTGGCTCCAGAGGGTCCTTGGGTGCCAATAAGCCCTCCTGTTACCTTCAGTAAGTCCCACACAGTGAAATTGCTGAGAGGTTTTTGGAGGCCATGCCCCCTTTCTCCACCACTCTGCAAATATTCCTCCTGGCGCTGCTGGTTGGAGGATGAAGCCTACTTGGATGCTGAGGGTTTTTAGGGGGCCCAGAAGCCCTCCTGTTACCTCTATTAAGTTCGACACAGCAGGATGCCTGAGTGCTGGTTGGAGGCCCGCCCCCTTTCTTCACCACTCTGCAAACGCGACTAGTAGTTAAAAAATCATACAGATTTACTTAAAAAAACAAAGTTTACAGGGCCGTTATAGTTAAAAAATAGAATTTAAAAAAACTTAGAAATTCAATGAAAAACCAAAGATTAAATGGAGTTTATGGTTAGGCTCAGATTTCACTCGTACAAAACCAGTAATGATTCAGCAGTAATGGTTACCGGAGTTAACTATAACTTATGCCCCTACAATGCACTGCTTATGACCTCACATATTACATCACTCATGACATGGTCAGTGACATCTCTCATACACCCACTCACACACACATACAGCCTCTCAACACAGCCACTCATTTACCCATACAAGTACTCATTCATAACACCCACACACCCACACAACCACTTACATACCCTTTCACACATCCATACAAGCACTCATACAGCTGCTTACTCACCCATATGGCCATTCACACAGACACTCACCCCCCATGCAGCCACTCACACACCCAGTCACTCACTCATACAGCCAGGCAGACATCTACTCACTCACCCTTGCAGTCACTTACACACCCTTTTATCCACCCATAGAGCCACTCACCCTGCCACTCACTCACCCATACAGCCACTGACACACCCTCTCACTAATACAAGCACTCACACAGCAACCCACTCACTCATACAGCTACTCACAAACCCATGTATATTCCCATACAGGCACACACATACCCATACACACAAGGATACATACAGTCACACAGCAACTCACATTATATCTGTTAGAGCAGTATCACTCAGTAGTAGTGTACCCGGTATACTAATTTAACTTTTGTAGTTGGTTAGTATGTATGTTTAACAATCATAAACTCTTAGAAAACACTTACACTCACTGGATGAAGTTATCAGTGATGTCACTTGAAATGTCATCAGTGATGTCACTGACCATGTCATTAGTGATGTAATAAGCAGTGCATTGAAGGGGAGTAAGTTATAGTTAGCTCAGGTAACTATAACTGCTGAATTTCACTGGTTTTGTATGAGTGAAATGTAAGCATAACTACAAACTCCCTGTAACCTTTGTTTTTTTCCAGTGAATTTCTAAGGTTTTTTTAATTCTATTTCCTAACTATAATGACCGTGTAAATTTAGTTTTTTAAGTGAATATTATATATATATATATATATAAATATATAAATATATATATAATATATATTCATCAACAAACTTGTCCCCAAGTAGTGCGCTATTTGAAGAGCTGGTGCCGGTGTCAAGGGTGGACCAGCCCTTGAAATGTGTATCTCTACAAGTATAGATGCAGCACTCTTAGGAAGTGATTTCACTCTTAAGGATTTATTTTTCCAAGCACAATTATCACTATTACTGCTACCAATGTGTTTCGACCAAAAAGGTCTTGGTCCATGAGCAGGACCTTTCTGGTTGAAACTGCGTTGGCCAATAAAAACTTTTTTTTTTTTTACAGCAAAAAAAAAAAAATGCGGTCTCCTCTGGTTTTTTTTTTTTAAGCCCCTGTGGGCTCCCAGAGCCCCAGGGACCGACACCTCCCCGGGGCTATGTTAATAATAGGCAGGGCCACACGGGCCTCCCGCAGCCCCGGGGACCGCCACCACCTCCGGGGCTTTTTAACAAAAAAAAATGTGTGGGGGGCTCCTGCCCCCACCACACAGCCCCGGGGACCATAGCAAACTTCTGCTTCACTTCATGGAAGCGAGAGCAGGAAAACTGCTCTTGCTTTCATGAAGCGAAGCAGAATTGCTTTTGGACAAAGGGAGCTGCATGTTAGCAGTTCCCTCTGCCCAAAAGCAATGCCTGCTCCTGCAGGAGGTGGGGAGCTCGCAGGGACCGTGGGGGCATTGGGGCTCCCCCAGTGGTCCCCAACGTGAGGCCAAGCCCGGAGGGATGGGGTCCCCGGGGCCCAAAATGGCCCGGGTAGGGGGGCCACGCAGGCCCCCTTCCCATTTAAATAAATAAATAAATAAAGGATTGCCCAAGCCCCGGGGAAGGGTCCCTGAGGCCAAGCGGCCCCCTCTCTCTTTTTAAATATTTTTTTTAAATGGCTGGGCCCCAGGGATGGGGTACCCTGGGCCGATATGGGACAAGGGAAGTGGGGAGAATAATATTTTTTTCTCTCGTGATAGGAGTCACGACCCTATCATGGCTCTCAGCATAGCTCCCCCGGTGTAACGTCGCGGTGGATTCGCGGATCCACCTTAAATAAATAATTAAATTGTATATAATTCAGAAATTAGTGTTGCATTTGTAAACTTTTTATATAGAGCTAGTGAGATTGAAATTAATCACATCAAAATTGATAGAGTTAGAAATAATGTAAAAAATGTCAATTAAAAGTTAACCTTGAAAAGTGTAATGTGTTGTAGTACATTGAATTTGTGCTTTTGTTTTCGAATTCGCGACGGGTTCGCGAATCCGGAAAATATTTAAAACAGTATATATTTGATAAAATATATAACTTTCACTATTGGGTTAAAGGGTGGCTCTAACAAGAGCTGTTGTGTTCATTATGACTTTTTTGCAGCTACATGTAAGTCCGGATGCACAGCTTAAGGTTGCTGTGAAGTGAACTTCATCACTTCTGTAGATGTCATGCACATCAAAAACTAGACTGTTGTTACAGATGGAGCCCATCCTATTGTCTCGGAGTTAAGCAGAAACAGCTTTATTAACATTCTTCCTAGCCTTCTCAATCTGTGGACAGAATTGATTTGACCACTTCCATTTCTGTCTTTGGAATATATTAGAGTATACAAAGACAGTGGGGTCGATTCCGATTCGGGCCGGAAATTTCTCCGACCGAGCCGGACCCGGAGAGAATTCCGACCGAATCGGACCCGTGCAGTCCGACCGAACGAGTACGATGCGTCCGTATGTTATCGGACTCGAGTCGGTCGGACTCCCATTGATGTCAATGGGAGCCGGTCGTACAACGCGTACGCGGGCTCCCATTGACTCAATGGGTGCGAGTCGGACAAGGGCGCCCCTACAGCGGGTACGCGGCGAAGCGACTCGCGCCGTACACGCACAGGTAGGGGGACCCATGGGTCCCCCTGTGTGCGACTTCGCGCGGCTACGCGTACAGGGGGTCCGACACGGACCCCCAAAGTACGGCTCCGACAGCTCTTACGAGCCGGAGTGCGCGGCTCGGTCGGACTGCTCGCGGCGCGCCATCGTACTTACCCGGCCGGGAAACGTCTCCATTGCGCTGGTGCGAGTCGAGTCCGAGCGAGTCGGTCGGAGCGGTTCGAGCCGGGAGCGAGTCGGTCGGAGCGGTCGGGTCGCCCGGACGAGTCGGTCGGAGATTTCGCATCGTACTCGCTCGGCCGGACCCGCGTACGGTTCGGTCGGGAAACAGGGCTCCGAATCGGATCCGGTAAAGCCGAATCCGATTCGGAGCCCTACCGGCCGAGATCGGAATCGGCCCCAGTGTGAGGGAAAAGCGAAATCAGTTGTGCAAAGTTATCCTTCATTATCATTTCCAACCCTAACCCAGTCAATGTGCCTAGGTTGTTGCTACCACAGTGCACAATCATGAGGTCACGGGGTTGGAGATTAAAAAAGTTTTAACCAAAGGCAGCAATTGGTGCCACTTTAATCCTCTCTGTGCAAGCCATTTAATATCCACATTTTGCAAACCTTGGTCTTTGTCAATACCTCTGTGTTCAGCTTACCTTTTGCCTTAGAAAACATAGCTGTGTCCTACAATCCATACTGTTAGCATTTTGAAGGGATGAGTGGAAGGCATCAAAAAACATCTGAAGTTGAGTAAGTCAATTGGTACAATGAGAGGTATCTAAAATGGTGGTTAAGATCCTGTTTTTGAAAAAGCAGATAACTGATTGGCTGTTCATAAACATTGTGTACTCAAAAATAGGATGCATCTTACTTTGTAAAAAAGCATCTTTCTGATTGGGTATAGAAAAAAACTTTGAAAGGTACAGTAGACTGGATAAGTTAGCATTTGCAATACTAAATCACACCTGCTATTTGCATTTGTAAGCTAGTATGCTAAACTTGAAAATATGGAGAACTTGTGACCTGCCAGTACAGTTGAATGTTGCAGAAACTGTTACTATGGAAACTAGGATTACGCAGAATGGGGGAAGGGTTGAAACTTAACTGTGGTTTTAAAATATGAAATGCTAACTTATATATAAGTGATATGCTACTGAAGTAGGTTTTCCCAAATAAGTAGTTTGTTTAGAAGTAGTGTGATGTTAAAAAATAATACTAGTATTTTTGGAAATAGGCTTTTTGACTCCCGTAAGGGTTCGCGGCTTCATCGTGACACTACACTGCGGCACCGTGAAGGAGTCGCAACTCCAGTAAATTAGAGAACCAGTTTGGGGACTTTTAGAAGAGACTAGTAAAGGGTTAATATGTCTAACCAATAGAAATGGGTTTCAGAATTGGAAATAATGAAGGCAGCATTCTGATTTGTTAGTTACATTTATTAGTGAGCAGAAAGAGAGGAAACGTTTTCCATTACTGGTTTTACCTTGTTGAGAGTGGTTAATCACATTTATTGTGTGAAAAAGAAAATCTTTTATGAGTTTCTGATATTTCATATTCTGCAATACTATTTGAGAGGTGAGTTACAAATTGATAAGGTGTGTTATGTATTGCGTAGTAGTGCTTCAGTCTTTGTAGTGATATTTGTAACTTTGAAAAGCATTATTTATAAAGTTTGCTAAGTATTATTGAAGTGTGACGTTTGAAATATGTTCCCAAATGTACGAAAATGTATTGAAGTTTGTTTTATTGTACTGAAATGAAGATTGAAATAAGTTGTGCATAGTAATGTGTAATGGGAAAGACACAGACATACGCATGCATACGTTTAGAAATATGTTTAGACTGATAACACTGACATGGGAAGGATTGCTGATTTAAATTTGGGAAGGCCCAACATTCTGAGCAAAATGTATGCCTCTGCTTGTATATGTATTCTCACATGTTTTATTCATCTGAAGATGCTAGACGTGTGAAAGAGAGGTATACATCTACTTGTGTGTTTCTTTTATGTATGAAGCCACTAGCAAAAGGTACAGACACATGCATGCATACTTTCAGGAACATGGTGAGACTTACAACAATAACATGGGAAGGATTGCTGTCTTAAATTTGGTAGCTCTAACGTTCTGAGCAGTTGGTGAAAAATGAAGGTGCAGCAGAAAAGTGAGCTTTAAGGCATGTTGGCAGAGGGATTGGTGAGTAGGCTACTTTGTATGAGTCTGTGGAAAGGTATACTTCAAGTACGCCATATAAATTTAGGTGTCTGCTTGAAATGGGAAGTGCAGTCTGTCAAGTTTAAAGGTCTGCATGGTCTTGTGTCTGAGGTATGTGTCTACTTGTACATGTATTCTCACAAGTGTTATGCATCTGAAGTTGGTAGACGTGTGAAACATAGGCATACAACTATTTCTATGTTTCTTTTATGTATGATGCTAGTAGCAAAAGGCACATACACATGCATGCATGCTTTCAGGAACATGGTAAGACTTACAACAGTAACATGGGAAGGATTGCTATTTTAAATTTGGTAGGTCTAACAATCTGAGCAGTCGGTGAAAAATTAATTGCATCAGAAAAGTGAGCTTTAAGGCATGTTGGTAGAGGTTTTAGTGATTAGGGTACTTTGTATGAGTCTCTGGAAAGGTACACTTGAAGTACGCTGTATAAATTTAGGTGTCTGCTTGAAATGGGATGTGCAGTCTGTCAACTTTTAAGGTTATGCATGGTCTTGTGGGTGAGGTATGTCTATAGTTGTACATGTATTGTCACAAGTGTTATGCATCTGAAGATGCTAGACATCTGAAACACAGGTATACAACTATTTGTATTTTCTTTTTATGTATGATGGTAGTAGCAAAAGGGACAGACACATGCATGCATGCTTTCAGGAACACGGTAAGACTTACAACAGTAAGAGGGAAGGATTGCTCTTTTAAATTTGGTAGCTCTGACATTCTGAGCAGTTGCTGATTAATGAAGGTGCTGCAGAAAAGTGAGGTTTGAGACATGTTGGCAGAGGGATTAGTGATTAGGGTAGTTTGTATGAATCTGTGGAAAGGTACACTTGAAATAGGGTATATAAATGTAGATCTCTGTTTGATATGGGAAGTGCACTCAGTCAAGTTCAAAGGTCTGTGTGCTCTTGTGACTGAGGTATGTGTCTATTTGTACATGTATTCTCAAATGTGTTATGCATCTGAATATGATAGACATTTGAAACACAGGTATACAACTATTTGTATGTTACGTTTTATGTATGACTTTACTAGGAAAAGGTACAGACACATGAATGCATGCTTTCAGGAATATAGTGAGACTAATAACAGTGACATTGGAAAGAAATAGACATACATATGCATATGTTCAGAAATATGGTTAGACTTATAACAGTGACATGGGAAAGACACAGACATACGTATGCATATGTTCAGAAATATGGTTAGACTTATAACAGTGGCATGGGAAGGATTGTTGATTTAAATTTAGTAGGTCTAATGTTGTGAGCAGGCAGTGAAAAATGAAGCTGCAGCAGAAAACTGAGGTTTAAGATATGGTGGCAGAGGTATCAGTGATTAAGGGACTTTGTATGAGTCTCTGGAAAGGTACACTTGAAGAATGCCATATATATTTTGGTGACTGCTTGAAATGGAAAAAGCAGACTGTCAAGTTTTAAGGTCTGTGCGGTCTTGTGACTGAGGTATGTCTCTACTTGTACATGTATTCTCACACATGTTATGCATCTGAAGATGCTAGATGTCTGAAAAACAGATATACAATTATTTGTATGTTTATTTTATGTCTGATGCCACTAGCAAAAGGCACAGACACATGCATGCATGCTTTCAGGAACATGGTGAGGCTTACAACAGAATAATGAGAAGCATTGTTGTTTTAAATTTGGTAGGTCTAACATTCTGACCAGTCGGTGAAAATTGAAGGTGCAGCAGAAAAGTGAGGTTTAAGACATGTTGGCAGAGGGATTAGTGATTAGGGTACTTTGTATGAATCTCTGGAAAGGTACACTTGAAGTAGGCCGTATAAATGTAGGTATCTGCTTGAAATGCGAAGTGTAGACTGCCAGGTTTAAAGGTCTGTGTGGTCTTGTGACTGAGGCATGTGTCTACTTGTACATGTATTCTCACATGTGTTATGCATCTAAAGATGTAGATGTCTGAAACACAGGTATACAACTATTTATATGTTTCTTTTATGTATGATACCACTAGCAAAAGGCATAGACACATGCATGCATGCTTTTAGGAATATGGTGAGACTTACAACAGTGATATTGGAAGGATTGGTGCTTTAAATTTCTTGAGTTCTCTTGGTTCTTTCTGTACATGTCTTGCCTCTTTGTGCACCTCCGTTGCTTTTTTGTGCAGTTCGGTTGGCCCTTTTTGAATTTCTGTTGCTTCTTTCTGCACTCCTCTTGCCTCTTTCTGTACCGTACTTTTCTCTTTCTCCACCTCTGTTGCCTGTTTGTGCACCTCTCTTTCTGCACTCCTCTTGCCTCTTTCTCCACCTCTCTTGTGTCTTTCTGTATCCTCCCTTACCTCTCTTGCCAATTTCTCCACCTCTTTGCTTCTTTCTGCACGCCTCTTGTTCCTTTCTGCACCTCTCTTACCTTTTTTGTACCTCTTTGCCTCTCTCTGCACCTATCTTGCCTTTTTCTGAACCTCTGTTGATTCTTTTTGCACTCCTCTTGCCTCTTTCTGCAGCCTTCTTCCCTCTTTCTGCATCTCTGATGCCTGTTTGTGCACCTCTCTTACCTCTTTGTGCATCCCTTTTGCCTCTTTCTGCACCTCTTTGCCACTTTCTGCACTTCTCTTGCCTCATTATTACCTTGTTGTTGCCTCTTTATGCACTTCTCTTGCTTCTTTTTGTACCTATTTTGCCTCTTTTTGCACCTTTCTTGGTTATTTTTGCACCTGATTTGCTTGTTTCTGCAGTTTACTTGATTCTTTCTGTAGTTCTTTTGCTTCTTTGTACATGTCTTTTGCCCGTTTGTGCACCTCTTTACCTCTTTCTGTACCTCTCTTGCTAATTTCTGTACATCTCTTGCTTCTTTCTGCACATCTCGGGTCCATCTTTACAGCTCTTCTGCCTTTTTCCACCCTTCTTTCCTCTTTCTGTAGCTCTGTTGCCTCTTTATGCACCTCCCTCACCTCTTTCTGCACCTATTTAACCAATTTCTATACCTCCCTTGCTTCTTTTCGTATGTGTCTTGTCTTTTTCTGAACCTCTCTTGCCTTTTTTGCAGCTCTTTTCCTCTTCATGCACCTTTCTTGCATTTGTATGCACCTCTGTTGCTTTTTTCTGCACTCCTGTTTCCTCTTTCTGCACTCTTCTTGCCTGTTTCTGCTCAACTGTTGCCTGTTTGTGCACCTCTATTGGCTCTTTCTGCACCACGCTTGACTCTTTCTGCACCTCTCTTGCCACTTTCTGCAGTTATTTTGCCTCTTTCTGCATTTTTCTTGTCTCTTTCTACAGTTCTCTTGTTTCTTTCTGTACCTCCCTTGCCTCTCTCTACACCTTTGTTAGTTCTTTTTGCACATCACTTTCTTCTTTCTGCAGCTCACTTGTCTCTTTCTGCACTCTTCTTCCCTCTTTCTCTACCTCTTTTGCCTCTTGGTGCATTTTTCTTGCCTGTTTCTGTACTTTTCTTGTTGTTTTTGCACCTCTGTTTGTTCGTTCTGCACCTCTTTTGCTTCGTTCTATACTTGTCTTGATTCTTTGTGTAACCCTCTTGCCTCTTTCTGCATCCCTCTTCCCTGTTTCTCTACCTCTCTTGCCTATTTCTGCTGTTGTCTTGCCTTTTTCTACACCTCTCTTGTCTCTTTCTGCACTTCCTATTTATAGAGAGGGGGGACACTAGGAGCTAATTATTAGGTCCAGTGACCCTTGCTCCCGAAAAGTAACTAGTACACCAAAGGGAGTCACTGGTCCTTGTAGAGGAAGAAAAAGGAAGAAACTTTTGTCATGTGCTACTCTATCTGTGGGGGGCAGTGTGTCCTCATCATAATGCCCTCACACACCCCGAAGGATGTCATGCTTCATCATTTGGGCTTTGCTCCTCGTCGGGCCAGCGCTGCAATGCTCTACGGGTCCCCCGAAGGGTCACTTTATCGGAGATCTTTTGATGAGAAGCAGTTTGGGTGTGTGGGTGCAAGTGGCAGTGAAGTCTAAAGTGGTGTATTTAAAAAAATGACTGGCGGGATGGTGGGTAATATTTATTAGGGTGATCCATCTGTCATTGTTAAAACAAAGTGTGTGGTGCTGCTCTAGGGGATATTATGTCCCTCTGTAGCTAGGTATATGTCCCTAATGGACATATATAACGGTCAACATGTTTCGCGCTGTATGTGGCCTCAGAAGGAGATGCAAAGCGCTTCTTCAGGACCAAAGGAAGTTCAATTTTAGTATCAAGCGGCGGCCTAAACTAACCAGTGCCGCCAAATCTGTAGAAAGGAGTAGCGTTTCCCTTAATATTAGAATCAGGACCTCATGAGATCAGTGAGGGCACTCGGGAAGGTTCTCCCGTAGTAGCAGGGCCGATCCACCTGCGTGCCTCTCCCTGTCTCCGCCGGTCTTTCTGTACTTCTCCTGCCTCTTTCTGCACTTCTCTTGCCTCTTTATGTACTTTTCTTGCTTCTTTCTGTACTTCCCCTCTTCTCTCTTTCTGCATCTCCTTCACCTGTTTCTGCCCCTCTCTTGCCAATTTCTGCATCTCTATTGCTTCTTTTTGCAGGTCTCTTGTCCCTATCTGAACCTCTCTTGCCTTTTTCTGTACCTCTCTCTGCACCTCTCTTGCCTTTTGTGCATCTCTGTTGCTTCTTTCTCCACTCTTCTTGACTTTTTCTGCACCCGTCTTAACTCTTTTGCACCTCTCTTGCCTCTTTCTGCATCTCTCTTTGTGCACATCTCTTGCATATTTATGCGCCTCTGTTGCTTCTTTGTGCACCCCTATTGTCTCGTTCTGCACCTCTGTTGCCTCTTTCTGCACTTCTCACATTTTTCTGTAGCTGTGTTGCTTCTTTGTGCATTTCTCTTGCCTCTTTCTGAACCTTTCTTTTTCTTTTTGTCCCTTTCTTTCTCTTTCAGCACCTTTCTTTCTCTTTCTGCAGTTCTCTTGCTTGTTTCTGCACTTTTGTTTTATTATTTGTTAAAAAGAGAATAGCAATGTAATTGTAAGTAATTGCTTAGTGGTTATTATGAATATTGACATGTAATTAATTTAAAATTGTTATTTGATGTAACAAACTATTGAAACTGTTCTTTGTTTTTCAGAAATTTATTTTATTTATATCACAAATTGAAGATGGCAAGAAAACATGAAAAGAGAAGAGAACAAAGAAAACAGTACTACTTAAAGAAAAGTAAAAAGAGTGCATTAGAAAAAGAAGCAAAATGTTACTCAGGATAAAATCTCTTCTGGTAAGAGCACTAAACAGTTTCTTAAAACAGTTGTGGAGAGATTAAAGAAAGTCAACAATAATGAACAGAAAAAGAAAAGTTTTACAACAAACCAGAAGGAAAAGAAGAATTGCAATGGTAAAAAAATTAGTTTTTAGAAAAACAACTCATATTTAAAGAGATACTTATAAGAATGTTTAGAAGTAGAGTAATTCAAAATGTATCAAAAGATTGTAAAAGGTATAAAAGAAGATGAGCAGCGTATATGAAGAAGCAACACTTGGCCTAACGGCTAGGGTGGTCGACCTCAAATCTGGGGAACCGGGTTCGTGTCTTGGCAAGGACGCACAGCATCTTGTGATTCTGGGCAAATCACTTAATCTCCACGTGCCTAACAAAAATGAATGTGTCCTCATGTAAAGTAACAAGTGCTCGTGTAAAGCGCTCTGATACCCAATACATTCAGGTCAAGTTCGCGCTATATAAAACTCTGTTAAAAAAAATAAAAAACACATTGAAAGTGTAGTAGATACTGCTTTTGAATTGAAACGAAAATTATTTATATTAATATTGAAGAGAATGAGAACATTGGATAAAACAATGGTGTTTATGAAAGAGAAAAGCAAAAGAAAAAGACTTGTTAATAGAAGTAGCTTTTGCCAAACTTTTACTGGTGAATGGAAGCACACTTCTAGTACTGAGCCTTTCTTTAATGAAGAAGGCTATTTTCAAGAGAACACATTAGTACATGCAGTTGATACTAGTAGTCGATGCTATGAGATTAAAGTTGGTTGTCCCATTCCAAAAGAAAAAATAGTTGTTAGGAATGTGGAAGAAGTAATAGCTGACGAAGTTCAAGGGAGGCGTACACAAGTTCCTATGTCCGGTGGTGGCCAAATTCTGGAAGCAGGTATTTCAGGAACTGAGTGCTATCACGGATGTCTCTCTGACCCCAGATCCTTTGATCGCACTATTGGGTTATACTAAGCAAATAAAGAAAGACATCCGAAGACTGGTTGGTATGGGTTTATTGAATGCAAAGCGAAGGGTCGCGATACGATGGTCACGTGGCCCCTCTCCCACACTACAGGAGTGGTCGCGAGATATGCTGTACTGCAACACACAGACCGAATTGTATAGTGAACTGCTTCCTCCTCAGAGTCGACCTAAGAATTTTTGGGGATTGTATCAAACACACTTAGCGGGGAAAACTATGTCAGCTACTGATCAGCCCACTGTCTTGGATGACACCTCATCTTGTTAGTTAACATTAGCTGCTGAGACAGGGATCAAATCTGGTGTTCACTGAGTAAACAATTTGATGCAAGTTCTAATGTATGCATAAGCTATTGTGTGTCTATCGGCATCCTCTGTGAATTCGGCTGTGGCTCTTCTGTGTATTATTATTTGGTGTTTTGTTTTATGTTACAATATATATTATGATATACTCTTTCCAGATTATTGATTTGCACTACCAAGTGCTGTATGTTATTGTGTTCAAAATCAATAAAAATAATTTTAAAAAAAAGTTCTTCTATATAAGTGGGATTGTAGCAGTATTTGGAGTATTCAACAGGAATCTATTGACATATTACGCATTCTCAGGCTTGTCTTTCCAGAAAAGTGTGCCAAAGTACTTTTCATCATTTAAGAATGTTAGCGGTACACCACTCTGAAATGTGGAAGTTAGTAAGGAGACTCTACTATGTAAAAACTCCTGCATTATATTTAAGTGAAATGAACACAGCTCTTTTGCATGGCTCAGTATCAGATGTACAAAATGTTTATGATGATATACATTTTCATTTTTTTGGTTCACAAGAGGAGTGTAGAGAAAGTGTGAGTTTGATAAATGTAGGTGTTGAAGAACACGGGAAAGAGATTAGTATTGATAAGTTTGCAGAAGAAATTACAAAGTTTAAGACAGTTTCGTCTGAAAAACCAAACTATGTTTGTATTTGTTGTTGACGTACTCACTATAGAAGTCAAACTAGGAATATTGATTTATATTTAAAAAATTAAAAGGAAAACAATGATAAGCGGCAGAAATTTGGTGCTTATTTGTTGGTAGAAGGTCAGTTTGAGTTGACTACTGATCAAGGTATTTGTAAATACTGTTACAACAAATTAGAAGAGAACAAAATGCCAGCTAACAACTTAGATTTTGTACCTGTTCCTCAGGAACTGGCAGATTTGAATTCATATGAGTCTATTCTTATTTAATCTATACACCCATCTCAGGCCATCGTTCGTATGGAGCCTTAAACAGGTAAGCTGCCACCAATAGATTTACAAAGAGCTCTGAAAGGAAGAGTTGTGCACTTACCTTTAGATTTTAAGAAACACATTGAAACTGTTGGTATAGACAGGGGTGGAAATGAGCCAGTAGTTATTCTAGTAAATGGTGTACCAACAAAGAGTCGTAAAATCTGGCAAGAGTTTTTAGATGTTACTAAACTTCACAAGGCTACATTGTACCTGGTACAGAATAATATTTTTTATAAGAATGTAAATGTTGATGAAGAAGTAATATGATTAGAAGATGAATCACTAATGTCAAGTGGCCAAATAGAAAAAGTGGACAAGTCCATGACTGAAGAGATTTATGAACATTATACTAAATGTCCTCTACATTCAAAAGAAATGACAGGAAACAGTTTTGAATTATTTCAAACGAAGGAAGCAAAGGGAACTCCCATGAGTGTATGGGAAAAAAGTTTAGAAGCTCGTTGTTTTCCACAGCTATTCTCCACTGGAGAAGGTTGGCGATTTGATGAGCGAGCTGTACGGATTCCAGCTTCAGAATACCGCTCAACAAGATTGTACTCTGAAGATCCAAGATTTTGACAGTGCATTCCATATATATTTCATCTTCTGTTTGAAAGTGATTTGTCTGCACTTTCATATGCATTGAACCACATATTAAAAACAGGAGTTCATCTTCAACATGTTTCTGCAAAAGAATTCATGGACAAAGTTCAACAAAGAGATGAAAATTTAGAATCTCAGTTAATTAATTTGATGGCATGTCAACGTGGTACCAATGAATATTGGTTTCATTGTCATGGTGAACTTAAATGTATGTTAAGAAACTTAGGCACACCTACATGGGTTGTAACACTTACCTGTGCTGAATATACGTGGGAAAATTTACTTGAATTTCTACAAGAAGCAAATTCAAGTGTTAAAAACATTGAATTGAAGACACCTGGAGAGCTCTGTTTCTTGGATCTTGTAAATGTCTGCGGGTATTTTAACCAAAGGTTTCAAAGTATGATGTAATTTATCTGCAATGAAAATATTCCTCCTCTTGGAGAAGTTACTGATATCTTTTGGCGTAAAGAGTACCAAGCCAGAGGTGCTCCTCATACACACATGCTATTATGGATAAAGAATGCACCAAAATGTGGAACTGATACTGATGAAACTGTTTTGTCTTTAATCAAACAGTATGCTACATGTGCCATTCCAAGAGATGGAGGAGAAAAGAGCTTGAGACAAGTTTTACAGTTTCAAAATCACCGATGTGGGAAATTCTGCCGACAAAAATACAAGTGTAAAGGGAAATTCTATACAAAATGTTGTTTTGGATTCCCACATCCTATAATTTCTAAAGGAACAGTAAATAGTTTTTGTCAGCAGTAAGGCATACAATAACTCAGAAATCTCTGAAGAATACATAAAACTTAAAAAGAACAGAAGCTTCAAAGTACAGTAATGACTACAATTCATTTATTTTGAAAATGTGGAATGCAAACATGGATATTCAATATGTTGCAGATAATTCAATTGCTGTTGCTCACTTTGTTACATCATATATAACCAAATATGAAAAGACAGAGATGAAAGAAATGTGGGAAGAAATTTCAGCCGAGAAGAGTCTTAGCAAGAAATTGTACAGCTTTAACTTGAAAATGCTTTCCCATTGAGAGAGTGGATCCTATAAATGTTCAGATCGCTTGAACTCTGCCAGTTTATATTCAAAGTCAAGAGGAATCATTTAGGTAAGTCTAGGTCTTGCCTCCACATGAAATAGAGTATTGAAATCTTTAGAAGAAATCAAAAACTTAGCACAGAATGAACCAGAAAGTACAAATATTGTTAAAACTAATATGGTGGATACACACTATCCCAAAAGGAGTCCACATCTCGAAAACCTATGTCTGTATGAAATACTTCAACATTACAGCTTTAAAAGAAAAGTTACAGAAAATATAAAAGAAGAGAAATATGGAGTAATTGGATGTGATGGATGTTTAGCAAAACATACCAAAGGAAATCTTATTAATGACAGAAAGCTCAGTTGTGAAAGTCCAGATAAAAGAGAATTTTTCTATTTAGCACTTCTGCAACTGTTCAAGCCTTGGCGTAGTGAAACAGAATTACTTGGAGATTTTGGCTGCTATGAAGATTCTTTTAATGCAACTAAAAATAACATTCAGTACACAACTTATCTACAAATGTTAAAAGATGAGATTGAACAAGTTCTATTGCAGCTGAAATAGCTAGAGAAAGTGCACAAGGCAGTCAAAGTTCTGGTCCATTGAGTCAAGATCCACTGGGACAAACAATTATCGAAAATAAAACAGCAATAGCCATGAATGAGGTAGAAACTGCTATTCAACAAGCACAACAGGATATTATTCCATTGGAAAGGATAGAAGAACTAAATATTGAACAAAAATAAATATATCTACAAGTCAAACAACAGATGCAACATGGTTTGCTGCACACAAAAAAAGAATGCCAATGTTCATCATTTATACCTATTATATTGTACATCAATGGTCAAGCTGGAACAGGAAAAAGTTTCTTAATTAAAGTTTTGAACAGTTATCTCCACAAAACTACAGAATCACATTTATCTTGTGTTGTAACAGCTCCACCTGGATTAGCAGCACCCAACATTAAAGGGATTACTTTACATCGATTACTTATGCTACCTGTTGAACATGAAAATAAATTGGAATATCAGAAGCTATCTGGAGAAGTTTGTTATGAAGTCTCAAGAGTACTGAAGAAAATTAGACATTTAATCATTGATGAGGTGAGCAGGGTCTCAAACTTAATGCTTGCCTTTGTACATTTAAGAACGCAACAGATTTTAAAAACAGATTACGATGTTCTGTTTGGAGGAAAACATTTAATTGTATTCAGAGACCTACTACAACTTACTCCTGTAAAAGGACAACCTGTTTTTAAAACACTTGTCCATGAAGACACAAGGAAATCTTTGGGAAGTATTGGAAATGTGAACATTTGGTTACATTTTGAATATAAAGAACTTGTTAAGAATATGCGACAAGCAAGTTACGAAGATTATGGAAATATTCCTCAAGACATAAGAATTGTTGTCTTGACATAACATGGTAAACAAGCTTTAGAAAGTCGGCTACTAAGGAGCTTGTTTACAACTGGAAACATAGCAGCTGAAGTAATGTACTATATGCTTGGAGAAAACAAGTTTATAGTTTGCCTTATGCCTACACTGCAAGAGTGTTCTACATTTAATCAACAACTTCTGAAACTGGAAAAACAACAAATTGTGGAAATTGAAGCTATTGATAAAATCGAAAACCGGGAGTGACTATTCTTCTTACAAAGAAACTACAGGCTAAATTGCATTCTTTGGAAAAGTCTGTATCTAAAACTGCAGGCTTAGAAAAGACTTTACATGTATGTATAAACTGTCGGGTAATTTTGTGGCGTAATTTGAATGTAGAAGAAGGTTTAGCAAATGGAGTAATGGGAAAAATTTTGAGACTAGAGATGGAATAGAATTTTTTATTATAAAATTTAATCAGATTAAGGAGGTAAGACAGATTGGGCGTTGTGTTGTACGTTTTTTGCTTGTAAAATATTTGTATGTTTGCAGACAACAGTTTCCTCTGTCTTTAGCATATGCAGTAACTATTCATAAATCTCAAGGTTTAAGCATAGACAGAGTTTTTGTTAATATTGGAAGTACAGTGTTTGAAGAGGGAATGGCGTATGTTGCATTTTCTCAAGTAGGAACATTGTCTGGTTTGTATTTGATAGATTTTGATAAGAAAAAAGGTTAGTGCTAATGCAAATTGTGTTAGAGAGAACAATTGTTTAAGAAGACTTTATGCTCCTGATTTAGGTGAATATCCCATATATGAGAAACGTATAGTGTGTCTAAAACGGAAACATGTCAAAGATGCAACCAAGGTTCAAAAATGGAAAGCAACTGAAGAAAAAGTTGAAAGTATAAAGAAAAAAAATAGAAAGTGTTGATGATATTGTAGAATACCAGTTAGAAAACAGTTCAGGTATCAACTGTTATGCTAATGTGATTCTGAATGTTGTGTTTCATTTACCACATCATGAAATCATGGGAAATCGTGAAAACGGATTCTGTTCTTTACTACATCATGTATTACAACAGTTGATAAATGAAAGAAGTAAAATGCATACTGCTTCTGGCATTCAACATCTTTTAGATATATGTATTGGTTCATTGACATTTACTCTCTACATACAAGATGCACAAACATTTCTAATGCTGATGCTTGAAGTATTAGAACATGAAGGAATACACATTGAAAACGTATTTGGACTAAGTTGCAAGTGCACCCATAGGTGTGAAGAGTGTTCATTTACTTCTACCACTGAAATACAAACAAAACGATTCCTATACTTGACAATACCAGACTGCGAATCAGTACCTTATAACAAATTGACAAAAACAGCAAATCAGGATATGAGATGCTCACATTGTAGATGAGATGTTGTCAACATTGCATATAGAAAGATTTGGAAAATATCTCATTTTAATGTTACAATGATGTAGACAAATGGAAGAAAATTGAAAAAAAAATTACAAATTTTAAAGCAAGTCAAATATTGATTTCAGGAAGAACTTATAGAACAGCTATTATTTTTCATGAAGGACTTACTGCAACATCTGGACACTACACTGTGTGGTTAAAGTGTAACAAAGGATGGACGCTTTGCAATGATGCTGACTTGGAATTCAAACCTAGATTGCCTTATGAATTACCAAATACATATTTGTTTTTTTCTGCAGCCAAAGTTTTGAGTACATCATTCGGCCTATTGGGAAGATGTAAACAGAAAGTAGACAGCACTGCAAACTATTAGTATTTATAATTAGTGATTGGATTTTTATTTGTGCTAACTAATATTACATTTGGAAAATTGTGTTTAAAAGCAAATAGTTTATATATTTGTGGTCTATATTGTACCAGATGTAAATGAGAGTCTACATTTTGGCAACTGAATTTGAGACAAATAATAGAGTTAATGTAGATGATGGAAGTAATTAACAAAGTGTAGTTAGGAAACGCATAGCTACACATATTGATAATGATGTTCTATGCTGATTTGTTTTTTTCTCTACAATGAATTTGATTGTTTTTTTCCCCGCTGTTCAATGATGATACTACATTTAAATCACTATGTATGGTGAAGTTAAGTGGAATCTGAGCACAGCACAAAAGGGAAACTGAAAATGTTATGTAATTCTAAATCAATGTTTTGTTCTTAAAAATATAATATTATAATTTCTGCAATATATTATCATTAAATAACAGTTTTTCTTTTTCTCCTTTATAGTAGCTACTGTTGAAGCTTGACAACAGTTTTAATGCTGTTTAGGATAATACAACGCTAAAATAGTTCTACTGAGTAATGTATCTAAATTATTTGAAAGGTAAGAATACATAATATAATATGAATGATAACCTGGAAAAATGTTTCACATTTAATTATATGTTATTTGTTTCTAATATAAATAATGTTCATCCTTTACACTATTTGAAAAGTATCATCATATTTCTGAGGAGTAGTATCATACTTACTTTTTACAAAAGTGCACAGACCAATAAAAGTGTTTTAATTGCAAGTTATTTACTCCTCATTATACAGGACAGGTGTGTATTGAACTTCCTATCCAAGGACTTCTCAGATACATACATAGAAAAGATATGCACTGATAGAATTACCCAGGGACTACCCATCCACTGATTGAATGAAACATACACTATGAATGCACTCATGCAATCACACAGGGACTACCTGTACACTCGTTCATTACTATCTATGCACTCATAAAATCAGCCAGACAGTGCTGTTGGACTCAGCTATTTATCTAGCCACTAGCCATACACTCATCCATTTACTCACCCACTGCCCATGCACTCTTCCAATCAGCCAGGCAGTACCCCTGCACTCATGCAATCACCCAGGCACTACCCATACACTCATACAATCACTCAGGCACTATTCTTGTACTCAACCATTCACACAGGCATTACCCATACACTCATGCATTCTCTCAGGCACTACCCATGAACTCATCCAATGACCCAGGCACTACTCTTGCAGTCATCCTTTCACTCATGCACTACCCATGCACTTATATAATCACCCACGCACTATCCCTGCACTCATGCAATCACCCAGACACTACCCATGCAGTCATGCAATCACTTAGGCACTATTCTTGCAGTTTATCATTCACTCAGGCACAATCAATGCAATCACCCATTCTCTTGCGCACTACCCATGCACTCATGCAGTGACCCAGGCATTACTCTTGCACTCATTCTTTCACTCAGGCACTACCCATGCACTGATCTAAGCACCCAGGTATTACTGCTCCACTCACCCTTTCACTCAGGCCATACCCATACACTGATCTAAGCACCCAGGTATTACCCTTGCATTCATGAAGTCACTCAGGCAGTACCCATGCACTCATCCAATCACTCGCACAGTACCCCTGCACTCCTGCAATCACTCAGGCACTATTCTTGTACTCAACCATTTAAACAGGCATTACCCATGCACTCATCCATTCTCTCAGGCACTACCCATGCTCTCATCCAATGACCCAGGCACTACCCTTGCACTGATCCTTTCACTCACGCACTACCCATGCACTCATCTAAGCACCCAGGTATTTCCCTTGCATTGATAAAGTCACTCAGGTACTACACATGCAGTCATTCAATTACCCAGGCAGTACCCCTACACCCATGCAATCACCCAGGCACTATTCATTAGACCTGGGTGGTGAACTTCGCTCCATTCGTGGAGTTTGCGGAGTTTTCTGCACTCCGCTGAGTGCGGAAAACTCTGCTTCGCGATGTGCAGCAGAGTTTTTTCCCCGCTCACGATCGCGAACGGTAAGTTTGCAATCGCGAACGGTAAGTTCGTGAGCCCGAGCTACCGCTCGGGTCGAATTTCTACCCGTGCGGCAGGAATACCAGCACAAACTGCAGTTCGCACTGTACTCTGCCACTCGCGGAACTCCGCTGAGTTTTTTGTAACTTCTTGGAGTTCCACGTAGCAAAACTCTGCGAACTACGCCCAGGCCTGCTATTCATGCACTCATGCAATCACTCAGGCACTACTCTTGCACTCAATCATTCACTCAGGCACTACCCATGCACTCATATTTTCTCTTTGGCACTACCCATGCACTCATCTAATGACCCAGGCAATGCCCTGGGACTCATCCTTTCATGCAGGCACTACCCATTCACTCATCCATTCTCTCAGGCACAACTCATGCACTAATGCAATAACCCAGGCATTATCCTTGCACTTATCCTTTCAGTCAAGCACTACCCATGCACTCATTCAATCATGGAGGCCCTACCTCTGCACTCATGCAATCACTCAGGCACTAGTCTTCTACTCAACCATTCAGTCAAGCACTACCCATGCACTCATCCATTCTCTCAGGCACTAGCCATGCACTCATCCAATGACCCAGGCACTACCCTTGCAGTGATCCTTTCACTCATGCACTACCCATGCACTCATCTAAGCACCCAGGCATTACCCTTCCATTCATGAAGTCACTCAGGTACTACACATGCATTTATACAATCACCCAGGCACTACCCCAGCACTCATGCACTCACCCAGGTACTACCCATGCACTCATGCAATCACTCATGTACTACTCTTGCACTCAAACATTCACTCAGGCACTACCCATATGAAATGAAATGAAATTGAAATTTGTACTTGTAAAGCGCACCTATACCCCCAAAGGGGTGTCCAGGCGCTGTACGCATACCGCTGTGGAACCCTTCCTGGCTTTTCCCTGTGAAATGTCCACTCCTGGGCACCCCCAGGGTGAAGCCAGGCATCCCAGCGCTGTTGGGGCCATTGTGGAGATTAAGCAAGCTATTGCCCAGAGTTGCAGAGTGGGACCCATGATTAGAATAGGCACCGAGGCGAGAATTATCAGGTCCGAGGAAATTGAGCCCAAGACCCGCCGAGGCGGGAATTGAACCCTGGTCCCGGGCCAGATCTCTGCATCAGGGTCTGCCGCTCTAACCATTGAGCCACACTTCTCCACTAATCTTTTCTCTTAGACACTACCCATGCACTCATCCGATGACCCAGGTATTACCCTTGCACTCATCCTTTCACGCAGGCACTACCCATGCACTCATCTAAGCACGCAGGTATTTCCCTTGCATTGATAAAGTCACTCAGGTACTACACATGCAGTCATTCAATTACCCAGGCAGAACCCCTACACCCATGCAATCACCCAGGCACTATTCATGCACTCATGCAATCACTCAGGCACTACTCTTGCACTCAATCATTCACTAAGGCACTACTTGTGCACTCATATTTTCTCTTTGGCACTACCAATGCACTCATCTAATGACCAAGGCAATACCCTGGGACTCATCCTTTCATGCAGGCACTACCCATGCACTCATCCATTCTCTCAGGCACAACTCATGCACTAATGCAATAACCCAGCCATTATCCTTGCACTTATCCTTTCAGTCAAGCACTACCCATGCACTCATCCAATCATGCAGGCCATACCTCTGCACTCATGCATTTACTCAGGCACTCGTCTTCTACTCAACCATTCAGTCAAGCACTACCCCTGCACTCATCCATTCTCTCAGGCACTAGCCATGCACTCATCCAATGACTCAGGCACTACCCTTGCACTGATCCTTTCACTCATGCACTACCCATGCACTCATCTTGGCACCCAGGCATTACCCTTCCATTCATGAAGTCACTCAGGTACTACACATGCATTTATCCAATCAACCAGGCACTACCCCAGCACTCATGCAATCACCCAGGTACTACCCATGCACTCATGCAATCACTCATGTACTACTCTTGCACTCAACCATTCAAGCAGGCACTACCCATACACTAATCCTTTCTCTTAGGCACTACCCATGCACTCATCCAATGACCCAGGCATTACCCTTGCACTCATCCTTTCATGCAGGCACTACCCATGCACTCATCCAATCACCCAGGCACTACACCTGCACTCATACAATCACCCAGACACCAACCATGCACTCATGCAATCACTCAGGCACTATTCTTGTACTAAACCATTCACTCAGGCACTACCCATGCACTCATCCATTCTCTCAGCCACAACCCATGCACCAATGCAAATACCCAGGCATTACCCTTGCACTTATCCTTTCAGTCAAGCACTACCCATGCATTCATCCAATCACTCATACAGTACCTCTGCACTCATTCAATCACTCAGGCACTACTCTTGCACTAATCCTTTCACTCAGGCACTACCCATGCACTCATCCAATCACCTAGGCAGTACCTCTGCACTCATGCAATCACCCAGGTACTACCAATGCACTCATCCATTCACTCAGGCATTACGCATACGCTCATCCTTTCATTCAGCCACTACTCATGCACATATCAAATCAAAGAAGCACTACTCTTTCACTCATTCATGTATTATTTATGTGCTCATCCATTCGCTGAGACACTACTTATGCACAATTCTTTACATTCATCACACACACATTTATGCAAGCAATCACTTTCACTACATACAATTTTTCTATTTTTAACCAGTATAGGTGGTCTGGTGAGAACTTTTTTTTAAACAATGTGATTTTTTTTTGTATTTTCTAACAATTTTTTTTGTTGGTATTTTTGTCTTTTTAGAAGAAAAAAGACTCCAACATTAATGTTTCAAAAATGCAAAGAAACACAAGACTTTGAAATCTCCCCAAAAATTAACACTTGTGTGTTTTTAGTAGATTAATTAGTGCATCGATGGAATGCTCTCCAGCACAGAAGGAAGTTTGGCATTTACTGCAGTTAATTCTAACATCTGCTAGTTCAGGGTAAATTAGGGGCTGAGATGTGGTGAGAAGTGTTGCAGCCGATGTTGATGGTTGATGAGGGTCAGCCTGGGCAGCTTGCTCCCTCTTTTCCCGAGCCATGACTTCTCTTGCCAGTCGGGTAGGGTGGATCGTTTCCAGGTGCTTCTTCATGGATGAAGTTCCACAAGAATATTTTTTGTCCGACCCCCTGGACAGACCTTTGTGGCAGAGAGAGCACGTAACTTTCCGTGCATTGACTTCTCACCTACCGGAATGGTGGAAAATACCCAAACTATACTTTCTTTCCTCTTCTTAATGGGCTCCTCAACTTCTTCTGGATCCTCCAGCTGTTCTTCCTCTGGATGAGAAGATGCCATTTCAAAGATTCAAAAAGTCAAAATACCCAAAAAAATAATAAGTTGCAAGAGCCTTCAAAAAAGAAGTACTGACAGGCAGACAGACCCAAAGCAAAAAGAAAGCAGCAGGTGTTGGATCCTCCTTCTAACAGTATGAAACCCTTTTTAACCAATCAAAAGCTTTCTTTCAATGTCACGTGGAGTCTCGTAAGGGTCGCGCACCCATAAAATGTAGTAAATTTAATATAAAAGTATAAATTGCTATTAGGATATTGTGTTCGAAGCTATTTTAATGGAAAGTCTTAAAGCAAAACAGATATTTAAACTTGCAACATTGATATTTCATATATTTTAAAATTACACGACCCCTACACGATCCGAGTAATACGTGCCGGCAGGGTACGGGACTCCTACGCGATTGGTGCGCGATGGTGCCGCGTACATAAAAAAGTGTTTTAAACTCCTTAAAAATATTTTACAACTACACCAATACTATTTTTTTTAATTCAATAATAAGCCTCTTTGTTTAAAAAAATTATTATTTCAGTGTAAGTACGTATTTTAGACTTACATTCGTGTAACGGATTCGCGCAAAGAACGCGTACATCCGCGACCGGTGCGCAATACCATAACGTCCTCAAAAATCTGTTAAAAACATTTCAAAACAAATTTAGAACTTCTAGATTACAATTTTTTTCACTCAGTAATAAACATATTCGTGAAAAAATATATGAATGCATTGTAAATATGTATTTTAGACTGATATTCGTAAAAGGGATCCGCACACCCACCGGGTAGGTGCGCGATCGGTGCGCAACCCTTTTTTGTAGACCAAAAAAATATATATATAAAGAAGATATTTATCATAATGAGAGAACAAAACATCTTTCACACTATTAAAAGCAATCATACAAAATGTAATTTAGCAAAAAACAATAAAGAAAAATTACCCTAAAATATTATATAACATTTTTATTTCTATTCATAATTCTGTCATATAATATCACTGTACAAAATTAGAAACAATAGAACAATATTATAATTTTGTAAAAAATTTAATTATTCAAATAAATAATACTATAAGGGGCACATTACGATACCCGGCGTAAATAAATCCGCCAGGCATGGAAGCGGCAAAAATCCGCCCGCACACACCGCCTGAACACCGACCACGCCATTATGAGTACACAAACCGAAAACCGCCATCGGCGGAAAAATCACACAAAATACCGCCCGCCATCGTCCGAGTCGGAGTCAAACCGCCCGCCACGGACGGAAACACGCACAACAACACAAAACCGCCCGCCCACACGGCCGACACACCGCACGTGAAATACGATCGCACCGCCATGAGCGCGGAAAAACAACAAATATACCGCCCGCCAGCGCAAACAACGCCGATGAGAATCGACACGGCAGAAGCCATGGCGCCCACGTACCTGCACAGAAACCATCCGCACACAAAACCAATAGCACACAACATGGCCAACAAGTCCACACAGCAAGGCACACACAAATACACAAGCACAGTACACATCCCGAAAACACCCCCCGGACAAACAAAAAATACAAAGGCCAGAACCCCAGACACAACACACCTGAAAACAACAGACCATGAGGACACACCCACATAGGTGAGTACAAAAGCAGCACTCCCACAGACCACAACCCCTTGCTACATTGCAAACCAGAGAGGAGAGGAGAGGACACAGTGACACAGCAAGGACAGCAGCACACCACAGAAACGCACACATCACTACCACCACCACCACCACCACCACCACCACCAAACACCACCACCACCACCACCACCACCACCACCACCAAACACCGGCACCACAAACCCCCTGCACATTACACAACACACACCGCACCAGCACCACAAACACCATGGCACCACAAAGGATGCCCAAGTTCACGCCCATGGAGCTGACGGTCATGGTCGACGAGATCATCAAGGTGTACCCACAAATCTATGGGAACATGGTCCAGCACACACCACTAGCCACCAGAAACAGAATGTGGACCCGGATCGTAGACCAGGTCAATGCAGTCGGGACCCTGCCCAGGAACAGAGTCGAGATAAACAAACGTTGGAATGACGTAAAGAGCCTGGTCAAGAAGAAGGAGGGCAAAAACAGAGAGCTGGCTGCCGTCACTGGCGGAGGGAATCCCGCGCTCTTTAAGACCTTCAAAGCGTGGGAGGAGAAGGTGCGAGTCGTAATCCATCCGGAGATCCTCGCCGGATTAGCAGGGGAGTGGAGGCTGGTAAGTACAAACTAATGTATACTAGCACACCGCTATGTACACACATGCGCAACCACCATGCCACAGCTCCCAGGGACAAACACCCCCATGTCCAGCACACAATACACAACACATCACACGCACATGCAACAGACACTACCACACACAGGCCAAACCGAACAACTGTAAGATGCGTGGGGACATGTGTACACTAAGCCAGCCACGTAACCACCAACAGGTCCCCAAATATGCCAGAAGCGCCACAACGAGCACCCACCACACCCATGTGTCCGCCACAGCTGCACTAACCGACAAGTAACAGGTAAGTGGCAGGAACACAAAGTGCAGTGGGTGGGACGGTGGACAGCCCAAGTACAACACACACCAGGCCCCAGTCCCACAGCACAGCAAGGAGGAGCATCCCCCACACCCCACAGCCACGTGTCAGCCACCGCAGTGCACAACGACAGCCGAAAGGCAGACATCACGGTCCACAGCAATCGGTGTCAGTGGGTGTACAGCCACCCCCACGACCCACTACACCCCCCACCCCCACAGACCTGCAACATGGAGCACCCCCGCTTAGAGCCATGTGGCATCCAGTACAGTGCACGCACGAACAACTTGCAGGTGGGAAACTGGACAGGGCTGGATTACTGGAGGCATGAGGACCATAACACCACCAACACATGGGACATGTCACGTAGCACCCGAACACGCAGCACCGCCCACCGTCACGAACAAGTGAACAATGTGCACACGGACATGAACAGCAGACTCACACCCCACATGACCCATCACAGACATAGCAACACCCAAGGAGCCACGTCTGCATGCACAAGCCACACTGAATATAGTCCCACACGGCAGCCACTGTGCAACTCATCACACACAACCGAAACACCATTGAAGTCCTGTCCATGTAGCCCCCACTGCCTGTCAACCCCACACCCCACAACTACGCCTATGTAAGACAAACAACACTAGACGCAACAGAGCGGAACAACAGAAATGCACACGAACACCACTGAACCCATCAAACTCACAGACACACCATGCACATACAACATACCATCCATCCCATCCGTCAGCCCCAGTCACATGAAAGGCATGTCATCCGCACAGCTGCCACACATACAGCAGTCACGCTAAGACACATGCCCATGACCAACCATGTGCCAGAAGTCAATTAAGCGCACGACACACTGTGAGCAACAACACACAACATGGGCCACACCCCCCGAGCACTGCAGTGATGCACATGGCACAGGGCAGCACGCACACCAAGGAGATGGGACAACTGCAATACGTTGGCTGGCACACAACTATCACTCACTCATAACGATGCGTCCAATGCCATGTCCAGTAACCACAACAGACAGCAAATATGCAGGGCATGTCAGGCATGCACACACCTCAGACCATGCACTGTCATGCTGCCACAACACATGTCACGTTCGGCACCCATGGCTCACAGCATGTACCCCAAAAGCATATCCCCTCCCAAATGCGAATCTGGGGCATGGCCCCCATGTTGCCATATGCGTTCCTAAGCGTTCCATTTGAACCCCAAAAGCATATTCCATCCCAAATGCGAATCTGGGGCATGGCCCCCATGTTGCCATATGCGTTCCTAAGCGTTCCATTTGAACCCCAAAAGCATATCCCCTCCCAAATGCGAATCTGGGGCATGGCCCCCATGTTGCCATATGCGTTCCTAAGCGTTCCATTTGAACCCCAAAAGCATATTCCATCCCAAATGCGAATCTGGGGCATGGCCCCCATGTTGCCATATGCGTTCCTAAGCGTTCCATTTGAACCCCAAAAGCATATCCCCTCCCAAATGCGAATCTGGGGCATGGCCCCCATGTTGCCATATGCGTTCCTAAGCGTTCCATTTGAACCCCAAAAGCATATCCCCTCCCAAATGCGAATCTGGGGCATGGCCCCCATGTTGCCATATGCGTTCCTAAGCGTTCCATTTGAACCCCAAAAGCATATCCCCTCCCAAATGCGAATCTGGGGCATGGCCCCCATGTTGCCATATGCGTTCCTAAGCGTTCCATTTGAACCCCAAAAGCATATCCCCTCCCAAATGCGAATCTGGGGCATGGCCCCCATGTTGCCATATGCGTTCCTAAGCGTTCCATTTGAACCCCAAAAGCATATCCCCTCCCAAATGCGAATCTGGGGCATGGCCCCCATGTTGCCATATGCGTTCCTAAGCGTTCCATTTGAACCCCAAAAGCATATTCCATCCCAAATGCGAATCTGGGGCATGGCCCCCATGTTGCCATATGCGTTCCTAAGCGTTCCATATGAACTCCAAAAGCAAAGTACAAACCAGACCCAGGATGGGCCAGGAGCCCGCATACACCAGAGTCACAATGAGTAGGGGCAAAGCAACACACCCATCGGCATGGCCAATCCGTCCCATGCCACATGTGCACAGCACACAGTCCCATTGCCTAGCACACACAACTACAGATGCCACAGCCACACACTCGCCTCCGGGAAACCCATGTACGAGATTGCACGAACTGCCAATGTCAGACGACTAATACATACTTCGCCAGGTGCAACACAATAACAAATCTCATTTTCTCCACAGGTGACAAACTGCTGGACGCTGGGGATGGAGACAGCAGCCAGCACAGCCAGCCTACAAGCCCCCAACGAGGACACACGGATCTGGAGGATCTGTCCACCTCTTCGGACACGGACCACCAAGCTGGCCCATCTGGCGTGGCAGGGCCCAGCCGCTCCCCAGGACCCCTCCTACCCACCAACCCATCATCCAGGGATGCTGAACAGTCCCAGTCCCCTGCTGCCACTGTCGTTGCGGCCACACCCACGGTCATTGCGGCCACTACCACTGCCGCAACCGCCACCATCGCCGCACCGACCACCACCGCCTCCACCACCACCACGTCTTCGCTGGCACCAGCCCCAGCGCAGGTGGTGGCCCGGCCGACTGGATCCACCCTGGGAGCCACAGCGAGGACCGTGGTGTGCAATGTGGCTAGTGGGCAGGCCGGTGGCAGCAGGACTGGTAGGAGGAGCAGGGTCAGGGAAACGCCAGCCTCCCTGGGAGCCATGCCCTGCCTCAAATGGCCAGAGTCCTTGGGGCCTATGAAGAGGCCCAAGGACAATGGGCCAGGTCTGCCACTGACACGCGGGAGGTGCTGGGGGTGCTGAGGTCCATGGACGCCCATATGGGCCAATTCGTGTCCCGTATGGACCAACTCGTGGACCTCATGGGCCAGCTGGTGGTGGCGGTGGGGTCACAGGCAAGGCCAGCAACACCACCTCCGCCACCACCTGCTAGGGCGCAGGGTCGGCCAGCAGTGTCCACTTCCCCTGCGTCCACAGCCAGTGAGCACACCTCACCCACCACCAGCAGGTCGCCACCACACACCCCCTCCCAAACGTGGAAGGGGCCGTCCGAAGAGGAAACAGATCTCCCGGGAGGACTTCGCACGCTCCAGTCGCAAGTGAGGCAGCCAGCCAGCCTTCCGCCAGCCTTCCTTGACCAGCCACTGCATTAACTTGCTCTACGATCCCACTCCACACAGCCAGCTGGATGGCATGTGTGTGTTGGACTATGGACATAGAACCAGTGGGTACACCCTGATCATCACGCAGCCATGACCGACAGCTCATTGTCACTGCACGCACCACTTTTGTTATCACCTTACACACAATCACATGTCACAGTTCGTAATAAATGCACCTTATTCACTAACTGCTGTTTGTGCCCTGTGTTTTATTTGTACGGAATACAACGGCCACCTTGGGTGGAAGGGCACCTGATGCGTGGCATGGCAATGGAATCTGGAGGGCCTGTAGGGACCTAGGGGTGGGAGACAGAACAGGAGCACATTCAATGAGTGTGTCACACACCCATCACACAGTACATGTCAACAACTACAAGCAATGTACACACATCGCACAGAGCAATAGGGCACAATGCCACAGTCACCAACAGTGGCATACTACCCTGGCCATGGAGCGTTGACACACTGCACGCAGTGAACATACGGCCACCCTGACACAGCACACACACACCTGCACAGATACAGACACATCATCCGTCGTACATGGACACTCACCGTCAAGTGAAGTAGCGGGCGATGAGCTGCTGGCGCACATTCCCAGCTTCCTCCTCTCCGCTGTCCACCTCACTCGAGCTGTCCTGGTCTGCGGGCTGGGGCCCTGGTTGATCTCCGTCATCCACAATGAGGGGGATCTGCTTCCGAATGGCCAGATTGTGCAGCATGCAGCACGCCACCACTATCTGGCACACCTTCTGTGGGGAGTACGCCAGTGCACCCCGGTGCGGTCCAGGCACCTGAACCTGGACTTGAGGAGGCCAAAGGTACGCTCGACCACACGTCTGGTCC
Organism: Calotriton arnoldi; assembly: GCA_963921515.1. Taxonomy (NCBI): domain Eukaryota; kingdom Metazoa; phylum Chordata; class Amphibia; order Caudata; family Salamandridae; genus Calotriton; species Calotriton arnoldi. The sequence goes on from CAWUFW010004704.1 coordinate 679,118, forward strand.
TCCCATGTGCCTCATTGTATCGATCGTCTGCTGGGGTGCGAGGATTCCTCAATGGACTGAGCAGCCATGCCCCATTCGGATACGCAGAGTCACCTGGGTGTGAGGGACACAGAGAACCGTAGCTATTCCAACTGGACAGGGGACAGCATCGCACAACCAGCACGCTACACCACTCCACATACTCACCGACAATACAGGCACGATCCTGTTGCAGATTGGCCATCAGTCGTGGCAAGATGCTGTTGCGCATTATGTGTGCGTCATGGGCCGAGCCTGGAAACTTTGCACACACGTGGGTGATCACCATGTCCGCAAGGCACACCACTTGCACATTCAGGGAGTGCGTGTGCTTCCTGTTGCGGTACAGGTGCTCAGTGGCCTGTGGTGGAACAAGGCCAACATGAGTGCAGTCAATGGCTCCCACGACGTGTGGGATTCTGCCAAGGGCATAGAATGCACCCTTCACTGCCGCCAATTCACGAGCCCTGGGGAAGCGGATGTACCTGTTCCGGTACAGCATCATGGCTGCCAGTACATCCCTCAGCACCTTGCTGAACATGGGCTGGGACATCCCTCCTCCACTGCCCACTGTGTGCTGGAATGACCCAGTGGTGAAGAAATGCATGGCGGCCATCACCTTAGCCGTGGGGGTGACAGCAGTCGGATACACCCTGCGGGGACGGAGATGGGGCTCTAACATGGCACACAGTCGATGCAGAGTTGGCCTGTCCAGCCGAAACTTCCTGATTACCTCTGTATCGTCCATGTCCGCCAGCAATTGGTATGGGCGGTCAATGTTCGGTCTCCGCCTGGGTTAAATGGCAGAGGACACATGTCAAAGCAACACGGCACATAGCAATTTCGCATACACATCACTGACATGACTGAGCAAGCACATGAGCCACAGCCCAGCTGTCAAGCTGGGACGGCACGGCCACAATACACTTACACAGGTCTCCCAACAATGGCAATGGCAAGTGAGACATACCACTGCCATGTGCATGCACATGGGGATCTAGGCCCCAATGACTTGCGGGGCGTGCTGATGGGGACTGACTGCATATTCGTCAAGCGGCAACGCCACGGCAACATGAGTGTCTGCTGAGCATGGAACTGCTTCCGAGGCTGGATGAGTATGGCACACGACGACGACGATGTGGGCACGGGCTGAGCGGCCAATACAAGTGGGACCTGTGGCACGAGGGGATATGAGACAGTAGTAGGTGTCAGCACTGCACCCTATGTACAGCACTGTACGGATCACAGCTCCCGAAACATTGACTGGTGTCCACATTGACAGCCCCATGCCAAGACGGCTGTGTGCTTGCAGTCACAGGTGAGAGGTTACATTGCACGTGCCAGGTGGCAGACGTACATAGTGGGAGCTGGCATGTGTGTGCATGTGTCTCCTGTTCAGGATCCACCAGATGGGCGCTGACTCTGTACTGACCATTGGACACAGCATGTTCCGTGGAAGGCTTGTGTGTGTGGGATGGTGGCACTGGATGTGCCTCCGTTGGGTGGGGGGCCATGCACAGGGCGGGTACATCGATGATTGCGCATTGTTGGTCACGGTGGGTGCACCAACTAAGATGTGTTGCCCTGTGTTCAATTCCTATGTCCGCATGATGATGGACTGTGGATGTGGGCAGACTACACATTGGTCGATGTGCTGTCTATATGCATGTGCCTTCACACCAGGCACAGCTGCCCCTGCACATGTGACCCCTGCTGGACTCGCTGCTGGGTCTGTGGAGCTGATGCACCTTCTGCGCGTGGGCGGACAGCTCTCCTCACTTCCCTCATTGCGCATGTCATGTCTTTGCCGCAGGTGACATGGATCATGGAGGGCCCACATGTACGCGTGGGTAGGCTACACATGATTGTTCACTGGTCGCCACCCCCAGTCAGTGTTTCGAATGGGAAGGTTGTCGTGCTGGTGGTATGTTCGATGTGGCGGATGGGCGGGCCTAGGTGCGGGCTTACATTCCGGACATGGGGGGTAGTTGGATTGGCGACTAGTTGCAGTACACACGGGACACGTCTCTTCCTTTCCACATCTGGGTCATCCCTTGTACTAACTGACAGTGATACAGTCATCTTCGCCCCAGCCCTCATGTCCTCCCCTCGCCCCCAATATGCATGCTCACCTGCGAGGCTAGCGCTTGCACAGGCAGCCCCAAGCTCGCACCAGAGAGGGCAAGGAGTGAATGTGTGGGTCCAGTTGCACGAGTGGGCTGTCTCAGGGTATGATGTGTGGCGGGACGCCGTCCACCTGCGTGGTGCCCCAAATGGAGACCCGGCCTGCATGGACTATGCATCACAGTCTTCGCCTTCCGGATCCGCCACCTGCGACACCCAGTGGCTGTGGCTGCCCTTGCGGCCAGGCCGCGTCCGTCTGTGGCTGTTGGCCCACACATTCACTCTTTGGCCTCTCTGGGGAGGGCTCGGGGGTGGTGGCGCACGCGCTTGCACTTAGTCGCAATGGCATGTGTCGTGGTTGGTATGATGGGCAATGGATGGGATGGTGCGAGCCACCTCCCGTGACGTCAGTGCTGCTCGTGCTGTGGTGCGTCCCCCTACACTTCCATGTGACTTGTGCCATGCTAGACGTTGAGGTTCTATTGCCTGCGTGATATGACCAGGAGGAGCGCGAGGAGACCTCTCACACACCATGCTCCACTGCCATCCCGTGCCCTGTATCGCCTGTGCGGATTGACTATGTTGGGGTTACACCTGGTCGACTGGGGCTGTGTGTGCCTTGTCAAGGGGCATGGCGGGCGCACAACAGGATCCAGCTTGTCCACAGAGGGTGGGCTGAGGTGCGCCTGGTACCGCCTTGTACGTGTGCCCGGCTGATGTGCACACACGTGTTCACTCCCCCCCCGACAGGTGTCCTCTCACAATGCCCAGGGAAGCGGTGGTGTACTGTTCATGACCCCTCCCAACACGGCGTGCTCCAACTTGGCATGTGCGCATCTACCCGTCGCACCCACCCACCTGAGCACTGCGTCCATACGACTTCACACGACACATGTGTGTCTTCCACAGTAGTGCTACTCATTTGCGTTGACATCCAATACCAGTGGACTACATGGTCATGTCACGACTGCCGTGTACTTCACATACACTCATCCTCTCTCATTCGTACTTGTGAAATGAGTCAGCGGAGACAGTTTTGGTTTCAAACATTATATTGAGTCTTCTGTCCTCTGTGATGCAGTATAGTGGACACTACTGGCAGCGGAATACATGTTGAGGATATACTGAGCATGATTACAAATGGGATAGGGTGTGGGGTTACATCTGCTTGGCCAAGGCTGTGCTAATGTACATTTACGTATAGCTGCGGAGCTGCGGACTTTGACACAGACGGTATACATGTAGCCTACCAGACCGCTCGGCATCATGGGCACAGTCCATCTCAGTTCCATGTGACAGGTTTGCTGCGGTTGTTCCTCATGCACGCGTGCATGTGAGATGACATCAGGGCATGTGCTTGCGTGCATGCAGCGGCGTGCCACTTGTTGTTGCACTGTGGTGGTTACTGGACATGTCACAGTCACTGGGGTCGTGTTGTTGTTGTATGCACTTGTCGTCCATGCAAAGGTCCTGGTATGGGATTCCCGGGCGGGTGTGGGAGGGTGCAGCACCCACAGACTCCAGGCGACCTATTCATGTCCACTGAGCGGTGTGTGTGTCCATGTGCGCTGGATCCATGTCGTGTCCTGGTTGTTCGTGCAGTTCCGTCCATGTGGGTGCGATGCACAGAGCCCATGCCACTGCCTCCCACGATGCATGCGGTGTTCCTGGATGTGATGGGGAACAGTGTGCATGTCCCGGTCATATCCGATGTCATGGCGATGTCGTTGATGGTGTGGTTACAGTTGCCGGTCGTTTGGTATGGCTGTTGTGGTGGTGACTGGCCAGTCCGTGCGGAAGCTGAGCATGGGTGCGGGGTTGGACTTCATAGGTCACTCGGGGAACCTGCGTTGTGGTCCGACGTATTTACAGGTTGTCAGGTATGCGATGCCGTCCAGCAGGGCTTCCATGTCATTGGTGGTGTACATGTTTGCCAGCCAATGAAGCGGATGGTGGCTGTCAAGGTGTTGTTCGTAGGTTGTCCCTTGGAGGACCATGATGGGGCATGCTGGGTGACATTCGATGTAGCTGTTCTCGATGATCCGTCGTGTGGAGGCACAGTGGTTCCATTTCAGTGCGCGTGCGATGTTGGCCACATACGCCATGCCCCCATAGGCAGAGCAGGCCCTGTCGTGTGCGTCCAGAGGGAGGAGTAGTGGTAGCAGGTCCGCCTTCAGACATGCCGGGTTGGAGAGGCATATCTCGACGGGATGCTGGTAGGGACACCTCCGACAGTAGAAGACGGGCATGACGCAGCTGAACAATGTGATGCGGTAAGTCAGTCGGTAACTTACGTTCAGCAGGGACAGGAGATCGCATCCCAATGTATGTATCGTGTTGGTTTGGTACAGCTTGAGCTGTTCGGCGTAGTTGGGTAGGTGTGTTGCGGTTGCCATTTCGCAGCGGTTCGTAGAGGTGGCGTGCTCCGGCTGTGTGTGCAGTCTGCAATGTGCACGCTCCGGGGTTGCTGTGAGCTCTGTGTAGTCGTGGGGAGACAGGACTTGTGTTCTGTTGGCTTGTTTGGAGGACACGGGCCCTCTTCCCACATGCTTCTCAGACAGTTCAAGGTCAGTGCTGTGTGACTCCTTCCAATTAACTTGCATGTGGCCGACATGGGGGAGTGTTTTCTTCTTTCTTCCCCGTCCGTTGTGTGCTTCTGTGATATGCGCTATCTGCCCTGTGGTCGGTCTCCTCGGCATGCCTGTGTTGGTCTATTCTTGGACAATGGCTGTATTCACCGGCTTCTGTCGTAGGGCTGTGGTTTCGGTGTTGGAATGGAAGGTCATTCAGTGCTGTCTGCTCTCCCTTGTGTGGGCGGCAGGCTGCCTTTCCGCTCTGCGTTGGGCCTTGTGTGTGGATGTAATTCTTGGGCCACCTGTTGTCGGTCCCCGGGCTCTTTGGTGTTCCGTTTCATGTGTCTTGTTCATATTTGCAGGGTGGTATGGGTTTTTCAGTGTGGTACTGGCGTTCCTCTTCCCGAAGGGGCCCTGCTTCTCCTAGTTGGTGTTGCCGCCGCTGTGTGCTACGCCATGTTTGTTACACTGGGGTGTGTCCTGCTGTTGCGTGACTTCACTGACATGTGTGCGTCGGTTGTGTGGCATTGGGTGTTGTCCGTGAATTGGGCGTTGGGGACATGTCTGTGGCCGGCCTGTCACGTGTCATGTGCGTTCGGGGTGGGGCTGATGTGTGTGCTGCTTGGTTGTGTCCCTGTGTCTGTGTGCGACGCATGCATGGCGCTGCGGTTGGCCTCTGCGTTGTGCGCATGTGTGGCGGCGTCATCGGCGCTTTGGGGCCGTGACGGGGTGGTTGGTTCCTAGTCCCAGGTGGTGTGTACACATGTGTTCTGCGATGTTACGATTTGGCCTGTGTGTCATATGTGGATGCAATGGTGGATGTGTAGTGTGCACGCGCTGGTGGGGGGTTGTCCGCTTTTTCCGCCCTTGCACTGTGTGCGCTGTTTGCGTGCACTTGTTGTGTGTGTGCCTACCTGCGTCTCCGCGGTACATTGCGTCCTTGGTGGTGCATCAGCAGAAGCATGGGAAGGGCCTGCAGTGCTGGATTCATGCCCGGGTGCCGCTTCTTCGTTGTCCGTGCTCTGCGTCCGTGTTTCCGCCTCTCTTTCACGTGTGGTGTCTCTTTGCCGTGGGAGCCGTTTGTTTGCGGCATCGTAATTTATGCGCCGGGCGGGACGTGTTTCGTCGGACGGTGTGTGTCAGTTGTGCTGCGCCGCTACGTGTGCGGGCGCACTTTGATGGCGGACGGTGTTGCTGGCTTGCCGGCGGTGTTTGGCCTGCTTTTCGCATCATAATTGGGCGGGCGTGTGGACTGCTGCGTGCCGGCGGTAACTGGTGGTTTTTGCATCCGCCAGCACGGCGGTTGTGCTTCCGCCCGCCATCGTAATGGGCCCCTAAATCTATAATCAGCTATGTTATATATATTTTAAAAAAAGTGACTATAATTATTTTAAAAGTTTTTAAAAATATATAGAAAATTATGCAAAAAAGGAAAAAAATAGTTACAAACATCTATTAATAAATAAAATTGTTTAAAAAATCTTTGAAATTCACTGAAAAAACAGGTTTCAGGGACGTTATAGCTAGGAATTAGTATTTAAAAAACCATAGAAATTCACTGAAAAAAACAAAGGTTTCAGGGACGTTATAGTTAGGTTGACATTTCGCTCACACAAAACCAGAGAAATTCAGTTGTAATAGTTAGCTGAGCTAACTATAACTCGCGCCCACGCAGTGCACTCCTGATGACGTCACATATTACATCACTCATGACATGGTCAATGACATCACTGATGACATCTCAAATGACATCACTGATGACATCATCCTCTTAATCTCTGATGCACGTCCTCATACCCTAACATAACCTTTTATACACCCAATCTAATATACAGACTACCATTCTGAAACCATAGACACAACAATACCAGTGAGTACATACCCACTCAGTGATTCATAGGTCTATACACACATCTACTCACTCACCCACACAGTCACTCATACATACAGTCACTCATACATACAGTCACTCATCAATACAGGCACAGATATATGCACTCATACACCCATACAGACACTCACATACCACCACTCACCCATAGAGTTACTCACACACCTAGTCAGTCACCCATAGAGTTAATCACACTGTCATTTACTCACCTATACAGTTATACACACACCACCTCACTTATTCATACAGATACTAACACATACATACTCTCATATACAATCACTGGCACAAGCACACACTCATCCATACAGCCACGGTCACAATCACTCACTCTCATATACAGTCACTTATATACTCCAACACTCACATACACTGCCTTTCACATATGTACTTACTCACAGATATACCACTGAGATATCCATTCACTCATGAACACAGCCATACGCACACTCACTCACCCATACAGACCCTTATAGATGCACTCATGAACCCATACACCCAGTGAATCACCCACTCACACAACTATGCAGGGAGTCACACCCCATCCACCCACACAGACACTCAGGCACCCATACAGGTACTCAGACAATCAATCAATAACCCATAAAGACATTCATGTAGCTACTCACCAACACATGCAGCCACTTACACACCAACTGACAGACAGATACAGACATTCACACAGATTAGTCATTTACCCATGCATTCACTAAGACACGTTTAATCACTCACTTATACAGTCAGTCATGCACCCACTAAATCATCCATTCAGAGGCAAGACAGGTGCAGAAAGAGGGAAGAGGGGTGCAGAAAGAGGCAAGAGAGGTGCAGAAATTGGCAAGAGAGCTGCAGAAAGAAGCAATAGAAGTGCAGAAAGAACCAACAGATGTGCAGAAAGAGGCAAGAGGTGTGCAGAACGAGGCAAAAGAAGTGCAGGAAGAAGCAACAGAGGTGCAGAAAGAGGCAAGAGAACTACAGGAAGAGGCAAGAGATGTGCAGGAAGAAGCAAGAGAGGTGCAGGAAGAGGCAAGAGGCAAGAGAGGTGCAGAAAGAGGCAAGAGGGGTGCAGAAAGAGGCAAGAGGGGTGCAGAAAGAGGCAATAGAGGTGCAGAAAGAGGCAAGAGAATTGCACAAAGAGGCAAGAGGGGTGCAGAAATTTGCAAGAGAGGTGCAGTAAGAAGCAGGAGAGGTGCAGAAAGAAGCAAGAGAAGTGCAGAAAGAAGCAACAGAGGTGCAGAAAGAGGCAAGAGTGGTGCAGAAAGAGGCAAGAGAAGTGCAGCAAGAAGCAACAGAGGTGCAGAAAGAGGCAAGAGAGGTGCAGAAAAAAGCAAGAGAGGTGCAGAAAGAAGCAAGTGATGTGCAGAAAGAGGCAAGAGGGGTGCAGAAACCTGCAAGAGAGGTGCAGAAAGAAGCAAGAGCATTGTAGAAAGAACTAACAGATTTGCAGAAAGAGGTAAGAGGGGTGCAGAAAGAGGCAAGAGAATCACAGAAAGAAGCAACAGAGTTGCAAAAGGCAAGAGAACTTCAGAAAGTTGCAGAAACAGGTAAGAGAGGTACAGATGGAGGCAAGAGAACTGGAGAAAGAGGCAAGAGAGTTGCAGAAACAGGCAAAAGAGGTGCAGAAAGCAGGGACAGGGGTGCAGACAGAGGCAAGAAAAGTGCAGAGAGGGGGTGCAGAAATTTGCAAGAGAGGTACAGAAAGAATCAAGACCAGTGCAGAAACAACCAACAGAGGTGCAGAAAGAGGCAAGAGGGGTGCAGAGAAAGGGACAAGAGAAGTTCAGAAAGAGGTACAGAAACAGGCAAGAGAACTGCAGAAAGAGGCAAGAGAGGTACAGAAAGAGGCAAGAGACATGCAGGAAAAGGGAAGAAGGATGCAGAAAGAGGCAAGAGAGGTGCAAACAGATGCAATTGAGGTGCAGAAAGAGGCAAGAGAGGTACAGAAACAGGCAAGAGAGGTACAGAAAGAGGCAAGAGAGGTGCAGAAAGAGGGAAGAATGGTATAGAAAGAGGCAAGAGGGGTGCAGAAAGAAGCAAGAGAGATACAGAAAGAAGCAAGAGAAGTGCAGCATGAAGCAACAGGGGTGCAGAAAGAGGTAAGAGAAGTGCAGAAAGAAGCAACAGAGGTGCAAAAAGAGGCAAGAGAACTGCAAAAAGAGGCAAGGGAGTTGCAGAAACAGGCAAAAGAGGTGCAGAAAGAGGGAACAGGGGTCAGACAGAGGCAAGAGAGGTGTAGAAAGAGGGAAGAGGGGTGCAGAAAGAAGAAAAAAAGGTACAGAAAAAGGCAAGAGGGGTGCAGAAAGACACAAGAGAGGTCCAGAAAGAGGAAAGAGGGGTGCACAAAGAGGGGAGAAGGGTGCAGAAAGAGGCAAGAGGGGTGCATAAAGAAGCAAGAGAGGTGCTGAAAGAAGCAAGAGAAGTGCAGAATGAAGCAACAGGGGTGCAGAAAGAGGTATGAGGGATGCAGAAAGAGGCAAGAGGGTGCAGAAAGAGGCAAGAAAGTTGCAGGAACAGGCAAAAGAGTTGCAAAAGCGGGAACAGGGTTGCAGACAGATGCAAGAAAAGTGCAGAAAGAGAGAAGAGGGGTGTAGAAAGAGGCAAGAGGTGTGCAGAAATTTGCAAGAGAGGTGCAGAAAGAAGCAAGAGAAGTGCAGAAAGAACTAACAGAGGTGCTGCAAGAGGCAAGAGGGGTGTAGAAAGAGGCAAGAGAAGTTCTTAATGAAACAAAAGAGGTACAGAAACAGGCAAAAAAACTGCAGAAAGAAGCAAGAGGGATGCAGAAAGAGGCAAGAGGGTGCAGAAAGAGGCAAGAAAGTTGCAGGAACAGGCAAAAGAGGTGCAAAAGTGGGAACAGGGTTGCAGACAGATGCAAGAAAAGTGCAGAAAGAGAGAAGAGGGGTGTAGAAAGAGGCAAGAGGTGTGCAGAAATTTGCAAGAGAGGTGCAGAAAGAAGCAAGAGAAGTGCAGAAAGAACTAACAGAGGTGCTGCAAGAGGCAAGAGGGGTGTAGAAAGAGGCAAGAGAAGTTCTTAATGAAACAAAAGAGGTACAGAAACAGGCAAAAAAACTGCAGAAAGAAGCAAGAGAGGTGCTGAAAGAGGCAAGAGACGTACAGGAAAAGGGAAGAATGGTGCAGAAAGAGACAAGAGAGCTGCAAAAAGATGCAAGTGACGTGCATAAACAGACAAAAGAGGTCCAGAAAGAAGCAAGAGAAGTGCAGAAAGAACCAACAGAGGTGCAGATGGAGGCAGGACAACTGCAGAAAGAGGCAAGAGAGGTGTAGAAAGAGGAAAGAAGGGTGCAGGAAGAGGCAAGAGAGGTACAGAAAAAGGCAAGAGAAGTGCAGAAAGAAGAGAGTGAGTGCAGAAAGAGGCAAGTGAGGTGCAGAAAGAGGCAAGAGAAGTACATAAAGAAGCAAGAGAGGTGCAGAAAGAAGCAAGAGGGGTGCAGAAAGAGGCAAGAGGGGTATAGAAAGAGGCAAGAGGGGTGCAGAAAGAAGCAAGAGAAGTGCTGAAAGAAGCAACAGAGGTGCAGAAAGAGGCAAGAGAAGTGCAGAAAGAAGGAACAGAAATGCAGAAAGAGGCAAGAGAAGTGCAGAAAGAGGCAAGAGAAGTGCAGAAAGAAGGAACATAAATGCAGAAAGAGACAACAGGGGAGCAGAAAGAAGCAAGAGAGGTGCATAAAGAAGTGAGAGAAGTGCAGAATGAAGCAACAAAGGTGCAAAAAGAGGCAAAAGAAGTCCAGAAAGAGGCAAGAGAAGTGCAGAAAGAAGGAACAGAAATGCAGAAAGAGGCAAGAGAAGTGAAGAAATAAGCAAAAGAGGTGTAGAAAGAGGCAACAGGAGTGCAGAAAGAGGCAAGAGAAGTGCAGAAAGAAGGAACATAAATGCAGAAAGAGGAAAGAGAAATGCAGAAAGAAGCAACAGAGGTGCACAAAGATGCAACAGAAGTGCGGAAAGAGGCAAGAGAGGTACACAAAGAGACAAAAGAGGTGCACAAAGAGACATGAGAGGTGCAGAAAGAGGGAAGACAAGTGCAGAAAGAGACAACCGGGTGCGGGAAGAAGCAAGAGAAGTGCAGAATGAAGCAACAAAGGTGCAAAAAGAGGCAGGAGAAGTGCAGAAGGAGGCAAGAAAACTGCAGAAAGTGGCAAGAGAGTTGCACAAAGAGGGAAGAATGGTGCAGAAAGAGGCAAGAGAGGTGCAGAAAGAGGGAAGAGGGTGCAGAAAGAGGGAAGAGGGGTGCAGACATTTGCAATAGAGGTGCAGAAAGAAGCAAGAGCAATACAAAAGAACCAACAGAAGTGCAGAAAGAGCAAGAGAAGTGCAGAAAGAAGGATCAGAAGTGCACAAAGAGGCAATAGGGGTGCAAAAAGAGGGACGAGAGTTGTAGAAAGAGGCAAGAGAGTTGCACAAAGAGGGAATAAGGGTGCAGAAAGAGGCAAGAGGGGTGCAGAAAGAGGGAAAAGGGGTGCAGAAAGAGGGAAGAGGGGTACAGGAAGAACTAACAGAGGTGCAGAATGAGGCAAGAGAGGTGCAGAAAGAGGCAAGAGAAGTGCAGAAAGAAGCAAAAGAGGTGCAAAAAGAGGCAAGAGAGGTGCACAAAGAGGGAAGAGAGGTGCAGAAATAGGCAGAGGGGTGCAGAAAGAAACAGGAGAGGTGCAGAAAGAAGAAAGAGGAGTGCCGAATAAAGCAACAGGGGTGCAGAAAGAGTCAAGAGGGGTGCAGAAAGATGCAAGAGGGGTGCAGAAAGAGGCAAGAGAGGTGCAGAAGGAGGCAAGAAAACTGCAGAAAGAGAAAAGAGAGTTGCAGAAACAGGCAAAAGAGGTACAGAAAGCAGGAACAGGGGTGCAGACAGAGGCAAAGGAAGTGCAGAAGGAGGGAAGAGAGGTACAGAAAGAAGCAGGAGCAGAGCAGAAAGAACCAACAGAGGTGCAGACGGAGGCAGGACAACTGCAGAAAGAGGCAAGAGAGGTGTAGAAAGAGGAAAGAAGGGTTCAGGAAGAGGCAAGAGAGGTACAGAAAAAGGCAAGAGAAGTGCAGAAAGAAGAGAGTGAGTGCAGAAAGAGGCAAGTGAGGTGCAGAAAGAGGCAAGAGAAGTACATAAAGAAGCAAGAGAGGTGCAGAAAGAAGCAAGAGGGGTGCAGAAAGAGGCAAGAGGGGTACAGAAAGAGGCAAGAGGGGTGCAGAAAGAAGCAAGAGAAGTGCTGAAAGAAGCAACAGAGGTGCAGATGGAGGCAGGACAACTGCAGAAAGAGGCAAGAGAGGTGTAGAAAGAGGAAAGAAGGGTGCAGGAAGAGGCAAGAGAGGTACAGAAAAAGGCAAGAGAAGTGCAGAAAGAAGAGAGTGAGTGCAGAAAGAGGCAAGTGAGGTGCAGAAAGAGGCAAGAGAAGTACATAAAGAAGCAAGAGAGGTGCAGAAAGAAGCAAGAGGGGTGCAGAAAGAGGCAAGAGGGGTATAGAAAGAGGCAAGAGGGGTGCAGAAAGAAGCAAGAGACGTGCTGAAAGAAGCAACAGAGGTGCAGAAAGAGGCAAGAGAAGTGCAGAAAGAAGGAACAGAAATGCAGAAAGAGGCAAGAGAAGTGCAGAAAGTAGCAACAGAGGTGCAGAAAGAGGCAACAGGAGTGCAGACAGAGGCAAGAGAAGTGCAGAAAGAAGGAACATAAATGCAGAAAGAGACAACAGGGGAGCAGAAAGAAGCAAGAGAGGTGCATAAAGAAGTGAGAGAAGTGCAGAATGAAGCAACAAAGGTGCAAAAAGAGGCAAAAGAAGTCCAGAAAGAGGCAAGAGAAGTGCAGAAAGAAGGAACAGTAATGCAGAAAGAGGCAAGAGAAGTGAAGAAATAAGCAAAAGAGGTGTAGAAAGAGGCAACAGGAGTGCAGAAAGAGGCAAGAGAAGTGCAGAAAGAAGGAACATAAATGCAGAAAGAGGAAAGAGAAATGCAGAAAGAAGCAACAGAGGTGCACAAAGATGCAACAGAAGTGCGGAAAGAGGCAAGAGAGGTACACAAAGAGACAAAAGAGGTGCACAAAGAGACATGAGAGGTGCAGAAAGAGGGAAGACAAGTGCAGAAAGAGACAACCGGGGTGCGGGAAGAAGCAAGAGAAGTGCAGAATGAAGCAACAAAGGTGCAAAAAGAGGCAGGAGAAGTGCAGAAGGAGGCAAGAAAACTGCAGAAAGTGGCAAGAGAGTTGCACAAAGAGGGAAGAATGGTGCAGAAAGAGGCAAGAGAGGTGCAGAAAGAGGGAAGAGGGGTGCAGAAAGAGGGAAGAGGGGTGCAGACATTTGCAATAGAGGTGCAGAAAGAAGCAAGAACAATACAAAAGAACCAACAGAAGTGCAGAAAGAGCAAGAGAAGTGCAGAAAGAAGGATCAGAAGTGCACAAAGAGGCAATGGGGTGCAAAAAGAGGGACGAGAGTTGTAGAAAGAGGCAAGAGAGTTGCACAAAGAGGGAATAAGGGTGCAGAAAGAGGCAAGAGGGGTGCAGAAAGAGGGAAAAGGGGTGCAGAAAGAGGGAAGAGGGGTACAGGAAGAACTAACAGAGGTGCAGAATGAGGCAAGAGGGGTGCAGAAAGAGGCAAGAGAAGTGCAGAAAGAAGCAAAAGAGGTGCAAAAAGAGGCAAGAGAGGTGCACAAAGAGGGAAGAGAGGTGCAGAAATAGGCAGAGGGGTGCAGAAAGAAACAGGAGAGGTGCAGAAAGAAGAAAGAGGAGTGCCGAATAAAGCAACAGGGGTGCAGAAAGAGTCAAGAGGGGTGCAGAAAGATGCAAGAGGGGTGCAGAAAGAGGCAAGAGAGGTGCAGAAGGAGGCAAGAAAACTGCAGAAAGAGAAAAGAGAGTTGCAGAAACAGGCAAAAGAGGTACAGAAAGCAGGAACAGGGGTGCAGACAGAGGCAAAGGAAGTGCAGAAGGAGGGAAGAGAGGTACAGAAAGAAGCAGGAGCAGAGCAGAAAGAACCAACAGAGGTGCAGACGGAGGCAGGACAACTGCAGAAAGAGGCAAGAGAGGTGTAGAAAGAGGAAAGAAGGGTTCAGGAAGAGGCAAGAGAGGTACAGAAAAAGGCAAGAGAAGTGCAGAAAGAAGAGAGTGAGTGCAGAAAGAGGTAAGTGAGGTGCAGAAAGAGGCAAGAGAAGTACATAAAGAAGCAAGAGAGGTGCAGAAAGAAGCAAGAGGGGTGCAGAAAGAGGCAAGAGGGGTACAGAAAGAGGCAAGAGGGGTGCAGAAAGAAGCAAGAGAAGTGCTGAAAGAAGCAACAGAGGTGCAGAAAGAGGCAAGAGAAGTGCAGAAAGAAGGATCAGAAATGCAGAAAGAGGCAAGAGAAGTGCAGAAAGTAGCAACAGAGGTGCAGAAAGAGGCAACAGGAGTGCAGAAAGAGGCAAGAGAAGTGCAGAAAGAAGGAACATAAATGCAGAAAGAGACAACAGGGGAGCAGAAAGAAGCAAGAGAGGTGCATAAAGAAGTGAGAGAAGTGCAGAATGAAGCAACAAAGGTGCAAAAAGAGGCAAAAGAAGTGCAGAAAGAGGCAAGAGAAGTGCAGAAAGAAGGAACAGAAATGCAGAAAGAGGCAAGAGAAGTGAAGAAATAAGCAAAAGAGGTGTAGAAAGAGGCAACAGGAGTGCAGAAAGAGGCAAGAGAAGTGCAGAAAGAAGGAACATAAATGCAGAAAGAGGAAAGAGAAATGCAGAAAGAAGCAACAGAGGTGCACAAAGATGCAACAGAAGTGCGGAAAGAGGCAAGAGAGGTACACAAAGAGACAAAAGAGGTGCACAAAGAGACATGAGAGGTGCAGAAAGAGGGAAGACAAGTGCAGAAAGAGACAACCGGGGTGCGGGAAGAAGCAAGAGAAGTGCAGAATGAAGCAACAAAGGTGCAAAAAGAGGCAGGAGAAGTGCAAAAGGAGGCAAGAAAACTGCAGAAAGTGGCAAGAGAGTTGCACAAAGAGGGAAGAATGGTGCAGAAAGAGGCAAGAGAGGTGCAGAAAGAGGGAAGAGGGGTGCAGAAAGAGGTAAGAGGGGTGCAGACATTTGCAATAGAGGTGCAGAAAGAAGCAAGAGCAATACAAAAGAACCAACAGAAGTGCAGAAAGAGCAAGAGAAGTGCAGAAAGAAGGATCAGAAGTGCACAAAGAGGCAATAGGGGTGCAAAAAGAGGGACGAGAGTTGTAGAAAGAGGCAAGAGAGTTGCACAAAGAGGGAATAAGGGTGCAGAAAGAGGCAAGAGGGGTGCAGAAAGAGGAAAAAGGGGTGCAGAAAGAGGGAAGAGGGGTACAGGAAGAACTAACAGAGGTGCAGAATGAGGCAAGAGGGGTGCAGAAAGAGGCAAGAGAAGTGCAGAAAGATGCAAAAGAGGTGCAAAAAGAGGCAAGAGAGGTGCACAAAGAGGGAAGAGAGGTGCAGAAATAGGCAAGAGGGGTGCAGAAAGAAACAGGAGAGGTGCAGAAAGAAGCAAGAGGAGTGCCGAATAAAGCAACAGGGGTGCAGAAAGAGTCAAGAGGGGTGCAGAAAGATGCAAGAGGGGTGCAGAAAGAGGCAAGAGAGGTGCAGAAGGAGGCAAGAAAACTGCAGAAAGAGAAAAGAGAGTTGCAGAAACAGGCAAAAGAGGTACAGAAAGCAGGAACAGGGGTGCAGACAGAGGCAAAGGAAGTGCAGAAGGAGGGAAGAGAGGTACAGAAAGAAGCAGGAGCAGAGCCGAAAGAACCAACAGAGGTGTAGGAAGAGGCAGAAGGGGTGCAGAAAGAGGCAAGAGAAGTGCAGAAAGAAGCAAATGAGGTGCAGAAACATCAAGAGAACTGCAGAAAGAGGCAAGAGAGGTGCAGAAAGAAGCAAGAACATGCAGGAAAAGGGAAGAAGGGTGCAGAAAGAGGCAAGAAGGGTGCAGAAGGCAGCAGGAGAGGTGAAGAAAGAGGCAAGAGAAGTGCAGGAAGAGGCAAGTGAGGTGCAGAAAAGGCAAGAGAGGTGCAGAAGTAGGCAAGAGAGGTGCAAAAATACGCAAGTGAGTTGCAGAAACAGAAAAGAGGGGTGAAGAATGGAGCAAGAGAAGTGCAGAAATAACCAACAGAGGTGCAGAAGGAGGCAAGACAACTGCAGAAGAAGGCAAGAGAGGTGCAGAAAGAGGGAAGGGGGTGAAGAAAGAGGCAAGAGAGGTACAGAAAGAGGCACGAGAAGTGTAGAAAGAGGCAAGTGAGTTGCAGAAAAAGGCAAGAGAGGTACAGAAAGAGGCAATAGAAGTGCAGAAAGAAGAGAGTGAGGTGCAGAAAGAGGCAAGTGGGGTGCAGAAAGAGGCCAGAGAAGTACAGAAAGAAGCAAGAGTGGTGCAGAAAGAAGCACAAGGGGTGCAGAAAGAGGCAAGAGGGGTGCAGAAAGACAGAAGAGGGGTGCAGAAGGAGGCAGGAGAAGTGCTGAAAGAAGCGACAGAGGTGCATAAATAAGCAAGAGAGGAAAAAAAGAGGCAAGAGGGGTGCAGAAATGGGCAAGGGAAGTACAGACTGAAGCAAAAGAGGTACAGAGAAAGGTAGAGAGGTGCAGAAAGAAGCGAGAGAGGTACAGAAAGAGGTAAGAGAGGTGCACAAGGAGGGAAGAAGGATGGAGAAAGAGGCAAGAGGCGTGCAGAAAGAAGCAAGAGAGGTGCAGAAAGAAGCTAGAGAAGTGCAGAATGAAGCAACAGAGGTGCAGAAAGTGTCAAGAAAAGTGCTGAAAGAAGGACCAGAAATGCAAAAAGAGGCAAGAGAAGTGCAGAAAGAAGCAACAGAAGGGCAGAAAGAGGCAACAGAAGTGCAGAAAGAGGCAAAAGAGGTGCACAAAGAGACAAAAGAGGGGCACAAAGAGACAAGTGAGAAGCAGACATACGTATGACGAGTGCAGAAAGAGACAACAGGGGTGCAGAAAGAAGCAAGAGAGGTGCATAAAGAAGCAAGAGAAGTGCAGATTGAAGCAAAAAATGTGCAAAAAGAAGCAAGAGAAGTGCAGAAAGAGGCAAGAGAAGTGCAGAAAGAAGGAACAGGAATCCAGAAAGAGGCAAAAGAAGTGCAGAAAGAAGCAAAATAGGTGCAAAAAGAGGCAAAAGAAGTGCAAAAAGAGGCAAGAGAAGTGCAAAAAGAAGGAACATAAATGCAGAAAGAGGCAACAGAGGTGCACAAAGAGGCAACAGAAGTGCAGAAGGAGGCAAGAGAGGTGCACAAAGAGACAAAAGAGGTGCAGAAAGAGGCAAGAGAGGTGCATAAAGAGGCAAGAGAGGTGCACAAAGAGACAAAAGAGGAACATGAAGAGACATGAGAGGTGCAAAAAGAGGGAAGACGAGTGCAGAAAGAGACAACAAGGGGTGCAGAAAGAAGCACGAGAAGTGCATAATGAAGCAACAAAGGTGCAAAAAGAGGCTAGAGAAGTGCAGAAGGAGGCAAGAGAACTGCAGAAAGAGACAAGAGAGTTGCACAAAGAGGGAAGAAGGGTGCAGAAAGAGGCAAAAGGGGTGCAGAAAGAGGCAAGAGGGGTGCAGAAATTTGCAAGAGAGGTGCGGAAAGAAGCAAGAGTAGTGTAAAAGAACCAACAGAAGTGCAGAAAGAGGCAAGAGGGGTGCAGAAAGAGGCAAGAGAAGTGCAGAAAGAAGGAACAGAGGTGTACAAAGAGGCAAGAGGGGTGCAGAAAGAGGGAAGAAAGTTGTAGGAAGAGGCAAGAGAGTTGCACAAAGAGGAAAGAAGGGTGCAGAAAGAGGCAAGAGGGGTGCAGAAAGAAGGAAGAGGGGTGCAGAAAGAGGCAAGAGGGGTGCAGAAAGAGGCAAGAGAAGTACAGAAAGAAGCAAAAGAGGTGCACAAAAAGGAAAGAGGGGTGCAGAAAGACGCATAGAGTTGAAAAAAGAGGCAAGAGAGGTGCACAAAGAGGGAAGAAAGGTGCACAAATAGGCAATAGAGGTGCAGAAACAGGCAATAGAGGTGCAGAAAGCGGGAACAGGGGTGCCGACAGAGGCAAGGGAAGTGCAGAAAGAGAGAAGTGGGATGCAGAAAGAGGCAAAAGAAGTACAGAAAGAAGCAAGAGACATGCAGTAAAAGGGAAGAAGGGTGCAGAGAGAGGCAAGAGGGGTGCATAAGGCAGCAGGAGAGGTGAAGAAAGAGGCAAGAGAGGTGCAAAAAGACGTGAGTTGCAGAAACAGAAAAGAGGGGTGAAGAATGAAGCAAGAGAAGTGCAGAAAGAACTAGCAGAGGTTCAGAAGGAGGCAAGACAACTGCAGAAGTAGGCAAGAGAGGTGCAGAAAAAGGTAACAGGGGTGCAGAAAGAGGGAAGAGAGGTGCAGAAAGAGGGAAGAGGGGTGCAGAAAGAGGAAATAGAGGTACAGAAAACGGTACGAGAAGTGCAGAAAGAGGCAACGGAGTTGCAGAAAAAGGCAATAGAGGTATAGATACAGGCAAGAGAAGTGCAGAAAGAAGAGAGTGAGGTGCAGAAAGAGGCAAGAGGGGTGAAGAAAGAGGCAAGAGGGGTGCAGAAAGAGGCAAGAGAAGTGCTGAAAGAAGAGACAGAGGTGCATAAAAAAGCAACAGAGGGGCAAAAGAGGCAAGAGGGGTGCAGAACTAGGCAAGAGAAGTGCAGACAGAAGCAAAAGAGGTGCAGAAAAAGGCAAGAGGGATACAAAAAATGCAAGAGAGGTACAGAAAGAGGCAAGAGAGGTGCACAAGAAGGAAAGAAGGGTGCAGAAAGAGGCAAGAGGGGTGCAGAAAGAAGCATTAGAGGTGCAGAAAGAAGCAAGAGTAGTGCAGAAGGAAGCAACAGAGGTGCAGAAAGAGGCAATAGAAGTGCAGAAAGAAGCAACAGTGGTGCAGAAAGAGGCAAAAGAAGTGCAGAAAGAGGCAAGAGAGGTGCACAAAGAGACAAAATAGGTGCACAAAGAGGCAAGAGAGAAGCAGAAAGGCAGAAGACGAGTGCAGAAAGAGACAACAGGGGTGCATAAAGAAGCAAGAGAGGTGCATAAAGAAGCAAGAGAAGTGCAGAATGAAGCAAAATAGGTGCAAAAAGAGGCAAGAGAAGTGCAGAAAGAGGCAAGAGAAGTGCAGAAAGAAGGAACAGAAATGCAGAAAGAGGCAAGAGAAGGGCAGAATGAAGCAACAGAGGTGCAGAAAGAGGCAACGGAAGTGCAGAAAGAGGCAAGAGAAGTGCACAAAGAGATAAAAGAGGTGCAGAAAGAGGCAAGAGGGGTGCAGAAAGAAGCAAGAGAGGTGCACAAAGAACAAATGAGGTGCACAAAGAGACATGAGAGGTACAGAAAGAGGGAAGACGAGTACAGAAAGAGACAAAAGGGGTGCTGAAAGAAGCTAGAGAGGTGCAGAAAGAAGCAAGAGAAGTGTAGAATGAAGAAACAAAGGTGCAAAAAGAGGCACGAGAAGTGCAGAAAGAGGCAAGAGAGGTGCACAAAGAGACAAAATAGGTGCACAAAGAGGCAAGAGAGACGCAGAAAGGCAGAAGACAAGTGCAGAAAGAGACAACAGGGGTGCATAAAGAAGCAAGAGAGGTGCAGAAAGAAGCAAGAGAAGTGCAGAAGGAAGCAAAATAGGTGCAAAAAGAGGCAAGAGAAGTGCAGAAAGAGGCAAGAGAAGTGCAGAAAGAAGGAACAGAAATGCAGAAAGAGGCAAGAGAAGGGCAGAATGAAGCAACAGAGGTGCAGAAAGAGGCAACAGAAGTGCAGAAAGAGGCAAGAGAGGTGCACAAAGAGATAAAAGAGGTGCAGAAAGAGGCAAGAGGGGTGCAGAAAGAAGCAAGAGAGGTGCACAAAGAGACAAATGAGGTGCACAAAGAGACATGAGAGGTACAGAAAGAGGGAAGATGAGTACAGAAAGAGACAAAAGGGGTGCTGAAAGAAGCTAGAGAGGTGCAGAAAGAAGCAAGAGAAGTGTAGAATGAAGAAACAAAGGTGCAAAAAGAGGCACGAGAAGTGCAGAAAGAGGCAAGAGAAATGCAGAATGAGGCAAGAGAGGTGCAGAAAGAGGCAAGAGAGGTGCAGAAAGAGGCAAGAGGGGTGCAGAAAGAGGCAAAAGGGGTGCAGAAAGAAGCAAGAGACATACAGAAAGAGGCAAGGGAGTTGCAGAAACAGGCAAAAGAGGTACAGAAACAGACAAAAAAGGTGCACAAAGAGACAAGATAGGTGCTGAAAGAAGCAACTGAGGTCCAGAATGAGTCAAGAGAAGTGTAGAAAGAAGGAACAGAAATGCAGAAAGAGGTAAGAGAAGTGCAGAAATAAGCAACAGAGGTGCAAAAAGAGGCAACAGAAGTGCAGAAAGAGGCAAGAGAGGTGCACAAAGAGACACAAGAGGTGCACAAAGACACAAAAGAGAAGCAGAAAGACAGAAGACGAGTGCAGAAAGAGACAACAGGGGTACAGAAAGAAGCAAGAGAGGTGCATCAAGAAGCAAGAGAAGTGCAGAATTAAGCAAAAAAGGTGCAAAAAGAGGCAAGAGAAGTGCAGAAAGAGGCAAGAGGGGTGCAGAAAGAAGCAAGAGAGGTGCATAAAGAAGCAAGAGAAGTGCAGAATGAAGCAACAAAGGTGCAAAAAGAGGCAAGAAAAGTGCAGAAAGAGGGAATAGAGTTGTAGAAAGAGGCAAGAGAGTTGCACAAAGAGGAAAGAAGTGTGCAGAAAGAGGCAAGAGAGGTGTAGAAAGAGGGAAGAAGGGTGCAGAAAGAGGCAAGAGGGGTGCAGAAAGAGGCAGGAGAAGTACTGAAAGAAGCAAAAGAGGTGCACAAAAAGGCAAGAGGGTGCAGAAAGACGCATAGAGTTGCAAAAGAGGCAAGAGAGGAGCACAAAGAGGGAAGAATGGTGCAGAAATAGGTAAGAGGGGTGCAGAAAGAAGCAGGAGAGGTGCAGAAAGAGGCAAGAGAGGTGCAGAAGGAGGCAAGAGAACTGCAGAAAGAGGCAAGAGAGTTGCAGAAAGAGGCAAAAGAGGTGCAGAAAGCGGGACAGGGGTGCAGACAAAGGCAAGGGAAGTGCAGAAAGAGAGAAGTGGGGTGCAGAAAGAGGCAAAAGAAGTACAGAAAGAAGCAAATGAGGTGCAGAAACATCAAGAGAACTGCAGAAAGAGGCAAGAGAGGTGCAGAAAGAAGCAAGAGGCATGCAGGAAAAGAGAAGAAGGGTACAGAAAGAGGCAAGAGGGGTGCAGAAGGCAGCAGGAGAGGTGAAGAAAAAGGTAAGAGAGGTGCAAAAAGACGCAGGTGAGTTGCAGAAACAGAAAAGAGGGATGAAGAATGAAGCAAGAGAAGTGCAGAAAGAACCAACAGAGTTTCAGAAGGAGGCAAGACAACTGCAGAAGTTGGCAAGAGAGGTGCAGAAAAAGGGAAGAGGGGTGCAGAAAGAGGGAAGAGAGGTGCAGAAAGAGGGAAGAGGGGTGCAGAAAGAGGCAAGAGAGGTACAAAAAAGGTACGAGAAGTGCAGAAAGAGGCAAGGGAGTTGCACAAAAAGGCAATAGAGATACAGATACAGGCAAGAGAAGTGCAGGAAAAGGGAAGAAGGGTGCAGAAAGAGGCAAGAGGGGTGCATAAAGCAGCAGGAGAGGTTAAGAAAGAGGCAAGAGAGGTGCAAAAAGACGCAAGTGAGTTGCAGAAACAGAAAAGAGGGGTGAAGAATGAAGCAAGAGAAATGCATAAAGAACCAGCAGAGGTTCAGAAGGAGGCAAGACAACTGCAGAAGTAGGCAATATAGGTGCAGAAAAAGGGAACAGGGGTGCAGAAAGAGGGAAGAGAGGTGCAGAAAGAGGAAGAGGGGTACAGAAAGAGGAAAGAGAGGTACAGAAAAAGGTACGAGAAGTGCAGAAAGAGGCAACGGAGTTGCAGAAAAAGGCAATAGAGGTACAGAAAGAGGCAAGAGAAGTGCAGAAAGAAAGAAGAGAGTGAGGTGCAGAAAGAGGCAAGAGGGGTGAAGAAAGAGGCAAAAGGGGTGCAGAAAGAGGCAAGAGAAGTGCTGAAAGAAGAGACAGAGATGCATAAAAAAGCAACAGAGGGGCAAAAGAGGCAAGAGGGGTGCAGAACTAGGCAAGAGAAGTGCAGACAGAAGCAAAAGAGGTGCAGGAAAAGGCAAGAGGGATGCAGAAAGTCGCAAGAGAGGTACAGAAAGAGGCAAGAGAGGTGCACAAGAAGGAACGAAGGGTGCAGAAAGAGGCAAGAGGGGTGCAGAAAGAAGCATTAGAGGTGCAGAAAGAAGCAAGAGTAGTGCAGAATGAAGCAAGAGAGGTGCAGAAAAAGGTAACAGGGGTGCAGAAAGAGGGAAGAGAGGTGCAGAAAGAGGGAAGAGGGGTGCAGAAAGAGGAAATAGAGGTACAGAAAATGGTACGAGAAGTGCAGAAAGAGGCAACGGAGTTGCAGAAAAAGGCAATAGAGGTATAGATACAGGCAAGAGAAGTGCAGAAAGAAGAGAGTGAGGTGCAGAAAGAGGCAAGAGGGGTGAAGAAAGAGGCAAGAGGGGTGCAGAAAGAGGCAAGAGAAGTGCTGAAAGAAGAGACAGAGGTGCATAAAAAAGCAACAGAGGGGCAAAAGAGGCAAGAGGGGTGCAGAACTAGGCAAGAGAAGTGCAGACAGAAGCAAAAGAGGTGCAGAAAAAGGCAAGAGGGATGCAAAAAATGCAAGAGAGGTACAGAAAGAGGCAAGAGAGGTGCACAAGAAGGAAAGAAGGGTGCAGAAAGAGGCAAGAGGGGTGCAGAAAGAAGCATTAGAGGTGCAGAAAGAAGCAAGAGTAGTGCAGAAGGAAGCAACAGAGGTGCAGAAAGAGGCAATAGAAGTGCAGAAAGAAGCAAGAGAGGTGCACAAAGAGACAAAATAGGTGCACAAAGAGGCAAGAGAGAAGCAGAAAGGCAGAAGGCGAGTGCAGAAAGAGACAACAGGGGTGCAGAAAGAAGCAAGAGAGGTGCATAAAGAAGCAAGATAAGTGCAGAAGGAAGCAAAAAGGTGCAAAAAGAGGCAAGAGAAGTGCAGAAAGAGGCAAGAGAAGTGCAGAAAGAAGGAACAGAAATGCAGAAAGAGGCAAGAGAAGGGCAGAATGAAGCAACAGAGGTGCAGAAAGAGGCAACGGAAGTGCAGAAAGAGGCAAGAGAAGTGCACAAAGAGATAAAAGAGGTGCAGAAAGAGGCAAGAGGGGTGCAGAAAGAAGCAAGAGAGGTGCACAAAGAACAAATGAGGTGCACAAAGAGACATGAGAGGTACAGAAAGAGGGAAGACGAGTACAGAAAGAGACAAAAGGGGTGCTGAAAGAAGCTAGAGAGGTGCAGAAAGAAGCAAGAGAAGTGTAGAATGAAGAAACAAAGGTGCAAAAAGAGGCACGAGAAGTGCAGAAAGAGGCAAGAGAGGTGCACAAAGAGACAAAATAGGTGCACAAAGAGGCAAGAGAGAAGCAGAAAGGCAGAAGACAAGTGCAGAAAGAGACAACAGGGGTGCATAAAGAAGCAAGAGAGGTGCAGAAAGAAGCAAGAGAAGTGCAGAAGGAAGCAAAATAGGTGCAAAAAGAGGCAAGAGAAGTGCAGAAAGAGGCAAGAGAAGTGCAGAAAGAAGGAACAGAAATGCAGAAAGAGGCAAGAGAAGGGCAGAATGAAGCAACAGAGGTGCAGAAAGAGGCAACAGAAGTGCAGAAAGAGGCAAGAGAGGTGCACAAAGAGATAAAAGAGGTGCAGAAAGAGGCAAGAGGGGTGCAGAAAGAAGCAAGAGAGGTGCACAAAGAGACAAATGAGGTGCACAAAGAGACATGAGAGGTACAGAAAGAGGAAAGACGAGTACAGAAAGAGACAAAAGGGGTGCTGAAAGAAGCTAGAGAGGTGCAGAAAGAAGCAAGAGAAGTGTAGAATGAAGAAACAAAGGTGCAAAAAGAGGCACGAGAAGTGCAGAAAGAGGCAAGAGAAATGCAGAATGAGGCAAGAGAGGTGCAGAAAGAGGCAAGAGAGGTGCAGATAGAGGCAAGAGGGGAGCAGAAAGAGGCAAGAGGGGTGCAGAAAGAGGCAAGAGAAGTGCTGAAAGAAGAGACAGAGATGCATAAAAAAGCAACAGAGGGGCAAAAGAGGCAAGAGGGGTGCAGAACTAGGCAAGAGAAGTGCAGACAGAAGCAAAAGAGGTGCTGGAAAAGGCAAGAGGGATGCAGAAAGTCGCAAGAGAGGTACAGAAAGAGGCAAGAGAGGTGCACAAAGAGACACAAGAGGTGCACAAAGACACAAAAGAGAAGCAGAAAGACAGAAGACGAGTGCAGAAAGAGACAACAGGGGTACAGAAAGAAGCAAGAGAGGTGCTTAAAGAAGCAAGAGAAGTGCAGAATTAAGCAAAAAAGGTGCAAAAAGAGGCAAGAGAAGTGCAGAAAGAGGCAAGAGGGGTGCAGAAAGAAGCAAGAGAGGTGCATAAAGAAGCAAGAGAAGTGCAGAATGAAGCAACAAAGGTGCAAAAAGAGGCAAGAAAAGTGCAGAAAGAGGGAATAGAGTTGTAGAAAGAGGCAAGAGAGTTGCACAAAGAGGAAAGAAGTGTGCAGAAAGAGGCAAGAGAGGTGTAGAAAGAGGGAAGAAGGGTGCAGAAAGAGGCAAGAGGGGTGCAGAAAGAGGCAGGAGAAGTACTGAAAGAAGCAAAAGAGGTGCACAAAAAGGCAAGAGGGGTGCAGAAAGACGCATAGAGTTGCAAAAAGAGGCAAGAGAGGAGCACAAAGAGGGAAGAATGGTGCAGAAATAGGTAAGAGGGGTGCAGAAAGAAGCAGGAGAGGTGCAGAAAGAGGCAAGAGAGGTGCAGAAGGAGGCAAGAGAACTGCAGAAAGAGGCAAGAGAGTTGCAGAAAGAGGCAAAAGAGGTGCAGAAAGCGGGACAGGGGTGCAGACAAAGGCAAGGGAAGTGCAGAAAGAGAGAAGTGGGGTGCAGAAAGAGGCAAAAGAAGTACAGAAAGAAGCAAATGAGGTGCAGAAACATCAAGAGAACTGCAGAAAGAGGCAAGAGAGGTGCAGAAAGAAGCAAGAGGCATGCAGGAAAAGAGAAGAAGGGTACAGAAAGAGGCAAGAGGGGTGCAGAAGGCAGCAGGAGAGGTGAAGAAAAAGGTAAGAGAGGTGCAAAAAGACGCAAGTGAGTTGCAGAAACAGAAAAGAGGGATGAAGAATGAAGCAAGAGAAGTGCAGAAAGAACCAACAGAGTTTCAGAAGGAGGCAAGACAACTGCAGAAGTTGGCAAGAGAGGTGCAGAAAAAGGGAACAGGGGTGCAGAAAGAGGGAAGAGAGGTGCAGAAAGAGGGAAGAGGGGTGCAGAAAGAGGCAAGAGAGGTACAAAAAAAGGTACGAGAAGTGCAGAAAGAGGCAAGGGAGTTGCACAAAAAGGCAATAGAGATACAGATACAGGCAAGAGAAGTGCAGGAAAAGGGAAGAAGGGTGCAGAAAGAGGCAAGAGGGGTGCATAAGGCAGCAGGAGAGGTTAAGAAAGAGGCAAGAGAGGTGCAAAAAGACGCAAGTGAGTTGCAGAAACAGAAAAGAGGGGTGAAGAATGAAGCAAGAGAAGTGCATAAAGAACCAGCAGAGGTTCAGAAGGAGGCAAGACAACTGCAGAAGTAGGCAATAGAGGTGCAGAAAAAGGGAACAGGGGTGCAGAAAGAGGGAAGAGAGGTGCAGAAAGAGGAAGAGGGGTGCAGAAAGAGGAAAGAGAGGTACAGAAAAAGGTACGAGAAGTGCAGAAAGAGGCAAGGGAGTTGCAGAAAAAGGCAATAGAGGTACAGAAAGAGGCAAGAGAAGTGCAGAAAGAAAGAAGAGAGTGAGGTGCAGAAAGAGGCAAGAGGGGTGAAGAAAGAGGCAAAAGGGGTGCAGAAAGAGGCAAGAGAAGTGCTGAAAGAAGAGACAGAGATGCATAAAAAAGCAACAGAGGGGCAAAAGAGGCAAGAGGGGTGCAGAACTAGGCAAGAGAAGTGCAGACAGAAGCAAAAGAGGTGCAGGAAAAGGCAAGAGGGATGCAGAAAGTCGCAAGAGAGGTACAGAAAGAGGCAAGAGAGGTGCACAAGAAGGAAAGAAGGGTGCAGAAAGAGGCAAGAGGGGTGCAGAAAGAAGCATTAGAGGTGCAGAAAGAAGCAAGAGTAGTGCAGAATGAAGCAACAGAGGTGCAGAAAGAGGCAATAGAAGTGCAGAAAGAAGGAACAGAAATGCAGAAAGAGGCAAGACAAGTGCAGAAAGAAGCAACAGTGGTGGAGAAAGAGGCAACTGAAGTTGAGAAAGAGGCAAGAGAGGTTGTAAGAAATTGGCCTGGTATATGCTGTTCACTAGTTAAAGTGGACACCTTGCACCAGTACAATTCGACTCTTATGGTAGGTAGGTTTAAGACAACCTTTACAGAAAGCTATCCTTGTGGTAGCTGTGGAGAGCAGCCTTCAGGCTAAGTCTTGGAGGAATGTAAAGCAGCTTGTTAATCTCTTGAATCACCAAATGAAAAGACACCACACAGGTATATATATCAAACATATATGTATTTATTACTAAACAACTCTCTACTAATCTCTTGTGAGATTAGAAGTCAGGAACATATGCACAAATCAACGTTTCACAATAAATTAAGCACAAATATGGCTGGGGCCCTAGGGGCGTACCAGACCATATACTAAAAAAGAGACTTAAGAACAACGACTTGCAAAGGGACAAGGCCTAGGGCCTTCAGAAGTGCTGGGGCCTCACGAAACCACCCAAGGCAGGTAAGTAAAGGACCCACGGGGACGCGTGCAGTGAGTGAACACAGGCGCGGATCGCCGTAGACTTCAATGGGGCAAGTCACAGTTGGAAATTAAGAGTTTAAGGGCACTTCGGGAGTAGCTACAAGCAAGTCACTTACAGGGTAAGTAATTCTAGGGTCAACACCCACAGGAGCACCATAGTGCTGGAGTTACCTCACCCAGGGAAGCCGGGTGCATAGGTGTCCTTTGGTGTCGGGTCGCGGCGTCGTTTTCAATGGGAGCCAATGAAGACTTGCTGCTTGTGAAGCCAGAAGAAGTGTCCGGTGGAATCCAAGCCTGGATTCGGAAGGAGGAAGACCTGAAAGCAGAGGGGACAGTGTTCAAAGTCACTTGGCAGTGACCCGGGGCAAGGAAGATGAATGCCCATCGTCGTCGACAGATTCAGGTTGTTCACGGGTGTCTTGACTCTTCGGCCACGAGATCCAGGAGGTGTCGAGGATGACCAGGAGCTGGATTCCGTGTGTCCCACAAAGTCTGCAGCTGACTGCGGTGTCGGCGACCCGATTGGAGCCAACAAGCCTTGGTAGCAGCAAGTCTTGTGGAAAGAACAAAAAGTCAATGGCGCAGACCAGCAAGGTCTGGGGGACTCACCCAGCAAGGGTAAGTCAGGGCAGGCCTAGAGCAACCAAGGGAACCCTTTGGATTGGTAGAAAAGTCTTCAGGGAACCCACAAGCCAGCTGGCAAGGGATTGCAATGATGCCTCGGGAGGATTCCTTCAACAGGGGCCCACGGTCACTCGGAACGGGGTAGGCTACTGATTTTGGGAGGGATCTCTGCTAGAGGCTGGGAACACATGTGGTCCAAAGCACAGATTCGTAGAACGTCGTGAAGGGGTTGCACTCAAAAATAGTGCACAGTACACAGGGACTGCGGTTCCTCTGCACTCGTGGGGTCCACTTGCCTCAGCTTCGCTGGGGACTCACGATGGCCTTGGAGAAGACAGGAAATCCTCTTCCTGGGCTGCAGGGACTTCGGGCTTTGGCGGGAGCGGCATAGTTTGTGACCATCGTTGTAGTTTTTGGTGCCTGCCAAGCAGGGGAGTCACTCCTTGACTCCAAGGGAGATTCTTCAGTCTTCCAGAGGTAGTGGAACTTCGAAGGTCCGGGATTCTTCTTCAGAGCATCATCCAGGGATATCTAGTTTGCAAGTTCAAGGGTTCCCTATCTTATACTAAAAGGAAGGGTGGGACTAGCTCTATGACCCCACCTATGGGAGGGTCAGGGGAGTGGGTGGCTACACCCACTTCCCTTTGTCCAGTTTCGCACCAGAGCAGGGGCAGGTAGCCCCTGAGCCGGTTTGAACTGGTGTATGCACAGAGGAGCCTTCTGCTCCCCCAGTGCAGGACTTCAAAGCACTCTAGGAGTGCACCCACCCAGCCCCAATACACTAAACCCTGTCTGAGAGGTAGTCACACCTCCCTGGGACAGGATACCTATTGTTGGGCTTCCTCCACTGCGAGTTTCGGTCATCAGCAGGAGGGCAGCCCAGTGTCTGTGACTGGTGGCATCCATTTTGTGATGCCAGGGCTCTTCAGGATTCTACCGCGTTTCCACAGTACGTACATGTCTATCCCTCTAGAAGGGTGGGATCATACTCCCACACCAGTTACTGGTGTGGGGGTATGATTCCAAGGTGCAGCCATTCCAAAGTTAGCATTAACCGCGAGGTTATAATGCACTTAAGAGTATATGGTTTGACCGCATTCACAAACAGCCCCAGAGAATGGACTCTGAGAGCTGCAGAGGGGCCCTGCTCAGGCAGAGGCACCCTCTGTAGGAGAGTAGGATCTGCTTCACATGGGTACCCCCACTTTTTGCTGATGCTTCACTGTTTTTCGACCTTAGTCTGGCTGGGGCCCTGCTAATCAGAACCCCAGCCTAGCTGCTTCCTCTTTAAAATGGTTTCCATGTGCCTTAGGCACATCTCTGATTGGAATTTGGAGTGCCCTTATAAGTCCCTAGTATATGGTATACTATGTACCCAGGGCATAGGTACCTCAGAGGCCTACCAGGGGCTGCAGCATGTATTGTGCCACCCCTGGAAGGCCATCCAAACTGACACCACAGGTCTGCTACTGCAGCCTGAGTAAGGTGGTGCATGCACCTCTTACTGTGATATAGGCTACCTATATCACTATGTACATACACACATATAAACCTATAAGTCACTCCTATGGCAGGCCTTATCAATCCTGAAGGCAGAGTGTGTGGTTCCTATGTGAGAGGGTGCCCCTGCATGAGCAGGGCCCCTCTGCAGCGTTTGGAGACCCTTCTCTGATGCTGTTTGTAGTGCAGCCTGACCATATACTCTTAAGCGCATTATAACCTCGCGTTAAATGCTAACTTTGGGATGGCTGCACGGAAACATGTTGTGTTTGGTGTCAAACATCTTGGAATACTACCCCCCGCCAGTTCTGGCGGCGGGGTAGCATTCCACCCTTCTAGAGGGAAAGACATGTACACACCGGTATACCCGGTACTGACTTTCCAGAGCCCTGGCATCACAAAATGGATGCCGCTGCCACAGACACGAGTCTGGCCTCCTGCTGCTGACCGAAACTCCAGCAGGGGAGGCCTGGACAATAGGTTTCTGTCCCAGGGAGGTGTGACCACCTCCCCAGACAGGATAGTGCGTATTGGGGCTGGGCGGGAGCACTCTCGGGTGCTTTGAAATCCTGCACTGGGGGCACACTTGGTGTCCCTGTGCATACCCCAGTTCAAACCGGCTCAGGGGCTTCTAGCCCCTGCTCTGGCACGAAACTGGACAAAGGGAAAGGGGTGTAACCACCCTCTGCCCTGGCCCTCCCATAGGTGGGGCCACAGAGTATGTCCAACCCCTACCTTAGTATAAGTAGGGGACCCCAGTCCTTAGGACTTTAGATTTACCTGGACGAAACTCTGACACAGAATCCTGGACCTTTGACGCTCTACTTCAAGATTAGAGGACTGAAGAATCTCCCTTGGGGTCAAGGAGTGACTCCCCTGCTTGGCAGGCACCAAAGAAGCAATTGTCTGGTCTGCATCGCTGAAGCTCCCGTCAGACGCCGAAGTCCTTGCATCACTAGAGGTGGATTTCCAGACTTCCCCGAGGCTGCCCTGAGTCCCCAGCAAAGCTGAGGCCCGTAGCTGTTGTGGGTAATGTGGAACCGTGACCCCTGGACACCGAACGTATTTGCAAGTGCATCCTCTTCTGGGTCTTTCACGAAGTCGTGCTTTGGGCTCCGAGTAGCCCCAGCCTCCAGCACCAATTGCTCCAAAGATCACTGGCCTCCACTCCACGAGTGTCCTGTGAGCCAGCTCCACGTGCATCGACTCGAGGCTCCTTTGCGGTCGCTAGTCCGTTGGCTAGTAGGCACTCCTGAAGGCCAAGCTTTTTCTGCTTGGGCTCCCGGGTTGCTCCAGGAGTGCCCTGACTTATCCTCGCTGGGTGAGTCCCCCAGACCTTGCTGGTCTGCAACATTGTCCTTCTTCTATTTCCACAAGACTTGCCGTTGCCAAGGCTTGTTGGGTCCAATCCGGTCGCCAACACACCTGCAATCGACAGACATTGTGGGACAGCCCGAATCCAGCTCCTAGTTGTCGTCGACGCCTCCTGGACCTCGTGGCTGAAGAGTCAAGACGACTGTCAACCTACCTGAAGCACTCGACATCGGTGGGCATCTGCTCATCGCCTTCCTGGTCACTGGCTAGTGACCCAGACTCTGTCCCCTCTGCTTTCAGGTTCTTCAGATCTTCGATCCACCTTGGATCCACCCGAACACTTTCGACTTGGCCGCCAGCAGCACTTTGCAGCAGATCGCCATTGAAAGCGACGAAGAAACCCGACCCCGAAAGACACCTATGCACCCGGCTCCCTGGGTGAGGTAACACGAGTACTCCGGTGCTCCCGTGGGTATTGACACTAGAACAGCCTAGTTCTCAAAGGGTTTGCTCCAAGTCCTCCTCTAAGTGTCCCTTTTCTTTAAATTCTAATCGCAACTTTTCCCATAGAAGTTAACGGCGGTTCGCGGCTGTGTTCATACACTGCACGCGTCCCCCGTGGGTCCCCTGTGTCACTGCCTTGGGTGGTTCCTTGTGGTCCAAGCACTTCTACAGGCTCTAGGCCTTGTGTCTAGCTCAGTCGTGGTTCTTATACCACTTTATTGGTATATGGTTTGGTACGCCCCTGGGGCTCAAACGTGTATTTGTGCTATTACTGTAGATAACTAACTTATAATTTATGTACTTCGAACTCTAGCCTCATAAAGAGACTAGAGGGGTGTGTTTAGTAATAAATACATATATTTTGTCTATATTCCTGGTGTGGTCCTCTTTCATTTGGTCACTCAAGAGATTATAGACTGGTAAAACAAGCTGCTTTACATTCCTTCAAGACTTAGCCTGAAGGGTGCTCTCCATAGCTACCACTAGGATAGCTTTCAATAAAGGTTGTCTTTAACCTATCTCCAATAAGGGGTTGTTTGGACTGGTGCAAGGTGCCCACTATAATTAGTGGACAGCATATGCCAGGCCAACTTCTCACATTGGTGTGCAGCGTGTGGGATTCCAGCTTGCTATTGTGTTACCAGATAATCTCAATTGAATTGATCAACTGAAAACCACTAAGGGTACCTAAAGTACATATAAATCAAGCTTAGTAATAACAGTAAGTTCTACTGAACTTAGAGTTGTGTGTTAAGGGACAGCACACCCTTTCTACAACTCAAGAGAGTTTAGTAGGCCACACTAGAGTAGGTAGTGCATACACCACACCTCACTAGTAATGTCTTCAAAGCCAGGACCCAGTGAGTCCTTGCCAGAAGCCAGTGGGCGTCTTCCCTCCA
This sequence comes from Calotriton arnoldi, assembly GCA_963921515.1. Taxonomy (NCBI): domain Eukaryota; kingdom Metazoa; phylum Chordata; class Amphibia; order Caudata; family Salamandridae; genus Calotriton; species Calotriton arnoldi. The sequence goes on from CAWUFW010004704.1 coordinate 710,221, forward strand.
AGTATGATAAACTCCCATTCTTGGAATTGAGAGCATTATGCAATACTAGGAAGTTGAAGGCAGGCAAAAGTGCCAGCACCCAACACCTCAGGGAGGTGTTACTAGCTGATTATCTCAGCAGGCCCCTAGGGCCTGAAGGGGTAGGCAAAGAGGGTGGGGCAGAAGATGAGGAAGGGGCCAGGGGTGAAGAAACCCAGCCCCCCCCCCTCTGAAACTGGCCAGGAAGGTGAAAATGACCTTGTCCTGGAAAACCCAATTCCTCCTGTGGAGGAGGAGTGAGAGGATCAGACTGACCTCCCCTTTGTCCCCCCAGGAAGAGTTCCGAGTGTGCCCAGAAGGTCTAGGTCTCCTTCTCAGGAGTCTAACCACTCTGACACCTCAATAGGGACCTCTATCTCCTCTCATGGGAGGGAATCCTCTCATGAGAGGAGAAAGAGACTGATTCAATATGAGCAAACTCAGCTTGAACTCAGGAAACAGCAATTGGCTATAGACAGGGAGTCCCTAGATCTCTATAGAGAGAGACAAAAGTTGGGACTAGAGTCCCATGGTGGCAGCAGTTTCCCCAAAGATAGGGAAAGGTCTTATGACCATAGAAACCTGAGCAAGATTGTCCCTCCCTACCAGAGTGGGGATGACATCCACAAATGGATAACTGCTCTAGAGAGGGCCTGTAAAGTACAGAGGGTCCCTCAGGAGCAGTGGGCAGCAATCTTGTGGCTCTCCTTTGCAGACAAAGGTAGAGACAAGCTCCTCACTGTTAGAGAGGAGGATGCTGATAATTACAAAGTCTTGAAGAGTGCTCTAATTGATGGGTTTGGCCTAACCACTGAACAATACAGGTTAAAGTTCAGGGATACCCAAAAAGCACAGACTCAAGACTGGGTGGACTTTGTTGATTGTTCTGCCAAGGCTCTGGAAGGCTGGTTGATTGGGCAGTAAGGTATGTGACTTCACAGGATTGTACAATCTGATAATGAGGGAGCAGATTCTTAATAACTGTCAAAATCAGCTGTTGCATCAGCACCTGGTAGACTCTGATCTGACCTCTCCCCAAGAATTGGGAAAGAAGGCAGACAAATGGGTCAGAACCAGGGTGAAGCAGAAGGTACAGAACCAAGGTGGTGACCCTAAGAAGCAAGATTCGAAGAACCTCTGATAAGGGTGGGGAGAAGGGTAAAGATCAAAAGTCTTCACAAGGCCTCCAAAAATCTTCTTCAGGTGGGGATTCACAGTCTACCAAAGGGAAAGGCCAAAGGAAACCATGTTGCAAGGTCTGTAAGCAAAAGACCCACTGGACCAGTGATTGCACCAAGTCCAAAGACTCGACTCCAGCCCCCACCAATGCCCCTAAGGCACCTGCTCCCCCTAGTGCAGTTACAGTTGGTGGTGGGACTACACAAGCCAAGGGTTTAGTAGGGTTGACCCTGGGTAAGGAGATGAGCTCTGACCTAGTCAGAGAACTCACTCAGGCTGTCCTAGTCTGTGATGGAGGCATGGATATGACCTCCTCTGTGAGTCCCAGTAATCTGGGCAAGTACAGACAACAGCCCTTAATCAATGGAAGAGAGGCTTTGGCATTTAGGGACACAGGGGCAAGTGTCACCATGGTGACACAAGACCTTGTGAATCCTGGGCAGATTATACTTGGTGAAATGTACCAAGTGACCAATGCTAGCAATGTCAGAACAGACCATACTCTGGCAGTTGTGAAACTTCTCCTGGGGAGGGGTAACTGGCCTTAAGAAGGTTGTGGTAAGTGCAGACCTACCAGTTGAATGCTTGCTTGGCAATGACTTAGAAACTTCAGCTTGGGCAGAAGTGGAGCTCAGGACCCATGCAGAAATGCTGGGGATCCCTGCAGATGTGTTTGCTGTGACCAGGTCACAAGCCAAAATGTCTAGCACTGAACAGGCCTTGGATTCTGGAATAATGGACCAAGTGCCCTCCAAGAGGAGGAGTAGTAGGGTGAAGGCAGTGCCTTCCCCTTGGCTCAGAAGGAAGATCAGTCCCTTGAGGGGGATGATCTCAGTCCTGAGGAAGGAACTGTCCCAGAGGAGCTTGAACCTGACCAGGTTGAGTTCTTGGGGACAGGGGGACCTTCCAGGGCAGATCTGAGCCAGGAGCAGCAGAGCTGCCCCTCTCTTGAACCCCTCAGACAGCAAGCTGCTGCTGAGGCTGCTGGGAAAGCTAGTGGTCCCCATACAGTGTATTGGGATGATGGACTCTTGTACTCAGAGTGTAGAGACCCCAAGCCTGGTGCCACCAGGAGGTTGGTTATACCTCTGAAGTTCAGGGGCTTCCTATTGACCCTAGCCCATGATATTCCCTTAGCAGGTCACCTGGGCCAGAACAAGACTTGGGACAGACTTGTCCCTCACTTTCACTGGCCCCACATGTCTGAAGACACCAAGGAGTTTTGTCGCTCCTGTGTAACCTGCCAGGCCAGTGGCAAGGCAGGTGGCACTACAAAGGCCCCCTGATACCACTACCTGTGGTGGGGGTTCCCTTTGAAAGGGTGGGGATTGACATTGTTGGTCCCATGGATCCCCAAACAGCATCTGGGCACAGGTTTATCCTGGTGGTAGTGGATCATGCCACCAGGTACCCAGAGGCTATTCCCCTTAGGACCACTACAGCACCTGTGGTGGCAAGAGCCCTCCTGGGAATTTTCTCAAGAGTGGGCTTTCCTAAGGAGGTTGTATCAGACAGGGGTGCTAACTTTATGTCTGGATACTTAAAAGCAATGTGGAAGGAGTGTGGAGTGACTTACAAGTTCACCACACCCTATCACCCACAATGCAATGGTTTAGTTGAGAGATTCAACAAAACCTTGAAGGGCATGATTAAAGGGCTCCCAGAAAAGCTTAGGCGAAGATGGGACATACTCTTGCCCTGCCTTTTATTTGCATACAGGGAGGTGCCTCAAAAGGGGGTTGGCTACAGCCCTTTTGAACTTTTGTTTGGCCACCCTGTCAGGGGTCCATTGTGCTTGGTGAAGGAAGGATGGGAGTTACCTCTCAAGCCCCCAAAGCAAGACATAGTGGACTATGTACTTGGTCTCCGCTCCCGGATGGCTGAGTACATGAAAAAGGCAACTAAAAACCTTGAGGCTAGCCAGGAACTTCAAAAAGCCTGGCATGACCAAAGGCTGTACTGACTGTTTACCAGCCAGGACAGAAGGTGTGGGTGTTGGAGCCAGTGGCCCCAGCAGCTCTCCAAGACAAATGGAGTGGACCCCACACCATTGTTGAACAGAAGGGTGAGGTTACCTACTTAGTAGACCTAGGAACACCCAGGAGTCCCCACAGGGTTCTCCATGTCAACAGGTTAAAACCATATGTGGACAGGGCAGACATGGGCTTGCTCATGGCTACTGATGAGGGACAGGAGGAAGAGAGTGACCCACTCCCTGACCTGCTCTCACAGAACCCTGATGATGGGTCAGTGGATGGTGTAGCCTTGGCAGGCAGCCTCACTACCCAGCAGCAGACTGATTGCAGACAGGTGCTCAATCAGTTCAGACACATATTCTCACTGACACCCAGTCAGACCACCTGGTGCACTCATGAAGTGGACACTGGGGACAGTCTGCCTATTAAAAATAAGATTTATAGGCAACCTGACCATGTCAGGGACTGTATCAGGACAGAAGTCCAGAAAATGTTGGATTTGGGAGTTATTGAACCCTCAGATAGCCCTTGGGCTAGTCCAGTGGTCCTTGTGCCAAAACCTCACACCAATGGTGGGAAAAGAGAGATGAGGTTTTGTGTGGACTACAGGGGTCTCAATGCAGTCACTAGGACTGATGCCCATCCAATACCTAGGGCAGATGAGCTAATAGACACTTTGGCCTCAGCCAAGTATCTAAGCACATTTGACCTGACAGCTGGCTACTGGCAGATCAGACTAGCTGATGATGCAAAGCCAAAGACAGCATTCTCAACCCCTAGTGGGCATTATCAATTTGTGGTGATGCCCTTTGGTCTGAAGAATGCACCTGCCACTTTTCAGAGGTTGGTGAATACAGTCCTTACAGGTCTGGAAGCCTATAGTGCAGCATATCTAGATGATATTGCTGTCTTTAGCTCCACCTGGGAGGATCACCTGGTCCACCTCAGAAATGTTTTACAGGCCCTGCAGAAAGCAGGCCTGACTATCAAGGCCACTAAGTGCCAGATAGGGCAGAGTCAGGTTGTGTACCTGGGCCACCTTGTGGGTGGAGGCCAGGTTCAACCACTGCAGAGCAAGATCCAGACCATCATGGACTGGACTGCTCCAACTACCCAGACTCAGGTGAGAGCCTTCTTAGGCCTGACTGGGTACTATAGGAGATTTGTCAAGGGGTATGGATCAATAGTGACACCCCTGAATGACTTAACTTCCAAGAAAATGCCCAAAAAGGTTCAGTGGACAGTTAGCTGTCAAAAGGCATTTGATGACCTGAAGCAGGCCATGTGCACTGCTCCCATTCTACAGAGTCCTGATTACTCCAAGAAGTTCATTGTTCAAACTGATGCATCTGAATTGGGGGTAGGGGCTGTACTGTCACAATTGAATGATGAAGGTCAGGATCAGCCAGTAGCTTTTATTAGCAGAAGGCTGACCCCTAGAGAGAAACGTTGGTCAGCCATTGAGAGGGAGGCCTTTGCTGTGGTCTGGGCTCTGAAGAAGTTGAGGCCATACTTGTTTGGTACTCACTTCCTTGTTCAAACAGACCATAAGCCCCTCTTATGGCTAAAACAAATGAAGGGTGAAAACCCCAAACTGCTTAGGTGGTCCATTTCCCTACAGGGGATGGACTTCACAGAGGAACATAGACCTGGGAGTAACCATGCCAATGCAGATGGACTCTCTAGGTACTTCCACTTAGAACATGAAGACTTAACTGGGCAAGGTTAGTTTAATGTCCCTACATTTGGGGAGGGTTGTGTAGGAGAGTAGGATCTGCTTCACATGGGTACCCCCACTTTTTGCTGATGCTTCACTGTTTTTCGACTTTAGTCTGGCTGGGGCCCTGCTAATCAGAACCCCAGCCTAGCTGCTTCCTCTCTAAAATGGTTTCCATGTGCCTTAGGCACATCTCTGATTGGAATCTGGAGTGCCCTTATAAGTCCCTAGTATATGGTATACTATGTACCCAGGGCATAGGTACCTCAGAGGCCTACCAGGGGCTGCAGCATGTATTGTGCCACCCCTGGAAGGCCATCCAAACTGACACCACAGGTCTGCTACTGCAGCCTGGGTAAGGTGGTGCATGCACCCCTTACTGTGATATAGGTTACCTATATCACTACATACATACACACATATAAACCTATAAGTCACTCCTATGGCAGGCCTTATCAATCCTGAAGGCAGAGTGCGTGGTTCCTATGTGAGAGGGTGCCCCTGCATGAGCAGGGCCCCTCTGCAGCGTTCGGAGACCCTTCTCTGATGCTGTTTGTAGTGCAGCCTGACCATATACTCTTAAGCGCATTATAACCTCGCGTTAAATGCTAACTTTGGGATGGCTGCACGGAAACATGTCGTGTTTGGTGTCAAACATCTTGGAATACTACCCCCCGCCAGTTCTGGCGGCGGGGGTAGCATTCCACCCTTCTAGAGGGAGAGACATGTACACACCGGCATGCCCGGTAACTGACTTTCCAGAGCCCTGGCATCACAAAATGGATGCCGCTGCCACAGACACGAGTCTGGCCTCCTGCTGCTGACCGAAACTCCGGCAGGGGAGGCCTGGACAATAGGTTTCCTGTCCCAGGGAGGTGTGACCACCTCCCCAGACAGGATAGTGTGTATTGGGGCTGGGCGGGAGCACTCTCGGGTGCTTTGAAGTCCTGCACTGGGGGCACATTTGGTGTCCCTGTGCATACTCCAGTTCAAACCGGCTCAGGGGCTTCCAGCCCCTGCTCTGGTGCGAAACTGGACAAAGGGAAAGGGTGTAACCACCCCTCTGCCCTGACCCTCCCATAGGTGGGGCCACAGAGTATGTCCAACCCCTAACCTTAGTATAAGTATGGGACCCCAGTCCTTAGGACTTTAGATTTACCTGGACGAAACTCTGACACAGAATCCTGGACCTTCGACGCTCTACTTCAAGATTAGAGGACTGAAGAATCTACCTTGGGGTCAAGGAGTGACTCCCCTGCTTGGCAGGCACCAAAGAAGCAATTGTCCGGTCTGCATCACTGAAGCTCCCGTCGGACGCCGAAGTCCTTGCATCACCAGAGGTGGATTTACAGACTTCCCCGAGGCTGCCCTGAGTCCCCAGCAAAGCTGAGGCCCGTAGCTGTCGTGGGTAACGTGGAACCGTGACCCCTGGACACGAACACATTTGCAAGTGCATCCTCTTCTGGGTCTCCCACAAAGTCGTGCTTTGGGCTCCGAGTAGCCCCGCCTCCAGCACCAACTGCACCGAAGATCACTGGCCTCCACTCCACGAGTGTCCTGTGAGCCAGCTCCACGTGCATCGACTCGAGGCTCCTTCGCGGTCTCTAGTCCATTGGCTAGTAGGCCCTCCCGAAGGCCAATCTTTTTCTGCTTGGGCTCCCTGGTTGCTCCAGGCGTGCCCTGACTTATCTTTGCTGGGTGAGTCCCCAGACCTTGCTGGTCTGCACCATCGTCCTTCTTCTATTTCCATGAGACTTGCCGTTGCCAAGGCTTGTTGGGTCCAATTTGGTCGCCGACACCCCTGCAATCGACAGACGTCGTGGGACAGCCCGAATCCAGCTCCTGGTTGTCATCGACGCCTCCTGGACCTCGTGGCTGAAGAGTCAAGATGACCGTCAACCTACCTGAAGCACTCGACATCGGTGGGCATCTGCTCATCGCCTTCCTGGTCACTGGCTAGTGACCCAGACTCTGTCCCCTCTGCTTTCAGGTTCTTCAGATCTCTCGATCCACCTTTGGATCCACCCGAACACTTTCGACTTGGTCGCCAGCAGCACTTTGCAGCAGATCGCCATTGAAAGCGACGACGAAACCCGACCCCGAAAGACACCTATGCACCCGGCTTCCCTGGGTGAGGTAACACGAGTACTCCGGTGCTCCCGTGGGTATAGACTCTAGAACAGCCTAGTTCTCAAAGGGTTTGCTCCAAGTCCTCCTCTAAGTGTCCCTTTTCTTTAAATTCCTAATCGCGACTTTCCCCATAGAAGTTAACGGCGATTCGCGGCTGTGTTCATACACTGCACGCGTCCCCGTGGGTCCCCTGTGTCACTGCCTTGGGTGGTTCCTTGTGGTCCAAGCACTTCTACAGGCTCTAGGCCTTGTGTCTAGCTCAGTCGTGGTTCTTATACCACTTTATTGGTATATGGTTTGGTACGCCCCTAGGGACTCAAACGTGTATTTGTGCTATTACTGTAGATAACTAACTTATAACTTATGTACTTCGAACTCTAGCCTCATAAAGAGACTAGAGGGGTGTGTTTAGTAATAAATACATATATTTTGAATATATACCTGGTGTGGTCCTCTTTCATTTGGTCACTCAAGAGATTATAGACTGGTAAAACAAGCTGCTTTATATTCCTTCAAGACTTAGCCTGAAGGCTGCTCTCCATAGCTACCACTAGGATAGCTTTCAATAAAGGTTGTCTTTAACCTATCTCCAATAAGGGGTTGTTTGGACTGGTGCAAGGTGCCCACTATAATTAGTGGACAGCATATGCCAGGCCAACTTCTCACACCCTCTCACATAGGAACCAAGCACTCTGCCTTCAGGATTGATAGGGCCTGCCTTAGGGGTGACTGATAGGTTTAAATGTGTGTGCAGGAGAGATATAGGGAACCTATATCTCAGTGAGGGGTGCTAGCACCTCCTCACCCAGGCTGCAGTAGCAGGCCTGTGGTGTCAGATTTAGTCTGCTTCCCAGGGGTGGCATAATACATGCTTCAGCCCCTGGTAGGCCTGTGAAGTACCTATGCCCTTGGTACCTAAGGTACCATATACTAGGGACTCATAAGGTACCACAGTATCCAATCACTAGTGCACCTAGAGTGCACTCCAAGTCGTTTAGAGAGAACAGAGAGGCTGGGGCCCTGATTGGCAGGGTCCCAGCCAGACTATAGCCAGAAACCAGTGTAAACATCAGAAAAAAGTGGGGGCAACATAAGAGGCAGATCCTACTCTCCTACACAACCCCCCAAACGCAGGGACACTAAACTAACCTTGACCAGTTGAGTCTTCGTGCTCTAAGTGGAAATACCTTGAGAGTCCATCTGCATTGGCATGTTGGGTCCCAGGCCTATGTTCCACTGTATAGTCCATCCCCTGTAGGGAAATGGACCACCTCAAAAGTTTTGGGTTTTCACCTTTCATCTGTTTAAGCCATAGGAGGGGCTTGTGGTCAGTCTGAACTATGAAGTGAGTGCCAAACAAGTATGGCCTCAGCTTCTTCAGGGCCCACACCACAGCAAAGGCCTCCTCTCTATAGCTGACCAACGTTTCTCTCTAGGGGTCAGCCTCCTGCTAATAAAAGCTACTGGCTGGTCTTGACCTTCATCATTCAGTTGAGACAGTACAGCTCCCACACCCAGCTCAGAAGCATCTGTTTGGACAATGAACTTTTTGGTGTAGTCTGGACTCTGTAAGATGGGGGCAGTGCACATGGCCTGCTTTAGGTCTTCAAATGCCTTCTGACAGCTAGCTGTCCACTGAACCTTTTTGGCATTTTCTTTGAGGTCAGATCATTCAAGGGGGTCACTATAGATCCATATCCCTTCACAAACCTCCTATAGTACCCAGTCAGGCCTAAGAAGGCTCTCACCTGTGTCTGGGTGGTTGGAGCAACCCATTCCATTATGGTTTGGATTTTGCTCTGTAAAGGCTGAACCTGGCCTCCACCCACAAGGTGGCCCAGGTACACAACCTGACTCTGCCCTATCTGGCACTTAGTGGCCTTGATAGTGAGGCCTGCTTTCTGCAGAGCCTCCAAAACATTTCTGAGGTGGACCAGGTGATCCTGCCAGGAGGAACTAAAGACAGCAATATCATCTAGATAAGCTGAGCAATAAGTTTCCATCCCTGCCAGAACTTTGTTCACCAACCTCTGAAAAGTGGCAGGTGCATTTTTCAATCCAAAGGGCATCACCACAAAGTGGTAGTGCCCACCAGGGGTCGAAAATGCTGTTTTGGCTTTTGCATCATCAGCTAACCTGATCTGCCAGTAGCCAGCTGTTAGGTCAAATGTACTCAGATACTTGGCTGAGGCCAAAGTATCAATCAGCTCATCTGCCCTTGGTATGGGATAGGCATCAGTCCTGGTGACTGCATTGAGGCCTCTGTAGTCTACACAAAACCTCATTTCTTTCTTACCACCCTGGGTATGAGGCTTGGGTACTAGGACTACTGGGCTAGCCCAAGGGCTATCTGAAGGCTCAATCACACCTAACTCCAACATTTTCTGGACTTCAGTCCTGATACAGTCCCTGACATGGTCAGGTTGCCTGTAGATTTTACTCTTGACAGGCAGACTGTCTCCAGTGTCCACCTCATGGGTGCACCAGGTAGTCTGACTAGGGGTCAGGCTAAACATATGTCTGTACTGCTGCAGAACTTGTCTGCACTCAGTTTGCTGATGGTCAGTGAGGCTGCTTGCCAAAGCAACACCATCTACTGACCCATCATCAGGGTTCTGTGAGAGCAGGTCAGGGAGAGGGTCACTCTCCTCCTCCTGTTCCTCATCAGTTGCCATGAGCAAGCCCATGTCAGCCCTGTCAACATATGGCTTCAATCTGTTGACATGGAGCACCCTCAGGGGGCTCCTGGGAGTTCCAAGATTCACCAGATAGGTGACTTCTCCCTTTTGCTCAACTATTGTATGGGGGCCACTCCATTTGTCTTGGAGGGCTGCTGGGGCCACAGGCTCCAACACCCACACTTTCTGTCCTGGCTGGTACACAGTCAGCACAGCCTTTTGGTCATGCCAAGCTTTTTGTAATTCTTGGCTGGCCTCCAGGTTTTTGGTTGCCTTTTTCATGTATTCGGCCATCCTGGAGCGGAGACCAAGTACATAGTCCATCACATCCTGTTTGGGGGTTTGAGAGGTAACTCCCAGCCCTCTTTTACCAAACATAATGGACCTCTTACAGGATGCCCAAACAGAAGCTCAAATGGGCTGTAACCAACCCCCTTCTGTGGAACCTCTCTGTATGCAAACAACAGGCAGGGAAGAAGAAGGTCCCATTTCCGCCTAAGCTTCTCTGGGAGTCCTTTAATCATTCCCTTCAGGGTTTTGTTGAAACGTTCAACCAACCCATTGCATTGTGGGTGATAGGGGTGGTGAACTTATAAGTTACACCACACTCCTTCCACATTGCTTTCAAATATCCTGACATGAAGTTTGTATCTCTGTCAGAGATGACCTCCTTTGGGAAACCCACTCTGGAGAAAACTCCAATGAGGGCTCTTGCCACCACAGGGGCTGTGGTGGTCCTCAGGGAATTGCCTCTGGGTACCTGGTGGCATGATCCACTACCACCAGGATAAATCTGTGCCCAGATGCAGTTTGAGGGTCAAGGGGACCAACAATGTCAATCCCTACCCTTTCAAAGGGTACCCCCACCACAGGTAGTGGTATCAGGGGGCCTTTGTGGTGCCACCTGCCTTGCCACTGGCTTGGCATGTGACACAGGAGCGACAAAACTCCTTTGTGTCCTCTGACATATGTGGCCAATGAAAATGTGGAACAAGCCTGTCCCAGGTCTTGTTTTGGCCCAAGTGACCTGCTAAAGGGATATCATGTGCTAGGGTCAAGAGGAACCCCTAAACTTCTGAGGTATTACCAACCTCCTGGTGGCTCCAGGGGCTGGATCTCTACCCTCAGAATATAGGAGTCCCTCATCCCAATAAACTTTATGGGACCCACTAGCACTCCCAGCAGCCTCAGCAGCAGCCTGCTGTCTGAGGGGTTCAAGAGAGGGGCAGCACTGTTGCTCCTTACTCAGATCTTCCCTAGAAGGGCCCCCTGCCCCCAAGAACTCAACCTGATCAGGCTCAAGTCCCTCTGGGGCAGTTCCTTCTTCAGGATCTGCTCCTCCTCCCTCAAGAGGGGAATCAGTGATCTGAGACAGAGGGAAGGCACTGCCTTAACCCTACTGCTCCTCTTCTTGGGAAGCATCTGGTCCATGGTTTCAGGATCCAGAGCTGGTTCAGTGTCATGCATTTTGGCCTGTGACCTGGTCACAGCAAATACCTCTGCAGGGATGCCCAACATCTCAGCATGAGTCCATAACTCTACTTCAGACCAGGCTGAAGTTTCTAGATCATTGCCCAATAGACATTCTACAGGGAGGTCTGCACTGACTACAACCTTCTTGAGGCCAGTTACCCCTCCCCAGGAGAAATTCACAACTGCCAGACTATGGTTGGTCCTGACATTGCTTGCATTGGTCACCTGGTACATTTCGCCCAGGATGATCTGTCCAGGGTCCACAAGATCCTCTGCCACCATGGTGACACTAGCACCTGTGTCCCTAAATGCCAAAGCCTGTTTGCCATTTATTACAGGCTGCTGTTTGTATTTGCCCAGATTACTGGGGCTCACCAGGAAGGACATGTCAATGTCTCCATCACAAATCAGCATTGCCTGAGTGGGTACTCTGACTAGGCCAGAGTCCACTTCAGAACCCAGGGTCAACCCTACTACACCCTTATTCTGAGTACCACCTCCACCAGTAGCTGAACTAGGGGGAACAGTTGCCTTAGGGGCAGGAGTGGTGGTGGTTTGGTCTTTGGACTTGTTACAATCAGAAGTCCAGTGCCCTTTCTGTTTACAGAATTTGCACCAGGGCTTCTTTTGGCCTTTTCCCTTGTTGGATTGTGACTCCCCACCAGATGCAGATTTTTGGGGCCCTTGTGAAGACTTCTGGTCTTTTGACTTATCCCCACTTTTCTCAGAGCCCTTAGAATCCTGCTTCTTTGTGTCACCCCCTTGGTTCTGGGTTTTCTGCCTCACCCAGCAGGGCCCCTCTGCAGCTCTCAGAGTCCATTCTCTGGTGCTGTTTGTGGATGCGGTTAAACCATATACTTTTAAGTGCATTATATCCTCGCGGTAAAATGCTAACTTTGGAATGGCTGCATCGAAACATGTCGTGTTTGGTGTCAAACATCTTGGAATACTACCCCCCCGCCAGTCCTGGCGGCGGGGGTAGCATTCCACCCTTCTAGAGGGATAGACATGTACCTACTGTGGAAACGCGGTAGAATCCTGCAGAGCCCTGGCATCACAAAAAGGATGCCACCAGTCACAGACACTGGGCTGCCCTCCTGCTGATGACCAACACTGCGCACGTGGAGGAAGCCCAACAATAGATATCCTGTCCCAAGGGGTGTGACCACCTTCCAGACAGGGTTTAGTGTATTGGGGCAGGGTGGGTGCACTCTTAGAGTGCTTTGAAGTCCTGCACTGGGGAGCAGAAGGCTCCTCTGTGCATATGCCAGTTCAAACCGGCTCAGGGGCTACCTGTCCCTGCTCTGGCGCGAAACTGGACAAAGGGAAGTGGGTGTAGCCACCCACTCCCTGACCCTCCCATAGGTAGGGTCATAGAGCTAGTCCCTCCCTTTCTTTTAGTATAAGAGGGGAACCTGTGCATTGCACCCTAGATTTCCCTGGACGACGCTCTGAAGACGAATCCCGGACCTTTGACATTCCACTACCTTTGGAAGACTGAAGAATCTCCTTGGAGTCCAGGAGTGACTCCCTGCTTGGCAGGCACCAAAAACTACAAACGACGGTCGCAAACTATGCCGCTCCCGCCGGAGTCCGAAGTCTCTGCAGCCCAAGAAGTGGATTTCCTGACTTCTCAAAGGCCATCGTGAGTCCCCAGTGAAGCTGAGGCCAGTGGACCCCAAGAGTAATGAGAAACCATGACCCCTGGGTACTGTGCACTATTGTCAAGTGCAACCCCATCACAACGTTCCACGAACTTGTGCGTTGGACCACGTGTGGTCCTAGCCTCCAGCAGAAATCCCTCCGAAGATCAGAGGCCTACCACGTCCCGAGTGACCGTGGGCCCCTGTGAGCGAATCCTCCCAAGGCGTCTTTGCAATCCCTTGCCAGCCAGCTTGTGGGTCCCCAGAAGACTTTCTAAAGAAACCAAAGGGCTCCCCTGGTTGCTCCAGGCCTGCCCTGACTTACCCTCACTGGGTGAGTCCCACAGACCTTGCTGGTCTGTGCCATTGCCTCTTCGTACTTTCCCCAAGGCTTGTTGGCTTTAATCGAGTCGCCGACACCGCAGTAAGCTGCAGACATCATGGGACACGCCGAATCCAGCTCCTGGTTGTCGTCGACGCCTCCTGGACCTCGTGGCTGAAGAGTCAAGGCACCCGTGAATGACCTGAATCTTGCAACGACGTTGGGCATCCATCTTCCGTGCCCCGAGTCACTGCCAAGTGACTTTGAACACTGTCCCCTCTGCTTTCAGGTCTTCCATCTTCCGAATCCAGGCTTGGATTCCTCCGGACACTTCTCCTGTCGCCGCAAGCAGCAAGTCTTCACTGGCTCCCATTGAAAACGACGCCGCGACCCGACACCAAAGAACACCTATGCACCCGGCTCCCTGGGTGAGGTAACCTTCAGCACTACAGTGCTCCTGTGGGTGTGGGCCCTAGAACTACTTACCCTGTAAGTGACTTGCTTGTAGCTTCCCTCGAAGTGTCCTAAAACTCTAATTTTCTAAGTGCGACAATTGCGCTGACTCGTACAGGGTTCGCGTCTGTGTTAGACACACCGCTTCCATCTCCTTTGTAACACTATCTAGAACTGTATCCTTCGACTCGTACTGAGTCCGATCGGTGTTCGCCTCGAACACACAAAGGGCCTGTAACACTGAGATCTCCATTGCACTGACTCGCACAAGGTTCGCGTCTGTGTTAGACACAGCGCGTCCATCTCCCTTGCAACTCTATCTGTAACCGCGTCCTTCGACTCGTACAAGGACCGATCAGTGTGTTCGCCTCGAACACGCAAGGGACCTTTAACATTGAAATCTCAATCCCGTCTGAGCGCATAGACTCGCACAGGACTCGCACCGGTGCCAGGACACCGCGTCCGTCCCCTGTGGGTCTCCTACAACTACCTGGGGTGGTTCTTGGGGGTCCCTCGATTCTAGATGCCCTAGACCTAGGTCTAGCAAACTAAGATTGTGATATTCGATTGTGCTAAACTTATTTTGATAATATTTGACTTGTACATATGTTCCTGACCTCTAATCTCATAAAGAGATTAGTAGAGAGTGTTTATTAATAAATACATATATATTTGATATATATACCTGTGTGGTGTCTTTTCATTTGGTGATTCAAGAGATTGTGTGGTAAAACAAGCTGCTTTACATTCTTTCAAGACTTAGCCTGAAGGCTGCTCTCCACAGCTACCACTAGGATAGCTTTCTATAGAGGTTGTCTTAAACCTATCTACCATAAGATTTGAATTGTTCTGGTGCAAGGTGTCCACTTTAATTAGTGAACAGCATATACCAGGCCAACTTCTCACAATTAGATTATACAATACCTTGAAATCAGTAACCCTACTGCCAACCAGCCAACCCTCCAGAGCCTTGGTTGCACAATCTACAAAGTCAGTCCAGTCCTGAGTCTGTGCCTTCTGGGTGTCTCTGAACTTCAACCTGTACTGCTCAGTGGTTAAGCCAAACCCATCTATCAGTGCACTCTTCAGGACTTCATAGTCATCAGCATCCTCTTCTCTAACAGTGAGGAGCTTGTCTCTACCTTTATCTGAAAGGAGAGCCACAAGATTGCTGCCCACTGCTTTTGGGGGACCTGTTGTACTCTACAGGCCCTTTCCATAGCAGTTACCCACTTATGGATATCATCCCCACTCTGGTAGGGAGGAACAACCTTGCTCAGGTTCCTATGGTCTGGAATATATTCTCTGCCTCTAGGGACACTGTTGCTGCCACCAGGGGTTCTAACCCCTCTTTTCTAGAAGCTCTCTGGAGCTCAAGGGCTTCTTTATCTAATGCCAACTGCTTGGTTTTGAGGGCAAATCTTGCTTCCTCATACTGCAGCAGTTTGTACATTCTGTCAGAGGAGGTCTCTCTTCTTGGGAAGTAGGAGTTCCTCTGGTAGACAGATTCTCTGCCAGAGTGATAGGAGTGGTCAGATTCCCTAGAAAGGGACCTAGGCCTCTCCTCCACTATGTCAGTTCTCTTAGGGAGAATTCCTCTGTCCTGTTCAGACCCCTTGGGACCTGGCCCTACAACCACAGAGTCTTGGTCATCCTGATGTTCATCATCTGACCCAGACACTGTAATTGACCCACTCACTGATTCAGACCCATTAGCTCCTAGAGCTAATCTAAGATCATCTGCTGTCAGCAGATCTATCAGGTGTAGTGTGGAGGGACTCTGTCCTAGCTTCAGGTGCCTTTCAGCACACATGGCTTTCAAGTCAAAGAAAGTCATGTCCTTATACTGAGGCTGAGTGGATCCACTGGGTCCACCCCTTAAGGACATTCTAGTGTTGTGCAGTGTTGTACTACCTACACTAGTTTGTGGCCTACTGATACTAGCTTGAGCTGTAGAAAGGGTGTGCTATCCCTTGGCACACAGCTCTAAGTTCAGTAGAACTTATTGATACTAAGCTTGACTTTATATGTACCTTGAGTACCTATAGTGGTTTTCAGTTAGTAATTCAAATAGAGATTTTCTGGTAAAACAATAGCAAGCTGGAATCCCACACGCTGCCACCAATGTGAGAAGTTGGCCTGGTATATGCTGTTCACTAGTTAAAGTGGACACCTTGCACCAGTACAATTCGACTCTTATGGTAGGTAGGTTTAAGACAACCTTTACAGAAAGCTATCCTAGTGGTAGCTGTGGAGAGCAGCCTTCAGGCTAAGTCTTGGAGGAATGTAAAGCAGCTTGTTTTACCACACAATCTCTTGAATCACCAAATGAAAAGACACCACACAGGTATATATATATCAAATATATATGTATTTATTACTAAACAACTCTCTACTAATCTCTTGTGAGATTAGAAGTAAGGAACATATGCACAAATCAACGTTTCACAATAAATTAAGCACAAATATGGCTGGGGCCCTAGGGGCGTACCAGACCATATACTAAAAAGAGACTTAAGAACAACGACTTGCAAAGGGACAAGGCCTAGGGCCTTCAGAAGTGCTGGGGCCTCACGAAACCACCCAAGGCAGGTAAGTAAAGGACCCACGGGGACGCGTGCAGTGAGTGAACACAGGTGCGGATCACCGTAGACTTCAATGGGGCAAGTCGCGGTTGGAAATTAAGAGTTTAAGGGCACTTCGGGAGTAGCTACAAGCAAGTCACTTACCAGACACCCCAGGATATTGCGGCATGGATTAACAAATTTTGCGGCACAAATATGGAAATTTAGCGGCACAAATATGGAAATTTAGCGGCAATTTTGCGGTACTTTGTTATTCATAATCATTCATTTTCAGCTTGAAATCAATGGAAACTGTTTTAGCAGAGTATTCCAGGCATGTTTAAAGTGTCTGTAGCTCTACAGTATTCGCTCATTTTTCTGTGGAATGTCAGTCAAGCCTTGCTATTTGGTTCTCAGAGTTCAGGGAAGGCTCTCTGAGTCCCAGGTTGGATCATTGGTAGATATCTCTTCAAGGATTAACTTTTTAGTATATCTTCATGTGCAGACCGCCAATCGCATGTGCAGTTGAAGAGAGAAGCTCAATGTAGGCTTCTTTCGAATTTTAAGTTCACTTCAAGGCGAAGAATTCACTGAGGAGTGGAGAGCTTTCAATTGAGTAAGAACCTAACATTTTGCATGTATAATATTTTAAGGATGTTGATCTGCATAGCAGAAATCCCACCGAGGTGTATTAAAGTAAGTGGGAGAAGTTTGACGTTCAAGGCCAAAGCGGAGGCGTAATTGCTCGACCACCATAGATGGCAGAGAACCATTTGACTCCCTTGGTGCACTTTGTTTTTACTTGGTCAATATGAGTTGTCTAGGTCAATTTGCAGTCAATTGTGACGCCTAGATATTGGCAGTCGCAAGCGGCGTCTATATGTTGTTTGCCAAACTGCCAAGAAAATGCTTCTATTTCTTCCCAAAGGCGAACATTTTTGTTTTGGAAGTGTTGATGATCAGGTCATTGGCAGGGTTAAACAGATTCAGTTGTTTTAGTTGAGACTGAAAGCCGGAAGTGAAAAACTCAACAGGTCACCAGCATATGAGAGATAAGTGATCTGCAGGCCTTAATTTCTGTTTGATTTGTGCGATTGGGAGGCCATTTGGGCATAGGGCACAAGATGATTTGGAGCTGGTAATGATGAGACTAATTATCTTGCTTTGGGTGACACTGAAGCTGTTGGAAACATAGCTATCTGGTTCAGAGAGAACAAAGATATTCCTTTCATACAGCTTGTTAAAATGCAATTTCAAAGAATGGGAAAGGGCCCTGATATACCCCCGTAAGGTGTCCTGTAATGCTCGGCTAAGTTTTGATATGACATGAGAGAATTTTCTTGAGCGAACTAAAGCCTCAGGTGCCAAAGTACTATGGCAATACAGACTAATCAACAGGGTCACATCAGCCAAGAGACAGGGAACTATACTGAAAAAAGCCTGGTTTTCAAATGTTTTTAAAGGACCTAAGGGAGTCTGCTTAAGCAATATGAATGGGCAGGGTGTTCCACAACTTAGCAGCGGCAATTGAAAAGAGCGCCAATTCTACATTTTGCACAGGGCGTACCTCTTTGGCTTGCTCGAATCTTTCCTATGACAGTGGACACTTGTGCCATATGCGACACTCCTGAGGAGTGCCCTCAGCTTCGACACTATTGGAACACGGGAATCTCCTGCACAGGGATAATGGGCATATCCACTTGGGAGGCATGATCCCTGGACAATTAAACAAATCACACAACAGGAAAGCGTAAAATACAGTTTCTAGACCGAGCCCTCATCTTGGCTAAAAAACTGGTCACGACCGCGCTGAAAGCTTTCAGCCCCACCCAGCCCGGAACACTGGCAGAGTATCTTTACCCGCTGAGCAAAAGCTGAGGCAGTGACTGTGCACTGCGGGAGGCTGCAACACCGCATGATGGCTCATAGGTGGGAAGCATTACTTCTTCAGCTAACCGAGGCCTCATCTGACTCCTCCCCGAGTCTGTGGCGACATGGCCTTTACCTCACCCAACAAGCGTGGTAGGGAATGGCTCCCTTCCTCCACCCCTGAGGTGGAACCCACATTCCTCACCCAATTAGGGTGCATACCTTGCCAATAGGAGATTGGGGCAAGCTGCTGGCTTCTCTCACCCCACTCAAGACCCATGGATCACCAGCTCCTCCTCACTTTACTGGTCACCCCTCCTTTCCATTCACCTCTCTATCCACTACCTCGCCTCACCTGTTAGACTCAACTCCCTGTACCTGTGTAGAAAGAGGTACACTGTTATTGGAAATATTCTCTTTCAAGGTTGTATTAACAGCAGTGGCATAACTACTGGATGATAGACAAATCATGTGATTTATGGGTATACCTTATGTTGAATACAGGTCTACAAAATATTCAATAAATAAACAAGGTATAAAAAATTCAGTTTCAAAGAGTTGTAGGAATTCGGCAGTCTTTAGCTGCTCTATGTGAAGTTATGACGGCTTTGATCAAGAGTCGGAAGGTTTTTGGTCTTCATAGATTCCCTGAGTTTTAACTAGAGCCAATCTTGTTGCATGACTTTAAGCCCATTTGTAGAAGCCTTGTATTGGTATTTGAGTTGTTTGATGGTGTTGTTGCATTCCATTGAACACGGGAAAGTAGTACTTGTCTTACTTCTTTCCTGTAAGGATATCTGCATTGGTAAAAAGACAATGAGATTTTGTCATGGTAGATGATGAATGATTGTGATGAAAAGGGCAAATTGTGTGTCAGCCCGGGCTGAGACCGCTTCCTGGGCACACACACAGTTTTTGAGCTGCTGTGGGCTGGCGTCCGTTTCTTGCAGCCGTACCTAGTACTTCACAGGTCTTTAAAGGCCATTTAATTGTTAACGAGGCTTTGTTGTGTTTTCACCCCTTCTTAGGAGCCCCTGCATCTCCACTCTGCGTATTGCTGGGAGAGTCAGCCCCCCGAAATTTTGGTACCTGCCCCGAAATTTGGCTCTAGTTGCGCCTCTGCATAGCGTAGAATTGTGTCTACCAGCCTTTGCCAGTCAGCTATCCAGTCGCCATCGCTCCACTCAGGTAAAGTCTTTGAATGCAGGCTAATGAAGTCTTACTGCTCCAATGCCCTTAGTTTCAATTCAAGGCGTCTGTTCCAGACCAGCGTTCTGTTTCTCTTGGAGTGTAATTCATCCAGAAGGCAAAGCTTAAGCTGACCCTGTCTTGTGTGGCGCTAATGTCAGGAAAATGTATTGAGTTTTGTGATCGCGCACATTCCAGATGTTTATTTCGAACTTGCTGCAGATGGAAAATTTGGTGTAGTGAAGAAAGATGTAGTCAGTTATTGAGCTGCCATTGTTTGTCACAAAAGTAACATTTGCCAGTTGCCCGCTGCTGAATTGAGCGTACAGTACCCTGAATCCATGCTCCACTAATAATGGCTTAAGAATTTATTTAGCGTTTTGGAGTGCTTTTGTTTTATCTTAAGATTTATTGTTGGGAATTGAGAGGTGAATCAAAAAAAGATCACATTTTCGAAATTTCGTGGGCAGTTTTGTAAAAATCGCGGCATTTTTACAAAAATGCTGATTTCGCGATTTTTTTGCAAATCGCGAAATCGCGAAATCCTGGAGGGTCTGACTTACAGGGTAAGTAATTCTAGGGCCAACACCCACAGGAGCACCGTAGTGCTGGAGTTACCTCACCCAGGGAAGCCAGGTGCATAGGTGTCCTTTGGTGTCGGGTCGCGGCGTCGTTTTCAATGGGAGCCAATGAAGACTTGCTGCTTGTGAAGCCAGAAGAAGTGTCCGGTGGAATCCAAGCCTGGATTCGGAAGGAGGAAGACCTGAAAGCAGAGGGGACAGTGTTCAAAGTCACTTGGCAGTGACCCGGGGCAAGGAAGATGAATGCCCACCGTCGTCGACAGATTCAGGTTGTTCATGGGTGTCTTGACTCTTTGACCACGAGGTCCAGGAGGCGTCGAGGATGACCAGGAGCTAGATTCAGCGTGTCCCACAAAGTCTGCAGGTGACTGCAGTGTTGGTGACCCGATTAGAGCCAACAAGCCTTGGTAGCAGCAAGTCTTGTGGAAAGAACAAAAAGTCAATGGTGCAGAGCAGCAAGGTCTGAGGGACTCACCCAGCAAGGGTAAGTCAGGGCAGGCCTAGAGCAATCAGGGGAGCCCTTTGGATTGGTAAAAAAGTTTTCAGGGGATCCACAAGCCAGCTAGCAAGGGATCACAAAGACGCCTCGGGAGGATTCCTTCAACAGGGGCCCACGGTCACTTGGGATGGGGTAGGCCACTGATTTGGGGAGGGATATCTGCTAGAGGATGGGACCACACGTGGTTAAAAGCACAGGTTCGTAGAACGTCGTGAAGGGGTTGCACTCGAAAATAGTGCACGGTACCCAGGGACTGTGGTTCCTCATCACTCGTGGGGTCCACTTGCCTCAGCTTCACTGGGGACTCACGATGGCCTTGGGGAAATCAGGAAATCCTCTTCCTGGGCTGCAGGGACTTCGGGCTCCGGCGGGAGCGGCATAGTTTGCAACCATCATTGTAGTTTTTGGTGCCTGCCAAGCAGGGGAGTCACTCCTGGACTCCAAGGGAGATTCTTCAGTCTTCCAGAGGTAGTGGAATGTCGAAGGTCCAGAATTCTTCTTCAGAGCGTCATCCAGGGATATCTAGTTTGCAAGTTCAAGGGTTCCCTATCTTATACTAAAAGGAAGTGAGGGACTAGCTCTATGACCCCACCTATGGGAGGGTCAGGGGAGTGGGTGGCTACACCCACTTCCCTTTGTCCAGTTTTGTGCCAGAGCAGGCGCAGGTAGCCCCTGAACCGGTTTGAACTGGTGTATGCACAGAGGAGCCTTCTGCTCCCCCAGTGCAGGACTTCAAAGCACTCTAAGAGTGCACCCACCCAGCCCCAATACACTAAACCCTGTCTGGGAGGTGGTCACACCTCCCTGGGACAGGATACCTATTGTTGGGCTTCCTCCACTGCGAGTTTCGGTCATCAGCAGGAGGGCAGCCCAGTGTCTGTGACTGGTGGCATCCATTTTGTGATGCCAGGGCTCTTCAGGATTCTACCGTGTTTCCACAGTAGGTACATGTCTATCCCTCTAGAAGGGTGGGATCATACTCCCACACCAGTTACTGGTGTGGGGGTATGATTCCAAGGTGTTTGACACCAAACATGACATGTTTTGATGCAGCCATTCCAAAGTTACCATTAACCGCAAGGTTATAATGCACTTAAGAGTATATGGTTTGACCGCATTCACAAACAGCCCCAGAGAATGGACTCTGAGAGCTGCAGAGGGGCCCTGCTCAGGCAGAGGCACCCTCTCACATAGAAACTAACCACCCTGCCCTCAGGATTGATAGGGCCTGTCTTAGGGGTGACTGATAGGTTTAAATGTGTGTGCAGGGGAGATATATCTCAGTGAGGGGTGCTAGCACCTCCTCACCCAGGCTGCAGTAGCAGGCCTGTGGTGTCAGATTTAGTCTGCTTCCCAGGGGTGGCATAATACATGCTTCAGCCCCTGGTAAGCCTGTGAAGTACCTATGCCCTTGGTACCTAAGGTACCATATACTAGGGACTCATAAGGTACCACAGCATCCAATCACTAGTGCACCTAGAGTGCACTTCAAGTTGTTTAGAGAGAACAGAGAGGCTGGGGCCCTGATTGGCAGGGTCCCAGCCAGACTATAGCCAGAAACCAGTGTAAACATCAGAAAAAAAGTGGGGGCAACATAAGAGGCAGATCCTACTCTCCTACACAGGTGCACAAAGAGACAAAAGAGGTGCACAAAGAGAAGCAGAAAGGCAGAAGATGAGTGCAGAAAGAGACAACAGGGGTGCATAAAGAAGCAAGAGAGGTGCATAAAGAAGCAAGAGAAGTGTAGATAAAAGCAAAATAGCTGCAAAAAGAGGCAAGAGAAGTGCAGAAAGAGGCAAGAGAAGTGCAGAAAGAAGGAACAGAAATGCAGAAAGAGGCAAGAGAAGGGCAGAAAGAAGCAACAGAGGTGCAGAAAGAGGCAACAGAGGTGCAGAAAGAGGCAAGAGGGGTGCAGAAAGAAGCAACAGAGGTGCACAAAGTGACAAAAGAGGTGTACAAAGAGACATGAGAGGTACAGAAAGAGGGAAGATGAGTACAGAAAGAGACAAAAGGGGTGCAGAAAGAAGCAAGAGAGGTGCAGAAATAAGAAAGAGAAGTGTAGAATGAAGCAACAAAGGTACAGAAAGAGGCACAGAGAGGTGCAGAAAGAGGCAAGAGAAGTGCAGAATAGAGGCAAGAGAGGTGCAGAAAGAAGGCAAGAGAGGTGCAGAAAGAGGCAAGAGGGGTGCAGAAAGAGGCAAAAGGGTGCAGAAAGAAGCAAGAGACATACAGAAAGAGGCAAGGGAGTTGCAGAAACAGGCAAAAGAGGTGCAGAAACAGACAAGAAGGTGCACAAAGAGACAAGATAGGTGCTGAAAGAAGCAACTGAGGTGCAGAATGAGTCAAGAGAAGTGTAGAAAGAAGGAACAGAAATGCAGAAAGAGGTAAGAGGAGTGCAGAAAGAAGCAACAGAGGTGCAAAAAGAGGCAACAGAAGTGCAGAAAGAGGCAAGAGAGGTGCACAAAGAGACACAGAGAGGTGCACAAAGACACAAAGAGAAGCAGAAAGACAGAAGACGAGGTGCAGAAAGAGACAACAGGGTACAGAAAGAAGCAAGAGAGGTGCATCAAGAAGCAAGAGAAGTGCAGAAATTAAGCAAAAGAGGTGCAGAAAGAGGCAAGAGAAGTGCAGAAAGAGGCAAGAGGGGTGCAGAAAGAAGCAAGAGAGGTGCATAAAGAAGCAAGAGAAGTGCAGAATGAAGCAACAGAGGTGCAAAAGAGGCAAGAAAAGGTGCAGAAGAGGAATAGAGTTGTAGAAAGAGGCAAGAGAGTTGCACAAAGAGGAAAGAAGGGTTCAGAAAGAGGCAAGAGAGGTGCAGAAAGAGGCAAGAGAGGTGCAGAAAGAGGCAAGAGGGTGCAGAAAGAGGCAGGAGAAGTACTGAAAGAAGCAAGAGAGGTGCACAAAAAGGCAAGAGGGGTGCAGAGAGAGCGTATAGAGAGTGCAGAAAGAGGCAAGAGAGGAGCAGAAAGAGGAAGAATGAGGTGCAGAAATAGGCAAGAGGAGTGCAGAAAGAAGCAGCAGAGGTGCAGAAAGAGGCAAGAGAGGTGCAGAAAGAGAGGCAAGAGAACTGCAGAAAGAGGCAAGAAAGTTGCAGAAAGAGGCAAAAGAGGTGCAGAAAGCGGGGAACAGGGGTGCAGACAAAGGCAAGGGAAGTGCAGAAAGAGAGAAGTGGGGTGCAGAAAGAGGCAAAAGAAGTACAGAAAGAAGCAAATGAGGTGCAGAAACATCAAGAGAACTGCAGAAAGAGGCAAGAGCGGTGCAGAAAGAAGCAAGAGGCATGCAGGAAAAGAAGCAAGAAGGGTGCAGAAAGAGGCAAGAGGAGTGCAGAAGGAGGCAGGAGAGGTGCAAGAAAGAGGTAAGAGAGGTGCAAAAAGACGCAAGTGAGTTGCAGAATCAGAAGAAGAGGATGAAGAATGAAGCAAGAGAAGTGCAGAAAGAAGCAACAGAGGTGCAGAAAGAGGCAAGACAACTGCAGAAAGTAGGCAAGAGAGGTGCAGTAAAAGGGAACAGAGGTGCAGAAAGAGGGAAGAGAGGTGCAGAAACAGGGAAGAGGGTTGCAGAAAGAGGAAGAGAGGTGCAGAAAGAGGCACGAGAGGTGCAGAAAGAGGCAAGAGAGTTGCAGAAAAAGGCAAGAGAGGTGCAGAAACAGGCAAGAGAGGTGCAGAAAGAAGCAAGTGAGAGTACAGAAAGAGAGCAAGAGAGGTGAAGAAAGAGGCAGGAGGGGTGAAGAAAGAGAGCAAGAGAAGTGCTGAAAGAAGCAACAAGAGGTGCAGAAAAAGGCAAGAGAGAGTAGCAGAAAGAGGCAAGAGGGGTGCAAAAATAGGCAAGAGAGGTGCAGACAGAAGCAAAAGAGGTGCAGAAAAAGGCAAGAGGGGTACAGAAAGACACAAGAGAGGTACAGAAAGAGGCAAGAGAGGTGCACAAGGAGGAAAGAAGGGTGCAGAAAAAGGCAAGAGGGGTGCAGAAAGAAGAAATAGAGGTGCGGAAAAAAGCAAGAGAAGTGCAGAATGACGCAGCAGGGGTACAGAAAGAGGCAAGAGAAGTGCAGAAAGAAGGAACAGAAATGCAGAAAGAGGCAAGACAAGTGCAGAAAGAAGCAACAGTGGTGCAGAAAGAGGCAACAGAAGTGCAGAAAGAGGCAAGAGAGGTGCACAAAGAGACAACAGAGGTGCACAAAGAGGCAAGAGAGAAGCAGAAAGACAGAAGGCGAGTGCAGAAAGAGAGCAAGCAGGAGTGCAGAAAGAAGCAAGAGAGGTGCATAAAGAAGCAAGATAAGTGCAGAAGGAAGCAAAAAGGTGCAAAAAGAGGCAAGAGAAGTGCAGAAAGAGGCAAGAGAAGTGCAGAAAGAAGGAACAGAAATGCAGAAAGAGGCAAGCGAGGTGCAGAAAGAAGCAAGAGAGGTGCAGAAAAGAGGCAACAGAAGTGCAGAAAGAGGCAAGAGAGGTGCAGAAAGAGATAAGAGAGGTACAGAAAGAAGCAAGAGGGTGCAGAAAGAAGCAAGAGAGGTGCAGAAGAGACAAAAGAGGTGCACAAAGAGGCATGAGAGGTACAGAAAGAGGAAGACGAGGTGCAGAAAGAGACAACAGGAGGTGCAGAAAGAAGCAACGAGAGGTGCAGAATAGAAGCAAGAGAGGTGCAGAAAAGAAGCAAGAGAAGTATGAGAATGAAGCAACACAGGTGCAAAAGAAGCAAGAGAGGTGCAGAAAGAGGCAAGAGAAATGCAGAATAGAGGCAAGAGAGGTACAGAAAGAGAGGCAAGAGAGAGATGCAGAAAGAGGCAAGAGAGGTGCAGAAAGAGAGCAAAGAGAGGTTGCAGAAAGAAGCAAGAGACATACAGAAAGAGGCAAGGGAGTTGCAGAAACAGGCAAAGGTACAGAAACTGCAAGAAGGTGCACAAAGAGGCAAGATAGGTGCTGAAAGAAGCAACGGAGGTGCAGAAAGAGTCAAGAGAAGTGTAGAAAGAGAGGAACAGAAATGCAGAAAGAGGTAAGAGAGGTGCAGAAATAAGCAACAGAGGTGCAAAAGAGGCAACAGAAGTGCAGAAAGAGGCAAGAGAGGTGCAGAAAGAGACACAAGAGAGTGCACAAAGACACAAAAGAGAGAAGAAAGACAGAAGATGAGGTGCAGAAAGAGACAACAGAGGTACAGAAAGAAGCAAGAGAGGTGCATAAAAGAAGAAAGAAAAGTGCGGAATGAAGCAAAAGAGGTGCAAAAAGAGGCAAGAGAAGTGCAGAAAGAGGCAAGAGAGTGCAGAAAGAAGCAAGAGAAGTGGTGAAAAGAGACAACAGAAGTGCAGAAAGAGGCAAGAGAGGTGCAGAAACAGACAAGAGAGGTGCAGAAAAGAGGCAAGAGGGGTGCAGAAAGAAGCAAGAGAGGTGCATAAAGAAGCAAGAGAGGTGCAGAATGAAGCAACAAAGGTGCAAGAAGAGCAAGAGAGGTGCAGAAAGAGGCAAGAGAAGTGCAGAAAGAAGGAACAGAAGTGCAGAAAGAAGCAGAGAGGTGCAGAAAGAAGCAACAGAGGTGCAGAAAGAGCAACAGAAGTGCAGAAAGAGGCAAGAGAAGTGCAGAAAGAAGGAACATAAATGCAGAAAGAGGCAAGAGAAGTGCAGAAAGAGGCTACAGAGGTGAACAAAGAGGCAACAGAAGTGCACAAAGAGAGCAAAAGAGTTGCAGAGAGACAGAGAGGTGCAGAAAGAGACAAGAGGGTGCAGAAAGAGGCAAGAGAGGTGCAGAAAGAGACAAAGAGAGTGCACAAAGAGACATGAGAGGTGCAGAAAGAGGGAAGACGAGTGCAGAAAGAGACAACAAGGGTGCAGAAAGAAGCAAGAGAAGTGCAGAATGAAGCAACAAAGGTGCAAAAAGAGTCAAGAGAAGTGCAGAAGGAGGCAAGAGAACTGCAGAAAGAAGGCAAGAGAGTTGCACAAAGAGGGAAGAAGGGTACAGAAAGAGGCAAGAGGGGTGCAGAAACAGGGAAGAGGGGTGCGGAAAGAAGCAAGAGCAGTGCAAAAGAACCAACAGAAGTGCAAAAAGAGGCAAGAGGGGTGCAGAAAGAGGCAAGGGAGGTGCAGAAAAGAAGAACAGAGGTGCAGAAAGAGAGCAAGAGGGGTGCAGAAAGAGGCAAGTGAGTTGTAGAAAGAGGGAAGAGGGATGCAGAAAGAGGCAAGAGGGGTGCATAAATACCGAATAGAGGTGCAGAAAGAGGCAAGAGGGGTGCAGAAAGAGGCAAGAGAAGTGCATAAAGAAGCAAAAGAGGTGCAGAAATAGGCAAGAGGGGTGCAGAAAGATGCAGAGAGGTGCAAAAAGAGGCAAGAGAGTTGCACAAAGAGGGAAGTACGGTGCAGAAAGAGGCAAGAGGTGTGCAGAAAGAGGGAAGAGGGGTGTAGAAAGAGGCAAGAGGGGTGCATAAATACCGAATAGAGGTGCAGAAAGAGGCAAGAGGCGTGCAGAAAGAGGCAAGAGAAGTGCATAAAGAAGCAAAAGAGGTGCAGAAATAGGCAAGAGGGGTGCAGAAAGATGCAGAGAGGTGCAGAAAGAAGCAATAGAGGTGCAGAAAAAAGCAAGAGTAGTTCAGAATGAAGCAACAGAGGTGCAGAAAGAGGCAATAGAAGTGCAGAAAGAAGGAACAGAAATGCAGAAAGAGGCAAGACAAGTGCAGAAAGAAGCAACAGTGGTGCAGAAAGAGGCAAGAGAAGTGCAGAAAGAGGCAAGAGAGGTGCAC
Source organism: Calotriton arnoldi (assembly GCA_963921515.1). Taxonomy (NCBI): domain Eukaryota; kingdom Metazoa; phylum Chordata; class Amphibia; order Caudata; family Salamandridae; genus Calotriton; species Calotriton arnoldi. The sequence continues at coordinate 737,229 of CAWUFW010004704.1, forward strand.
AAAGAGACAACAGAGGTGCACAAAGAGGCAAGAGAGAAGCAGAAAGACAGAAGGCGAGTGCAGAAAGAGACAACAGGGGTGCAGAAAGAAGCAAGAGAGGTGCATAAAGAAGCAAGATAAGTGCAGAAAGAAGCAAGAAGGTGCAAAAGAGGCAAGAGAGGTGCAGAAAGAGGCAAGAGAAGTGCAGAAAGAAGGAACAGAAGTGCAGAAAGAGGCAAGCGAGGTGCAGAAAGAAGCAACAGAGGTGCAGAAAGAGGCAACAAGAAGTGCAGAAAAGAGGCAAGAGAGGTGCACAAAGAGATAAGAGAGTACAGATTGAAGCAAGAGGAGTTGCAGAAAGAAGCAAGAGAGGTGCACAAAGAGACAAAGAGAGGTGCACAAAGAGACATGAGAGGTACAGAAAGAGGGAAGACGAGTGCAGAAAGAGACAACAGGGGTGCAGAAAGAATCAAGAGAGGTGCAGAATGAAGCAAGAGAGGTGCAGAAAGAAGCAAGAGAAGTATAGAATGAAGCAACAGAAGGTGCAAAAAGAAGGCAAGAGAAGTGCAGAAAGAGGCAAGAGAAATGCAGAATGAGGCAAGAGAGGTGCAGAAAGAGGCAAGAGAGATGCAGAAAGAGGCAAGAGAGGTGCAGAAAGAGGCAAAAGGGGTGCAGAAAGAAGCAAGAGACATGCAGAAAGAGGCAAGGGAGTTGCAGAAACAGGCAAAGAGGTACAGAAACTCAAAGAGGTGCACAAAGAGACAAGATAGGTGCTAGAAAGAAGCAACGAGGTGCAGAAAGAGTCAAGAGAGTGTAGAAAGAAGGAACAGAAATGCAGAAAGAGGTAAGAGAAGTGCAGAAATAAGCAACAGAGGTGCAAAAAGAGCAACAGAAGTGCAGAAAGAGGCAAGAGAGGTGCATAAAGAGACACAAGAGGTGCACAAAGACACAAAAGAGAAGCAGAAAGACAGAAGATGAGTGCAGAAAGAGACAACAGGGGTACAGAAAGAAGCAAGAGAGGTGCATAAAGAAGAAAGAAAAGTGCGGAATGAAGCAAAAAAGGTGCAAAAAGAGGCAAGAGAAGTGCAGAAAGAGGCAAGAGAAGTGCAGAAAGAAGCAAGAGAAGTGCTGAAAGAGGCAACAGAAGTTGCAGAAAGAGGCAAGAGGGTGCACAAACAGACAAAGGAGGTGCAAGAAAGAGGCAAGAGGGTGCAGAAAGAAGCAAGAGAGGTGCATAAAAGGCAAGAGAAGTGCAGAATGAAGCAACAAAGGTGCAGAAAGAAGGCAAGAGGAGTGCAGAAAGAGGCAAGAGGAGTGCAGAAAGAAGGAACAAGAAATGCAGAAAGAGGCAAGAGAAGTGCAGAAAGAAGCAACAGAGGTGCAGAAAGAGGCAACAGAAGTGTAGAAAGAGGCAAGAGAAGTGCAGAAAGAAGGAACATAAATGCAGAAAGAGAGCAAGAGAAGTGCAGAAAGAGAGCTACAGAGGTGAACAAAGAGGCAACGAGAAGTGCACAAAGAGGCAAGAAGAGTTGCATAGAGACAAGAGAGGTGCAGAAAGAGGCAAGAGGGTTGCAGAAAGAGGCAAGAGAGGTGCAGAAAAGAGACAAAGAGAAGTGCACAAGAGACATAGAGAGGTGCAGAAAGAGGGAAGATGAGTGCAGAAAGAGACAACAAAGGGTGCAGAAAGAAGCAAAGAGAAGTGCAGAATAGAAGCAACAAAGGTGCAAAAGAGTCAAGAGAGTGCAGAAAGGAGGCAAGAGAACTGCAGAAAGAGGCAAGAGAGTTGCACAAGAGAGAAGAAGGAGTACAGAAAGAGGCAAGAGGGGTGCAGAAACAGGGAAGAGAGGTGCAGGAAAGAAGCAAGAGCAGTGCAGAAGAACCAACAGAAAGTGCAAAAAGAAGCAAGAGAGAGGTACAGAAAGGAGGCAAGAGAAGTGCAGAAAGAAGGAGCAGAGGTGCATAAGAGGACAAGAGAGTTGCACAAAGAGGAAGAGGAGTGCAAGAAAGAGGCAATAGGGGTGCAGAAAGAGGGAAGAGAGGTGCAGAAAGAAGCAAGAGGAGTGCAAAAATACCTAATAGAGGAGTGCAGAAAGAGGCAAAGAGGTGCAGAAAGAGGCAAGAGAGTTCATAAGAAGCAAAAGAGGTGCAGAGAAATAGGCAAGAGGGGTGCAGAAAGATGCAAGAGAGGTGCAGAAAGATGCAAGAGAGGTGCACAAAGAGGGAAGAATGGTGCAGAAATAGGCAAGAGGGTTGCAGAAAGAAGCAGGAGAGGTGCAGAAAGAAGCAAGAGGAGTGCCGAATAGAGCAACAGGGGTGCGGGAAGAGGGGTGCAGAAAGATGCAAGAGGGGTGCAGAAAGAGGCAAGAGAGGTGCAGAAAGAAGCAAGAGCGGTCCAGGAAACGGGAAGAAGGGTGCAGAAAGAGGCAAGAGGGGTGCAAAAGGCAGCAGGAGAGGTGAAGAAAGAGGCAAGAGAAGTGCAGGAAGAGGCAAGTGAGGTGCAGAAAAGGCAAGAGAGGTACAGAAAGAGGCAAGATGGAGTGCAAAAAGACAGCAAGTAGAGTTAGAAACAGAAAGAGGGAGTGAAGAATGAAGCAAGAGAAGTGCAGAAAGAAGCAACAGAGGTTCAGAAGGAGGCAAGACAACTGCAGAAGTAGGCAAGAGAGGTGCAGAAAAAGGGAACAGCGGTGCAAAAAGAGGCAAGAGAGGTGCAGAAAGAGGGAAGAGGGGTGCAGAAAGATGCAAGAGAGGTACAGAAAAGGTATGTGAGAGGTGCAGAAAGAGGCAAGTGAGGTGTAGAAAAAGGCAATAGAGGTACAGAAAGAGGCAAGATAAGTGCAGAAAGAAGAGAGGAGGTGCAGAAAGAGGCAAGTGAGGTGCAGAAAGAGGCTAGAGAGAAGTGCAGAAACAAGCAAGGAGAGGTGCAGACAGAAGCACAGAGGGTGCAGAAAAGGCAAGATGGATGCAGAAAGATGCAGAAGGAGTTGCAGAAAGAGGCAAGAGGAATTGCTGAAAGAAGCAACAGAGGTGCATGAAAGAGCAACAGAGTTGCAAAAGAGACAAGATTAGGTGCAGAAATAGGCAAAGAGAAGAGCAGACAGAAGCAAAAGAGGTGCAGAAAAAGGCAAGAGGGGTGCAGAAAGATACAAGAGATGTGCATAAAGAGGCAAGAGAGGTGCACAAGGAAGGAAGAAGTGTGCAGAAAGAGTCAAGCGGCATGCAGAAAGAAGCAAGATAAGTGCAGAAGGAAGGAAGCAAAAAAGGTGCAAAAAGAGGCAAGAGAAGTGCAGAAAGAGGTAACAGAAGTGCAGAAAGAGGCAAGAGAGGTGCACAAACAGACAAAAGAGGTGCAGAAAGAGGGAAGAGGCGTGCAGAAAGAAGCAAGAGAGGTGCATAAAGAAGCAAGAGAAGTGCAGAATGAAGCAACATAGGTGCAAAAAGAGGCAAGAGAAGTGCAGAAAGAGGCAAGAGAAGTGCAGAAAGAAACAACAGAGGTGCAGAAAGAGGCAAGAGAAGTGCAGAAAGAGGCAAGAGAAGTGCAGAAAGAGGCTACAGAGGTGAACAAAGAGGCAACAGAAGTGCACAAAGAGGCAAAAGAGTTGCACAGAGACAAAGAGAGTGCAGAAAGAGACAAGAGAGGTGCAGAAAGAGGCAAGAGAGGTGCACAAAGAGACAAAGAAGTACAAAAAAGAGACATGAGAGGTGCACAAAGAGACATAGAGAGGTGCAGAAAGGGGAAGACAGAGTGCAGAAAGAAGAAGAGAGAGTGCAGAATGAAGCAACAAAGGTGCAAAAGAGTCAAGAGAAGTGCAGAAGGAGGCAAGAGAACTGCAGAAAGAGGCAAGAGAGTTGCACAAAAAGAGGAAGAAGGGTACAGAAAGAGGCAAGAGAGGTGCAGAAACAGGGAATAGGAGTGCGGAAAGAAGCAAGAGCAGTGCAAAAGAACCAACAAAGAGTGCAAAAAGAGGCAAGAGGAGGTGCAGAAAGAGGCAAGGAGAGTGCAGAAAGAAGAGCAAGAGGTGCAGAAAGAGGCAAAGAGGTGCAGAAAGAGAGAAGTGAGTTGTAGAAAGAGAGCAAGAGAGTTGCATAAAGAGGAAGTAGAGGTGCAGAAAGAGGCAAGAGGTGTGCAGAAAGAGGGAAGAAGGGTGCAGAAAGAGGCAAGAGGGGTGCATAAACACGAATAGATTTGCAGAAAGAAGCAAGAGGGGTGCAGAAAGAAGGCAAGAGAGAGTGCATAAAGAAGCAAAGAGGTGCAGAAATAGGCAAGAGGAGTTGCAGAAAGATGCAGAGAGGAGCAAAAAGAGCAAGAGAGGTGCATAAAGAGGGAATAATGGTGCAGAAATAGACAAAGAGGGATGCAGAAAGAAGCAGGAGAGGTGCAGAAAGAAGCAAGTGGAGTGCTGAATAAAAGCAACAGGGGTGCGGGGAAGAGGGCTGCAGAAAGATGCAAGAGGGGTGCAGAAAGAGAGCAAGAGAGGTGCAGAGAGGAAAGAGAACTGCGAAAAAGGCAAGAAGGTGCAGAAACAGGCAAATGAGGTGCAGAAAGCAGGAACAGGAGGTGCAGACAGAGGCAAGAGAGTACAGAAAGAGAGAAGTGGGGTGCAGAAAAGAGGCAAGAGGGCTGCAGAAATTAGCAAGAGAGGTACAGAAAGAAGCAAGAGCAGAACAGAAAGAACCAACAGAGGTGTAGAAAGAGGCAAGAGAGGTGCAGAAAGAAGCAAGAGAGGTCCAGGAAAGAGGGAAGAAGGGTGCAGAAAGAGGTAAGAGAGGTGCAAAAGGCAGCAGGAGAGGTGAATAAAGAGGCAAGAGAAGTGCAGGAAGAGGCAAGAGAGGTGCAAAAAGACGCAAGTGAGTTGCAGAAACAAGAAAGAGGGGTGAAGAATGAAGCAAGAGAAGTGCAGAAAGAACCAACAGAGGTTCAGAAGGAGGCAAGACAACTGCAGAAGTGAGGCAAGAGAGGTGCATATAAAGGGAACAGGAGTGCAAAAAGAGGCAAGAGAGCGTGCAGAAAGAGGAAGAGGGGTGCAGAAAGAGGCAAGAGAGGTACAGAAAAAGGCAAAAGAAGTGCAGAAAGAGGCAAGTGAGGTGCAGAAAAAGGCAATAGAGGTACAGAAAGAGGCAAGAGAAGTACAGAAAGAAGAGAGGGAGGTGCATAAAGAGGCAAGTGAGGTGCAGAAAGAGGCCAGAGAAGTACAGAAAGAAGCAAGGGAGGTGTAGACAGAAGCACAAGGGGTGCAGAAAGAGGCAAGATGGGTGCATAAAGAAGCAAGAGAGGTGCATAAAGAAGAAAGAGAAGTGCAGAATGAAGCAAAAAAGGTGCAAAAAGATGCAGAAGTGCAGAAAGAAGGAACAGACAGTGCAGAAAGAGGCAAAAGGGTGCAGAAAGAAGCACGAGAGATGCACAAGAGACAAAAGAGGTGCATAAAGAGACATGAGAGGTGCAAGAAAGAGGGAAGACGAGTGCAGAAAGAGACAATAGGGATTGCAGAAAGAAGCAAGAGAGGTGCAGAATGAAGCAAGAGAGGTGCAGAAAGAAGCAAGAGAAGTATGAGAATGAAGCAACAAAGGTGCAGAAAGAGGCAAGAGAAGTGCAGAAAAGAGGCAAAGAGAAATGCAGAATGAGGCAAAGAGAGGTGCAGAAAGAGGCAAGAGAGTGACAGAAAAGAGGCAAGAGAGGTGCAGAAAGAGGCAAAAGGGGTTCAGAAAGAAACAAGAGACATACAGAAAGAGGCAAGGGAGTTGCAGAAACAGGCAAAAGAGGTACAGAAACTCAAAAGGTGCACAAAGAGACAAGATAGGTGCTGAAAGAAGCAACAGAGGTGCAGAAAGAGTCAAGAGAAGTGTAGAAAGAAGGAACAGAAGTGCAGAAAGAGGTAAGAGAGGTGCAGAAATAAGCAACAGAGGTGCAAAAAGAGGCAACAGAGGTGCAGAAAGAGGCTAGAGAGGTGCAGAAAGAGACACAAGAGGTGCACAAAGACACAAAGAGAAGCAGAAAGACAGAAAGATGAGTGCAGAAAGAGACAACAGAGGTACAGAAAGAAGCAAGAGAGGTGCATAGAAAGAAAGAAAGTGCAGGAATGAAACAAAGAGGTGCAAAAAGAGGCAAGAGAAGTGCAGAAAGAGGCAAGAGAAGTGCAGAAAGAAGCAAGAGAAGTGCTAGAAAGAGGCAACAGAGAGTGCAGAAAGAGGCAAGAGGAGGTGCACGAAACAGACAAGAGAGGTGCAGAAAGAGCAAGAGGGGTGCAGAAAAGAAGCAAGAGAGGTGCATAAAGAGGCAAGAGAGAGTGCAGAATAGAAGCAACAAAGGTGCAGAAAGAGCAAGAGAGTGCAGAAAGAGGCAAGAGAGGTGCAGAAAGAAGGAACAGAAATGCAGAAAGAGGCAAGAGAGGTGCAGAAAGAGGCTACAGAGGTGAACAAAGAGGCAACAGAAGTGCACAAGAGGCAAAGCGAGTTGCACAAAGAGCAAGAGAGGTGCAGAAAGAGGCAAGAGGAGTGCAGAAAGAGGCAAGAGAGGTGCAGAAAAGAGACAAAAGAGGTGCACAAAGAGACATAGAGAGGTGCAGAAAGAGGGAAGACGAGATGCAGAAAGAGACAACAAGGGTGCAGAAAGAAGCAAGAGAAGTGCAGAATAGAAGCAACAAGAGGTGCAGAAAGAGTCAAGAGAAGTGCAGAAGGAGGCAAGAGAACTGCAGAAAGAGGCAAGAGGAGTTGCACAAAAGAGGGAAGAAGGGTACAGAAAGAGGCAAGAGGAGTGCAGAAACAGGCAAGAGAGGTGCGGAAAGAAGCAAGAGCAGTGCAGAAAGAGACAACAGAAGTGCAAAAAGAGGCAAGAGAGGTGCAGAAAGAGGCAAGAGGATGTGCAGAAAGAAGCAGCAGAGGTGCACAAAGAGGCAAGAGAGTTGCACAAAGAGGGAAGTAGGGTGCAGAAAGAGGCAATAGGGGTGCAGAAAGAGGGAAGAGGGATGCAGAAAGAGGCAAGAGGGGTGCAAAAATACCTAATAAAGGTGCAGAAAGAGGCAAAAGGGGTGCAGAAAGAGGCAAGAGAAGTTCATAAAGAAGCAAAAGAGGTGCAGAAATAGGCAAGAGGGGTGCAGAAAGATGCAGAGAGGTGCAAAAAGAGGCAAGAGAGGTGCACAAAGAGGAAAGAATGGTGCAGAAATAGGCAAGAGGGTTGCAGAAAGAAGCAGGAGAGATGCAGAAAGAAGCAAGAGAGAGTGCAGATAGAGCACAGCAGAGGTGCAGAGGAAGAGGGTGCAGAAAAGATGCAAGAGGAGTGCAGAAAAGAGGCAAGAGAGGTGCAGGAGGCAATAGGAACTGCGAAGAAGCAAGAAAGTTGCAGAAACAGGCAAATGAGGTGCAGAAAGCAGGAACAGGGGTGCAGACAGAGGCAAGGGAAGTACATAAAGAGAGAAAGTGAGGTGCAGAAAGAGGCAAGAGGGCTGCAGAAATTTGCAAGAGAGGTACAGAAAGAAGCAAGAGCAGAGCAGAAAGAACCAACAGAGGTGTAGAAAGAGGCAAGAGGGTGCAGAAAGAAGCAAGAGAGGTGCAGGAAAAGGGAAGAGAGGGTGCAGAAAGAGGCAAGAGAGGTGCAGAAAGACAGCAGGAGAGTGCAGAAAGAGGCAAGAGAAGTGCAGGAAGAGGCAAGTGAGGTGCAAAAAAGGCAAGAGAGGTACAGAAAGAGGCAAGATAGGTGCAAAAAGATGCAAGTGAGTTGCAGAAACAGAAAAGAGGGGTGAAGAATGAAGCAAGAGAAGTGCAGAAAGAACCAACAGAGGTTCAGAAGGAGGCAAGACAACTGCAGAAGTAGGCAAGAGAGGTGCAGAAAAAGGGAACAGCGGTGCAAAAAGAGGCAAGAGAGGTGCAGAAAGAGGGAAGAGGGGTGCAGAAAGATGCAAGAGAGGTACAGAAAAGGTATGAGAAGTGCAGAAAGAGGCAAGTGAGGTGTCAGAAAGAGGCAATGGAGGTACAGAAAGAGGCAAGATAAGTGCAGAGAAGAAGAGAAGGAGGTGCAGAAAGAGGCAAGTGAAGGTGCAGAAGAGGCCAGAGAAGTACAGAAACAAGCAAGGGAGGTGCAGACAGAAGCACAAGGGGTGCAGAAAAAGGCAAGATGGATGCAGAAAGATGAGAGAAGGGTGCAGAAAGAGGCAAGAGAATTGCAGAAAGAAGCAACAGAGGTGCATAAAGCAACAAGAGTTGCAGAAAGAGGCAAGATTGGTGCAGAAAGAGGCAAGAGAAGATGCAGACAAGAAGCAAGAGGGGTGCAGAAAGAGGCAAGAGAGGTGCAGAAAGATACAAGAGATGTGCATAAAGAGGCAAGAGAGGTGCAAAAGGAGGGAAGAGGTGTGCAGAAAGAGTCAAGAGGCGTGCAGAAAGAAGCAAGATAAGTGCAGAAGGAAGGAAGCAAGAAGGTGCAGAAAGAGGCAAGAGAAGTGCAGAAAGAGGCAGAGAAGTACAAAAAGAGGCAAGAGAAGTGCAGAAAGAGGTAGCAGAAAGAGGCAAGAGAGGTGCACAAACAGACAAAAGAGGTGCAGAAAGAGGCAAGAGGCGTGCAGAAAGAAGCAAGAGAGGTGCATAAAGAAGCAAGAGAAGTGCAGAATGAAGCAACATAGGTGCAGAAAGAGCAGAGAGGAGTGCAGAAAGAGGCAAGAGAGTGCAGAAAGAGGCAAGAGAAGTGCAGAAAGAAGGAACAAGAAGTGCAGAAAGAGGCAAGAGGAGTGCAGAAAGAAGCAACAGAGGTGCAGAAAGAGGCAACAGAAGTACAGAAAGAGGCAAAGAGGGTGCAGAAAGAGGCTACAGAGGTGCACAAAGAGGCAACAGAAGTGCACAAAGAGGCAAAAGAGTTGCTGAGAAAGAGCAAAGAGGTGCAGAAAGAAGCAAGAGAGGTGCAGAAAGAGGCAAGAGAGGTGCACAAAGAGACAAAAGAGGTGCAGAAAGAGACAATAGAGGTGCACAAAGAGACATAGAGAGGTGCAGAAAGAGAGGAGAGACGAGTGCAGAAAGAAGCAAGAGAAGTGCAGATAAGAAGCAACAAAGGTGCAAAAGAGTCAAGAGAAGTGCAGAAAGGAGGCAAGAGAACTGCAGAAAGAGGCAAGAGAGTTGCAGAAAGAGGAAGAGAGGAGTACAGAAAGAGGCAAGAGGGTGCAGAAACAGGCAAGAGGGGTGCGGAAAGAAGCAAGAGCAGTGCAAAAGAACCAACAGAAGTGCAAAAAGAGGCAAGAGGGGTGCAGAAAGAGGCAAGGGAAGTGCAGAAAGAAGGAGCAGATGTGCAAAAAGAGGCAAGAGGGGTGCAGAAAGAGGGAAGTGAGTTGTAGAAAGAGGCAAGAGAGTTGCACAAAGAGGGAAGTATGGTGCAGAAAGAAGGCAAGAGGGGTGCAGAAAGAGGAAGAGAGGTGCAGAAAGAGGCAAGAGAGGTGCATAAAGTACCTAATAGAGAGTGCAGAAAGAGGCAAGAGAGGTGCAGAAAGAGGCAAGAGAAGTGCATAAAGAAGCAAGAGAGGTGCAGAAATAGGCAAGAGAGGTGCAGAAAAGATGCAAGAGAGGTGCAGAAAGAGGCAAGAGAGGTGCACAAAGAGGGAATAATGGTGCAGAAAGTAGACAAGAGGGTTGCAGAAAGAAGCAGGAGAGGTGCAGAAAGAAGCAAGTGGAGTGCTGAGATAAAGCAACAGAGGTGCGAGGAAGAAGGCTGCAGAAAGTTGCAAGAGGGGTGCAGAAAAGGCAAGAGAGGTGCAGGAGGAAAGAGAACTGCGAAAAGAGGCAAGAAAGTTGCAGAAACAGGCAAATGAGGTGCAGAAAGCAGGAACAGAGGTGCAGACAGAGGCAAGGAGAAGTACAGAAAGAGAGAAGTGGGGTGCAGAAAGAGGCAAGAGGGCTGCAGAAATTTGCAAGAGAGGATTGCAGAAAGAAGCAAGAGCAGAACAGAAAGAACCAAGAGAGGTGTAGAAAGAGGCAAGAGAGGGTGCAGAAAGAAGCAACAGAGGTCCAGGAAAGAGGGAAGAAGGGTGCAGAAAGAAGTAAGAGAGGTGCAGAAGAGCAGCAGGAGAAGTGAATAAAGAGGCAAGAGAAGTGCAGGAAGAGGCAAATGAGGTGCAGAAAAGGCAAGAGAGGTACAGAAAGAGGCAAGAGAGGTGCAGAAAGATGCAAGTGAGTTGCAGAAACAGAAAAGAGAGGGTGCAAGAATGAAGCAAGAGAGTGCAGAAAGAACCAACAGAGGTGCAGAAGGAGGCAAGACAACTGCAGAAATAGCCAAGAGAGGTGCATAAAGAGGAAGAGAGGTGCAGAAAGAGGTAAGTGAGGGTGCAGAAAGAGGCAAAGGGGTGCAGAAAGAGGCAAGAGAGAGTTACAGAAAGAGGCACAGAGAAGTACTAGAAAAGGCAAGTGAGGTAGAGAAAAGAAGCAAGAGAGGGTACAGAAAGAGGCAAGAGAAGTGCAGAAAGAAGAGAGTGAGGTGCAGAAAGAGAGCAAGATGAAGGTGCAGAAAGAGGCCAGAGAAGTACAGAAAGAAGCAAGAGAGGTGCAGAAAGAAGCACAATGGGTGCAGAAGTAGGCAAGAGGGTGGAGAAAGAGGCCAGAGGAGTGCAGAAAGAGGAAGAGAAGTGCAGAAAGAAGGAACAAGAAAGGCAGAAAGAGGCAAGAGAGGGTGCAGAAAGAGGCAGGAGAGGTACAGAATGAGGGAAGAGGAGTGCAGAAAGAGAGCAATAGAGGGTGCAGAATAGAAGCAAGGGAGGTGCAGAAAGAAGCAAGAGAAGTGCAGTATGAAGCAACAGGGGAGCAGAAAGAGGCAGCAGGGGTGCAGAAAGAGGCAAGAGAAGTGCTAGAAAGAAGCAACAGAGAGGTGCAGAAAGAGGCAAGAGAACTGCAGAAAGAGGCATGAGATTTCAGAAACAGGCAAAGTGGTGCAGAAAGAGGGAACAGGGGTGCAGACAGAGGCAAGAGAGGTGCAGAAAGAAGGAAGAGACGTGCAGAAAGAGGGAAGAGGGGTGCAGAAAAAGGCAAGAGGGGTGCATAAAGACACATGAGAGGTGCAGAAAGGGGGAAGACGAGTTCAGAAAGAAGAAAGAGAAGTGCAGAATGAAGCAACAAAGGTGCAAAAAGAGTCAAGAGAAGTGCAGAAGGAGGCAAGAGAACTGCAGAAAGAGGCAAGAGAGTTGCATAAAGAGGCAAGAGAGGTACAGAAAGAGGCAAGAGGAGTGCAGAAACAGGGAAGAGGGTGACAGAAAGAAGCAAAAGCAGGTCGCAGAAAGAACCAACAGAAGTGCAGAAAGAGGCAAGAGGGTGCAGAAAGAGGCAAGAGAAGTGCAGAAAGAAGGAACAGAGGTGCAAAAAGAGGCAAGAGGGTGCAGAAGAGGGAAGTGAGTTGTAGAAAGAGGCAAGAGAGTTGCACAAAGAGGGAAGTAGGGTGCAGAAAGAGGCAAGAGGGGTGCAGAAAGAGGGAAGAGGGGTGCAGAAAGAGGCAAGAGGGGTGCATAAATACCTAATAGAGGTGCAGAAAGAGGCAAGAGGGGTGCAGAAAGAGGCAAGAGAAGTGCATAAAGAAGCAAAAGAGGTGCAGAAATAGGCAAGAGGGGTGCAGAAAGATGCAGAGAGGTGCAAAAAGAGGCAAGAGAGGTGCACAAAGAGGGGATAATGGTACAGAAATAGACAAGAGGGTTGCATAAAGAAGCAAGAGAGGTGCAGAAAGAAGCAAGTGGAGTGCTGAATAAAGCAACAGGGGTCGTGGAAGAGGGCTGCAGAAAGATGCAAGAGGGTGCAGAAAGAGGCAAGAGAGGTGCAGGAGGAGAGAACTGCGAAAGAGGCAAGAGATTGCAGAAACAGGCAAATGAGGTGCAGAAAGCAGGAACAGGGTTGCAGAACAGAGGCAAGGGAAGTACAGAAAGAGAGCAAGTGGGGTGCAGAAAGAGGCAAGAGGGCTGCAGAAATTTGCAAGAGAGGTACAGAAAGAAGCAAGAGCAGAACAGAAAGAACCAACAGAGGTGTAGAAAGAGGCAAGGAGGTGCAGAAAGAAGCAAGAGAGGTCCAGGAGAAAGGGAAGAAGAGTGCAGAAAGAGAGTAAGAGAGGTGCAAAAGGCAGCAAGAGAGGTGAATAAAGAGGCAAGAGAAGTGCAGGAAGAGGCAAGAGAGGTGCAAAAAGACGCAAGTGAGTTGCAGAAACAAGAAAGAGAGGAGTGAAGAGATGAAGCAAGAGAAGTGCAGAAAGAACCAACAGAGGTTCAGAAGGAGGCAAGACAACTGCAGAAGTAGGCAAGAGAGGTGCAGATAAAGGGAACAGGGGTGCAAAAGAGGCAAGAGACGTGCAGAAAAAGGAAGAGGGGTGCAGAAAGAGGCAAGAGAGGTACAGAAAGAAGCAAAAGAAGATGCAGAAAGAGGTAAGTCAGAGGGTGCAGAAGAAAGGCAATAGGAGGTACAGAAAGAGGCAAGAGAAGTACAGAAAGAAGAGAGAGAGGTGCAGAAAGAGGCAAGATGAGGTGCAGAAAGAGGCCAGAAGAGAGTACAGAAAGAAGCAAGGGAGGTGTAGACAGAAGCACAAGGGGTGCAGAAAGAGGCAAGATGGGTGCAGAAAGAAGCAACAGAGTGTGCATGAAAAAGCATTAGAGGAGTGCAGAAAGAGGCAAGAGGGTGCAGCAATAGAGCAAGAGAAGAGCAAACAGAAGCAAAAGAGTTGCATAAAAAGGCAAGAGGGGTGCAGAAAGACACAAGAGAGGTGCAGAAAGAGGCAAGAGAGGTGCACAAGGAGGAAGGAAGTAGTGCAGAAAGAGGCAAGAGAGGTGCAGAAAGAAGCAAGAGAGGTGCAGAAAGAAGCAAGAGAAGTGCAGAATGAAGCAACATGAGGGTGCAGAAAAGATGCAAGAGAAGTGCAGAAAGAAGGAACAGACATGCAGAAAGAGGCAAAAGAGGTGCAGAAAGAAGCACGAGAGATGCACAAAGAGACAAAAGAGGTGCACAAAGAGACATGAGAGGTACAGAAATAGGGAAGACGATTGCAGACAGAGACAACAGGGGTGCATAAAGAAGCAAGAGAGGTGCATAAAGAAGAAAGAGAAGTGCAGAATGAAGCAAAAAAGGTGCAAAAAAGATGCAAGAGAAGTGCAGAAAGAAGGAACAGACATGCAGAAAGAGGCAAAAGGGGTGCAGAAAGAAGCACGAGAGATGCACACAGAGACAAAAGAGGTGCACAAAGAGACATGAGAGGTACAGAAAGAGGGAAGACGAGTGCAGAAAGAGACAATAGGGGTGCAGAAAGAAGCAAGAGAGGTGCAGAATGAAGCAAGAGAGGTGCAGAAAGAAGCAAGAGAAGTATAGAATGAAGCAACAAAGGTGCAAAAAGAGGCAAGAGAAGTGCAGAAAGAGGCAAGAGAAATGCAGAATGAGGCAAGAGAGGTGCATAAAGAGGCAAGAGAGATGCAGAAAGAGGCAAGAGAGGTGCAGAAAGAGGCAAAAGGGGTTCAGAAAGAAACAAGAGACATACAGAAAGAGGCAAGGGAGTTGCAGAAACAGGCAAAAGAGGTACAGAAACTCAAAAAAGGTGCACAAAGAGACAAGATAGGTGCTGAAAGAAGCAACAGAGGTGCAGAAAGAGTCAAGAGAAGTGTAGAAAGAAGGAACAGAAATGCAGAAAGAGGTAAGAGAAGTGCAGAAATAAGCAACAGAGGTGCAAAAAGAGGCAACAGAAGTGCAGAAAGAGGCAAGAGAGGTGCACAAAGAGACACAAGAGGTGCACAAAGACACAAAAGAGAAGCAGAAAGACAGAAGATGAGTGCAGAAAGAGACAACAGGGGTACAGAAAGAAGCAAGAGAGGTGCATAAAGAAGAAAGAAAAGTGCGGAATGAAGCAAAAAAGGTGCAAAAAGAGGCAAGAGAAGTGCAGAAAGAGGCAAGAGAAGTGCAGAAAGAAGCAAGAGAAGTGCTGAAAGAGGCAACAGAAGTGCAGAAAGAGGCAAGAGAGGTGCACAAACAGACAAAAGAGGTGCAGAAAGAGGCAAGAGGGGTGCAGAAAGAAGCAAGAGAGGTGCATAAAGAAGCAAGAGAAGTGCAGAATGAAGCAACAAAGGTGCAAAAAGAGGCAAGAGAAGTGCAGAAAGAGGCAAGAGAAGTGCAGAAAGAAGGAACAGAAATGCAGAAAGAGGCAAGAGAAGTGCAGAAAGAGGCTACAGAGGTGAACAAAGAGGCAACAGAAGTGCACAAAGAGGCAAAAGAGTTGCACAGAGACAAAAGAGGTGCAGAAAGAGGCAAGAGGGGTGCAGAAAGAGGCAAGAGAGGTGCAGAAAGAGACAAAAGAGGTGCAGAAAGAGACATGAGAGGTGCAGAAAGAGGGAAGACGAGTGCAGAAAGAGACAACAAGGGTGCAGAAAGAAGCAAGAGAAGTGCAGAATGAAGCAACAAAGGTGCAAAAAGAGTCAAGAGAAGTGCAGAAGGAGGCAAGAGAACTGCAGAAAGAGGCAAGAGAGTTGCACAAAGAGGGAAGAAGGGTACAGAAAGAGGCAAGAGGGGTGCAGAAACAGGGAAGAGGGGTGCGGAAAGAAGCAAGAGCAGTGCAAAAGAACCAACAGAAGTGCAAAAAGAGGCAAGAGGGGTACAGAAGGAGGCAAGGGATGTGCAGAAAGAAGGAGCAGAGGTGCACAAAGAGGCAAGAGAGTTGCACAAAGAGGGAAGTAGGGTGCAGAAAGAGGCAATAGGGGTGCAGAAAGAGGGAAGAGGGGTGCAGAAAGAGGCAAGAGGGGTGCAAAAATACCTAATAAAGGTGCAGAAAGGGGCAAGAGGGGTGCAGAAAGAGGCAAGAGAAGTTCATAAAGAAGCAAAAGAGGTGCAGAAATAGGCAAGAGGGGTGCAGAAAGATGCAGAGAGGTGCAAAAAGATGCAAGAGAGGTGCACAAAGAGGGAAGAATGGTGCAGAAATAGGCAAGAGGGTTGCAGAAAGAAGCAGGAGAGATGCAGAAAGAAGCAATTGGAGTGCCGAATAGAGCAACAGGGGTGCGGGAAGAGGGGTGCAGAAAGATGCAAGAGGGGTGCAGAAAGAGGCAAGAGAGGTGCAGGAGGCAATAGAACTGCGAAGAGGCAAGAAAGTTGCAGAAACAGGCAAATGAGGTGCAGAAAGCAGGAACAGGGGTGCAGACAGAGGCAAGGGAAGTACAGAAAGATAGAAGTGGGGTGCAGAAAGAGGCAAGAGGGCTGCAGAAATTTGCAAGAGAGGTACAGAAAGAAGCAAGAGCAGAGCAAAAAGAACCAACAGAGGTGTAGAAAGAGGCAAGAGAGGTGCAGGAAGAAGCAAGAGCGGTCCAGGAAAAGGGAAGAAGGGTGCAGAAAGAGGCAAGAGGGGTGCAAAAGGCAGCAGGAGAGGTGAAGAAAGAGGCAAGAGAAGTGCAGGAAGAGGCAAGTGAGGTGCAAAAAAGGCAAGAGAGGTACAGAAAGAGGCAAGATAGGTGCAAAAAGATGCAAGTGAGTTGCAGAAACAGAAAAGAGGGGTGAAGAATGAAGCAAGAGAAGTGCAGAAAGAACCAACAGAGGTTCAGAAGGAGGCAAGACAACTGCAAAGTAGGCAAGAGAGGATTCAGAAAAAGGGAACAGCGGTTACAAGAGGCAAGAGGAGGTGCAGAAAGAGGGAAGAGGGGTGCAGAAAGATGCAAGAGAGGTACAGAAAAGGTATGAGAAGTGCAGAAAGAGGCAAGTGAGGTGTAGAAAAAGGCAATGGAGGTACAGAAAGAGGCAAGATAAGTGCAGAAAGAAGAGAGGGAGGTGCAGAAAGAGGCAAGTGAGGTGCAGAAAGAGGCCAGAGAAGTACAGAAACAAGCAAGGGAGGTGCAGACAGAAGCACAAGGGGTGCAGAAAAAGGCAAGATGGATGCAGAAAGATGAGAGAAGGGTGCAGAAAGAGGCAAGAGAATTGCTGAAAGAAGCAACAGAGGTGCATAAAAAGCAACAGAGTTGCAAAAGAGGCAAGATTGGTGCAGAAATAGGCAAGAGAAGAGCAGACAGAAGCAAAAGAGGTGCAGAAAAAGGCAAGAGGGGTGCAGAAAGATACAAGAGATGTGCATAAAGAGGCAAGAGAGGTGCACAAGGAGGGAAGAAGTGTGCAGAAAGAGTCAAGAGGCGTGCAGAAAGAAGCAAGATAAGTGCAGAAGGAAGGAAGCAAAAAAGGTGCAAAAAGAGGCAAGAGAAGTGCAGAAAGAGGCAAGAGAAGTACAAAAAGAGGCAAGAGAAGTGCAGAAAGAGGTAACAGAAGTGCAGAAAGAGGCAAGAGAGGTGCACAAACAGACAAAAGAGGTGCAGAAAGAGGCAAGAGGCGTGCAGAAAGAAGCAAGAGAGGTGCATAAAGAAGCAAGAGAAGTGCAGAATGAAGCAACATAGGTGCAAAAAGAGGCAAGAGAAGTGCAGAAAGAGGCAAGAGAAGTGCAGAAAGAGGCAAGAGAAGTGCAGAAAGAAGGAACAGAAATGCAAAAAGAGTCAAGAGAGGTGCAGAAAAGAAGCAACAGAGGTGCAGAAAGAGGCAACAGAAGTACAGAAAGAGGCAAGAGAGGTGCAGAAAGAGGCTACAGAGGTGAACAAAGAGGCAACAGAAGTGCACAAAGAGGCAAAAGAGTTGCACAGAGACAAAAGAGGTGCAGAAAGAGGCAAGAGGGGTGCAGAAAGAGGCAAGAGAGGTGCACAAAGAGACAAAAGAGGTACAAAAAGAGACATGAGAGGTGCACAAAGAGACATGAGAAGTGCAGAAAGGGGGAAGACGAGTGCAGAAAGAAGAAAGAGAAGTGCAGATTGAAGCAACAAAGGTGCAAAAAGAGTCAAGAGAAGTGCAGAAGGAGGCAAGAGAACTGCAGAAAGAGGCAAGAGAGTTGCACAAAGAGGGAAGAAGGGTACAGAAAGAGGCAAGAGGGGTGCAGAAACAGGGAAGAGGGGTGCGGAAAGAAGCAAGAGCAGTGCAAAAGAACCAACAGAAGTGCAAAAAGAGGCAAGAGGGGTGCAGAAAGAGGCAAGGGAAGTGCAGAAAGAAGGAGCAGAGGTGCAAAAAGAGGCAAGAGGGGTGCAGAAAGAGGGAAGTGAGTTGTAGAAAGAGGCAAGAGAGTTGCACAAAGAGGGAAGTAGGGTGCAGAAAGAGGCAAGAGGGGTGCAGAAAGAGGGAAGAGGGGTGCAGAAAGAGGCAAGAGGGATGCATAAATACCTAATAGAGGTGCAGAAAGAGGCAAGAGGGGTGCAGAAAGAGGCAAGAGAAGTGCATAAAGAAGCAAAAGAGGTGCAGAAATAGGCAAGAGGGGTGCAGAAAGATGCAGAGAGGTGCAAAAAGAGGCAAGAGAGGTGCACAAAGAGGGAATAATGGTACAGAAATAGACAAGAGGGTTGCATAAAGAAGCAGGAGAGGTGCAGAAAGAAGCAAGTGGAGTGCTGAATAAAGCAACAGGGGTGCGGGAAGAGGGCTGCAGAAAGATGCAAGAGGGGTGCAGAAAGAGGCAAGAGAGGTGCAGGAGGAAATAGAACTGCGAAAAGAGGCAAGAAAGTTGCAGAAACAGGCAAATGAGGTGCAGAAAGCAGGAACAGGGGTGCAGACAGAGGCAAGGGAAGTACAGAAAGAGAGAAGTGGGGTGCAGAAAGAGGCAAGAGGGCTGCAGAAATTTGCAAGAGAGGTACAGAAAGAAGCAAGAGCAGAACAGAAAGAACCAACAGAGGTGTAGAAAGAGGCAAGAGAGGTGCAGAAAGAAGCAAGAGAGGTCCAGGAAAAGGGAAGAAGGGTGCAGAAAGAAGTAAGAGGGGTGCAAAAGGCAGCAGGAGAGGTGAATAAAGAGGCAAGAGAAGTGCAGGAAGAGGCAAGTGAGGTGCAGAAAAGGCAAGAGAGGTACAGAAAGAGGCAAGAGAGGTGCAAAAAGACGCAAGTGAGTTGCAGAAACAGAAAAGAGGGGTGAAGAATGAAGCAAGAGAAGTGCAGAAAGAACCAACAGAGGTTCAGAAGGAGGCAAGACAACTGCAGAAGTAGGCAAGAGAGGTGCAGATAAAGGGAACAGGGGTGCAAAAAGAGGCAAGAGACGTGCAGAAAGAGGGAAGAGGGGTGCAGAAAGAGGCAAGAGAGGTACAGAAAAAGGCAAGAGAAGTGCAGAAAGAGGCAAGAGAAGTACAGAAAGAAGAGAGGGAGGTGCAGAAAGAGGCAAGTGAGGTGCAGAAAGAGGCCAGAGAAGTACAGAAAGAAGCAAGGGAGGTGTAGACAGAAGCACAAGGGGTGCAGAAAGAGGCAAGATGGGTGCAGAAAGAAGCAACAGAGGTGCATAAAAAAGCATTAGAGGTGCAAAAGAGGCAAGAGGGGTGCAGCAATAGGCAAAGGAAGAGCAAACAGAAGCAAAAGAGGCAAGAGGGGTGCAGAAAGACACAAGAGAGGTGC
Source organism: Calotriton arnoldi (assembly GCA_963921515.1). Taxonomy (NCBI): domain Eukaryota; kingdom Metazoa; phylum Chordata; class Amphibia; order Caudata; family Salamandridae; genus Calotriton; species Calotriton arnoldi. Next base: position 755,556 of record CAWUFW010004704.1, read on the forward strand.
AGAAAGAGGCAAGAGAGGTGCACAAGGAGGAAGGAAGTGTGTAGAAAGAGGCAAGAGGGGTGCAGAAAGAAGCAAGAGAGGTGCAGAAAGAAGCAAGAGAAGTGCAGAATGAAGCAACAGAGGTGCAGAAAGATGCAATAGAAGTGCAGAAAGAAGGAACAGACATGCAGAAAGAGGCAAAAGAGGTGCAGAAAGAAGCACGAGAGATGCACAAAGAGACAAAAGAGGTGCACAAAGAGACATGAGAGGTACAGAAATAGGGAAGACGATTGCAGACAGAGACAACAGGGGTGCATAAAGAAGCAAGAGAGGTGCATAAAGAAGAAAGAGAAGTGCAGAATGAAGCAAAAAAGGTGCAAAAAGATGCAAGAGAAGTTCAGAAAGAGGCAAGAGAAGTGCAGAAAGAAGGAACAGAAATGCAGAACGAGGCAAGAGAAGTGCAGAAAGAAGCAACAGAGGTGCAGAAAGAGGCAACAGAAGTGCAGAAAGAGGCAAGAGAGGTGCAGAAAGATGCAAGAGGGGTGCAGAAAGAGGAAATAAAATTGCACAAACAGGCAAAAGAGGTGCAGAAAGCGGGAACCGGGGTGCAGACAGAGGCAAGGGAAGTGCAGAAAGAGGGAAGTGGGGTGCAGAAAGAGGCAAGAGGGGTTCAGCAATTTGCAAGAGAGGTACAGAAAGAAGCAAGAACAGTGCAGAAAGAACCAACAGAGGTGTAGGAAGAGGAAAAAGGGGTGCAGAAAGAGGCAAGAGAAGTGCAGAAAGAAGCAAATGTGGTGCAGAAACATCAAGATAACTGCAGAAAGAGGCAAGAGAGGTACAGAAAGAGGCAAGAGATGTATATGAAAAGGGAATAAGGCTGCAGAAAGAGGCAAGAGGGGGTGCAGAAGGCAGCAGGAGAGGTGAAGAAAGAGGCAAGTGAGTTGCAGAAAAAGACAAGGAAGGTGCAGAATGAGGCTAAAGAGGTGCAAAAAGACACAGTGAGTTGCAGAAACAGACAAGAGGGGTGCAGAATGAAGCAAGAGAAGTGCAGAAAGAACCAACAGAGGTGCAGAAGGAGGCAAGACAACTGCAGAAATAGCCAAGAGAGGTGCATAAAAAGGGAAGAGGGGTGCAGAAAGAGGCAAGTGAGGTGCAGAAAGAGGGAAGAGGGGTGCAGAAAGAGGCAAGAGAGGTACAGAAAGAGGCACGAGAAGTACTGAAAAAGGCAAGTGAGGTAGAGAAAAAGGCAAGAGAGGTACAGAAAGAGGCAAGAGAAGTGCAGAAAGAAGAGAGTGAGGTGCAGAAAGAGGCAAGTAAGGTGCAGAAAGAGGCCAGAGAAGTACAGAAAGAAGCAAGAGAGGTGCAGAAAGAAGCACAATGGGTGCAGAAGTAGGCAAGAGGGGTGGAGAAAGAGGCCAGAGGGGTGCAGAAAGAGGGAAGAGAAGTGCAGAAAGAAGGAACAGAAAGGCAGAAAGAGGCAAGAGAGGTGCAGAAAGAGGCAGGAGAGGTACAGAATGAGGGAAGAGGAGTGCAGAAAGAGGCAATAGGGGTGCAGAATGAAGCAAGGGAGGTACAGAAAGAAGCAAGAGAAGTGCAGTATGAAGCAACAGGGGAGCAGAAAGAGGCAGCAGGGGTGCAGAAAGAGGCAAGAGAAGTGCAGAAAGAAGCAACAGAGGTGCAGAAAGAGGCAAGAGAACTGCAGAAAGAGGCATGAGATTTCCAGAAACAGGCAAAAGTGGTGCAGAAAGAGGGAACAGGGGTGCAGACAGAGGCAAGAGAGGTGCAGAAAGAAGGAAGAGACGTGCAGAAAGAGGGAAGAGGGGTGCAGAAAAAGGCAAGAGGGGTGCATAAAGGCACATGAGAGGTGCAGAAAGGGGCAAGAGAGGTGCACAAGGAGGGAAGAAGGTTTTAGAAAGAGGCAAGATGGGTGCAGAAACAAGCAAGAGAGGTGCAGATAGAAGCAAGAGAAGTGCAGAATGTAGCAGCAGGGGTGCAGAAAGAGGCAAGATCTGTGCAGAAAGAGGCAAGTGGGGTGCAGAAAGAGGCAAGAGGTGTGCAGAAAGAGGCAAGAGGGGTGCAGAAAGAGGCAAGAGAGGTGCAGAAAGAGGCAAGAGAGTTGCAGAAAGAGGCAAGAGAGTTGCAGAAAGAAGGAACAGAGGTGGAGACACAGGCAAGAGAAGTGCATAAAGAAGGAAGAGAGGTGCAGAAAGAGGCAAGAGCGGTGCAGAATTTTGCAAGAAAGGGGCAAAAAGAAGCAAGAGCAGTGCAGAAAGAACCAACAGAGGTGCAGGAAGAGGCAAGAGGGTCGCAGAAAGAGGCAAGAGAAGTGCAGAAAGAAGCTAAAGAGGGTCAGAAACAAGCAAGAGAACTGCAGAAAGAGGCAAAAGAGGTGCAGAGAGAGGCAAGAGACGTACAGGAAAAGGCAAGAGAGGTGCAGAAAGAGGGTAAATGAGTGCAGAAAGAGGCAACAGGGGTGCAGAAAGACGCAAGAGATGTGTAAAAAGAGGCAAGAGAAGTGCAGAAAGAGGCAACAGAGGTGCAAAAAATGGAAAGAGAAGTGCAGAAAGATGAAAGAGAGGTGCAGAAAGAGGCAAGAGATGTGCAGAAGGAGGAAAAAGGGGTGCAGAAAGAAGCAAGAAAGGTACAGAAAGAACCAAGAGAAGTGTAGAAAGAAGCAACATGGGGTGCAGAAAGAAGCAACATGGGGTGCAGAAAGAGGCAAGAGACGTGAAGAAAGAAGCAACACAGGTACATAAGGAGGCAAGAAAACTGCAAAAAGAGGCAACAGAGTTGCAGAAACAGGAAAGAGAGCTGCAGAAATAGGGAAGAGGGGTGCAGAAAGAGGCACAAGGGGTACAGAAAGAGGCAAGAGAGGTGCAGAAAGATGGAAGAAGTGAGCAGAAAGAAGCAAGAGAAGTGCTGAAAGAAGCAACAGAGGTGCAGAAGGAGGCAAGAGAACTGCAGAAAGAGGCAAGAGAGTTGCAGAAACAGGCAAGAGATTTGCAGTAAGAGGGAACAGGGTTGCAGAAAGAGGCAAGAGAGGTACAGAAAGAGGGAAGAGAGGTGTAGAAACAGGCAAGAGAGGTGCAGCACGACACAACAGGGGTGCAGAAAGAGGCAAGAGGCAAGAGACATGCAGAAAGAGTGAAGAAGGGTGCATAAAGATGCAAGAGAGGTACAGAAAGAGGCAAGAGAGGTGCACAAAGAGGGAAGAAGGGTGCAGGAATAGGCAAGAGAAAGAAGGACCAGAAATGCAGAAAGAGGCAAGAAAAGTGCAGAAACAAGTAAGAGCGGTGCAGAAAGAAGCAAGGGAAGTGCAGAAAGAAGCAAGTAAGGTACAGAAGGAGGCAAGAGAGGTGAAGAAAGAGGGAAAAGAGTACAGAAAGAAGCTAAAGAAGTGCGGAAAGCAGCAACAGAGGTGCAGAAAGAGGCAAGAGAGGTCCAGAAGAAAGAAGCAAGAGAGGTCTAGAAAGAAGCAAGAGAGGTGTAGAAAGAAGAGAGATGCAGAAAGCGGAAGAGATGTGCAGAAAGAGGCAAGAGAAGTGCAGAAAAAGGAAGAAAGGTGCAGAAAGAAGCAAGAGAAATGCAGAAAGAAGCAAGAGGGGTGCAGAAAGAGGCTAGAGATGTGCAGAAGGAGGAAAAATGGGTGCAGAAAGAGGCAAGAGCGGTACAGAAAGAAGCAAGAAAGGTACAGAAAGAACCAAGAGAAGTGTAGAAAGAAGCAACATGGGGTGCAGAAAGAGGCTAGAGGGGTGCAGAAAGAGGCAAGAGACGTGAAGAAAGAAGCAACAGAGGTACAGAAAGAGGCAAGAGAGGTCCAGAAGAAAGAAGCAAGAGAGGTCGAGAAAGAAGCAAGAGAGGTGCAGAAAGAAGGGAGGTGCAGAAAGCGGAAGAGATGTGCAGAAAGAGGCAAGAGAAGTGCATAAAAAGGAAGAAAGGTGCAGAAAGAAGCAAGAGAAATGCAGAAAGAAGCAAGAGGAGTGCATAATAAAGGAACAGGGGTACAGAAAGATGCAAGAGAGGTGCAGAAAGAAGAAAGAGAGGTCTAGAAAGAAGCAAGAGAGGTGCAGAAAGAAGGGAGGTGCAGAAAGCGGAAGAGATGTGCAGAAAGAGGCAAGAGAAGTGCAGAAAAAGGAAGAAAGGTGCAGAAAGAAGCAAGAGAAATGCTGAAAGAAGCAAGAGGAGTGCAGAATAAAGGAACAGGGGTACAGAAAGATGCAAGAGAGGTGCAGAAAGAAGCAAGAGGGGTGCAGAAAGAGGCAAGAATGGTGCAGAAGGAGGCAACAGAACTGCAGAAAGAGGCAAGAGAGTTGCAGAAGCAGGCAAAAGAAGTGCAGAAAGCGGGAACAGGGGTGCAGACAGAGGCAAGGGAAGTGCAGCAAAAGGGAAGTGGGGTGCAGAAAGAGGCAAGAGGGGTGCATACATTTGCAAGAGAGGTACAGAAAGAAGCAAAAGCAGTGCAGAAAGAACCAACAGAGGTGTAGGAAGAGGAAAAAGGGGTGCAGAAAGAGGAAAGAGAAGTACAGAAAGAAGCTAATGAGGTGCAGAAACATCAAGAGAACTGCAGAAGGAGGCAAGAGAGGTGCAGAAAGAGGCAAGAGATGTGTAGGAAAAGGGAAGAAGGCTGCAGAAAGAGGAAAGAGGGGTGCAGAAGGCAGCAGGAGAGGTGAAGAAAGAGGCAAGTGAGGTGCAGAAAAAGACAAGGAAGGTGCAGAATGAGGCAAGAGAGGTACAAAAAGATACAAGTGAGTTGCAGAAACAGACAAGAGGGGTACAGAATGAAGCAAGAGAAGTGCAGAAAGAAGCAAGTGAGGTGCAGAAAAAGGAAAGAGAGGTACAGAAAGAGGCAAGAGAAGTACAGAAAGAAGAGAGTGAGGTGCAGAAAGAGGCAAATAAAGTGCAGAAAGAGGCCAGAGAAGTACAGAAAGAAGCAACAGAGGTGCGGAAAGAAGCACAAGCGGTACAGAAGTAGGCAAGAGGGGTGCAGAAAGAGGCAAGAGGGGTGCAGAAAGAGGCAAGAGAAGTGCTGAAAGAAGCAACAGAGGTGCAGAAAGAGGGAAGAGAAGTGCAGAAAGAAGGAACAGAAATGCAGAAAGAGGCAAGAGAGGTGCAGAAAGAGGCAAGAGAGGTGCAGAAAGAAGGAACAGAAATGCAGAAAGAGGCAAGAGAGGTGCAGAAAGAGGCAAGAGAGGTGCAGAATGAGGGAAGAGGGGTGCAGAATGAAGGAAGAGGGATGCAGAAAGAGGCAAGAGGGGTGCAGAATGAAGCAAGAGAGGTACAGAAATAAGCAAGAGAAATGCAGCATGAAGCAACAGGGGTGCAGAAAAAGGCAGCAGGGATGCAGAAAGAGGCAAGAGAAGTTCAGAAAGAAGCAACAGAGGTGCAGAAAGAGGCAAGAGGACTGCAGAAAGAGGCAAGAGATTTGCAGAAACAGGCAAAAGTGGTGCAGAAAGAGGGAACAGGGTTGCAGACAGAGGCAAGAGAGGTGCAGAAAGAGGGAAGAGGCATGCAGAAAGTGGCAAGAGGTGTGCAGAAATTTGCAAGAGAGGTGCAGAAAGAACCAACAGAAGTGCAAAAGAGGCAAAAGGGGTACAGAAATAGGCAAGAGAAGTGCAGACAGAAGCAAAAGAGGTGCAGTAAAAGGCAAGAGGGGTGCATAAAGATGCATGAGAGGTGCAGAAAGGGGCAAGAGAGGTGCACAAGGAGGGAAGAAGGTTGTAGAAAGAGGCAAGATGGGTGCAGAAACAAGCAAGAGAGGAGCAGATAGAAGCAAGAGAAGTGCAGAATGAAGCAGCAGGGGTGCAGAAAGGGCAAGATTTGTGCAGAAAGAGGCATGAGGGTGCAGAAAGAGGAAAGAGAGGTGTCAAAGAAGGCAAGAGAACTGCAGAAAGAGGCAAGAGAGTTGCAGAAACAGGCAAAAGAGGTGCAGAGAGCGGAAACAGGGGTGCAGACAGAGGCAAGAGAAGTGCAGAAAAGAAGGAAGAGGGGTGCAGAAAGAGGCAAGAGGGGTGCAGGAAGAGGCAAGAGGGTTGCAGAAAGAGGCAAGAGAAGTCTAGAAAGAAGCAAAAGAGGTTCAGAAACAAGCAAGAGAACTGCATAAAGAGGCAAGAGAGATACAGAAAGAGGCAAGAGACGTGCAGGAAAAGGGAAGAAGGGTGCAGAAAGAGGCAAGAGGGGTGCAGGAAAAGGGAAGAAGGGTGCAGAAAGAGGCAAGAGGGGTGCAGAAAGAAGCAAGAGAGGTACAGAAAGAGCAAGAGGGGTGCAGAAAGAGGCAAGAGAGGTGCAGAAAGAGGGTAAATGAGTGCAGAAAGAGGCAACAGGGTTGCAGAAAGAAGCAAGAGAGGTGCAAAAAAAGCAAGAGAAGTGCAGAAAGAGGAAACAGAGGTGCAGAAAGTGGCAAGAGAAGTGCAGAAAGAGGAAAGAGATGTGCAGAAAGAGGCTAGAGATGTGCAGAAGGAGGGAAAAGGAGTGCAGAAAGAGGCAAGAGCGGTACAGAAAGAAGCAAGAGAGGTACAGAAAGAACCAAGAGATGTGCAGAAAGAAGCAACAGAGGTACAGAAGGAGGCAAGAGAACTGCAAAAAGAGGCAACAGTATTGCAGAAACAGGAAAGAGAGCTGCAGAAATAGGGAAGATGGGTGCAGAAAGAGGCACAAGGGGTGCAGAAAGAGGCAAGAGAGGTGTACAAAGAGAGAAGAAATGAGCAGAAAGAGGCAAGAGAAGTACTGAAAGCAGCAACAGAGGTGCAGAAGGAGGCAAGAGACCTGCAGAAAAAGGCAAGAGAGTTGCAGAAACAGGCAAGAAATGTGCAGTAAGAGGGAACCGGGGTGCAGAAAGAGGCAAGAGAGGTACAGAAAGAGGGAAGAGAGGTGTAGAACCAGGCAAGAGACATGCAGCACGAGACAACAGGGGTGCAGAAAGAGGCAAGAGAGGTGCAGAAAGAGGGAAGCTGGGTGCATAAAGATGCAAGAGAGGTACAGAAAGAGGCAAGAGAGGTGCACAAAGAGGGAAGAAGGGTGCAGGAATAGGCAAGAGAAGTGCAGAAAGAAGGAACAGAAATGCAGAAAGAGGCAAGAGAAGTGAAGAAACAAGCAAGAGAGGTGCAGAAAGAAGCAAGGGAAGTGCAGAAAGAAGCTAGCGAGGTGCAGATAGAGGCAAGAGAGGTGAAGAAAGAGGAAAAAGAGTGCAGAAAGAAGCAAAAGAAGTGCAGAAAGAAGCAACAGAGGTGCAGAAAGAGGCAAGAGAGGTCCAGAAGAAAAAGCAAGAGAGGTCTAGAAAGAAGCAAGAGAGGTCTAGAAAGAAGCAAGAGAGGTACAGAAAGAAGGGAGGTGCAGAAAGCGGGAGAGATGTGCAGAAAGAGGCAGGAGAAGTGCAGAAAAAGGAATGAAGGTACAGAAAGAAGCAAGAGAAATGCAGAAAGAAGCAAGAGGAGTGCAGAATAAAGCAACAGGGGAACAGAAAGAGGCAATAGAGGTGCAGAAAGATGCAAGAGGGGTGCAGAAAGAGGCAAGAGAGATACAGAAGGAGGCAAGAGAACTGCAGAAAGAGGCAAGAGAGTTGCAGAAACAGGCAAAAGAGGTATAGAATTTGGGAACAGGGGTGCAGACAGAGGCAAGGGAAGTGCAGAAAGAGGGAAGTGGCGTGCGGAAAGAGGCAAGAGGGGTGCAGAAATTTGCAAGAGAGGTACAGAAAGAAGCAAGAACAGTGCAGAAAGAACCAACAGAGGTGTAGGAAGAGGAAAAAGGGGTGCAGAACGAGGCAAGAGAAGTGCAGAAAGAAGCAAATGAGGTGCAGAAACATCAACAGAACTGCAGAAGGAGGCAAGAGAGGTGCAGAAAGAGGCAAGAGACGTGTAAGAAAAGGGAAGAAGGCTGCAGAAAGAGGCAAGAGGGGTGCAGAATGAGGCAAGAGAGGAGCAAAAAGACACAAGTGAGTTGCAGAAGCAGACAAGAGGGGTGCAGAATGAAGCAAGAGAAGTGCAGAAAAAACTAACAGAGGTGCAGAAGGAGGCATGACAACTGCAGAAATAGCCAAGAGAGGTGCAGAAAAAGGGAACAGGGGTGCAGAAAGAGGCAAGTGAGGTGCAGAAAGAGGGAAGAGGGGTGCAGAAAGAGGCAAGAGAGGTACAGAAAGAGGCACAAGAAGTTCAGAAAGAGGCAAGTGAGGTGCAGAAAAAGGCAAGAGAGGTACAGAAAGAGGCAAGAGAAGTGTAGAATAAGAGAGTGAGGTGCAGAAAGTGGGAAGAAGGGTGTATAAAGATGCAAGAGAGATACAGAAAGAGGCAAGTGGGTGCACAAAGAGGGAAGAAGGGTGCAGGAATAGGCAAGAGAAGTGCAGAAAGAAGGAACAGAAATGTAGAAAGAGGCAAGAGAAGTGCAGAAACAAGCAAGAGAGGTGCAGAAAGAAGCAAGGGAAGTGCAGAAAGAAGCAAGCAAGGTGCAGAAAGAGGCAAGAGAGGTGAAGAAAGAGGGAAACGAGTGCAGAAAGAAGCAAAAGAACTGCGGAAAGAAGCAACAGAGATGCAGAAAGAGGCAAGAGAGGTCTAAAAGAAAGAAGCAAGAGAGGTCTAGAAAGAAGCAAGAGAGGTGCAGAAAGAAGGGAGGTGCAGAAAGCGGAAGAGATGTGCAGAAAGAGACAAGGTAAGTGCAGAAAAATGAAGAAAGGTGCAGAAAGAAGCAAGAGAAGTGCAGAAAGAGGCAAGAGAGGTGCAGAAAGAAGCACGAGTGGTTTGCACACCATTAGCACTAATTTAACACCCACATTTAGCAATAAGTAACAGGTGACCTTTCTATGTTTGCAAAGGGTCTCCACCACGCTGTAACACGTGTTGCTGCATTTTTTGTAATGTTTGAGCTGTTTGAGCTAGAAACAAGTTTTTTTTTGTTCAAATCTGCAGATTATGCAGTAGATGATGGATTATGTGGCAAATTTGGAAAATGTATAACTGTGCGAAAGTCGGTATAGCCAAACAGTCGCATAATTCCAGTGGCCCTGCTCATACCTCTGACCAGGTCCAGAAGTGCTCCTCAGTGGTTCCTTCTTTTTTTTGTCTCATTGAGTTTATAGTTTAGCTTCTATGGAAATGAGGAAGACTAAACCTGAGGTTACCACTCCACAACACACACTACCATAACGCATAATTAGTCTCCATATCACATAATCCCACTCTACATAATTGCTATACACTAAATACCACATTCTTTCTATCCACATAATTTCACTGCACAACATACTACTAAATTTCACTGCACACAATGTACATCCACTACACTACACTAAAAAAAACATTAGTAAAAATCTATTACATTTACAACGCCAATAGCTCTAACTCTCGCAAATCCATGACCTATTACAACTAGTAGTCATGTTTGCAGAGTGGTGAAGAAAGGGGGCTGGGCCTCAACCAGCGCTTCGGGATTCCGCTGCATGGGACTTACAGGAGGTACCAGGAGGGCTTCTTGGCCCCCAAAGTCCCTCAGGAGTAAAGTGGACTTCACCCCCAACCAGTAGTGTGCCAGGAGGTGGGTTTGCAGAGTGGTGGAGAAAGGGGGCATGGCCTCCAAAGACCTCTTAGCAATTCCACTGTGTGGGACTTACTGGAGGTAACAGGAGGGGTAGTTGGCCCCCAAGGACATCCTTGGGGGCCAACTACCCCTCCTATTACCTCCAGTAAGTCCCACACAGCAGGATTGCTATGTTCTCATAGCAGGCTGTGCCCCCTTTGCCACCACTGTGCAAACGCGCTCCCTGGCATGCTCTTGGATGGGGATTGAAGTCCACTTCGCTGCTGGGGGTCCTTAGGGGCCAACTAGCCTACCTGTTACCTCCAGTAAGCCCCAAACAGTGGGATTGCTGATAGGTTGACACAGGCCATGCCCCCTTTGTCCACCACTATGCAAACACTCTTCCTGGCACACTCTTGGTTGGGGGATGAAGTCCCCTTGCCTCCTGAGGGTCCTTAGGGGCCACCTAGCCCTCCTGTTACCTCCAGTAAGCCCCACACAGCTGGATTGCTGAGAGTGGTCAGAGGCTATGCCCCCTTTTTTACAATACTCTGCAAACACACCTCCTGGTGCACTGCTGCTTGGGTGATGAAGTCTACTTTAGTCCTGAAGTCCTCAGGACACAAGGGGACCTCATCGCCCCACCAGCGGTGCACCAAGAGGTGCATTTGCAGAGTGTTGTAAAGAGGGGCATGGCCTCGGACCACGTCTCATCAATCCCACTGTGTGGGGCTCACTGGAGGTACCTGGTGGGCTAGTTGGCCCCTAAGTACCCTTAGGATCAAAAGGGACCTAATCCCCCAACGCAGAGCGCACCAGGAGGTGTGATTGTAGAGGCAAGCAGGGAGGGGTCGGGGCCCAGGCGAGTTGCCGGGTTCTTTTTTTTTATTTTAAGAAGGGGGGCTGTGTGGCCCCTCTCCCTTGAGCCTTTTGGGCCCCGGGGACCCCATCCCCGGGGCCTGAGACATTTTGTTTTTAATGAAAAGGGAGTGGGCCGTGCGGCCACCCTCCCCAGGCCGATATCGCCCCAGGGCCCCATCCCCTGGGGCTTGGCCATTCCTTTTTTTTTTTTAAAAGGGAGGGGGGCCAAGCGCCCTCCTCCCCAGTAATTTTTGGCCCCAGGGACCCCATCCCCTGTGGCTTGCCCATTTAAAAAAAAAAAAGAATTGTTTTTTAAAGGAGGGGGCCACGTGTCCCCCCTCCCCAGGATCCCATCCCCGGGGCCCGGCCTTTTTTTAAATTAAGAAAAGGGAGGGGGGCTGAGCAGCTCCCTTCCTGGGCCATTTTTGGCCCCAGGGACCCCATCCCCCGGGGCATGGCCTCTGTGTTGGGGACGGCAGGGGGAGCCCCAATGCCCCTGCAGTCCCTGCTGGCTCCCCCCCACCTTCTGTGGGAGCCAGCATTGCTTTTGGGCAAAGGGAGCTGCAGACATGCAGCTCCCTTTGCCCAAAAGCAATTCTGCTTAGCTTCATGGAAGCAAGAGCCGTTTCTCTGCTCTCGCTTACATGAAGCGAAGCAAAAGTTTGCTATGGCAGGGCAGGAGCAGTGCTCCAGCACTGCCATAGCAAGCTGCAATGTCCCAGGGGTGGGCACCCCGGGACATTGCTGGAGCCGGCTCTAGGGAGTCGCGGTCCCCAGGGCCAGGGAAGGCTACTGGAGGGGGGGTGCGTTGACCCACTTCCCAACAGGATTAAAGCCCTTGTGAGGTGGTGGTCCCCGGGGCCGGGGGTCCACACCGGACCCACATATGTTAATTAATGAATGCCCCAGGGAGGTGGTGGTCCCGGGGGCAGTGTGGGGGGGACAGGAGCCCCCCAACCATTATTTCTTTTTAAAAATTCCCCAAGGAGGTGGCGGTCCCCGGGGGTGCACGAGGCTCCCCCGCATTTAAATATTAAAGCATATATATTAAACATTAAAGTCCCCGGGGCAGCGTAGGGGTGGGCAGGAGCCAGATACTATTTTTTTATATATATGAATTTCTCAGGCTCTACGGAACAGATTTACACCATTTAAAGCAAAGAGTGCACTCTGGACCAAGAGCTACCTTTCTGCTAAATTTGGTGTAATTCCATTCAGCAGTTCGGGCTGTGGCTGCGACAAAAGTTTCCTAAGGAAATTAACATGGAGAAAATGTGTTTTTTGACCCCCCATTTTTCTCGGCCCCCGCTTGACGAATCACCCTGAAACTTTCAACACAAGAGCTGACCGGAGCGCCCCATTAGTTTTGCAAACTTCGCAAAGATTCATCAAACGGTGCCAAAGATATTGGTAAAAGAAAAAATGCTTTTTGAATAGAAACAAGGTCCAAACTATAACTACCTACTCGCGACTGCCAGTAGGTAATGTATATATATATATATATATATATATATATATATATATATATATATTCACTGAAAAAACCATAGGTTTTAGGGACAGTTATAGTTAGTTGGACATTGCACTCGTACAAAACCCATGAAATTCCCCCGTTATAGTTAGTCCAGCTAACTATAACTCGCGCCCCGCAATGCACTGCTGATGACGTCACATATTACATCACTCATGACATGGTCAGTGACATCACTGATGACATCACTGATGACATCTCAAATGACATCACTGATGACATCACTGATGACATCATCCAGTGACTGTGTGTTTCTGTAAAGTTTAAATATTTTTAATATATATAGGAAAAGACGTATTGAAGAATGAGTGGGTGTGTAAGTGTCTGTATGGATGATTTAGTAGGTGCGTGACTGACTCTATAAGTGAGTGATTTAACGTATCTTACTGAATGCATGGGTTAGTGACTAAACTGGGTGAATGTCTGTATCCGTCTGTCTGTTGCTGTGTAAGTGGCTGCATGTGTTTGTGAATAGCTACATGAGTGTCTATATGAGTTATTGAATGCTTGTCTGAGTATCTGTATGGGTGCCTGAGTGTTTGTGTGGGAGGGGTGTGTGCAACTCTGTGCATAGATGTGTGAGTGGGTGATTCACTGGGTGGATGGTTTCAAGAGTGCAACTGTGATAGACTGTATGGGTGGGTAAGTGTGTGTAAGAGTGTGTTAGTGAGTGAATGTATGTCCCAGTGGTACATGTGTGAGTAACTACATATGTGAAAGGCAGTATATATGTGTGTTGGAGTATATAAATAGCTATAAGCGAGAGTGAGTGATTGTGATAGTGGCTGTATGGATGAGTGTGTGCTTGTATCAGTGATTGTATAAGAGCATAAGATTGTGCTACTATTTGTATGAGTAAGTGAGCTGGTGTGTGTATAACTGTATAGGTGAGTAAATGGTAGTGTGTTTAATTATTTGCATGACTGACTAGGCGTGTGAGTACCTCTATGGATGAGTGGCGGTGTTTGAGTGTCTATATAGGAGTATGAGTGCATATGATAGTCCTGTACTGAGTGACCGTAAGTATGAGTGACTGTACGGGTGAGTGAGTGGATGTGTGCGTAGACCTAAGAATCAGTGAGTGGGTATGTAGTTATTGGTGTTGGAGTGTCTATGGTTTTGCGAATGGCAGTCTGTAATTTAGAGTGGGTGTATCAAAGGTTATATTAGGGTGTGAGGAGGTGCATCAGATTATCACGTGGATGATGTCATCAGTGATGTCATTTGAGATGTCATCAGTGATGTCATCAGTGATGTCACTGACCATGTCATGAGTGATGTAATATGTGACGTCATCAGCAGTGCATTATGGGCGCGAGTTATAGTTAGCTGGACTAACTATAACGGGGAATTTCACGGGTTTTGTACGAGTGCAATGTCCAACTAACTATAACTGTCCCTAAAACCTATGGTTTTTTCAGTGAATTTCAAAGGTTTTTTAAATGCTAATTTGTAACTATAACGTCCCTGAAACCTATGGTTTTTTCAGTGAATTTCAAAGGTTTTTTAAATGCTAATTTGTAACTATAACATGTCTGAAACCTACAGTTTTTTCAGTGAATTTCAAAGGTTTTGTAAATGACAATTTTTAAATGTATTAATTGTTATATAAATTTTTTTCATACTGATTTCCAAATTTTTTAGAAACAATTTTTTTTACATATTTTATTTTTTAAATTACATTGTAATTACATTATACATTACATTACAAAAAATACTTTCTCAGAATGAATTACTTTAGTTTAATTACTTTGCACATAGGCAATAGACTTTTAAGTACAGTAGTTACAGTTGTTGCAATGGGCAACACATTTTCAAACACAATGCAACATTCAGCTCAATGTGAATTTCTAGTTAAATGCAATTAGTTACTTTATGGATTACTTTTCTAACCACATTACTGGATCCTAGATTCAGTCCTGGGACATCTCCTGTAAACAGTTGAGTAAAAGCGTTTTGGTTACAGTCGTGATTTTTAAGGAATATTATTGTACTTTAAAAGTTCACACTTAGAAACTTTTTCTCATAGAATCACCAATGTTATCCTATGGAAGGAAATTCACTTAGAAGTTAAAAACTGTTATCGTTACTTTTTCTTACTCAGTGTTGCATCCTGGATCCAGCACTGGTGCATCTCCTGTAAACAGTTGAAAGAATGCGTTTAAGTCATACAGGCGATTTTTTAGGAATATTTGTAGTTTGTGAAAATCAACACTTTGAAACTTTTCTGCTGAAAACCAGACAATGATATCCTATGGAAGGAAATTCAAGTTACTGGTAAGTACGGTTAAAATTACTTTTCAGGACCAGTACTGGGCTGAAAGATGCAGCACTGAGGTCTCTCCTGATAACAGGTGAGTAAATCGGAATTCGGATTTCGGCTGATTTTAGAGGAATATTTTAAAGTTCCAAAACTCCACACTTAGAAGAATTTCCAAGTGAAACCAGTCAATGTTAGCCTATGGAAGGAAATTCAAGTTACTGGTAAGTACGGTTAAAATTACTTTTCAGGACCAGTACTGGGCTGAAAGATGCATCACTGAGGTCTCTCCTGATAACAGGTGAGTAAATCAGAATTCGGATTTCGGCTGATTTTAGAGGAATATTTGTATGTTTCAAAATCAACACTTAGAAACTTTTTCAGCAAAAAGCAGGCAATGATATCCTATGGAAGGAAATTCAAGTTACTGGTAAGTACGGTTAAAATTACTTTTGAGGATCAGTACTGGGCTGAAAGATGCAGCACTGAGGTCTCTCCTGATAACAGGTGAGTAAATCGGAATTCGTATTTCGGCTGATTTTAGAGGAATATTTTAAAGTTCCAAAACTCCACACTTAGAAGAATTTCCAAGTGAAACCAGTCAATGTTAGCCTATGGAAGGAAATTCAAGTTACTGGTAAGTACGGTTAAAATTACTTTTCAGGACCAGTACTGGGCTGAAAGATGCAGCACTGAGGTCTCTCCTGATAACAGGTGAGTAAATCAGAATTCGGATTTCGGCTGATTTTAGAGGAATATTTGTATGTTTCAAAATCAACACTTAGAAACTTTTTCAGCAAAAAGCAGGCAATGATATCCTATGGAAGGAAATTCAAGTTACTGGTAAGTACGGTTAAAATTACTTTTGAGGATCAGTACTGGGCTGAAAGATGCAGCACTGAGGTCTCTCCTGATAACAGGTGAGTAAATCGGAATTCGTATTTCGGCTGATTTTAGAGGAATATTTTAAAGTTCCAAAACTCCACACTTAGAAGAATTTCCAAGTGAAACCAGTCAATGTTAGCCTATGAAGGAAATTCAAGTTACCGGTAAGTACGGTTAAAATTACTTTTCAGGACCAGTACTGGGCTGAAAGATGCAGCACTGAGGTCTCTCCTGATAACAGGTGAGTAAATCAGAATTCGTATTTCGGCTGATTTTAGAGGAATATTTGCACAATGGTGAAGGGAGGGGCGGGGCCTGAGGTGACATCTGTGCAAACGCGCCTCGTGGCGCGTTTTAGGTTGGGGGATTAAGTCCCCTTGAATCATGAGGGTCCTTACGGGCCAACTAGCCCACCAGGAACCTCCAGTATGCGCCAGGGGCTGCGTTGCAGAGACATGTACAGAGGCCACACTCCTTTACACCTCTCTGCAACGCAGCTCTGTGGCACTTTCTGGACGTACCTGTTGGGCTAGTTGGCCCTCAGGGACCCTCAGGATTGAAGAGGATTTAATTCCCCATCTTAAAACGCCACAGGGCCTGTTTGCACACATGTCACCTGAAGCCCCGCCCCTCCCTTCACCACTGTGCAAACGCGCCCCGTGGCGCGTTTTAAGTCGGGGATTAACTCCTTGAATCCTGAGGGTCCCTGGGGTGCATCTAGCCCACCATATACCTCCAAAAGCACCAAAGAGCTGCGTTGCAGAGAGGTGTAAAAAGGGGCGTGGCCTCTGTACACCTCTCTGCAAGGCAGCTCCCTGGCGCATACTGGAGGTTCCTGGTGGGCTAGTTGGCCCCCAGGGACCCCCAGTATTCAAGGGGAATTGCTTTCTCTGCAAACGCGCCAGGGGCGCGTTTGCAGAGTGGTGAAGGAAGGGGCGGGGCCTACGGGCCCGATCGTTTTTTTTTGTTTTGTTTTTCTCTGAAGGGGGCTGTGTGGCCCCTTCCTTTTTCCTATTTTTAGGCCCTGGGGACCCCATCCCCCAGGGCCTTACCCCTTTTTTAAAATTAAAATAAAAATAAAACGGGAAGGGGGCCGCGTGGCCCCCTTCCCTGGGCCTGTATTGGCCCTGGGGACCCCATCCCCCGGGCATGGCCTCTTTTTTTATTTGGAGGGGGGCTGCGTGGCCCCCTCCTCAGGCCATTTAAGGCCCCGCGGACCCCATCCCCGGGCCGGCCTTGCACTTTTTAAAAAAAATTTTACTTTGGGGAGGGGGCTGCGTGGCCCCTCCCGGGCCACTTATGGCCCCGGGACCCCATCCCCGGGGCCTGGACTCTCGTTGGGACTGTGGGGGTCCCCAAACCCCCACAGTCCCGCCCGGCTCCCCGTGTCCTACGGGAGCCGGCATTAGCTTTACACATGGGGAGCAGCTAACATGCTGCTCCCCATGTGTAAAGCATCGGCTTTGGATATTGGAAGCGAGAGCAGGTTTCCTGCCTCTCTTCCAATATCCAAAGCAGTTTGTAATGACAGGACGGGAGCCGCGAGGCTCCCGTCCTGTCATTGCAAACAGCAGTGTCCCGGGGTAGGCACCCCGGGACACTGCAGGAGCCGGCCCTGGGGGTGGCGGTCCCCAGGGCCATCAAGGGCTCCAGGAGGAGGCCGCGCGCCCCCTCCCTACATTTTGAAAGCCCCGGGAGGTGGTGGTCCTCGGGCTTGGGGTCCAAAACGGACCCCATTTTAATTTTTCTTAGTGCCCCGGGAGGTGGTGGTCTCGGGCGTGTGGGGCTGGAGCCCCCACACAGGTTTTTAATTTAAAAAGAAGCCCCGGGAGGTGGTGGTCTCAGGGCTGCTGGAGGGCTCAGAGCCCTCCCGCACCATTATACATAAGGCCCCGGGGGTGGTGGTCCCTGGGCTTGGGGCCCTTAGAGGCACCCCACACATAAAATTAACCCCCCAGCATGCTCCCGGGACTTGGCCCACCCGGGGCCATTAACATCGAAGCGCGGAGACCGCGCTCGATTTTTTTTTCGGCAGGGTTCGCGCTCCCTGAGCGCATCCTGCCGATTTTTTTATTATTTAAAATATTTGCCCAGGGGTCCTTGTGGGACCCCTGAGCAGACCTAGGGGTTAGGGTGTTTCTACCCTGCTCCCTTTGTGCGCTTTGCGCACTTGTTTCTGTCCCTCGGTTCTACCGAGGATAAATGGCTGCCAACACTTCCTGGTTTGGAGTGTTGACAGCCAATTAACATAAAGCTCGTGCTTGGGAGGATCCGCGGCCCTAGATATCACTATCTTTTTACTTTTCATTTTCTCAGCAACTACTGAACGGATTTACACCATTTAACAAAAAGGGTTCTTTCTGAACCAAGAACTACCTCTTTGCCAAATTTGGTGTAATTCCGTTCAGCAGTTCGGGCTGTAGCCGTGTCTAAAGTTTCCTATGGAAAATGCATGGGGAAAACGCGTTTGGGACCCCCTTTTTCTCGGCCCCCGCTTGACGAATCCCCCGAGACTTTCAGGGTAGGAGCGGACCGGAGCGGGCCACAAAGTTTGAAAATTTTGCGAAGATATGTCAACCGGCAAGAGAGTTATTTCAAATAGAATGTCGCGGATTTCCTATGGATAATAGGTTGTAACTATAACTATCTACTGGCGACCGCCAGTAGATAATATATATATATATATATATATATATATATATATATATATATATATATATATATATATATATATATATATATATATATATCACATGCAATCCAAAGATGAGTGTGTTCTCAGGAAACCAGAGTCCACGACACGGTAATTTGGCAAAGCGTTTATTTACACTACGCGTTTCGACTGCAGCCGCAGTCTTGGTCACATGTAAGGTGCACACCCAATGAAACACTTAAATAGAGATAAAAATGTGTCACATGGTTCTGTAGACAGGAAGTGTCTGTACATGGAATACATGGCGGCCATCTTATAGTGGTAAAAATACAATATACACATGTAAGTACAGATGGCCCACTGGAGTACAAATTAAATCTAAAGTGAAGTGCATGGTAAAGGGCCCGTTTAAACTCAACATCAAGATACAAAATTACATCATGTTTGTTCATTTCAAATAAAGAAATAACGATGTTATCCAAAATTAACACATGTACATCAGATGACATGACATGCCAACTGAATGAATAGCACACTTCACATGGTCTAATCTGTGCAAGAAGTGCGTGGCAGCCATCTTATAGTGGTGAAACTACCATATACAAATGCACAAACACATTATAGTCAAAGTAAAATACAAAGGAAAGGGCAACACACCTGCAATTTATAGATATAAAAATATCAAAATTATCAGCGCTAAGTAGAATGGGCAACTATACTGCAAAGTGCATAAAACTGTGCGCTCTACTCCAAAATTGACAATTGTCCTACCAACCCAGTGGGCAACGACCTACATGGTGAAAGTAAATCACCCACAAGAAAATGCCCCAATGGGCAACAATCTATGCGAGAAGTATGAGCCAAAAATAATGCCCCAGTGGGCCAAAGCCTGTGCATGGGTTATGAGTCAAAATAAGCCTGTGATCTGGTGGTCTGCACGTCAGGTGTCAAAGATGATGTACACCCAAGTTATAAAGAGTAAAAAATCCTAAATGGCATGAGGATACACCAGAAATATAATGGGCAAATACATTCCGGTTATATATAAAGATACAATTTGGGGAAAAAAAATTTGCCCGGCGCTAAGTATCCCAGTTACTGGTCCCCACCAGTATTTTTTACACTCATATAAAACAACAAGTTACTGAGATATCCACAATCGCAACAATTCACAACAAGTCTTCTCAGTTGGTTTCTTAAGTTGTGTTTATTCTTTCTTTAAATTAATTCTCCATGTAAATAAATTGTAAGTAATCAGACAGAAGCCAACACGTGTTTCGCGCTCCACTGCGCTTCTTCAGGGCTGTCACAAACATAGAATGATATAAATTAAAATCTAAACATAATTTACTGTGACAAAATCAATCTATTTAACAACACACTTCTGAAATTAATAACATTGTTTTCACTACATATTCAACAAGGCTACAGAGAGTACATTGACTTCATCATATCCCTACACATCTTAACATATGTTTCAATTATAAGTCCCATATCATAATTTATGATCACCAGGCACATCCCCACATTGTACTCTGATTCATCATGACCCAATCCCTTCCTTTGTTTGAAAATACATTTTCCAATTTTAAAAAACAACAGCCTCTAGTTCTAGAGAAGTTTTACCCTTTCTTGTAATGTACACCCCCAGAACCCTTATACCATTCCTGAGGCCCACTTTTCAATGTTCTCTAAAGTTAGGTACTTCACAATAAGTCTGGACCTATTAATTTACCTTGAAATTCTGAGTTGGATCATTTTTATTCCATCACTCCCATTGCTCCAGTTATTAAATTATTCGTGTCATCCGTTATCAATTTCTGTAGTAAAAAAGTAAAGATACCTTAATTCATCTAATCATACCCAAAGTTACTTTTTAGTCTATTTGTAAAGTCATCTCACCTCCTAAATTTCTTTTAAGACATGTAGTGCTTCTCCTTTTATATCAATTCAGAGTTAATGTCCTATGTATGGTCAATAGTTCAGATCCCCCATGAAACGGGTCTAAAAATAAAAAAGAACAGTCACTAGTGGAAAGATGTGCATGATGACTTTAAATTTAGAGTTTTAACAAACTTTCCCATCAAATTAAACCACAAAGATAATGGCACTCTCAATGTCTCTTATGGAGTAAAGCACCTTAAAGACTAACTCCTGTTCCACCTTCCCAGGATTAGCTATCCATGGAGCAGTCCCTATGCTTACCGGCTACAGGCTGAAAGCCTCTTGATCTTCCTCCTTCAGTTCACGGACGCGCACTGGGCACCAAATCCCTCTCTCCTTATATACTCCTGTTGTGCTAAATTGCAAACACCTGGTATGGCGCAAAAGTTTCCTATTATCAAAAAAAGGCTAATTTACAAGCAAATACTCTATGCTAAGTGGCGAACACCTTCCTCCAAATTATAATTAAACTTTCTACAATGTAGCACATAAACTAAAAGCCTTTTTTTCAAATAGTTAAATACACCGATAATGTTCAACTGAAAAATGAAAAATTAAAATATATATATTTCATCACAGTCTGAGACGGTCAGGATTCGAACTCGTAACCTCAATAACAGTCCTCCCTCTTATTATTGTGTCCTACCAGCTCATCCGTGGAATTCACTTGAATACGAACCAATATAATCTCCAATTCCATTTCTTACAAAAAAATGACTGTTAAATATGATTCTATGTGAATACTCTAGTGTGACTTCGTCTACAAAGCATTAGTTGCAAATCTGGGCTGGATTTTGTTTTTGCTGGTTCAGATGCTTTGGGCATTTTGCCACTGCTGAGCAGTGTCACAGTGCAAGTGCTTTCTGTGTAAATGGATATTGTGTTTGGTTCTCCCTGATTGGCATATTTGTTTTACTAGTAGACCCCTAGTGAAGTCCACTGATTGTGCCAGGGCTGGTAAATAAATATCTACCAGTAGGCTTGCAGCCCTGATTGTGCCACCCACACGAGTAGCCTGAAAAAGATGCCTCAGGCCTCCCACCGCAGTGCCTGTGCGCAGTTCAAACATAGGACACACATATGGTAGGCCCAAGGTACCATCCTAGGCAGGGTGCAGAGTATGTTACAAGTAGGATATGTACTGGTGTGTGTAACATGCCCTGATAGTGACATACTGCCCATTTCATTTTTCACTATTAAAAGGCTATCTTGCCCATAGGACGGAATGGGGAATGTGTTGTAAAATGTTACAAGCATATCCTACCATAGGGATAAGGTAGACAATTGGAGTCTGGTATCCCTGGACTCAGAATTTGATAACCCACCTTTTAGTAAGGATGGGTTTTAAAGTCTGTGTTTGCAAAAAGCACTTTTAGATAGTGGCTATTTTCTTGTTCAATTTTTTTGTATGTTTTCTGCCTGATTGTGGATTGACTGTTTGGTTTCAGTGTGACAGAGACTGAGGATGTGCATTTGGTGTGATGTCTTCTTGTGGTGTTTTTATTTTCGACAGAAGGTTTCCTTCTCAGGTCACCTACTGTCGAAAGGGGGGTAGGAGATTTGCTCCTTGGTGACTAGGGGACTAATATATTAAATGAGGTGCATGGGGTGCATGAGCCTTAGCTCTGAATGCCTAACACTTGAAACTGCATTTTTCTTCTTTGGCTTCTGTGCTTGGTACATATATTGTTGTATGTTGTTTTGTGTTGTAAGTACACAAGACTTCTTGTTGTGCGCTTTCTGTCTTTTGAGCTCGCCCGAGCTGTCTAGGAATGGTCATGACGGTGGCCATTTACATAAGACAATCGGTTGGGCTTGCTTTAGCCACTCATTTCACAGGATGCTGTGAACATGCTTTTGAATAAACAGAGACACAGCACCTCACCAGTGCACGTCTAATTGGCTATAAAATACCACTGTTTGAAAAAATTGTCATGATTAGAAAATGTGTCACCTTGAAGTACGCCATGTTACTGCCCCTCCTTTCTGTAAATTGATGGAATTGGAATTGAGATGGAGATGAAAGGATGGGTAGACTAGACTGATGTTCCTTATTTGATCCTTAAGGGTAACTATATGTCGGTGGCTTTCGTTTGAATACCCAGGTGGCACCACCATTATTGCTCATGATACCGCACCGCTACATACAGTTGTAGAGCCATCACAAATCCTTCATTAGTTAGCCTGAGTAACAGGGTTGCAACAGAAGATGTGGGTAGGAATAATGCGTTTGCAGAAAATGATTAGAATAAAATGAGAGAATGTTTGTAGTAGGCCCTGCTGGGTGGGCACTGGAAATAAAGATGTCTAAGTTGAAAGTAAGGCACATTGTCAGGATGAGGCATTGCTTAGCCTGTGTACTGTATGGTGCACATGATGTACATTACTAGGAAGGGTACCTGTATGCCCCCCAATAATTTTGCACCACACATTTCCATTTTTGAGGTTCTTCAGATGAATAATATAGGAATGGACAGATGCAACGATCCAAAGTATGTCCGAATTGTTCTTTCAGAGCTTAGTAAATGAATTAAGGCTTACCCCATTACTTGGTGTTGGGAGAGAAAAATAAATTATCTAAAGTTTTATCCTTGCCAGTTAACTAAAAGTTCATATTATACTCGCTAATAGGTCCGGGACGCCCTGCAGTCACAAAGAGAGAGAGAGGGGTTGGACATGATGCACAGCCTGGCTGCTTGTTATGGAACATCTATGAATACAACTGAGGCAAAGCTGCAGAGCAAAGAGGTGCTGGACGAGGCAGTACCACCAAAAACAAAAAGAGAGAAGGGCTATCCTGGAGCCCCAGCCTGTTGGTCTACTTGTGCCTGTGTCCCAGCCCATTGAGCCTAGTCTGTGGGCCCACCTGTGTTTGAGTCTCTGCCCCTTGGTCCCTCTTGAATCTGACTCCCTTCTTCCCTTGACCCCTTTGTGTAAGGTACAATGTACGCCCGACGGAGGAACAGTGCACCAAGGTAGAATAGGATTAGTAGGGATGGACTTCATGGATGAAGAATAGGTGCGGGTACCCTGTCTAAGGTACCAGCGATAGAGTAGAGGAAGAGAGTTTGGTGCATTGTTTGGACAGTCAACGAATGGGGCAAAGGGACTGTGATTCTAGAGAGAGAAATACCTTGCCCTGCAACGTGGGATCTGGATCCGAGCTAGATGCACAGCTCCACCGCTGGTGCTCAATAGCGCCTATGCTAGATGAACAATAGGAGCCTACCAGTGATGGCTTCCTGAAAGACACTGGAAAGAAGAGTTTTGCTCATCCTCTTGTTCCCTGGCCACCAATTCAATTGTGTTGCATTTCTCTCCCAACCACCATGTATCCGTTTGGTTCCCCAATCAACGAGGAAAACAACCCTTTTGCACCTCCCTGTTCAGAGCGGGGTCAGTACATAGAAAGTACAAGGTGCATCCATAGTTGTTATTGTGCTAATAATAGTGTTAGGAACATCCTGCTCCCTGAATGAAAAGTATCCTGTGCATTCCCAAGTTCATACAGCACCAGTTTCTCTTGTCAACATGTTTGTTACTTTGGCTCCTCGCACAGGGGAGCACCGGAGGGCATAAAGAGATAATACAAGTGCTCAGATTGGTGTACCTTAAATTCCGTTCTCCAGTCCTAAATAATGCATTTAGTGATTTACGGCCTACAAAAGAATGTGTACATTAGGCAGAGGCCTGTCATGATAGTTAATATCAAAGAGCACAAAAAGTCCCTAATCTATAAACAGTAGATGTATGGTTCATGTATTGCAAATGGGCTATCCACAACCATAAGCAAATATACTTGCAATAAGTTCAGAGTGCAGTAGGTGTCAATTAGAGACAAAAGATGATAAAATATACATGAAAACAAAAATACAAACTAAAAATATCAATATGAAAATTAATTTTAATAAAATTTAGACAATACACTTGTATATAAGTTTAAAAACATCTCATACAGGAAATACACTGTTATTGATTCTGAATAAAGTTTCTACATCACAAGAAAACTACACAGAGGTCGACGCAGCGTTTCGGTGAGATGTAACTCCTTCACCTTCTTCAGGACAGAGTTTTCTAGAAACAATCCAAATAAAATTTAGACAAACGTCTTACGGGTCTTCCTGACCCAGAAGACATGCATTGGAGCAGGGAGGCCGCAGAAGTTTTAACGGATTTTATCTTCACGGTCTTTTTATCGCCAAGCAACCTAATCAGTATCGTCAATCATTTGAAAACGGCGATCCTTAACAAACATAGCCAAAGTCACTGCGTACTGGTTATGCTAAGAATAGACCAGTTTTAAATGGTCCCGATTTTAATACTACTTACGTCATTTTCATCGGTGGCTCAAACGAACGCAAAATATAAGGATTATGTACCATATACAAAGGTCATTCCTATTTGAATTCTAACGGATGAGAGCCCTCCTTCTGTCTCTATCGAGTGACATAAAAACCTCGATATATTGAAAATTTTACTTGGATTGTTTTTAGAAAACTCTGTCCTGAAGAAGGTGAAGGAGTTACATCTCACCGAAACGCCGCGTCGACCTCTGTGTAGTTTTCTTGTGATGTAGAAACTGTATTCAGAATCAATAACAGTGTATTTTCTGTATGAGATGTATTTAAACTTATATACAAGTGTATTGTCTAAATTTTATTAAAATTAATTTTCATATTGATATTTTAGTTTGTATTTTTGTTTTCATGTATATTTTATCATCTTTTGTCTCTAATTGACACCTACTGCACTCTGAACTTATTGCAAGTATATTTGCTCATGGTTGTGGATAGCCCGCTTTTGCAACACATGATCCATACATCTACTGTTTATAAGATTAGGGACTTTTTTTGTTCTCTTTGGTGCTACCCCGTCCCTTTTCTGAGCATTAGGGTACCTCCCTCTTCCTTTATTATGATAGTTAGTATGACAGTTTGTTTTCGTATCCAGGGGCGGGGGAGATTAAGATGGGTGAGAACATATGACTTCATTTACAGACTGAACATAACAATAGGCCCGTCCTGGATCCTGCCTCATAATGTTCGCTTCGCCTGTGGATCACAAGTTCATACTTAGCATCCGAGGGGATGGTTTGCTAATGCTGTTTTTTCTTTTCTCTTTTCCCCACTGTATTTGTTGCCCCATCTACGTATTGCACCTATCCTCAGGTACAATGTAAAATTATCTGACACAACCAATAGCCCTTGTATGAACTGTTTTCCAGTTTGTTGCATCTACTGCGTAAGTACATTAACTGTTGAGGAAAGGACATCCGTGCAATACAAATGCTAAGATCATGTTTCAAAAGGAGATAGAAGGGTTGATGAGCGTTGATGTAGAAATATTTTAGATCCACACGTCTCTTATAGTTTCCCTGCTTAATAACAAACATTTGAATAGTTCTGATACAGTCTGATTATGACGCAGTGTTGGAGTACATAGTAGTACACCAGGGGTATACACCTGGATCAGATGGAAAGGAGGGTAGCTTACATCCAGAAGATTCTATGAGTGTTTACGAAGGTAATAAGAATGCCACCTAGCTACAAAATGAAAAGTTGGATCTTCAGAGATTCAATGTGACCGAATACTTAAAATTTTTACGTGATAATAAAGTCTCTACTATGATGATGCAAAAGATACAGGATATGTTGTTGATACATGTAGGTATTTTTGAATACTAAAGAGATTTTGATATACCTGTGCTGCCTTGTTTCCCTTTGCAATTTGAGTGACTATGCATTTTCTTTCTCACCTGCTAGAGTTGTAAAGACCCTACCGGATAGCTTCAATAAAGCATTTAGCCTCCACTGCTAAAAGGAGGGTCTGTTAGGTTTGAAAATCCCATCCTTGCTATACATCCGTTCCATGTTATATTAGGTTAGCAGTGTGCGGCTAAATAGACACCATTTGTATTCACGTTATGCAACCCACTGAGTTATCCCTGCAACGTGCAAGCTTTAATTAGCGAGTGTGACTCCATTTTGTATTTTGTAATCCCTATTAGGCTGTGTCTGAACTAGGCCTCATTATTTGTAATGCTTGTCTGAGCAGAACACTGTATTTAGTTATTATTTCCTTTCCTGTTCAAGGTTGCCTTCTGACTTACTAATGAATGGGCCATTCTGCCCTCGCATACCTATCTGTGTGTGTACCTCTGCTCCCACGTTAGGAGACGCTGAGACCCAGCAGGGCAACCTTGAGACTGTGATAGTGTGTACTCATCGAGCAGGTGGTAGCCCATCCTTCTGTGCCTCTTTGTTCATGTCTGGCCTAAGCTGGTAACATTCCACTGTGGGCGTGGTTGGAGGTTCTTGGAGGAATGATTATGTGTTGCAGACTGTTGGGGAGCCAGTCCTTTGGCAGACATCTTAGGGTGCAGGTCAGATTGTACTCCTCTGCAGAGTATTGCTAATAAATGCTTGCTTGTATTCTCTACTGTCTGACCGACTCTTCATTTGGTAGAAGGCGAGCAGGAGGTTGTAAATAACCTGGGTGGCCCCTAAGGGCCACTTCCTTCAAAAGGAAGGGATTGGGTCATGATGAATCAGAGTATAATGTGGGGTTGTGCCTTGTGATCATAAATTATGTTATGGGCCTTATAATTGAAACATATGTTAAGATGTGTAGGGATATGATGAAGTCAATGTACGCTCTGTAGCCTTGTTGAATATGTAGTGAAAACAATGTTATTAATTTCAGAAGTGTGTTGTTAAATAGATTGCTTTTGTCACAGTAAATTATGTTTAGTTTTTAATTTATATCATTCTATGTTTGTGACAGCCCTGAAGAAGCGCACTGGAGCGCGAAACACATGTTGGCTTCTGTCGGATTACTTACAATTTATTGACATGGAGAATGAATTTAAAGAAAGTATAAACACAAATAAAGAAACCAACCGAGAAGACTTGTTGTGAATTGTTGCGATTGTGGATATCTCAGTATTTTGTTGATATATATATATATATATATATACATACATACACACACATACACATTACATACATACACCTATGTTTAGGTCACTTAAAACTATTAAAATAATTTACATCCCTGAGTGGTACTTACCTTCAATGTAACAACTTGCATGGTACTCACCTGTGTGGCATTGACCACGTTTTGAAGGCTGCATACCACATAATCCGCCATTAGTGCCTCCCACAGTACCATTGGTGCACTCTCTAAAACAATGGATCTCCCCTTGGACAAAGTAACTCATCACTCTTTTATGACTGATACGGGATGCAACAAGGTGTGTGCCCAGGTCTTCTTCGCTTCCAGCCACCAACAACCAAATCTTTTTTTACTGAGTGTCTGTGGTAATTAATCAATAGTGCCTATTAAGACAATTTTCCATACATCAGTAAATCTATCTATATCCAACAGGGGACCTTTCATTTTACATGACTTTTTCACTACTCTACAAATGTTCTCTCATTTTATAGGTATATGTTCCATGTCCTGAGTAAGTCAAACATAAGCCATTGTATACGGCTATTTCCTTCTCACACTCTGGCCACCAACACATTTTCTTCAAAATCCACAATACCTTAGTCTCCTCTTCAGTGGTTCGGTTTTCTGTATATCCTAAACAAATATTTTGTTATACTGTAGACCACACATCTACTTATTTTTCTCTTACATGTACGGGGGACACTTACACTATGACTGATGAAGTACCATAATGTGTTCAAAATTATTTTCACTTCCATCAGCTGGCAAACTTCTTTTTATCCCAAACAATCTCTGCCTACCCTTTCATTTCAACTCTTTCGCCTTTTGATGTCCCTTTCTTTAAACCCTTTCTCTACCTTAAGTCCCAGTGCCAAATCATTAATTTGAAATTTAACATGTATCTCTATTCCTTTTATTTTTTTGTTCCTCTTTCTTAAACTTGTCAGCATTAGGGTGGTCTTCCCCAATCTTTTTACCTCCAATTTTTTCTGGATTTTGTTTTTGTTGGCCTTAGGACTCTGAACTTTACCACTGCTAACCAGTACTAAAGTGCTTGTGCTCACTCCCCTAAACATAGTTTGATTGGCATATTCCTCATTTTCATATTCAATTTACTTATAAGTTCCTTGTAGAGTGGTATAGTATATACCCAGGGCATGTAAATTAAATCCTACCCGTGAGCCTGCAGCCCTTGGTGTGCCACCCACTTACGTAGCTTTTCAAAACATGTCCAAGGCCTGCCATTGCAGCCTGAATGCAGTGTCACACTTACATGTAGACTTGTCAGTTAAACCTACTTACCAAGCCTTAAACTCCCCTTTTGTTACATATAAGACAGCCATAAGGTAAGCTCTAGGTTGCCCACAGAACAGAGTGCTTTGTAGTTAAAAGGTTGAACATAGACTTTTAAATTTTACATGTCCTGGTAGTGAGAAGCTCCCAAATTTGTTTTTCACTTCTGTGAAGCCTGACTCCTTATCACATTTAATAAGCTGTAATTCATAATGAAGAGCAGGTAGATATGTTATGTTTGATACCCATGAAATTGTAATGTTAAACCCTCTGCAATGGTAAAGTCAGATTTTTCATTACAATTTTGAAAATGCCACATTTAGAAAGTTGGCAGTTTCCTGCCTTAGCCCTTTTGTGCCTCTATCCTGGCCTGGGACATATGACTGTGTGCAACTGACAGACTTTGAAAATTTATCCCAAACAGTCACAAAATAGAGAGATTAGTTGTGCCTGAATGGGCCATCTGCTGGCAGGATTGGAGGGAAGGAAGCTAAGAACAGCCCCACTTACACCTGAATAGCTACACAAAAGGCTTAATGACCCTGCATTGTCATTGCAGCCAGTTTGAAGGCAGGGGAGTCAGAATAAGGGCACCAGGGTATTGAAATAGTAACTTCAGATCCACTCTTGAGGTCACTACTGGACCTGCGGAAGGACTCTCAGAGGACTGCCTGCTGCTGTGACCTGCGGTGCACTCTGCCAGCCTGCTGTTGTGCCTGATAAGACTATTTTTCTGCCTGGAGCCTGCTTTGAACTCTCAGAGGTCAGCCCTGCTGTTGAGCCCTGCAGCATCTCTACCTGCACCCAGGACTACCAGAAGTGACTCCAAGGGCTGGTTTGCTGGCCTCCTGTTCAGAGCCACAAGGACATCAAAGACTCCCACCATCTTAAACCTGTACCTGCCCCCCCCCTTGAGTGAGTCCTGAACCCTCAAGGGTGCCCCAACAGTCCTGGACCCTTGTTTTTGGTGATAAAGGTGCCCAAATGGCCAATTCCCAAAACCCAGGACTTAAACAAATTTTGTCCAAAAACTGTTCCCAGAACCAGGAGGAGATCGGGACCAACCTGCTTGCCTAACCGTCCTAGGTACATCGCCAGTCGGACTGACTTCGCAGCTTCTCTCACTACGGTGTTCTCCACAGCAGCAAATCATTTTAAGCCAGCCTTCGCCAAAGGGGTATCCAACCTCCTAGAACTGTCTTTGACTACAGACCTCTGCCTCATCCCACTGGAGATATTTGACTTCTATTTCAGCAACTAAGTCTGACATAGAAATCTTCACCGCAGCATCGATCCAAGGCCACCCGACGAAAAAGTCTGTCCTCGAAGACTGACTGCAGCCTTGCCCTGCTCGACTTTACCTTCTCAGACAGTTCTTCTCAGAATTTCTTCTAAGTCCGAAGGTAAGCGCTGACCATGCCCAATCCACTTCTTGCATCCAAACCACACTCCATCGCGGTCAGCCTTAACTTTCAACTTTGACCTGGTCTCGTGAGAACTAGATATCCGCAGCTGGCGCTTTGAACTTTTGGGTGTTAGTTTTCACTAAACTTTTAAAATTCATAACTCCGGTTCTACTGATTGGATTTTTGTCATTTTGGTGTCAATTACTTTATTGAAATGTACTTTATGTTTCTAAATCGGTTTGAGATTTTTCTTGTGATGTGTTTTCAATGTATTACTGTTTGTGTGCTGCATAAATACTTTACACATTGCCTCTAAGTTAAGCCTTACTGTTTTTTGTGCCAAGCTGCCCAGAGATGAACAGAGGTTAATTCAGTGACTTTTTGTGGTTCACCCTGCAAGAGATCATGGCTGTTGCTTGACTAGGGCTCACATCCCAGTCAACCAACAACCCAATTTCTCACACTCTTCTATGGTGTAATATTCCTTTATCTCTATACAGATTAACACTTCAGTAACTGCACCCTCAAATCATTACATGTTTTCCTTTGTCTCCTAATGAGTACCATATCATTACCATGTGTTTAATAGGGCTGTCTGGGTAACTATGTAGAACACCCAGTTCATCATCTGACCTTTGTAGTATAGATAAGGCCGCTGACTCACACAGAGGGGCAGATTTACGAGCCCCTTGCGCCACTTTTGCGCCGCCGTTGCGTCACTTATGTGACGCAGCGGCGACGCAAAACATGCGCCACGTTGCGCAATATTTACAACGTGACGCATCTAGGGAGATGCGTCACGTTGTAAACCCCTGCGCCACATGAAACCTGCGTCAGGTTTCATGTGGGCGTTCCGGTGCAGGGTGGGCGTTCCTCGCAGGTACGCTCGTAAGTGACGCAGTGAAATCTACAAGATTTCACTGAGTCACTTTACGCCCATGCTGCGTCAAACCCTGCGCCTGCTTGAAGCAGGCGTAAGGATTGACGCAGCATGTTAGGCATAGGGTACCCCGAGCCTTGCTGGAGCCGCGTCGCGCTTGCGACGCGACTCCAGCAATGCGCCGCCTTCCGTCGGGGATGCGACACGCATCTGCCCATCCGTGCGCACGGCGCGCCGCATTGTAAATGCGGCGCATCGGCGGTGGCGCAAGGGCAAACTTGCGTGACGCATCTTCCCTGGCGCATCCCTGCTGATTTGCAGGGATGCGCCAGGGAACGTAAATATGCCCCAGAGTTCTCACCAAGTGTGTGGAGGACATGTGTGTTTTCCTCTCCTGGGAATGCCATGTCTCGCATGGCAGTCCCTTGTAGTAAAATCAGTGACCTAAATAGGATGACCTATGATATATTGCCCAGCTGATCAAATGTTTATACAGGCAAAGCTGTGAAAATTGAGTTCTTCTTTAAACAGAGTGGAATAAGGCCAAGTTTCCCGGGATCATATGCATCATTATTTATGGAAGTGCTTCTGCACTGCGAAATTATAAATGACCCTAAGAGTCATGCAAATACCCTATTTAATCTCTGTTCTTCATTTCCAATATTTTAATATTTATTGGGAAATTATCGGAATGTGTCATTCAGTACCAGTTGTAGTCTTCAATAATTTCAAATCGTCATCACACATCACTATCTTTTCTGAAATTCATCATATTAGATAAAAAAAGATGTAAGACTGTCAGTCAATGCACACATAGATCTACTTTTGGTCAATTCACCCAGTCATGTTAGTGTCAGCTTGTAAGATGCCCTTATAATTATTCTTCATTGACGTCCTGTTTTTTTCTATCAGTGCTGCCACCTACCATTACAACTTTAAAAAGAGATATACTACATTTCTCCTTGAATGAATACAGTTGCACCACAGACCTGACTATCTAATGAAAACATTGTAATGATATTTATGTAGAGTGACAATAATTGTCTATTTCACATAACAATCGAATCAAACCAACACTTTTCCAACAATGCTTTGGACCCCACCCAATAACAACGGTAAAAAGAACGAAAACAAATGTTTAAAGCTAATTATTTTATAAGCTTTTTAAAGACTT
The DNA here is from genome assembly GCA_963921515.1 of Calotriton arnoldi. Classification (NCBI taxonomy): domain Eukaryota; kingdom Metazoa; phylum Chordata; class Amphibia; order Caudata; family Salamandridae; genus Calotriton; species Calotriton arnoldi. The sequence continues at coordinate 786,877 of CAWUFW010004704.1, forward strand.
CCAATGTGTATTTCTTCTAGCAAGAAACAGAAATCTGATACAGAAAACTTAATAGTCTGATTTTATACAAGTTATATCCGTTTTTTGTTTAACGAAATATTTTCGATGCTTCATGCTCAGTCTATAAAACAGTGAGAAAACTCAGACATTTCCCCTGCTGCACAAGCGGGAACATGTTAAAGTGGGCTCACTGGTCAGCCTAAAATAAAATAGATGCGTTCGAATAGTAGTCTCTCTCAGTTGTCTCACAAAATAATTGAGCATTCCTCGCACCTTGCAGAAACAAACCCATTGTTCTTTTTGTCACCACTAGGAGGTGCAAGTCGTCTTAAAATGATATCAACCATAGCTTGATGCTGTTTTCTCCTCCATTTCAACGCTCTGACAATGTGCACTGTTGACTTGTGTGTATCATTGACTTTTGTTTCTACTGCTGAATCTTCTTTGCTCGTGTTTTTCGATAGATGTTTGAGGCTTAAGCACATGATTTAAAAAAGTGTTGCAAACATTGTTTCACTATACGCATGTTGCATTTAGAGTCTGTAAAAAATGAAAACACATGATTAAAACCGGTTTTTTTCTGTAAGCAGTTACCAAATAAACGGATCATTAACTTATACAGTCTCTTTTCTACGCAATTTCTCAACTAAAAAGTCAGGCACCTCAAGCCAAAACCGAGGAGATTCAAAAAAAATTCTAGCCAATTATGTTGAGAGCGAACAAGAAGTTAGTGTATTTCTCGCTATTCTAACAATCTTTACAAATTGGCTGCCAGCAAGCTATAATAGAGCCTCTTGGGACAAATGTGCAACATACATGAATCACTCTGCTGCTGTTGGCACCCACTGCTGTCCAACCTTACTCCACCTCCCAGCACGAGTTCTTTTGAAACCGTAAGAGTTTATTCGCTGCACCACAATTTTGTAGCTTCTAGAAAGTTTGATCCTGTGCAGAAATAAACGAGGCACCTAAGCAATGTGGGTGTATACAATACACCCTTCCTTAACCGGCAGACACGGAAATGTGTACATTTTCTTCTGATTGATACACATATTCTTGACGTTCCCAAACTTCCCTGGCAAACAACAACTCGGAAAGTCCAAGTCCCACCTTTTTTGTGATTTACTACTTACTGTAGATTTCTGTCTACTGAGAAATCGATAGCAGTAAATGCAATCGAGTTATTTTTTTTGTGAGTTCGTGGCAGGAATAAATGAGATATTTTCAGTCATAAACACATTTTTTAATATAAATATATAATCGCGGCTGAAAATCCATTTGTGACTAGGGCCTCAAAAGTAGAGGAAACAGCGCCAAATTAAACAGGGCCTCAGAAAAGACACAAGCTGGAAATGCTCAAATTAGTTTTGATGCACCTAAAGTGAAAGAGAGGCCTCTGTCAATTAATTTTCATATATTTTCACTGAAAAAATCAAAGGTTACAGGGATGTTATAGTTAGGCTCATGTTTCGCTCTCATACAAAACCAGTGACATTCAGCAGTTATAGTTACCTGATCTAACAATAGCTTACGCCCCCGCAATGCACGGCTTATGACCTCACATATTACATTATTCATGACATGGTCAGTGACATCACTGATGACATCTTGATAGCACTGATGACATCATCCACAGAACCACTCACACACCCACTCATACCTCTATAAAACCTCTCATAAACCCACTCTCACACAAACAGTCACACACCTGTTCACAAACCCATGCAAATACTCATGCACCCAGTCACTCATGCATACAGCCACTAACACACCCACCCACTCACTCACTTGTACAGACACTCACACATTCACACACCCATACAGATACTAACACATGTACTCAGTAACCTAAGCAGTCACAGACAACAACATACCCTCCCATAGAGCCTCACTCACACTCACTCACTCATGCAGCCAGTCACCCACCCACTCATTCACCCATACAGCCACTCACACAGCCACTTACCCATACACCCACTTACATACCCATTCACATACCCATACAGCCACTCATGTATACTCACAATCACCCAAACAGACACTCCGCATCTGCTTACTCACTCACATAACCACTTACATAACCATTCACACATCCATCCCAAAACTAACACACCTACTCACTGAATCTTAGACCCACTCACTTAGACATTCACTCTCCAATACAAGCACTCACACCCACTCACTTACCTATACACACACTGAAAGAACTACTCAGTAACCCATACAACCACTCACACACCCACTGCCTTACCTATACAGCTACTCACACAGTTACTAAGTTACCCATATGGCTACTCGCACCCACTCACACACCTATGCAGCCACTCACGTGGCCACTGACTCATCTATACAGCCCCTCACACTCCCACTCACTATCCAGCACAGCTACTGATGCAGCCACTCACTTACCCATACAGCTAATCCCATACCAGCTAATGTATCCATACAGCCACTCGCACACTCATACAGCCATTATGACATCCACTCTCACTCTTATATAGCCACTGAGACAGCCACTCACAGACCGATTCAGACAGTCTCATAGCCAATCAGATAACATATTTTTCAAATAGTATCACCCTTACACTTATTGGATGATGTCATCAGTGATGTCAAATGAGATGCCATACTGGGGCCAGGCATTTTTATAATGGGGAGTTGGGCCCCAAGAACCCCATCCCTCAGGGCCTGGCCTTTATTTATTTTTCAATTTATAAAACAAGGGAGGGGGGCCATGGTTCCCCCTCCTGGGCTGACTTTGGCCCCTGGGGCCCCATCCCCTGGGGACTGGCCACAATACCGGGTGCCCTGGTCCCACCCAGGGCACCCATTTTTTTCACATATGGGACTGGGGGGAAGCTAAAGGCCCTTGCAGTCCCTGCCGGCTCTCTGCCTCCTGCGGGAGCCTGCATTGCTTTTGGACAGAGGGAGCTGCTGAACATGCAGTTTCCTCTGTCCAAAAGCAATTCTGCTCCACTTCGAGGAAGCAAGTGCATTTTCTGCTCTCACTTACTCTGGGCAGAGAGTTTGCTATGGCTTGGTGAGAGTGATGTTGCAGCCAAGCCATAGCAAACAGCAATGTACCGGTGGTGGGCACCCCGGGACATTGCTGGAGCCAGCCCTGGGGGGTGGCCATCCCCAGGGTCAACTAGGCCTCAAGGAGGGGGCTGCATGGCCCCCTCCTTTGTGTGTTTGCCCCGGGAGGTGGTGGCCTCGGGCTGTGGGGGGGTCCACATGGCCACCCACATGTTATTAAATTAAAGCCCCATGGAGGTGGTGGCCCCCGCGGTTGGGGGGGTCCATGCAGCTTCCGTGAATAATATACCATAAAGCCCCAGGGAGGTGATGGTCCCCAGGGCTGGGGGGTCTGAGAGCCCCCCATTTAAAATTAAATAAGCCCTGGGGAGGTGGCGGTTCCCAGGTAACGGTGAGCCCCAGGAGGGGGGGCCCTTGTGCCCCTCCATTATTTAAAACAATACCTCCGGGAGCTGGCCCGCCCGGGGGCAGATAATAAACTAAGCGCAGGAGCCCACGCTTTGTTTTTGAAAACATTTTTGACCAGATCCACAAACTCTGCCATATTTTTGGGAAAAAAATGCTTTTTTTGGTCCTGGGGGATCTTGCTGGCAACCCTCCTAGGGGTCTAGGGGGTCACGGTGTTTCTACCCTTCCCCCTTTTTTTGTGAGACTTGGTTCAACCGAGTACCAAGAAGGCAACCTCCCAAGAGGCCTAGGGGGGGTCAGGGTATTTCTACCCTACCCTCTTCTTTATGAGACTCAGTTCAACCGAGTCCCAAGATGGCTGCCAACATTTCCTGGTCGAAGTGTTAGCAGCTAATCAAATTTCAGTAGTGTTTTATTAGGCTGTTGGTCTCCCAGGTATCTATATTTTTAAACTTAAATATCTCTGAAACTATTGAACAGATTTGCACCAAATGTAGCAGAAACATGGGGAAAATGCATTTTGGGACCACCATTTTTCTCGGCCCCCCGATTGATGGATGACCTTGAAACTTTAAACACAGCAGCATGAACCAAAAAGGGCAAATTTTGTGTAGTTTCATTAAGCAGCACCAAAGTTATTGGCAAAACAAAAAATGCTTTTCCTATGGAAACTTTGGTCCTAACTATAACTGCCTACTGGCGACCAGAAGTAGGGAATCATATATATTGGGGACCACCAGTAGGTGTTCTATATATATCTTCATCCACACACATCCCTGCTTCCATGAAAGACAAGGGCACACACACGAAGTCTGCAAAATACTTAACTGAATCTTTATTGCTTTGGGCCCTCCTCAACCCAACAATTAAATGAGATGCGTTTCATCAGATCAATTGCCTTTATCAATCTAAAAGATGCCATCTCAGTGCTTCATTTAAATACGTAACGATTGGTAAACACATGATGCACTTCATTTCTGTTGCATTCAGTCCCAAAACAGTTCATGCGCTGTTGGTGTGGAGATATATATATAGTGCAAGAGATCCCATATGCCGCTCCTGGCAAAAAACGGGCACAGACTCCAAATTGCGTGCTGATGCAGTGCTTTTATTACTTAAACATGTTTATGACACGTTTCAGCCACCGGTTGTGGCCTTGATCACATGCAATGCGTGCTACACAAACATCCAAGAAAATAGATCCAAGATACCATAACATAGTGTTATTCATGCTGTTATTTTCGGGACTAATGTGTTACCTTCAATGAACATACAGAAATTGGAGAACATATAGAAGTTTTAAATACGATATCCTAAATGAGCTGAAAAATCCAAGAAACGCTATTCTAAAAGCATAAAGGCATATTGCCTCTTAAATATTTCTTGAATAAAAGCAATTTAGTTTGGAAAAATCGTATAGTGTTATAAATATTAACACACGTGTGTTTACTACTGTTTTCCCGGACAATGTTGTATAATGTTGCTAATAGGCTCAGCACATGAGTTCACAGATTATAATCATAACACTTATAGAGATAATAGCTTAAATATGTTTATTAAGAGCGCAACGGTAAAACTCACTGTAATAATACATAGTTAGGGCCCAATGTAAAAGTCTAAAATCAAGAATTAAAGTGCAAAAACAAGTAAAGTGCTTAATGTGTATAAAGTGCTATGTGCTGTGCAAAATATATAAATAGATCGAATTTAACAGGGAGGGCTAGTGCCATTAAACATTCCTATACAAAATTGTAACTATGAATGTGACCTGGCACCTAATGCCACTGTCACTTGACGATAGATTGTGATAAAATGAAGATAAAAAAAGGGGGAATGAAGAATGAATTAGTCTCAGATTGAGAATGAGTTCTGAGATAATTTCCTTGATAGATGTAAAACAAAGTTCATAAAAAGTTATGTAACTCTTCACAGTTGTTGAGGCCGTTGGGTACTTTGGAATCTAGTTCCAAAATGAATTTAGACTCAAGCCGACAAAGAATTTTCTCTCTGTTCCCTCCTCTTCGCATTTGTGGCACAGCACCTATAACATAGTATTTTAAGCAGGTAAGGTCATTATTGTTTGCATTCAATTCAAGGTTCAACTCATTAGCATTGATCATATTTACAAACGCTATTGCACCCATTCCAAACTACAAATACATCATCGATGTATCGCAACCATTCGACCAAGTGAGTTTCCCATGATGTTTTATGGGATACCTTGAGTACCTGCTCCTCCCACCACCCCACGTGCATGCACGCGTAACTGAGAGAGAAGCATGCTCCCATCGCTACACCCCTTAGCTGTTGAAACACTTCTTTTCCAAATGGAAAGTAGTTATTTATCAGACACCAGTTGATCATATCTAGTTGCAAGGCATTGTGCTTATACAAATTAATAATTCTTTTACGCAGGAAGTGTTCAACTGCTTTAAGGCCATCAACGTGGTTGATACTGGTGTGTAGAGACGTGATGTCTAAAGTAATGAGGATAAACTCCTCTGACCAAAGAACCTTATCCAGCTGTTTAAGAAAGTTACCAGTGTCTCTGATATAGGATTGGAGTGTAACAACAAAATCTTGAAGAAAGAAATCTATATATCGAGACATATTCTCCAAGAGACCATTATTAGCTGATGTTATCGGTCTGCCTGGTATTGGGGATACCTGTTTATGAATCTTAGGAATAAAATAAATAACAGGCAGCACAGGAAATTCATTGAGTAAGAACAGATATTCATCTTTGGTAATGAGTCCATAATTTTTCCATTTGTTAAATCTTTTTAAGTGTGTCTTTGACTAGCTTAAACTGTTGCATGTTGGACCTTTTGTAGCAGGAAGCGTCATTGAGATGGTTGTATGCTTCTTTAATGTAATCACTTCTGGGCCACAACACTACACTGCCCCCTTTGTTGGATTTGTTGATCACTATCTCATTGCTGGATTGTAACTTGTTCATTAGAATCCTGTATTGCTTTTCTTGAAATTGTCTTTTCTTACAGTTATATATATATAGATATATGACTGCCGATATATCTTGAAGATTAAAGCTACATACCACTGCATCCATGCGTGTGACTTATTCCTTTCTGCTTGAAGGAGTTAGTTTCATATATATCCTACTTGCGGTCACCAGTAGGACCTAGTTTCCATGGGAAAAGCATTTTTGACTTGCTTATATCATTGGTGCCAGTTGACGAATTCTCAAGAAATTTTCCCAAAAAAGTGTCATAATTAGTTGTGCTGTTTATTGGAAGTTTCGGGGTTAATATAAGTGTGTTCTACTGCTTTAATTCCCATAGGATGTGTCGTCGAACCTACAGCCCGTATCGCTGGCCAGAATTGCACCAAATTTGGCAAAAAGGTAGATGTTGTTATGTAGGTTGTGCTTTTTGTTATTTAGTGCAAACTCTCCCATGATTTTTTTAATTTTTATTTTTTTAAAAGAGGGTGGGCCCTGGGGTATGGGATCCCCCGGACAAAATCGGACCAGGAAAGGAGGGGCCATGCAGCACTCCTCTTGTAAAACAAAAAAAAAAGGTCCTTGGGGGCCAACAAGACCTCCTGTTACCTCCAGTAAGTCCCAAACAGCGGGATTGCTGAGAAGTGGTCGGAGGCCTCCTTCCCTTTTTACACTACTCTGCAAAAGTGCCTTCTGGTACACTACTAGTTGGGGATGAAGTCTCCTTGAATGCAGTTGGTCCTTGGGGGCCAACAAGACCTCCCGTTACCTTCAGTAAATCCCACACAGTGAGATTGCTGAAAGGTCTTTGAAGGCCACGCCCCCTTTCTCCAAAACTCTCCAAAAGGTATATATATATATATATATACTCTTTTTCTCATTTTTTCAACAGCATTGGCATTATGCAACATTCAACAACCAATGTATAGCATAGTGTGTTCATCTGCAATACAGTATTCACTCACAATATTCAACTCAGAAGTAAAAATATCACATAACTACAGCCAGTGGTTCTTTCCCCTCTCTGTGTGGGGCCCCACCCAAGGCCTTTCAAACACCTTTCTGAACGGACATCTCCATCATACCCCTCCTGGTATTTAAACCTCACCCTCTCCTTTCTTTTACTTTCATCCCCACGGGCAGGATTATCTGTCTCCACTGTCTCACTTGTGAGTCTAGCCCTGTCTCTGGTCCTCAACCTCTCCTCCTTGAAAGAACCTGAGGGTGTCTACCCAGGTGTCTAGGTCTTTTTTCGCTTTGTCATCGAAAACAAACATGATATTAACTATAAATTCACTTTTATTTTCATTCTATTTTTTGTATGTAAGCCATTCCCTCAGTTTAGAATTATGGTGGGCCATAGACTCTTGATCCATTAGTTTCACTCAATAAAATGTGTACGATACTGCAGCAATGGAGGCGTAACCCCACTTTGTGATTAAACCGAGTTCAATAGTTGAGGCAGCTAAACTTGGAAAAAAAACATTTATGTATTTTTATGGAATATATATTGAATGATTATATTAGTTCTCTCCTAATTAATGATAAGTATGATCATTGCGACTTGTATGTTTCTTCCTAACATGAATTTCATGATATTAACTAGTTTGGTGCGCATGACGGAATGGTTCTGTCATGCGCCACAGTTGTCGTGTGCCGAGGACAGAACCATTCCGTCCTCTGCACACAAGCACTAAATCCCTCTGCTGTAAATAGCAGAGGGATTTCCTTTTATTTTTTTTCAGGCTCGGGAGGCGTGGAAAAGCTTCCCCAACCTCCTGAGGCATTTTTTCTTTCAGTGTAATGACGATGGGCATACATGGTGCATGAACGTCATTACACTGAAAGTGAAAGTGAAATAAGCCGACTAGCTCATTTCACTTTCACTGCCTACGTGCTTGTGGGGCTATCTCAGCCCCCGAGCATGTAGGCAGACGGGAGAGGTATCATTGGAAAGGGGAAATTCTCCCCTTTCCTCTGATACCCTTCACTAGTGGGTCATTGCTTGGGGATCACCAAAGGAGGGTGATTCCCCAAGCAAGGATCCACCTTTTAGACACCATGGGGGGGCGGTCCCTTGGGCAAGGGCGTTTGCTGCCCCAGATATTCAGTCTTTCTCCCCCCCCCCAGGGGCAGATGGGTCAGTAGCCTCCAATCTGTTCCCCGAAGGCAGAAAGCACACCAGACACCAGGATTAGTTTTTTTGATACTTACAGGTGGGGGCTGCCCTATATGAGCATTATAATGCCCCCCCCCCAAAAAAAATGCCAGTCTTTTTGCATCCCTGGGGCACAGATGGGGGCAATAGCTCCATATCTGCCCCCCCCGGAGGTAGGAAAGACCACTAGGCACCAGGGATTTTTTTTTTTTTTATAAAAGAGAGGTGGGGCTGCCCAGAATAGGCATGCCAATGCCCCCACCCTCCCAAAAATTGGGCACAGTCTTTCTGCCCCTCACAGGGGCATATGGCAGCAATAGCCCCCAATTAGGTACCAGAGATGTATTTTTTCCTTGTGCAGGTGTGGGGACTGCCCTGAAGGGGGCATGTCGATACCCCCAGCCCCATAAAATTTGGTCACAGTCTTATGCCCCCCGGGGGACAGATGGTGGTTATTATACCCGATCTGCTCTCCAGGTGGGGGCAGAAAGATCACTAGGCACCAGGGATATGTTTATGGGCATGTCATGGAGCGGCCCTATAGTCAAGGGTCACTCTCCCTTTTTTTTTTTAGGCACACATTTTTGCTGTTTTTGCCCTCCTTGGGTGGTAGGAAATTTGTGCTGGTGCGGTGATCCCAGGCAGAAATGTAAGAAAAATTTGATTTTCTTTTTTGTTTGTTTTACCTTAATTTGAACTTTTGCAGGGGGTTCTGGGTAGGAAAACATTGGGGGATCCAAGCAAGCCACACCTCTCTCACTCCCCCGGGTCTGTTGTTTTCCAAACTGTCTGGATTTGGTAGGTTTTGCTTTATGGCTGCCAAGCTAGAGAATAAAAACGCAGATGACCCCCCTTGCAAAGCAAGGTCATTTTGTGGGAGACAATTTTAATGTCTCCACAACCTGTTTTGGGCCCATCCCTGTCGCAGGTACTTGGCTCACCCACACAAGATGTGGGGGAATGCTGAGTGGTAGGAAATTTGTGTGAGCCTGGTGATCCCACAGCCTTCCCACACAGAAATGTGAGGAAAATGAGTTTTTTATTAGCTAAATTTGAGGTTTGCAGTAGGTTCTGTGTAGGAAAACATTGGCGATCCATACAAACCACACCTCCCTGGACTCCCTGGACTCCCTGGACTCCCTGGACTGTGCAGTTTTTAGAAATGTCTGGGTCAGGTAGGTTTCCCTAGATGCCCACCAAGCCCAGGACCAAAAATCCAGGTGTCTCCCTCGCAAAGCCAAGTCTTTTTTGTGATCAATAATTTTCAAGTCTCCACAGTACATTCTGGGCCATTTCCTGACACAGGCACTAGGCCTAACCATACAAGTGAGGTACCATTGTTATTTGGAGACTCGGGGGAATGCTGGGTGGATAGAGGTTTTTGGCTTCCTATAGATTCCAGAACTTTCCATCACAAAAATGTGAGGAAAAAGTGTTTTAAAAAAAATAAAAATAATAATAATATTTTTGTATTACAAAGTTTGAGGTTTGCAAGGGATTCCGGGTGACAGAACCTGATGAGATCCACACAAGTACTCCCATCCTGGATTACCCTAGGTGTCTAGTTTAAAAAAATGTACAGGTTTGCTAGGTTTCCTTAGGTGCCGGCTGAGCTAGGGTCCAAAATCCACAGCTAGGCACATTGCGAAAAAGGGTCAGTTTTCACTGGAAAAATGTCGTGTGTCCACTGTGTGTTTTGGGCCATTTCCTGTTGTGTGCACTAGGCCTACCCACACAAGTGAGGTACCATTTTTTGCAAGACTTACGGGAACACAGAATAGTAGAACACATTTTATTATCAATTGACTTTCTTTGCATTTCTGCCTTCCAAATGTTAACGAATGTGTAAAAAATAAGTCATTTTTAAAAAGGCCCTCTAATTCACATGCTAGAATTGGTACCCACTAATTTGTAGATGTGCAAATAACCACTGCTTCTAAACTCCATATTTTTTTTTTTTAAAACAAACGTTATTGACAACCACAATGTGAATGCAATACATCCTGTCGAGTACTTATGGTATTTTTGTTTTTGTTGTTTGTTATCCCATCTTTACCGATAACAACTTTACACAGACTTTGAATCACTTCACATCATGCAGTATATCATCATACAGTCATTACATGTGGTAGATATTGGAAATAACCACAATGTACAATATATAATATAATCACAGGAAGAAATTGCATTTTGTACGTTAAATTTTATGTTGCAAACTGAACCGTCCCCCTCCCTCCCTCCCCCCACCCACTTCCTGGTCTGCCCGTCTTTCACCACCTGTCCTTCCTGGTACACCTAATCTGCCATCTCTGCGCCCCCATTGCCACTGGTGTGCATAGCCTAATCAATAAAGTCTGTGTGGGTGTTTGGTGTTTATATACTCTTTTGTCAGGGTTGTTCATGGGGTAGGATTAACATGTCTGGGTAGGAGATCTAGTCGTTTGAGTTCTTCTAGCATGATGTCCCATTCCATAGCAATGGGGTGTTTTCGTAGCCCTCGCGCTTCTTCGCGCCTGAGTGCCGCGCTTCGGCGCTGCCCCACTGAGCTACCTCGTCCCTCCATACTTGTGGTGAAGGGCTCCTAGGGGATTTCCATCGCATAGTAATTGCTCTAATGGCCAAAATAAATGCAAGGTCCAGGAAACGTAATTGAACCTTCATGGCACCAGTACGCTTGCGCAGACCCAATAGACATTCCAATATATTGTCTGTAATTGTGAGGTGTGTAATCTCCCCAAGGATAGTCTGGATCTTTCTCCAATAATCTCGAAGATGGGGGCATGCCCATATCATATGTATGAAGCCCGCCTCCTCCTCTTTACATCTTGGACAGTAGTTTTGGGCTTCAGGGAACATGCGCCGTATTCTCTTCGGGGTTAAGTAAGATCTATGGAGAACCATGTTTTGAATAAATTTAAGTCTGACATTACGGGAGACCCGTTTAGGGTGTTCTAATATATTCTCCCATGCTTTATCCGTGAGTTCCGTGTCAGTGGTCTCAGCCCATTTCGTGCGGAGGTCTGTAAGAGCTATGGAAGCTTGTGCTCGGATGCCTGTATATAGCCAGTGGACCAGGTGGCCGCCCCGCCCCATATAATAAAGTAGATGGACTAGTTCGTGTCGTAGAGGTTCATTTCGTTGAGGCGCCCATGTCGTCCTAATGTAGTGTGCTACCGCTGCATGTAACAAATAAAGGCGGTCTGGTGCACCAGTAACCCGTAAAAAAGAGTCATGATCTAAGAGGGTGCCATCCCCAAACAAGGATCCAACCTCCTCCACGCCAGCCTCCACCCAGTCATGCAGTCTGTTCATCGTGAGCCTACCCCCGGCGATTGGTATTCCTAGTAATGGGATATTGCTCGCGTACGGAATCATGCCGGAAGTATAGTGCAGGGCCTTTTTCCAACAGTGTAGTGCTGTTTTTAATAATGGGGGTCCCTCCGAGGGTATTTTTGTTTTAGGGAGCAATAGGTTGTGCAGTGTTCCGCGTTCCAGGTCACGAGCGGTATATCCTATTTCCTGTAGGTTCCTACCTGCCGTCCAGTAAGACAGCCATTGGAGCAGACATGCATAGTAATATGCTCGGAAATCGGGAACCCCTAACCCGCCCCTATGCGACGCTAGTTGCATCTTTCTAAGGCTAACCCTCCTTCTTCCCTTCCCCCAAATAAGCTCCAGCAGGAGCGTATCAATAATGCGAAAGGTTGATTGTGGCACCAACAGGGGCAAATTAACAAAGAAGTATAGTAGGCGAGGTAACATTACCATTTTAGAGATGGCAATCCGCCCCATTACTGATAATGGCAAAGATGTCCAGAAAGAAATGCTGGAGTGTAGATTAGAAATGGCCTTCATGAGATTACCCTCCAGTTGGTCCACCTGCGTCCTATATATGTGAATTCCTAAATATTTGAATGTATTATGTGCTACGGGTAGCGGGTATGCGCCGAAGTGGAACACATCTGGGCGCAGTCCTTCCCGGAAATAAAAGGCATTAGATTTCCTGCGTTAATAGCTAGACCCGATATTCTCTCAAAAGAGGAGAAAATATCAGGAAGGGGTTCGGCCCTCGCCGTCAAATCTCGCAGGTATATTAGGATGTCATCCGCATATATTGAGATTAAGTGTGTGGTGTCGCTTATTGTAATCCCCAGGAGTTCTGACGCCTGTCTTATGGCTATGGCGAGCGGCTCCAATGCTAGAACAAATAGGAGGGGGGAAAGTGGGCACCCCTGCTGTGTGCCTCTATGTATAGTATATTCGCGGGAGATATGGCTCCCAGTACGTGCCCTAGCAGTGGGATTAATGTATAGTAAACGTACCCATTGGAGATAATCCGGGGGGAGGCCAAAGCGCTGTAGGGCCGCAAACATGTATCCCCATGTTATCGAATCAAAGGCCTGACGCAGGTCCAGCGCCAAGCATCCCGCATTATCGTATTCTGCAGGGGTGGCCATCATGATATGGTGAAGTCTCCTAGTGTTTAGGGAAGTGCTGCGTGCAGGGAGAAACCCGCATTGGTCTCTATGTATGAGGGTGGTAAGGGCAGGTAATAATCGGTTAGTGAGGGCCTTACTTAGGATTTTATATTCGGTTGCTAATAATGACAGGGGTCTGTAATTAGATAAATCGGTTCCTTCTCGTCCCGGCTTGAGGAGTGACACTACTAGTGCTTGCAAAGTGGATTGGGGCAAGTGGCCGGTGTCCCACGCCGTTTTATAGAGTTCCTCCAATTTCGGGACTAGGATATCTGAATATGTGGCATAGAATTCAATGGGCAGGCCGTCTAGACCAGGGGCTTTGTTACGGTTTAACCCTTTGATTGCAATTCTTATTTCATGTTGGGTAATTGGTCCTGAGAGGCCTTTTCGTGCATCCTCCGTGATTGCTGGGATTATCAGGTCTTTTAAGAAATCGTCCATTAGTCCATCATTAGTGTGCGCGGGTGCCGCGTATAAGTCACTAAGGTAAGTACAGAATGCCTCATTAATTTCCAGTTGAGTGTAAACTAGGCCCTGTTGAGGTGAGCGTACACTAGTGATTAGAGGCGCTTCTGGGCTGTCCCTCAGTAACCGGGCCAGTAGTGTACCAGACTTATCGGCCTCAGTGCGTTTCCGCTGAGTGTAAGCCCGGTGGTCTATAAGTCGGAAGGTTTCTAGGGTCTCCGCATGTTTAATGCGAGCCTCACGTAGGGGTTCCCGTTTGTCTGGGTCTGTCACCGCGGCTTGTTCTAGATCCGTCAGCAGAGTTTCTACATCTATAAGGCATTTATGTGCCTCTTGTCTAGCCCCTACCGTGGCACCGATTGCAGAACCCCGCACCACCACCTTAAGCGCATCCCAATCTACAAGGTTGGAGGAGGCTGTGTTCCAGTTTTCAGTTAAATAATTGTTGATGATGGTAGATATCGTGGCCCGGAATGGTGCATCCTCCAAGAGTTGGGGCCATAATTTCCAGATCGGGACTGGGGTTGGGACTCTACCCCACGTTAGTGTAAGTTCCAGGGGGTTATGATCCGAGAAGGTTTTGGCCAGGTAGGTGGACTGTTGTATATGTGTGACAATGTTGTGGGAGCAGAGGAACCTATCAATTCTGGTGTGGAGCTGGTGAACCGGGGAATAAAAAGAGTATTCCTTATGGGTGGGATGCAACCTGCGCCATGCATCCTGAAGCCTCCAGCCCTGTATCCATAAGTTTAGAAGCTCAGCCTGATTGCGGGCACCGGCGGTATGTAGTGGGGGATGGGATCTATCTAGGTCTACATCAAGGACAGCATTGCAATCGCCTCCCAGGATCCATGGAATAGTGTCCCACCCCACCAGGGCTCTGCCTAGGCTTTGAAAGAATTTGTCCTGATCATAATTCGAGGCGTAGATACTTCCTAAGACTATGGGCAGGCCATCTAGTGTGCCCCTTAACAGAATGTATCGGCCCTGATCGTCTGTACGACGCTCTAATTCCAGAAACGGAACCCCATGGCGGATCCATATGGTCGCCCCTCTAGCAAAGGCCGAATAGTCAGTAGTAAATACGTGGCCTCTCCATTTTTTACGGGTCTTCATTGCCTCTGACTCCATCAGGTGCGATTCCTGGAGAAAGACAATGTGTGCCTTCCGCCTAAGGAGGTAAGCATGGACTCGGTGCCGCTTATGTACTGCCCCAAGCCCTCGCACATTCCAGGTCAGCAAGTTATAGGATCCTACGGTGACTTTATTGCAAAGCATGGGTATATATTATGAACTATGCTCCGTACAATTTGGAGCCAATGTATGAACACAGACCAGGAATTCCCTTCCCCTTTAGAACTAAACATACTCGGCGCAGCCCTTAAACGTTGCTGTGCCAAACAAATAACCATAACATACAAATTCCTTAAAACTGTGCATTCACTTTGGGGGGCGTTAAAGCTGCCAACCATACTACACTCTGCTTGGCTGCTGTGCTCCGGTAGCTCTACAGAGAGCCCGGGGGGGAAAGTTTAACATATTTATCTAAACAGATCACGGAGAGAATCTCCTTATGCATTAAAATATGGCCATGCCCCGTATGCAACGAGAACACTTGATAGTATCTAAGAGTCCGTAGTAGGTGTTATGTGCAATGTTTACCCATAAACACAGCTAAAATTAAGGTATAGCATTGCATAGCATATTGTAGCACTTAGAAATACAACACAATTGTTAGTGCACCAATTACATTAGAAAGGGATACTGGTTGACTTAGTGTAGCATTCGTGCAGCTGAATTGTCCCAGCCGGTGCATGTATATAGTGCGAGAAGTCAACTCTTTACAATCAATTATCAAGTAAATCATCCACAGTCTGGGGCGTTACTGAGGGAAACAGAGTGATGCTGCGGTCCGAGTCGGATTGAATCGTGCTGTCCTCTGAGTCCGTCACCATCTTGGAATTATCCTCACGAAATGATCCAGCCGCCGCCAGCGCCTCCGCCCTGCCTTCCACCCTTTGAGCTTGAGTCGGGCCAATTTTTGTAAGGTTCCTCAGGCCACGACCAGTACCACGGGTCCGCGGTTGTTGAGTCTTTACCGGACTTCGTCTTCCTGAGCCTGATGATTTATCCTGACTCTGTTCCAGGCCCATCACCTCGAGCCATTCTTCCACATCATCAGGGCTGCCGAAGAAGTAGGTTTTCCTGTTGTGTATAATTTTTAGTCTGGCTGGGAATAGTAGAGCATATTTAAGCTGTGCTACCCGTAACTTTTTCTTGACGGCTTGAAAGGAGGTCCGTTGGCGCTGAACCATTATGGTGTAATCTGGGTAGAGAGAGATCCGCTGATTTTCGAATTGGATTTGCGTTTTTTCTCTTGCTTTTTGTAAAAGCACATCTCGATCTCTATAGTTTAGTATTTTGACGATCAGGGGGCGGGGTGGCGCTCCGGTCCTTGGCGCCCCAGTCGGAATCCGGTGCGCTCTCTCCACGCAGAAATATGGAGATAAGCCGTCTGAAGCTACATATTCTCGGAACCAAGCTTCCATGAAGTCCGCAGGTTTAGCGCCTTCGCTGCGTTCCGGAAGCCCAATGACTCGTATGTTGTTCCGGCGATTCCGGCCTTCCGCGTCTTCAATACGGTCCTGGAGACCGTTTACTTGGTGTTGCAGTTGTTTTATTTGCGTAGCATGCTCAGAGAGCTGGGGGTCTATGCTAGTCAGGGCCTTCTCGTGCTCGCGTACTGAGTCAGCGAGTTTCCCGTGATCTGCTCTCAGGAGGGTAAGGCCGTTTGTAAGGGCTCCGATCTGTTGTTCCATTAATTTCCTAGAGTCTCGTACTTCTTTGAGTATCAGGTCTAATTTGTCCGAGGGGGTCTCGGCTATTCCAGTGACTGAAGCACTCGGCGATAGGTCTCTAGCATTGGTTTCGGGCACCCCAGAGGGGCCACCCGCATTCAGGCCGCTGTCCAACACCTTTCCTTTAAGTCTACCCATCGTGGTTGCCAGCCAGTCGCTGTTTCGGTGTACCAAGCGACTATACAGGGACTCTGTCGCTCCCCCAACGCCGTGCAGGCTCAGTAGCACCAACCCACCTTGCGGGGAAAGCCGCCCTGCCAGGTCACCGCAGATAGCTCTGAAACGTCGCCTCTGAGCAAGTGTAATAATGGGTCGAGGTGCCTCACAACCCGATGATAACCCCAGACACTGTCCTAGGTAGGTATTACGAATTAGGGCTGGGGTGGTGGAGGGGGGCTTAAGGGGAGCAGGAGGGGGGTTGATGTTGTGTCACCGCTCCACGGCCTTCACAGCGGGACTCCGCCACCGCGCTGATTCTCACTGTGCCCCCCAACCGGCACCCCCCCCCCAAGGCGTTGGCAGATTCCAGCTCTGTGCTTCACGTAATTATCAGTTACCCAGTGCAGTGTGTTATTCTCTGGTACATTTTACTGTCCACAGCCAATTTCCCGCTCCGCTGCTGCTGCGCACTGACATCCAACGTCCTCCAAAGGGGCCAGTCGCAGGGGGCCCGTTATCTGCACTTATATGTATGAGGGGGGCCCCTCACTGGCTGTTGATCCCCCACGCCGGGGCGTACGACAATACTTCTCTCGGCATCTCTACAGCGCGGTGAGGACAGTGGGGGCCGGCAGCGCTCCACTCAGGCAGGATCCGTTCACCTAGCCGGGCACCGCCTCCCACCCCATGCCCTCAGTCCCTCCGTGATCGGTCAGTGAGCGCCCGTGCCCCGGCTATCCGGCCGCTCTCTTTATCTGCGTCCGTGTCATTGAAAGGGAGGGAGGGGAAAGACGCCCCGCACTCGGCCCAACCCCCGCCGCAAGCCGTCCGCTCTCACCGTCGTTGTGTGGTGCGACGCTCCGTGGGCCGTGCAGTCCCACCGATGCTGTCCCGGTGCCGCAGGTCCGCACTCAGCAGATTCGTGCCCCTGGCATGGCCCTCTGCCTATTCAGGGACAGCCGCCGTCGTCGACAGGGTCGCCGGGCACTCCGACCTCCAGGAGCAGGCAAGGGCAGCACGCCAGCCCCAGCCGATCGTCGCAGGTAGGCCGCTCGCCTCGCCCTCCCAGCCAATCGCCGCTGATCAGTGTATTGCCGCAGCTCCTCTGCATTAGCCCTCCCGGTCCGTGATCATCAGTGCCCAGGTTCTGTTAGGCGGTATGGGAGACTTGCAGCTCGGTGAGTCTTCAGGATAGTCCCCCCCGGGTCCGGAGCCTCACCAGATTGCGTCCACCATCTTAGGCGGTTAGCCACGCCCCCTTCTAAACTCCATATTTTGTTCACATTTCAGAAATACATAGGTTTCCTTGATACCTATTTTTACTCTTTATATTTTACCCAATTAATAGCTGTATACCCGGTACTCAATGAAAAATCTTTGCATGGAGCAGCTCAGTTATTGTTTCTGGATACCTCTGGTTCTTAATGAACCTACAAGTCCTAAATATCCCCACAACCAGATGGGTCCAGCAAACATAATGGTATATTGCTTTAAAAAAATCTACCATACTTAGAAGAAGTAAAGGTGAAAACATAGGCACAAAAGGCTGGGTTTTTTAACTCAATTTCAATATTATTTTATTTCAATTGTTACTTTCTATAAGAAAACCTTGAAGGAGCTACACAAATTACTCCTTGCTGAATTCAGAATTCTGTCTGCTTTTCAGAAATGTATAGCTTTCTGGGATCTATTATTGGTTTAACACCCATTTCTACCACTAACTGGAAAGAAGTTGAGAGCAAAAAAAATAGGAGAAATAGTACATGTCCCAGTAAAATGCCAAAACTGCGTAGAAAATGTTAGTTTTCTGGCAATGGTCTGCCTGTTCCTGACAGTTGGGAAGATGGTTATTTTAGCACCACAAACACTTCATTGATCCCACTTGCAGGGAAAAAAACAGACACAATCTTCTGCAGCACTTTTTTCCAATTGTTTCCCCAAAACTCCACTTTGCTATATTTTGGCTAATTTCTCGGTCCCCTCTAGAATCCTCAAGATATTAGAAGAAAAGGACACAAATATAACTTGGATACCTTATGTGGACAAAAAGTTATAGAGGCCTAAGCACAAACTGCAACAAATAGCTGAAAAAAAGACTTTGCACGGGGAGAGGCCTAGCAGTGAAGGGGTTAGAACTAATGTTTTCTTTCTTTTCTTTTTTTTTTTGCAGATTTATATAGCGCGAACGTGACACGAAGGTATTGGAGCGCTTTACATGAGCACCCATTAGGTTACACAAGGACACATTCATATTTTTTTGGTAGGCATGGGGAGATTAAGTGATTTGCCCAGAATCACAGGATGTGGACGCGACCCCGAGGCTCGAACCTTGGTTTTCCAGCTCCAAAGTCAGCAATCTAGCTGTCAGACCACATCCACATTATTTGTTTTACATAAGTTTAGCTTAGTACACTGCAATACTATTCAGCCACTTTTGATGCTTCTATAAAAATGCAGATTGTCATTGTCAAACAATTAATCTGGGATTTCTGGGAACTTTTCAAATCACTGTTTAATGTATCTCCCTCCTCTAATCTTTAACTGGAAGGGATGTTGTACACATTATAATTTTTATGTAAACCATTACAGGCTAATTATCATTAGAGAAATTATCTAAAAGGGCATCACACTACATACAGACTTATGTGCCTGTTACTGTGGAAAGCAAAATAAAGTGATATCAAATGTAAGTACTGAAGCAGGGTGCAGTGATAAGGAGGAACCATGGCAACACAGCATATTGTTTAACTCCTCCAAAGAAAAACTTCAAACCATGAACTATTTTCTTTAATACTAAAGAAAGATATGACCAGTTCAAATTATCAAATGATTACATAGCTTTATTTGCAGTCAGCATTGCCTCTTTGCCTTTGTTTCCTATTATTACATTAAAAAATTATCTGATATTGTTGTTCCCATCTCTGCACCAAATGAGCCCCTTTTGAACTTTCCAACTAAGCCCTTTTGTTCCATTCAATTTTTCTTACAATTAGCAATTTTACATTGTCATTCAAAAGGATAATAGGAAATAGTCGGAGGCTCTTTTCTGTCTCTCTGAATCACAATGTTGATATTGTTCTTAATGTGCTGGTGAACACCTCACTTTGGGCCACATGTACTACCATTTCATTTTGTGACTCGCAAATTGCGAGTCACAAAATGAAATGTACTAATTTTTCTCAGACACATTTAGCGATTCCCAATGGGATCGCAAATGACCTACTTCATTAATATTCATGAGATAAGTCACAATTTGCAACCCATTGCGAATGGCCAGGAACCAAAGGGATGGTGGCCTGCTGGGGTCAGCAGACCACCATGTCTGTGATTGCTTTTTAAATAAAGCATTTCTTTTAAAATACAGCCTGTTTTCCTTAAAGGAAAAGGGGATACATTTAAAAAAGAAAAATGTAGGGAAGGGACCTTAGTAACTTCCGATATAGGTAAGGCCAATGTATTTGGGGCTTTCTATGAGCGACTATACACGGGGGAGACACGGGACACCGAGGCCCAAAACATATACCTAAAGTCACTAAACCTCCCTAAGGTCACTCTGACCTGGAACGCAAGTCTTTGCGCCCCCATCACACAGGAGGAGGTGAGCGCAGCGATCACATCCCTTAAACCCAATAAGGCTCCGGGGCCAGATGGCCTAACGGCACATTTCTACAAAACCTTCACGCCTGACATCCTTCCACACCTCACGCAACTTTTTAATTCAATGGCTGACACTATTGGGGTGACTCCCTCCATGGCCGAGGCGGTAATATCAGTGATCCCTAAACCGGGAAGGAATGCACTCCTCTGCGCCTCCTACCGGCCAATTGCATTGTTAAATCTGGACGCAAAACTGTATTCCGCGATACTGGCGGGACGGCTGAACGCTCTCAAGCCAGATCTTGTCCACCCGGATCAATCCGGTTTTATACAAGGACGACAGACCCACGGCAACATACAAAGAACGGTCCATCTGATCGTCTAGATGCCGAAAAGGCGTTTGACCGGGTGGACTGGTCATTCCTTTTTAACAGGCTCAAACACTTCGGCTTTGCGGACAGGTTTATCAACATGATCCGGGCCAATTACATACAACCCCGCTCCCGAGTGCAGGTTAATGGAAGTGTGCCTGCCCCCTTCCCCCTCACCAGAGGGACACGGCAGGGGTGTCCGTTGTCTCCCCTGCTGTTCGCTCTCAGCATCGAGCCACTGGCAATGAGTATTAGGGAGAACCCAGAGATACTAGGGATTCCCTTTGGAGGGGACACTCACAAAATCTCGCTATTTGCGGATGATATCCTTTTATCCCTTACCGATCCATCACTTTCCCTTTCAACCCTACAGAGGGAATTGTCCATGTTTGAGACAGTGGTGGGATTTAGAGTCAACCTCGATAAATCTTCTATACTCAATCTCACTCTCTCAGAGGCCGAGGCTCAACGTCTACGGGAACACACTCCCTTTCATTGGTCTGGCCTTTCACTGCAATACCTGGGTATCCAGCTGACTCCCCGACTGGAGGGATTGTATAGGGCCTACTTTCCACCCCTCCTCCTCCAGCTTCAAGGCGACCTCAAGCGATGGAAACCCCTCTTTATTTCCTGGCTGGGTCGCATTCATGCGATCAAAATGACAGTGCTCCCCAAATTTTTGTACCTCTTCCAAGCCCTACCCATTGACCTAGATAGGGACCTCCTACCCAAAATACGATCGCTCATCACCAGGTTCATCTGGCAGGGCAGAAGAGCCCGCTTGCCTTTTCATACCCTGAGATGACCGAGGGCAGAGGGAGGGGTAGGTTTACCTGACTTTGGCCTTTACTATAAGGCAGCCCAACTAAGAATAGTGGCAGAATGGTCCAAGCGTGAATCGGAAAAGCACTGGCTACATATGGATCAGGCCATCGCAGGAAGGACGATTTGGGACCTCATTTGGAGACCCAAGAAGGATAGACCTGCCAACGCATACATCAGCACTCCCACACGCACTACGCTGAAGGTATGGGACTCCATATCTCGGAGGAGGAGTGGACTACGTTTCCCTCACCGTACACCCCAATTCACTTTAACCCAGCTTTTCCCCCAGCGCTTCACGAGGGTCCCTTTAATTGCTGGCGAGAAGGCGGATGCCTCATGTTGTCAGACCTCTTTCAAAACTATGATATTTTAACATTCGAGAACTGCCGGAGGGAATTTCATTTGGAGCCAGATGAGCACTTTCAATACCTTCAACTCAAACACTGGGTGCTCACGTCTCATGTCCGTGATGCGGCCACAAGAGAGCGGATGGGTTTTGAAAAGTTTGTACAGCGGGTGGGCTCCATGAGAGGCGTCATTTCCTTCTTGTTTAGCTCCCTGCTGGCGTCCACCAGATCCCCGCGCCCTAGATACATGACCATATGGGAGGGTGTAGTACAGACTGAAATTTCTGATAAGGAATGGGCGGGCCTATGGTCGGATATTGCCAAATTGAATCACTCCCTTGACTTGCGTGAAGCCCACTTAAAAACGTTGATGGACTGGTATCTCTATCCCACCAAACTTAAACGGATATTTCCAAACACTTCTGACTTGTGCTGGAGAGGCTGCGGCCTCCTCGGCGATTTCCAGCATATATGGTGGGACTGCCCTACAATCAAACCCTTCTGGGTGGAAATCCTTGCACACATTAAACTCATGCTGGGGTACCCCATACCAACATCTATGGAGGGAGTACTGTTAGGCATTCGCGATCCGTCCCTAGAACATCAAACTAAGGCAGACAAGGCCATCATATGGACCTGTATTGGGGCTGCTAAAGTGGCAATTGCGGCGGCCTGGAAGAAGAAGACAGCTCCCACCCTTTCCATGTGGCACTCTCGGCTTTGGAGGATACTTTGTCTAGAGCGTATGACGGATATCTTCCGAGACGACTATAAAAATTTGAATATAAGTGGGGGTCGTTAGTTGCTTACCTTACCAAAGGTTTGCCCCTGGCGGTCTGCCCACCCTCCATTAGAGACATGCACCTATTCCAATTCTAGACCTTCTATTGAAGGCCCACAGCTGCTCCGTGGAGAGGCACTAGCAGAGACACCTCAGAAGCAGTGCGACCCCTACAATGTAGCAAGGGATAACTTTACCATACATCACGGATGATGTGCACCATCTTTTGGCCACCACCACCACCTCTTTTTTGTTTGTTGGGAGGGGGGGTTCTGTTTAGAAGGGTTCTTCCACGTTGGAAGGGATAAAGCTCTATACTCGTCGCAAAAGAAAGACGGGTGGAGCAGATACATTGTTTTTGGATTTTTTTCTTCTTCTTATGGAACAAAACTGGGCCTGTACATTGTTGGGAACTGTGCCTCTATTTGTATGGACTTAGAAGTGAAAGGCCATGGTTTTTGCGATTGGCAATGGCTCGCCCACAGTACAGCTTTGTTCGCAAAAAATTGTCATCAGCCTGAAGCTTCGTTTGTGATTGAATGTCGAGACGTGTATACCAAATGCTAATAAAAACAAGTTCGACAAAAAAAAGAAAAATGAAAAGTTTCCTTTTAATTTTTTATGAGTAGGCAGTGGTCCATGGGAACACTGCCTGCTCTTAAAAAAACTCTTAAAAAACTTTTTCGCTACCATTCGAGAAGGGGTCCCCTGGTGACCCCTTCCTGTTTGCTACTGGCTTACCACCTAATTTGAAGTGGGCAGTAAACTGCGGTTGTTTTGCAACTGCATTCCAGTCGCAAAACAATCATGCATCCCCCTGCGACTCGCTATAAGGAAGAGACGCCTTTGACATGCCCCTTCCTAATTGCAACTCGCAAACCCTATTTTGCGAGTTGGCTATAAGTTAAGGGTTGGAACATTGCAAAAAATGTTTTAGCGGTCGTAAATGGGCCGAATCCTCATATGCGGTCGTACCTATGCCCCCTAGATTTTATGATTATAAAAACTTTGCACAGAGTGTGAATCAAATGCCTGATTCAGAGCTTGGGAGATGCGGGACATCTGCCAAAAAGCAGTGACTGCAGTGTTTTGCTTATTTACAGCAAATTGATGCATATGCACTCTGACCAGATTTTGGGAAGTGGGAAGGCTGCAAAGCAGTACTTTGAAGTCATTCCAGCTGAGTTTCATTTAGCGAATGCACGGTTGATTATCATTAACAAAGTGCTGGCACTGATTTTATGCAATTGCCTTGAGGACAAGCAGTATGGCAGTGAAACAGGGTTACCATCAGGTCACAAGTTCTAGCATGTCTAAAGAGATAGCAGTCACCATGGATCTTTAGGTTTAACTTTCTTGCGGTTGATAGTGTCCTTTGCGAGACAATTGGCTTTAATGTTGCTGCAGCCAGGACCTTGCTACCTGGATCTTGGACTTCCACGGCCAAAGCGTATTACAAGGGTTCTTCTGGATTCTTCTCTGACCTTTCTTCCGCCATGTGTGGTCACTCCCATGGTGGCTTATTTCAGTGGCTGCACAGGCTCAGCTCTACCAACTTACCTGGTATTGGTACTCCAAACAGTCTAAGCCATTTTGGATACGGCCTTGTGCCTTGTGGCTCCCACCTCGCTACTTCCTCTCTCCCGTGCTCTTGCACTCCTCACTCTCTCTCAGTTGCCAACTCTGCTTTGGGCCCTCTCCCTCGCTCTTTCCTCACCTCTCTGCATGCCTCTCTCCAGCTTCACTCTTGTGCACCTCTCTCTAGTTATCTCTTTTCCGCCTCTTTTTCTACTTTTCTCACTTTCCACCTTTGTGCGTGCGTTTCTCTTTTTAGCACTTTTCAGCCTTGTTTTTCTGCTTTCCTTATTCCACTGGCTAAGTCACCCTCTGCTACAACTCAGTAGTGACCCTTTATTCGCATGAACAACAATACCTATCCACCTGCTGCTTCTGCACTGCACCTTTCAGCATGGTGGGAACTTTCCCCTGCTTCTACTGTCGCTTCACTTCAGTAACACACCCTCATGCCCACCCCATACACTGACTTCCACGCTACCCCCTCACAACCTCACCTCACCAAACACCACAACAGACCCTTAGCAAACACTCATAAGCATGCTCCTCAACACCTGCTCACTAAAAAAACACAATCAAAATTTGGACCCTCCTCAGCAACAGCACACCAGACCTCTTCTTCCTGACAGAAACCTGGATGAACCTTGCTTCATCTCTTGACATTACTGTGGCCATCCCAGCAGGATACAAGATTGCCTGCCAGGACCGCCTTCACACACCCAGCGGGGGACTCACCATCATATAAAAAGACACCCTCAAATGTACAACCACCATGGACCCAGACACCCCCTTCATGGAAAACATGCACTTCAGTCTACAAACCAATGACAGCTACACCCTGAAGAGTACCCTAGCTTATGGATCACCCATTCCACAAAGCAACTTAGGCAATCTCATCTCAGCTCACCATCAACTCCAAGGGCTTCCTAGTTCTCGGCGATTTCAATTTCCACCTGGAAGACCCTTCTGACCACTGCTCCACAACCTCCTTGACAGCCTGCACAACATAGAACTTTCTTAGCTCATCATGGACTCCACACACAGTGCTGGACACACGCTAAATGCAATCTTGGCCTCTGCAAACATCATCAGTTACTACTCCGCCTCACCACACACACTCCGTCATACACTTTAACATCTCCATGCCACAAGCCAAAGCTCCATTCAGCATCAAACTACAAAGCCGGAACTGGAACAGAATAACAGAAACTGACCTGCACAGGGCACTCGAAACAGACCAACCCAATACCATTGATAACCTAATCGAGGACATCACCAATTTCAACCAGTGGATCTTGAATTGTGCAGACATTCTGGCACCCATCAAAACTTATAAACATTGCAGAGCAAACAAACACACCTTCAGGTTCACAGAAGAAAGCCAGGACTCCAAAAGATACTGCAAACAGCTGGAAAGGACATGGTAAACCAACCCCAGCACCAGAATAACCTACAAGGCTGCACTCAGGCACCACCATCACCTTCTGAGAGACACAAAGAGAGGATCCCTCACCAGTTGGATTAAAGCTCGCTCCAACAACAGCAAAGATTTTTGCTATCATCATGGAGTTCACTACAGCAGAAGCCTCAGTCAACTCCTACACCCATTCACAGGAACTCTCCGACAACCTTTCCAAATTCTTCTATAGCAAAATTGAAAAGATCAACAAGAACCACAAAAAACAACTCAACCCCAATTACATTGCCCGCAACCTGCCCACTGTTATGTTAACACAATTTTTAGAGCACTCGTATTCCCTGAGGTGTCTTGGCGCTGAAACTAACTTGAACATGACTAGAAGGGAATTCTTAGTTATTAAACAGCCATGTTTTGAGCTCCTTCCTAAAGGTGATCCAAGAGGGCAAAGCTCTAAACAAAACGTCTGCCACCCCAGTTTGTTTAAGGAATCTGGGTGTCACAATTTGCTAGGCCCCCAGCAGAGGGCAAGAGTCTTGTGGGCTGGTACCATTTGAAAAGATGCCTCAAGAATTCTGGGCAAGTATTATGTAGGGACTTGTGGGCAATGCAGATGGCTTTGAATTTAATATGGCTTCTAACTGGAAGCCAATGTAATATGTAGATTTCTCTGGAATTTAAGTATTCCTAATAGTAGTCTAGCTGCTACATTGTGAACATTCTGCAACCTATTTAGGTTTTGAGCCTGAATGTTTACATAAAGTCAATTACAATAATCAAACTGAGATAGAATTAGGGCTGTAATAATAGTCCTTTTAGTGTTAGCTGGAAGGAAAGGAAGGATTTTCTTGATCATCCTTATTGTTAGAGAAGAGGAGGAACCATAGCATTAATTTGATTTCCAAAAGTCAACTTGTTGTCAATCAGGACACCTAGGTTCCTGGCCTTAGTTACTGGGGTGGGATGAAAGCCCAGTTCCTCTGGCCACCAAGGAGAGGCCCAAGCTGGAGAAAGGCTTCCGAACTGCACCACCTCGTTTTTCTCTGAATTGAGCTTCAGACTGTGTTTGCTCATCCATGAGCTGATGGCCTCCATCTAATCATGAAAGCGGATGAAGATATTCAGTTCAATATTAACAGCCACCACAACAATTTAGGAGGTTAGGGAAAAAACCAAAGTTTTTAATCAAGATAGTCAGCTCAGTCACTTAAACATTAAATAATGTCAGACTAAGTGAGGATCCCTTGTGGGACCCCACAATGCAGAAAAAAAGGAAGGGATTCAAACTGCTCCAGAGCCACGGATTGCACTCTGTCAGATAGGAATGAGGTTAGTAATGCTAGGGCCTCGTCCTAATTTCCTAAGTCTCTTAGCTACTTGATCAGCAACTTATGGTCCACTGTATCAAACGCTGGCGATAGGTCAAGGAGAATAACGGCTGCAGCACTACCTCTATCCAGCACATTCCTTATCTCCTCTGTGCTTTGATCATTGCCATCTCTGTGCTATGCTCCGGTTGGAACCCAAATTGTGTGGGGTCTAACAAACAATTTTCTTGAATGAACTGGGCAAGCTGTACGTTCATTACTTTTTCCACTATTTTTACCTGGGAGTAAGAGTTCGGATATTGGGCAATAGTTGTTTGAGTCTGCTGTGTTTAAACTTGGTTTCTTTAAAAGTGGTAGAATGGAAGCTTTTTTCCACTGATGTTGGAAAAACTCCTATAATGAACATTGAGTTAAAAATAGCTGAAAAATGAGTTCCTATCAGATTGGGTATTTAAGTTTTAAAAACCAATGGAGGGCAATGGTCTTGGGGGAGCCCGATGTAGCTGTTAGAATCATTTTTCAACCTGATCATGAGTGAGAGGTAGAAATTCAGAAAAGTAAATTTGGGCATGGATGGCCTGAGAAGTATTCTCAGTGGTGTCTGAGTTGTTTGAGGCTTCAAAATTGGAGTAGATTTTGTTTACTTTATTCCCTAAAGCAGTGCGCCAGACTATCGCAGAATGTTTGCCTGATATTAATTGCATTGCTACTTGATATAGTCGAGAGCCTAGTTTATACAAGAAATAACTCTTTTGTAGAGTTCCTTGCTGGTTCTATGTGTTTGGTGGAGTAATCACTTTTTTCTTTAATCAGTAGACCTTTATACTTAGATAACACCAGTTTATAGCATTCTTTCTCATGGTTATCATAATATCTGCTGCAGTTTTGTTTTTCTAATCTCAGTTTTTTTTAAAACCAAGGTGCAGATGGAGTGGTCCTGTTAGCAATGGGGTTTCTGATGGAACTGAACTGCAGGGCTGGGAAGTAATGATGTGAGAAGAGAGGCATCTTGGGGAAACCCTCTCAATTTCCAACTATGCCTACCATGGATTGTTCTCACCTCTGTATCTGTGTCAATCGTATTGATGTGCCCTGTGACTGCTTAATAAATAGAGCTTAAAAAAAAAGTGCCATTAAGCCAGTCAGTGTAATCAAAAGAGGCTTGCTCCATGTCAGGTTGGAAGTTGGGCTGCATTTACATCAGCCGATTGGTGAGTTGGTCAGTATCAATTTTGTTCCACTCCTGGAAGCAGGAGGAACTAGCTCTGGCATGACAATTAAACATGTCAAAAGAAGTATCCAGTACAAGCAAAATTGCAGAATGGTCTGTTCAAGCTAGAGAAAGTACATCTTTTATGGAAATAGAGGGATTATTTGTGAAAATTACATATAAAGTATGCCTGGCCAGTTATGTAGATTTATTAATGAGTTGTGACAGTTCCAGAGAACTCACATTTCCAAGAAAGGTCTCTGTATTTCTGTCTAGATTGGCCTCAAGATGCAAGTTAAAGTCATCGAAAATGGTGATATCCTTGGTGCAAATCCCTGCTTTTAACAAGGGACCAATAATTTTTAGGAAATTACTCCTGGGGCCTGGCAAGCGGTATAATAGTATGCCTTTAAGGGATTGCTTGATATTAAGTTCTAGGCTGAAGAATAAAGCTTCACAGTCTGAGGAATGGATAGTTTTAAATTTAGCTGTAAAGACATCACGGTAAATCAAAGCTAAACTGCTGCTTCATTTTAATGGTCTATCCAGTCTATGTACTGTAAACCCGGTGGGTACTACAGTGGCAAAATCAGGGGAGGATGCAGCGTATGCCCATGTTTCGGTCAGAAGCAACAGGTCAGGTTTCTGGCCGTCTATGAAGTCAGGCAGTTCTAATTTATGTTTAGGCAAAGAGGGGGCATTTATAAGGGTGCACTGCAAACCAGAGGTGTTAATGTTTGTGCCGGGAGGCGAGAGCTGTGACTCATTGCCCAGCACCGCATCCGGCATGCACACTAAAGGGTCTGGGATTTGAAAGCCAGAGCAGTGACATTTGAGTTTCACTGAAGGGGAGAGTGCAGCAAAATTAAAGATCACACATTTTCTGGGTGTGCGCTGGTGCACCAAAAGCAAACACCTCTGTGCCTTCCATGGCCAGATCACACCTTGTTGTGTGGCTTCTGACCACGTGCGACAATAACATATTCTGGAAAGGAGATTCTTGCTTTCAATTCTTTAGCTTCTGTGGGTCAACCAGTAACCCAATTTTTAACAGTAATTCCATTGAAAATGCATTGACTTCGGCTATGCCTTTGGTTCTGGAGGCCAGTCTTCTCCTGGACAACTTCTCAGCCTTCATAGAGGAATTGAAAAGGATATTTGACTACCAATACCAAATGTTCTCTGTCCAACAGGAGATTTTTGGAACTTAGTCAATGTCCCATGGATCTTCTTTATTACATTTTGAAGTTGAAATGCCTGGCAAGAGAAATTGACTGGACTGACTTGAATCTCTTCACCCTTTTCCAGAAAGGGTTAAGGGATGAACGAAAAAGATGAATTCATCAGAGTTGCTAGACTGTCTTTCCTTCGATATAACATCCAAGTGACCATCCAGACAAACAGTTTCCTGGAGGAAGGACACCTGGAACGGTGAAAAGAGACCTTGTCTAAACCCATCAATAGGCCATCATTTAAAGCTATATACAAATCTTCTGAGCCAGAAAATTAGTCAATACAAGTGAGTTTCATCAAAGGTCCTCTAACAGAGGAGGAAATGTCAAGGAGGATAAAGCTGGGTTTGCATTTGAATTGCCGTCTGAGAGGTCACCTTTTGAGTTCCTGTCTTGCACATCCCGTTTACAATTTGGAGAGAACGGAAAAATAAGGCGCTCACCTCTAGTGCAGAGAAAATAGGTCAGTGGTAATCAAAACCCCCAGCCATTTTTTTCTCTGAAATCTTCCAGTTTCTTCCTCCTTCAAGGAAAGTTTTAATTTAGCCTAAACATTTTTCGTGCCATTTCCTATTGACTGTGGAGCCTCCAACGTGTATATGGGCATTCAAAGGGCCCCAGAACACCACATTCCAGTCTCTAAGAAGAATTAGTGGCTGTGGAATCTGTTGATGATACCCTAGTGTCTTCAGACTTAGTGGTAGAGAAAACTTGACACTTGCTTCTTGGAATAGCCGCCCATTAAGAAACACTCACTTTTGATTTGATTTCCTCCCCTCAGTATTCCTATTTTTTGGGACATCAATTTGGTTGGCAAGACGCAATTTGTACATTGATTTGCCTGCTAGGACTCTGTTTCTTAGTTCAGAGCTTTGTGTTTCTCACTGTACTGCTGACCAATCTTCCTTTGTAAACTCTAAATGTCTCAGTGACATCTCTGTGCAGTCTATAGCCCAGCTTACTGAAATACCTGACATCTATGGTGTGTTCCTTGACATATTTCAAGAGTCAACAACTGTTGAGCCTGAACAGAGAGACTGTCGTTGCAAAGCATCAAGAGCACCTGGGGAAATTGGGAACCCTGAAAGATCAGTTGGATAGCATTATCCAGATGAGGATTTCCAAAAGATGGGAGGCCAGTAAGCTTGCTCATTTTGAATACGGAGAGGGGGCCAGCAAACTCCTGGCATGGAAAGCTAAGACTGACAGGGTACGTAATGTGATAAAGCAAATCGATAGTGAATATAATACCACTTCGGTATTTAACAAAGAAGAGATTGGAGAAGCCTTTTTCACTTTCTTTCAGGATCTATATGAAGAAGACAACGTGGTGGATAGAACCCGTGCTAGGCAGTGGCTAAGCGGGAGTAAGCTTACCTCTTTAAATCCCTCCCAGCGAGAAAACTTGGAGCTGGATATATCTCAGCAGGAGGTCAGGAAAGCCATTTCTGCCTGTAAGGTTGGTAAGGCTGCAGGGCCTGATGGGCTCCCAGTGAAATTATATAGATCCCTGGGAGAAGCAATAATCCCGACCATGACAGCACTTTTTAATAAGATACTAGCTGAAGGGGCTAGATCTCCTGCTTCTTGGGGAGAAGCTACTATCTCATTGATCCTGAAAGCGGGAAAGAATCCGGCGAACTGTGGGTCTTATAGACCCATTTCCATCTTAAATACAGACTATAAAGTCTTCACAAAGATCCTGGCAGACAGACTGGGAGCGGTGGCTGGTGGATTGTTGCATTCTGATCAAAAGGGCTTTTTGAGAGGCAGGAACCTATTCGATCTCACTTATGATTTTATTGGAGCCATCGACCTCGCTTCTACCTTCTCACTACCCCTTGCAGCAATGACACTAGATGCCACCAAAGCTTTCGATAGGGTCAACTGGATATATCTCTCGGCAGTAATGGAAAAGTTTATTTTTGGCAAGAAATTCTTTCGAGTTATTCAGCTTATATATTGTGATCCTTCGGCAAGACTCCTAGTTAATGGAAAATTGACCAACCCTTTTAAGATCACTAGGGGAACCAGACAGGGCTGCCCCTTCTCTCCCTCCTTTTTGACCTGTACATTGAGCCTTTTGCTCAGCGTCTGAGAGATGAGTCGGGTATTGCATCTTTCAAGTTCGGAGCGTTGGAGAGGAAGGTAGCCCTGTATGCGGACGACGTCTTGATTTTTACATCTAATCTGGAGTCGTCCTTTCCTCATGTCATTAGGTTGGCACAAGACTTTGGGCAGGTGTCCGGCTATGAGGTTAATGCTGAGAAAACTGAAATCATGTTGTGGAACCTGCCGGAGTGCCGATATCAGACCAAAAGTGACATAAGATACTTGGGGGTTAGGATTGTCCAGAACATAGACAAGATTTCAGGGACTAACCTTGCAAACGTTTCTAGGGAGTGCCAGAAACTTATGAAATCTTGGGCCCACCTCCCATTGACCATTTTGGGTAGAATCAATCTGATTAAAATGGTTATACTACCGAAAATTACTTTTCTTTTTAACACTATTCCTTTGCATTTTGAAAGGCAGGCGATTGATAAACTTCAGCAAGCAATCAATTCATTTGTATGGGCTTATAAGGCCACAAGGATAGCTTGGAAGAAGCTAAGGCGTAGGAGGGAGAAAGGGGGCCTTACACTCCCTGACCTCCAGTACTACGCCTGGGCCTTTCAGCTATCACATTCAAGAATGCTGCTGAAATCACCAGATCATTCGGAGAGGGGGGTCATGTTCTCCGCCATGCTAGATGGAGTGGGGTTGCCACTTGAGGGGTTTCTTTTTAAATATGGGGATCAAAAGTTTTTTAAGAAGATCAGGCTGAAAGTCCTCCTGGGGATGGCTCGTACATGGGCCAGAATTAAGCAATGTACTGGCCTAAATTATTTTTCAAGTTTGGCTCCTCTGTGGGATTCCCCAGGGGCTCCAGACTGTTTGAAGGACAAACTGGCTACACCACTTAAAACAGCAGGGCTTATGGTGTGGAGTGATTTGGCTTCTAATTGTTCACTTCTATCGTGGGCGTCACTTCAAATAAGCTAGAGGAGGGCATGTCTAGGTTTAAATATCTGCAACTGCAGAGCTGGTCCCAGAATCTTAAAAAACCTATAGGCATAGGGAACACTCTAGAGGGGCAATTGGTATTGAGGCCGGCGGGGAGGAAAGAGGTTTCTTTCTTTTATTGGTCCATAGAGGAAGTCATTGATGGTGATTTTAAACTAGCCGAAGAATTGTGGGGAGCTTCTATACCAGACGAACACTGGGAAGACTTGTGGCAAACTTCCTTTAGCACCTTGTTTACATTTGTAAAATCAGCCTGGTTTAGGAGGAACCACTACTTCACTACACACAGGGCTTACCTATCTCCTTCAAGACTGTCTAAAATAGCAAAGGGCCCCCTGTCAGCTGCAAGAAGTGTGACTTAGTGATTTTCTCAGATATACATATGTTTAAAGATTGTCCAGCGATTGCTGAATACTGGGGGAGAGTAGGGGCAACTTTAGCTGACATCTTGGGAACCCCTGTCCAAATTTCTCTCGCCTTGATCATCTTTGGCATAGCTAGTGGAGTTACAGGCCCTGGTAGGGGATTTTTATTCTACGCAATTCTGCTGGCTAGGAGAGAAATATGTAGGAGATGGGTAGAGGTTACACCTCCCACTCATTCAGAATGGCTGTCCTCTCTATATAAGACCTTCAAGACTGATCTCGGTAGATTACAGAATAGTAAGAAGAAAGCACTATGGGATTGTTTACTTAATTGGTCTCATTATTAGTTTCTGAGCGAGTTTAATTTAGGGCTTTAAGCTGTTATGTTACCATATTGGAAAATAATCCTTAGATCCTATGATTATGCCTCTCTGGAAGCTCTTTGACTGTGCTGGGCCCTTTTCTTCCCCAGTTTCCACATCTTGCGGGCCAACATTCACAGTCATCGGTTACAATCCATCAGAAGAGAGTGTGACCACCCCTTTTTCAAAAAGGGGGTCAGCGACATTTTGTAGGATTGTTGTTTACCGGTAGGCGGGCGGTATCTCCAGGTCTCTTTTCGATTGCCTACGTCTCCTTGAAATCGAGTAACGGTAATGACATCCTACTTTTTAGTCAACTGGGGTCTGAGGCGAATGAGGATTTATAAAAAAAAAAAAGAGTCAACAACTAAAGAGTTAACTCCTCACTATCCTTCTGACTGCGCCATCCTGCGACACCCTATCTGACTTAATTGTCTCTTATTAGTCTTGTAACGAGAAGCCCTATGGGATATCTTGATATTAATTTCCCAAATGGTCTGATAGTTCTCTCCAAGTCCCGTGCCAGTGTTTATTTGTTTTTTGTACCTGAGAAGGATTTAGCTGAACTCTGACCCTGCATTGACAGCAGGGGTTTGAATCTAGTGACAGCGAAAGACCGATATCCCTGGGCCCTCATCTCAGACATTCTAGAAGCCATTTATGGAACAAAGATCTTCACCAAGCTGGACCTGAAAGGAGGCTATCACTTGATCAGGATTCAATCAGGTGATGAATCAAACAACTTTTGGGCACTTAGAGTATCGTGTGATGCCGCTTGGTCTTTTCCAGTGTTTCATGAATGCAAGCTTCTCTGATTGGATCCTCCAGTCAATGATTGTGTTCCTCGATAATATCCTATTTTTTCCAAGGATCTTGTGGGAACATCCTTGTCAAGTTAAACATGTCATGCAGTACTTAGGAGAGAACATTGCTGGCCAAACCAGAAAAGTACTTGTTTGAAAAGGCTACTGTATATTACTTAGGATATGTCCTTTGATCCAAAGGGATTGCCATGGATACTTGAAAGGTGCATGTCATACTTTGACTAGCCTTTTCAGTAAAAGAGACATAGAGCTTCCTAGGTGTTGCAGAGTATTACCAGAAATTCATCAAGGACTTTTCAAAGCTTGTCTCATCAATTATAGATCTGCTAAAAAAAATTTATTGAGTAAGGGTGTCACCTTGGCCTTTGAAAGACTGAAGATTGAGTTTGTTCAAGCTCCTATCTTACAATAGCTTGAATCTAGACCTTATATAATCAACACAGATGTCTCATATATAGCTATGGGAACCATCTTAAGTTACTCAAATCATGACGGAGGATAACATAATATTGTCTTCTTTTTTAAGACGTTTCCCAATCAGAAAATAACTATTCAGTTCTGGAGTAAGAACTCCTAGCTTTTAAGGCCGCCTTGATTGAGTGGAGGCACTTTTTTGCTGGGAATTCAACATCAATGGATTATTCATACTCATCATAGAAACCTTGATGTACTTCAACAGTCTGAGTGAAGAATAATAGGCAAGCCTGCGTGGAATTTTTCTTTCAATATTTTGACTTTTTCCCTACCTATATTGCCAGCTCTGAAAATCTAGTCACATTCTTCATATCCAAATGTTATCCTGAATCTGAACTTCAGAACCATGGAGAAGATTATTGCTCCTCATGGCTTCATTTCTACTACAGCCTCCACATTTCTTGTGTCAGTCCATCAAGAAAGCACACATATCAGCTTACACAAATCAAACCAAATGTTTCCTCATTTTCAGATAAAGAATATTAATGGTCTGATTTTTTTTTCTCTCAAAAGACACTCTATATTCCAACAAAACACTCACAGAAATATGCACTACAGTTATGCCGAAAAGAATTATTCTATGGACACAGAGATCAATGAGTTAATGAACATCTAATCAGGAGAAATGTTTGGTGGCCTACTCTTCTCAAAGACTTAAGGTTAAAATCCCTCTTACCTGTCACAGAGTTTGCGAACATCAGTTCTATTTATGCTGTAACTAGATATTTCCCTTTCTTTGCATTGACTGGATTGCATCATCACAGGTTGCTGATATTACTTGCTCAGTCTATCTTAGCTTGTTTAGTTCCTCCCTGCATTCGGGCATTGTTCCTAATGCCGTTAAGAGGGCTAATTTTATTCCTCTCCTCAAAAACACCAACTGCAGACATTTCTGTTCTTTTCAATTTTAGACCAAATTCTCTCCTACCAGCTGCATCAAAGAAACTAGAAAAAATCATCAGTACTCAACTTTCAGAGTTCTTGGAGACATTCACACTTCTGCACCCCTCTCAGTCCAGTTTTCGATCACATCATAATACGGAAACTGCCTTGATTTTACATCATAATGCCACCCTAATCTTATTAGAGCTTTTGGCGTTTTTCGATACTGTTTTCTCATGATATTCTACTCCAATACTTGGTAGCACTCAGGGTGCGAGGTTTTGGCATTGATGTGGTTTAGCTCTTTTCTGAACCATAGAGACCAGGCAGTTTGGACGAAGCCTTATTTTTCGGATGTTAAGATACTTAGGTGTAGAGTGCCTCATGGTTTGGCACTGAGTCCCACTTTATTTAACATCTACATGTCCCTAATTGCCTCGCTAGTGGAATCCTGTGACATTTAAATCCTCTCTTATGCAGATAATACTTATCTCCTGCTCTCTTATGAGGGTAACTCTGTCTCAGCTAAAGAGACCTTTTCAGCTTGCATGAAGGCATTTATCAGCTGGTTGAGAATATGCAATACAACCCAGACAAGACTGAAATTCTACTCTTTGGACACAATCCTCTACCCAGATGGACTGGGTGCTGGTCTCTGGATTGTCCGACTCCCCCCTCGTCTATGGAGGTGGTTGGGAATTTAAGGATGCTGTTTGATGGTCAATTCTCATTCAAGGCTCAGGTTTCCTCTGTTGTGAAGATGTGTTTTTGGATAAGGACAGAGTGGAAAATGGTTTTGGCCTTTTTTTCCTTGGGAAGCTCAGAAAATAGTTGTCCAAGCACTGATCTTATCTAGATTGGACTACTCAAATTTTCTGTACTTGGGCTTACCAGGCTTTTTAAGTCAACGCCTACAAGTTGTGCAGAATATGGGAGCCCATCTTTCATTTAAGCTTACGAAAATGACCCCTACATCCTGGTATCTAAGACAGCTTCATTGGGATTCAGTTGGTAAGATACTTGTATTCACAGCCTTAGGGTGAGCTTAACTTGCCTTTCATGGAAAGGGGCCCCACTATCTTAATACCAGGATACAGCAATATTACACCCCCATGGTTTTGCATTCGGGGAACGCACAGCTGATAGTCATCTATCATTTTAAAACGCAGAGACAAGGAGGATATTCTTCCTCAGTCCATGCTGCCTTGATTTGGATTCACTTACCACTCCAACTTAGAAATATGTCTAATGAGCACACGTTTTGTAAACTTCTAAAAAGAAACCCTATCCTGTAATGTTTAGTGTACCCGATCTGTATTTTGTCGTAGCATGGGGACACTCTGAGTAACCAAGCATTTGGTCATATATTCATTCATCAATCATCAAACCCTTCCCAAACCCTCATAACTGAAGATCCAGTACCTGCAGTTCAAAATTCATTAGAGAAATAAAAGAAAGCTCAAGAGAAATTACTCCAGTATTTGCATATTGCTAAAATCAGGCTACAGTCTCAGGCCAACTGAGAGAAGCTTGCCTGGTATATGATGTCCACTAATGTAAGTGGGCACCTTGCACCAGTCCAGACAACCCTATGGTGATTTAAGAGGTCTCAGACAACCTTAGAAAGCTATCCAAGTGGTAGCTGTGGAGAGCAGCCTTCAGGCTTAGTCTTGAAGGAGTGTAAAGTAGCTTGTTTTAACAGAATGCAATCTTATAGTATAGATTAAATGAAAAGGAACCACACAAAGTATGTATAAAAATATGTATTTATTATATAACACTCTCTAGCACATTACAGTATCTCCCCCACGGAGTTAGACACAAAGCACACAATACTTTAACAAAGAAATCACAGTAAATAATACACAGTGAGCCCCAGGGGGGACCAAACCACATACTAAGAAAATGGTATAAGAACCACGACTCAAGTCAGGACAATGTCGAAGGGATGTAGAATTACTGGGGACCCACAGAACCACCCAAGGTAAGTAGATAGGGACCCCACGGAGAGCGTGTGCAGTGTGTGAACACAACCAGGTGCTCCGTACAAGTCTATGTGCAAGTCGCAGTTGGAATTTTAAAGATTAGGGACTCTTCCCACTGGACCGTGAAGAAACCCTGTGGAAGACAGAAGGTTGGAGAGCTACCCCACCCGTGGATACCGTCGTACCCAAATCCTATCCCAGGGAATCCGGTGCATAGGTGTGAAGTGGCATTGGAAACCGCCGTCGAACCCAATGGAGGACTTCAGGAAAGTGCCGCTGCTGGAAGAGGAGAAAGTGTCCGGAGGAATCCAAACGTGTATTCTTGATGAGGGGTACCTGAAAGCAGAGAAGACAGCGTCTATGTCACTCAGTGATGACCAGGAGACATGGAAGACGAATGCCCTCCAATGCTGGGTGCTTCAGGAAGAATGACGGTGACCTTTACTCTGCAGCTGCGAGGACCATGCAATGCTGAGGATGACCAGGACTTGGATGCAAGATTTCCCATGAAGGATGTCGAGTGCTGAGGGGTCGGTGTCTGGCGGGAGCACCAACAAGCCTTGGCAAATGCACCACACGCAGGAAATCAAGAAGGTGCACGGGCGGGATCAGCAAGGCCCTGGAGACACACCACAAGCAGGGGAGTCAGGGCAGGCCCCGAAAAATCAGGGGAGCCCAAGGAAAACAAAGGTGACCCTCAAATGGACCCACAGGCCGGAGGCACAGGAGTCGCAAAAGGACCTTGAGCAGCTCACCAACAGGAGCAGGCCACAGTGCCCACAAGGTAGTGAGGCTGAAGATCTTGGTGGAAGAAGTTGCCAGAAGTTGGTGCTACTTGGAGCCCAATGCACTTCTCACAAAGTTGCCAACAAGCATATGCACTTGCAAAAGTACGCAGTGCACAGGGGTTCTGACCTCAAACTTGGTGAAAGGACAGCTCGGGCCTCAAGAGATGTAGATAACCACCACCTGTGTTGTTGAACCCTTCGGAGTCTGCAGGAGCTTGGGATCAGCAGACCAGTCAGCAGTGTGAGGTGCCTGCGAATGCAGGGAAGTGACTCCTTCACTTCAAGGGAGATTATCTTCAGTGTCTTGGATGCTCCACAGGTCCTGCACGGATCCTTTATGGTGCACAGGCACAGACGATGCAGCAGACTGAAAGGGAGACAAAGTCAGGCCCAAACAAAGTCCAGCGAAGTCCAGAGTGCCCAGATGGTAGGAGTGCAGTGGTTTCAGTTCTGAAGCTTGTCCACAATGAATCTAGGGACCTACACACAGGTAAGCCCTTAAGTACCCTAAGGAAAGCATTGGAAAGATTCAGGGGACCCTCCCAGGGGAGGGTCTGGACAGGGGGGAGGTTACTCCCATGTCCTTTGTCCAGTTTCACGCCAGAGCGGGAGCCAATGGCTCCCAGGACTGGTTTGAACTGGACTATGCACATGGACACCAAATGTGACCCTCATGCAGACTTTAAGGCGCTGGCAAGTGCACCCATCCACCCCCAATACACTAAAGCCTGTCTGGGAGGTGGTCACACCTCCCTCTGATAGGATGCCTATTGTTCTGCCTTCCCCTGCTCGAGCTTGGCTCAGTAGCAGGTGGGCAGAAAAGTGTCTCTGGTTGGCAGCAACCATTTTGTGTTCTCCGAAACTAGAAGGCTGGTACCGGTAACACTGAGAGCCTAACGGAGGGCTCTCCCGGTGCTTGGAATCATACCTCCCACACCGTTTATGGTGAGGGCATATGATTCTAACATTTTTGATACCAAACATGATAGGATTCGTTACAGCCGTTTTTTAGATGGTCATCTTGCGGTCACTCGATGCCCCTCTATATAGTATATGGCTGCTTTACTGACAACCAGGGAGAATGGACTTTGTAGGCTGCAGGGGTGTCCTGCTCATGCAGGGGCACCCTCTCACTTAGAACCACACACCCTGCCCTCAGGATAGTAAAGGCCTGCTAGAGGGGTGACTTATAGGTTTTAAGTGCAGTGACCCTTAGATATAGTAAACCTATATCTTTAGTAAGTGATGCATGCACCAACTTACACAGGCTGCAATGGCAGGCCTTTAGTTCCATTTTGAATGGTCTCTCATGGGTTGCATAATACATGCTTCAGTCCATGGGAGACCTCTGGGGTACCTATTCCCTGGGTACATGGGTACCATATACTACGGACTGACAAGGGTACCCCAGTATCCAATCTTGGATGTACCTATGTACTGAACACAACAGTTTAGGGAGAAAGCAGATAGACTGGGGTCCTGATTAGCAGGATCCCAGTCAGACTAGTCAAAAAGAGCATCACATCACCAAAAAGTGGGGGTAACCATAAGAAGCAGATCCTACTTTCCTACACCAACCACAATGGGTGACCAGCTCCTATTGATAAGATAGGTGACTGAGTATGGCTGTCTTCTATCAACCTAATGTTCTATTTGTTGATCCAAATTTTCTCCAAGATATTATGGACCTTTCAAAGTTTCTAAAATTATTATCCTTATTACTGTGCGACTCAAGCATCTCTCCTCCTGGAGGGCTCTCCATCCTTTCATGTTTCTCACTTAAAACGTTATCTCTGTTGAAAAGGTCATTCTGTTAACAGGGCCAAATTCAATTCTTGTTGATGTACAACCTGAATATGAGGGCCAAGAACTATGTGACTCCTGGTATTTTGGAGGGAAACTCAATATCTTATTGACTGGAAAGGTTATAACCCTTGCGATTGTTCTTGAGAACAAACTGACACTGTTCATGCTCCCAGCCTGATCATAGAATTTTTTGAAGGAATCCCATTAAACCACGTGCTCCAAAGAGGGGGCAGAGTGCAATGCTTCTTCCTGTACCTTTACTTTACCATGTGTGGGCTCTGGTGTAACCATTCCTTTCAGTGGGGTCTTTCTGCACTTGTTCTTCCGGCTTCAGGAAAGCACTGCCATCCTTGCCCACCTCCATTGGGTATCCCTGTTGTGTGTCACATTCCGACCACTCAGGGTATTGTGGGCTCATTCTTACGCATGTCAGCTTATACTAACACCACTTGCAGACAATTTTCTATACTGGGAGTTAGGCTGGTCTATGAATACTTCTTGTGTGGATGATTATGCCTTATTTACTGTATATTATTGATGACAACCTTTTCTTGTGGAAATATAATGGCCAGTCCAGCCGTGAGGGAAGCCCCACTGCGCAAAGGAGCAGGTCTGGTATGACAGTGATATTCAGGCGCATATTGAACAACAGGTTCAGGAAATTTAAAATTCAGCCAACTTGGTGATGTAACATCAGATTTGTCCTCTAGAGGGAGATGAACATTGTTTTAATTTCATGCTTGGCTATAGCAAACCCACTTAGGATGAAATGTACATTGCAGGACCACATTTACTGATATGCACTGTTTTGAACTCACTTGGAAGGGCTATTGAAGGACAGGATTGGTATTTAACTGGGTGAACAAGTGCCTGCAATAATCTTGTTGGACTGCCACACATTTGGCCTGTGAGCAAGGACTGGGGAAGTCCGAAACACAGGCTTCATGAAGTAAGAATTGTTTGTAAGTTGCTGGCAGTCCGCAATAAAGAAATTTAAACTGGTCTGTGAGTGCGCCTTCAACAGAGGACAACCTTTTCTTGTGGAAATATATATATGTATATTCACACAAAAAACAAAGGTTACTGGGGCATTATAGTTAGGTTCAAATTTTACACTCACAAGACCATAGAAATTCAACAGTTATAGTTATACTTATCTTAACTCACTATAACTCGTGCCCCAAGGTAACTATAACTCATGCCCCCGCATTGCACAGTTTTGTAATCTGTAATTTTCTTGCAAATGTTGCAGTGATATTATTAATGATGTCATACTAGATGTAATGACTGATGTAATATGTGGGGTAATTAACAGTGCATGGCGAGGGCACAAGTTAATTGTTACCTTAGGGAGGGCACAAGTGTGTATATATATATATATATTTTAGATTTTATTTTATCAAGCTTCCCCTCGTACCATCGGCCCAGAGAAGATGCATTCTGGGAGCTGTAGGACTTACCGCAATGCAGCTGGTGAACGAGCACATGACAGGGGAGGTGTGACCTTCCAATTAAGGGAGGACTGCAGACTGATTTAAAAACGGAGGCGTGGGGCTGTTTTCAGTGTGGCGGCGGCATCTGAGGAAGACGATTCTGTCGAAATGCATTATGCCCATATCCGCTTTTCCAAATAAAGGCTTTCTCTTGTGAAAACCCTGTGTGGCCCCTTCCTTCTGCTTCGCTGGAGGTTTCTGTGCATATTTTCGCGTCAACCAGAGACGCGTTAAGGGGCCCCGCTCTACAAAGCTGGCTGGAGGCTTCACTGGTGTCTGCGCAAGCAGTTTTGGTTTCTTTCCCGAGGTATCGGATTGCTCCAGCCCACCTCTCTAAGCACTGGCTAAGCAAGGGACACTGTCAGTAGGCAGCTCGTGACTTCACGAGGTGGTTGGGTTCATTGAAGTCAGCCCATGACCCGGCTGAGCTGTGCCATTGAGGTTGGAGCGTTTGCGGGGACTTGAGGAGGCCGGAGGAAATTATTTACACAAGAGACAGCGCGCCCTGTTCTGTAGTACACTATTTCCATATGGATTTTATTTTATCAAGCTTCCCCTCGTACCATCGGCCCAGAGAAGATGCATTCTGGGAGCTGTAGGACTTACCGCAATGCAGCTGGTGAACGAGCACATGACGGGGGAGGTGTGACCTTCCAATTAAGGGAGGACTGCAGACTGATTTTAAAACGGAGGCATGGGGCTGTTTTCAGTGTGGCGGCGGCGGCATCTGAGGAAGACGATTCTGGCGAAATGCATTATGCCCATATCCGCTTTTCCAATTAAAGGCTTTCTCTTGTGAAAACCCCGTGTGGCCCCTTCCTTCTGCTTCGCTGGAGGTTTCTGTGCATATTTTCACGTCAACCAGAGACGCGTTAATGGGCCCCGCTCTACAAAGCTGGCTGGAGGCTTCACTGGTGTCTGCGCAAGCAGTTTTGGTTTCTTTCCCGAGGTATCGGATTGCTCCAGCCCACCTCTCTAAGCACTGGCTAAGCAAGGGACACTGTCAGTAGGCAGCTCGTGACTTCACGAGGTGGTTGGGTTCATTGAAGTCAGCCCATGACCCGGCTGAGCTGTGCCATTGAGGTTGGAGCGTTTGCGGGGACTTGAGGAGGCCGGAGGAAATTATTTACACAAGAGACAGCGCGCCCTGTTCTGCAGTACACTATTTCCATATGGATTTTATTTTATCAAGCTTCCCCTCGTACCATCGGCCCAGAGAAGATGCATTCTGGGAGCTGTAGGACTTACCGCAATGCAGCTGGTGAACGAGCACATGACAGGGGAGGTGTGACCTTCCAATTAAGGGAGGACTGCAGACTGATTTAAAAACTGAGGCGTGGGGCTGTTTTCAGTGTGGCGGCGGCATCTGAGGAAGATGATTCTGCCGAAATGCATTATGCCCATATCCGCTTTTCCAATTAAAGGCTCTCTCTTGTGAAAACCCCATGTGGCCCCTTCCTTCTGCTTCGCTGGAGGTTTCTGTGCATATATATATATATATATATATATATATATACATATATATATATATATATATATATATATATATATAGACCTGCCACTGCCCCACCTGCCTACTCTGAGTGTTCTGTTTAGCTGTCACTGCCCCTCCTGGCTGCCCAGCATGGCGAGATGGCTGTCTCGTGTCCCTGCCCCCTCCACCCTGCCATTCATTGCCCGTGTTCCATGCCCCTATCCCCTCCCTCCTGTCCGCCATTGTCCATTTTGCTGCCACTCCCTTCTGCCCTCCATGCTCTGTTGTATTGTCAACTGCTCCTCCTGCCTGCTCTGCATAGTCTGTTGTGAAGCCCCTTCCCTTGCCCTCTCTTCCCTATGTCCATCCCCTATCCTTCATTCCTTCCCTCCATGGTAATTTGTACATATTTCTGCCCCCTCCCTGTTGCCCACCATGACAGTTGTGCTGCCCCTATCCCTTACGCTTACCATGCATGTTATGCTGCCACTGCTACTCCCATCTGCCTTGTGTGATCAGCTTGCTGCCCCTGTCCCCCTCCCACCTTCCCTCAATTGTCTGTGTGTATGCCATTATAGTCTCCCTTATGTGTTGTGCTTCCAGTGCCATTTTGCAGCTCTTGCTCTGCCCCCTTGCAATCCTGCCCTTAATTTTCCATGTACAAGCCCCATCCACTCCCTCCTGCTTTCTATGGTTCGAGTGTGT
Organism: Calotriton arnoldi; assembly: GCA_963921515.1. Classification (NCBI taxonomy): domain Eukaryota; kingdom Metazoa; phylum Chordata; class Amphibia; order Caudata; family Salamandridae; genus Calotriton; species Calotriton arnoldi. The sequence goes on from CAWUFW010004704.1 coordinate 830,311, forward strand.
CTCTGCCTCCTTCCTCCTGCCCTTCAAGGTCAATTGTGCGGCAACTGCCCCTCCTGCCTGTCTAGTATGGTCAACTTGCTGCCCATACCTTTTCCCCCTCTGATCTCTGTTGTCTATACGGGAGGTCCTGTCCCCTCCCTATTGATTTCCATGGTCTGTTGCTCTACACTGCCCTCCAGCTTGCCCTGTGTGGTGCATTGTCCTGCTGCAATTCATGGAGCCTACATTGTAAGGTCAGTTTGGTGATCATGCCCACCTCCCTCCTGTCCTCTATTGTCCGAATCCATGTCCCTACCCCATTTCTCCTGCCCTCCATATTCCAATGTACCATACATGCCAACATTTTGAACTTGTTAAGAGGGAGATTCTGAAAATAAATATGAGGAATTGATTTTCCCCTTTGACTTACATTGAAAAAGAGGCGATTTTAGGTGGGAGACAGCTATAATAAAGCCCTTCTGGGCTTAAAAACATTGGGAGTCTCCTACCTGAATTGGGTCTGCTGGCATGTATGGTAGTACTATAACAAATATAGAGATTAACCAATCTTATGCCAAGGGTACAGGGTTCTATGAACAGAAATACAAATCAATCAATCAATCAATCACGGCATTTATAGAGCGCGCTACTCACCCGGGAGGGTCTCAAGGCGCTGGGGGAGGGGGTAAGTTACTGCTCGAACAGCCAGGTCTTGAGCTGCTTCCTGAAGGAGAGATGGTCCTGGGTTCGCCGAAGGTGAGTGGGGAGGGAGTTCCAGGTCTTGGCTGCCAGGTAGGAGAAGGATCTTCCTCCGGCGGTGGTTCTGCGGATGCGTGGTACGGTGGCGAGGGCGTGGCTGGTTGATCGTAGCTGGCGTGTGGGCGTGTAGAAGGTTCTCCCAGGTAACTACAATTTATATAAACTCCACACTTCCCTGTTTTGCAAGACTCATACATTCAACACCAATCGTATCCTAAAAAAATACGTCAAACACTATAACACATACCACAGGGTTTTAGAAAACGTGTTTATCATTTAATATATTATATTACACAATTCATTATATACAAAAACAGTTCCTCAGAAAACGTCACGTATTAAAAACTTTAAAAATAACACTCCTCAAGTTCACAGTGGCAAAATATCAAAATTAAAACAAGCACATTTGAATACAGATACTTTCAAGGGGAATATATGTAGACAGCACCATTATTCTTTATCTGCAGACACCTCTAATTGATCTATCACTGGGCATATATGCATTAATTTGCACATATCTTAAAACAACCACAAGAATTACTACCACCTACTTCATGACAACATTTATAACACTTCCCCAATGGAAAATCTGTATGGTATCTATAAAGCAACTAAAGCAATAATCAAGATACATATCTAAACATCCTCATAATGTAGCAAACATATCTTATTGCAGTGTTCAATAATAATAGCAAAACTCTTTGCTAAAACCCATTTATATAACCAACTCCCAATGGCACATTAAACATTTTCATGCAGTTCAAACAGTCACCACAAATGCACCATGACAGTCAAGCCACACATCATTTGTAAGAAATGACTAGTATGATTGAACCTATGTCATATCCTGTAAAATGTGATCCTGTAAACAATCTACCAAGTTCATTTAAATTGATTCAAGGGAGCTGAATAAAACTTCTCTCACCAGAGCACTACCCCTCTTCCTTATTAATTATTTTGAATTTGTGGACTCACCCCTGCACGAAAATAGGGAAAGACATCTGTTCTTCTTTAGATATCATCAAACCTATATCATGCAGATATATAACCCATTCCTTATGTCTGTAATGCTAGAGGAAGGATATCCTTATGCCTTCTCCCCAATCACCATGTCTGATCATCATCACTAGAACAAAAATCAAATAACTCATGGTTACTCCTCCTTCATATCATTAATCTCATATACCACATACTCCTAATTGAAGGACTTTTACCTTGATCCAACAATATCCCATGTGTTCAGGCCTCTTAATGGGATCTCACTTCATACGGAGCAATCAACAAACCTCACACCTTATTGGACTCTAATAAATCAGAGAACTTATTTTCTATCACTCCAAACAGAAACACAAAATGACTGCTCAAAGCTCAAACAAACATATACTTGTGTTATATTTTAACATATTCCTACCTCTAAATGGAATCCCTTCAGCTAAAACAGACTATTTGCATCTTGCTTTACCGAGCTCAAGCCATTGTCCCCAATTTCTAAAAAATATATATACACAGAGTAAACCGTTACTCCTTAAATTACACTATTCATGCCCTTAAGACCCAAAAGGATCTTGTCTTGTATCGCTTTTTATTAACAGAGAGAGACTGCTGCCACCTTTGTGGGTTTGAGATTAATGATTGTTTTTAGTGAATTGTACAGTACAATATTTTAAATGCTAAAAAAAAATCTAAAACTTGTGTGGTATGTGTTATACTGTTTGTGGAATCTCTTTAGGTTATGATTGGTGTTGAATGTATGAGTTTGGCAAATAAGAGTAGTGTGGAGTCTATATAAATTGTAGGTACCTGTGGGAATGTGTATGATTGTAGTGCATCTACCTCTCCCTTCTGCCCTCAATGGAATGTTGCATTTCCATAGCCTCTCTTGCCTGTCCTGCAGGGTTGCTTTGTTGCCCCTGCCCCCATTTTCCTTGCCCTCATGATCTGCCACTGCCCCTCCGGCCTGCCAAACATTGTCAACTTGCTTTCTCTGCTCCCTCCTCTCTGCCCTCAATTGTCTGGGTCTGTTCCCCTGACCTCTGCCTCCTCAAATTGTTCTAAATTTCTAACATTCTATATTTATTACAAAAATGTGGCATGCCTGGATTCATCTTGATGTAATCAAAATTGCAATAATTAAAGCATTTCCTTTAGAAATATAGAAATGAAGGGGTATTTTCCAATAGAAATTATAGTGCTCTAAAAAACTAAAACGAGGACATATTTTCTGAGTTCTCAAATAGCGGCAAAGTAATTTTAAATTATTTTCTATCTTTATTTTTCTCATCCAGTTGATCACTTGGTTATTTTTTGCACTTAGGGGAGAGAATGTGGCTTTCCTGCATTAGCTGCTGACTTTACCTCTGGGGAACCAGGTTTGAGTTTTGTTTCAGCTCAACATCCTGTGATTCTGGACAAATCACTTAATCGTCCCATGCCTAAAACCAAAATGAATGTATCCTTGTGTAATATATCTGATGCTCATGTAAAGCACTCCAATTGCTTCAGGTCACGTCTGCGCTATATAAAACTGAAAAAAAGAACCTTTTTGCACACTTCTGTCATTCGTCTATACTTGGGCTACTTTTAGGCTATTTTTCTCTGGTGCTCCTCTTGGGAGTCTTTTTTGTTATGAAACTTTCTAATTTCCTCATTTACTGCTGTATTCTCAATAGAAAATACTTTCAGTTTTCCACTTTGATTCCATCCAGATGTCATTCAGATGTGCCACACTCTAGTTGCTTATTAGAACACATTGGTAAAGCTGCTGATCACCAGGGAGTTAACTGGCAGTCTGCTGCTGGTGTTGAAAGTGTATGTTTCAATCTGCATGGCAAAACTTTTTACTGAAATAGAAGAAGATATTTGAGAACTTATTTAAAATGTGTCCTAATTTTGCTTTGTACAGCACTAACATAATTTTATGACAAAATAATCTCCTTCATTTTGGTAGCATTTTGATTGAGTCAAGATGACTTCAGGTGTGCCACGCTTTTGTCATAAGCAACACTGTTAGCACTCTAGTTGTTCTTTAGAACACTCTGGGAGGCTGCAGTAGAACACAGTGGAATCAAATGACAGGCTGCTAACATTGGAAGTATATGTTTTATTCAGAAAGTCAAGCTTTATTCTCACATGGCTGAGAAAGATAGTGTGAATTTACAGAAAATAGTGTCTCATTTTAGCTTCTGGAGCACCTTCCATAACCTCAATAAAAAAACCATGAGAAAACTGTTTTCTCTCAAACATGATTCATAAAATCCCAGCAGAATGTCAGTATTTTTCACAGGGTAAAATCAGCTTAGAACACACCCCAATTCCTAAAATGAGTATGGTGCCACCAACAAATGGTTTATATAATAACTAAAATCTGTTATCATCCTGTATACATGCTCCTTTTTGTGACCCTCAAAACCTGCCATTTAGTACAACACATGTCAATGGAGTCCATGTCCCATAGGCCTGTAACTGCTGCCACAGTATGCTGTTTATTTTGTGGCCAGCAAATAAAGGGTAGACGTGGGCAGAACTCACAGAGTTTTACTCGTGATCTTGGACTTATTCCTCCACATGCCTCAATCTATGTTATACGACAAACGCAGAAGCTCCAAGAGGGATAGTCAGTTTGAGCTAAACAATAAAAAATGAATGTGTTCCTGATTCCAAAGTACCCGATTCATAAAACATGCAACTTCATTGCCAACTGTTAAACGATCCATCTTCAATGCTGAAAGCATATACTAATCTTTTGTCTCCTAATGCCCCCAAACTCCCATGTTGCCTGTGAGTGAGTTACAGAGGTTTCCAGTGGCCTGCAGACTGCATTCCTTCCTTGATTCATTTTGGCTTCCCCCTTGCATGCTGCCTGCCCATGAAGTACAGCCCAGGAACTCACCAAGAGGGGTGAAGGGGATCTGCAAACCCAGGCTCCTCCTCCCCACCACTGACCCTCCACAGATGTCTGGCTACGAGAAGCACCAGCCAGGCTGCCAGAGGTCCCCTCAGCTGGCAGATATTAGTGCACACACTTACAGCAAACAAAAGGCTCCATTGAGCCAAGCATCTCAGCAGTCTGCAGATGTGCGGCCAGGGAGCAGTGAGACATGTATATGCTCTCTGACGTTCACCTCAGAGTGGTGTTTGTGGCATGAAAAAAGTAACATATAATGTGAGCTACCAACGTTCTGGTAAAAAGTGAGTCTCTCCTCCCCAGACATTCCTCCAAAGAGCAGCGTGTGCCTCCCTCGAACCATGCCTTAGCTGTACTCTCGCAGTCCCGACAGCCCCTTCCTCTCCAATGCTCACCTTCATGCAGTACGTCCTCGGGGGCTCAGATGGGTGTGTGATCACCGCAGGGATGAGCCAAGCACACTGCACTGAGGACAGCGAGAGGTGATCCAGCCACACATAACAATCAGCACCACTTAGTGCGGGACAGGAATGGCAGAGCGGAGGTGGCATCGCCTCCTGGGTCCCAGAGCTGGGGGCGCCTGCATCAGGGTCTTAGGACTTCACTGCTTCCAGCAGCAACCCCCAGCACAGGGGGCACACATGGAAAATGGCATGTCTGGTGCTGCCTGCATGCCCGTGTCTCAGAATGCCACACACAGAGCCGGGCATGTGTATGCAAATGTCCACAGAGTGAATGATAGGAATGACATGGCTTCAGCCCCCCTCCTGGAGCCCATGGTCCTAGAGCTGCACGGAGGCTGTGGCTGCATGGCACCGAGGGTGTGTGGGATGTCACGCCGATGTGCTTTAAGGTAATAGCCTGGACCAATCTCAAGCAAAGGGAGATTGCTATTTAGCAGTGAGTGTCTTAAACTCTGCCACACAGCAGGGGGTGGAGAGCTTACCGTCCAACCCTAATAAACGGGGGGTCCATTGGGACAACCCACAAGCCCTTTGAGGTCTAGGTGTGCTCACTCTTCCCCCTTACATATATATTGTTTTTAATTAATTTACAGGATACAGGGACCAAGTCCCTGCGTCTCATAATGGCTGCCAAAAGGCATCAAATCAACCAATCAGGATTGACTGGTCCTGTTTAAATTGGCCAGTCAGAGCATATTAGGGCACCAACTATACATATATCTATACAATTTGAACCTTAAGTTCTCAAAAACTACTGAGGGAATTTACACCAAATCACAAAAAGCAGAATTTGCTGGCCAAGATCTAGCTTCTTGCCAAATTTGGTGTTGTTCAGTTCAGCAATGTCTGCTGTAGCGCTGCCTGAAGAAGTCTATGGAAATGCATTGGAATTTTGTGTTTTGGGACCCCCTTTCAACTTGGCCCCCACTTGATGGCTCACCCCGCAACTTTCCATGCACAAACTAAGCAAAAGAGAGCACTATTTCGGCAACAGTGCCAAAGTTATTGCAACACAAAAAAGGCATTTTTCTATGGAAACGCAGACCTAACTATAACTACCAAGTAGTGACCTCCACTGAAGAATACATGAACACACACACACACAAATACACACACACAAACACACAAATGCACACACATACACACATGCACATACACGCACACACACATGCACGCGCACACACACATTCATGCATGTTGTATGCAAGTAGGGAGATTTCTAGTCTGTGTATATATTGATAATAGTAGGAGACAGCATGATATTCAGTATTTTGCAGTTAAATAGAAGTCAAGTAGAAACTATACTCTTCTTCCACAAAAGGGTATAATGAAGAATCTCAAGGAAGGTATTCAAGATGCAAGTGCATGTGTATTTTCAGGATAATTAAGTCTACATGCGTTTAGTTATCATTAATTGCCAATTTCCTATCAAAATACAGAGATTTGATTTTAGAGAGGCATTGTAGAGTATACCCATTTACCACTGCAGTTACACTTAGTATTGTAAAGTATCTTAGGATAGCTCTTTTTCTAGTAGAGACCTGCAGACCACATTGAGACCCAGAAGTGACGAGGTAGTGTGTGGAGGCATGTGGCTCTATTTTCTTCCAAATTCCATTTTCCTTTCCCCACTTCTATCAGTGTTCTTCATAGCCCAGTGTGTGTGGGCATTGTTGGGGGCAGTGAGAAAGTAAAGGACAGAGTTTCTATTAGGTCCTGTGAAGAAAGTTATTTCAACCTTATACTATAGTGGATGGGACATCGGCTTGTTTTTAGCAATGTCCAACATCTGTCAAATTCGAAATCCAAGTCTTTGCTGAACGTCATGTAGAATGCCACTGAGATGCAATCCCCACAAAAGCTTTCCATTCTTGGAGTTTTTAGTTCTGACTTGACAATGCAGCTGTCTGCAAGACCTATTGACAGCAATGCTTTAAGAATGGAGGAGAGGATGTAGCCTAACTGCTAGGGCGGTCGATCTCAAATCTGGGGAACCGGGTTCGAGTCTCGGCAATGACGCTCAACATGCTGTGATTGTGGGCAAATCACTTAATCTACCAGTGCCTAACAATTATTATTTTTTTTTTAAATGAACGCGTCCTTGTGTAACGCAACTGGTGCTCTTGTAAAGCGCTCTGATACCTGATACCTTTGGGTCAAGTTCGTGCTATATAAAACTACGAGAAAAAAATAAAGAAATGCATAATGTGGGCTCTAGAAAAGTATTACTCTCTCACTTCATGCTACTGCCTGTTTGGTGTATTATTATGTTTATTACACACACATAAGGGAATCTTTAACATCAAAAAGTACACTGAGTCATCACACTTTATATTTTTTATCTCATGTATGGATTGTATACAGTAAGCAATACATTGATCTTTTCATTACATTTTCATGTTTTTTCTGTTAGCCAGGAATCATGCACAAGAACAACTTTAAAATAGACACAGTTGTGCTGTTCCCAAAGAGAACAGCCTTACCCTAAGAAGGCTACCCCAAAATCTTGCAAGATCAATAACAAAAGCCATGATGTCTTGAGACTTCGGGGGCAGCCATCTTAATGCCAGGCCATCTAATCTATGGAATGTCACATGCTTTCCTTTATTTCTACCTCTAGACATCCATATGATGTCTATTCTTTTAATGATCCTCTCTTTCACCACAATACAAGCCTCAAGATTTCTATGCATTAACTGTAACATTTGTCCCAAAGAAAGATGGATACCACTGGATCCACAAAAGAGAGGTAGGAATTTCTGAAGCCCATTTCAACATTGTTGGTGTTGAAGAAGTGCTTGTAAATGTGTGGCACTCAATGGGTAAGGTGCTTCTGTGAGGAATAGTTCTGTGGGCTAGCTGTTTGTGTGCTGGTGGTTCACTTTTTTTTATTTTTCTTGTTTTTCATTTCACAGTAAAAAGCTTTGCACTGGAAGCTAAACCCACCCAGATCCGAAATCATATGAAACAAAGCTGTTGCTTACCTCGGTAATGCTATTTCTGGTGGATAATCTTTATTAATGCAAATCCTCCACCTTTAGGATAACCCCAGGCGCCAGACTGGATTGGGAGATTTTTTTTTAGGGATACTCCACGTGCGGCGGTAGGTGGAACCATATTGCTCCACAGTAACTTCATACTGCAGCGAAAGTAATGGAGCAGAGCTGCATATTAGTGCCACCCCTGCATGCTGACATCAGTTTCTTAATTTTGTATCCTTACGTACGCTCAGATGCATAGCAGCTCGAACAAATTGAAGGTAATAGTATGCCAAAATGAAGCTTAGAACCCTATCATGAAGTTCAGAAATCTACTCAACGGAATGGAAAGGTGAGTAGGCAGTGAGGAATCTGTGATCAAATACAGAGGAAAGAGCATTACCGATTTTCTTTTGACAGATACTTCTACACACAGATTCCATATGTTTGGAACATCAATTTTTGTGTTCTTTAACTTTCGTTTGTAGATAAATAATAAATAAAGTTATATTAATTGAAAGGTGGTGCGTAAATTATGAATTTACGGTATCACAATACCTGAAGAGTTTCTAATGTTTGTGTATTTTACGTGTGGTTTGTATAAAATACAGAATACAGAAAACAAAGTATAAAGAAAGTTTTCCTAGCTATAACAAAAGTTTCACCTTTGTTTTTTCGTTGAATTTCAATTGTTTTTTATTTTTAATAAAACAAAATTGAAATCATAGTAGTACAGTACAGTAGTCGAGTGGAGAGTCATTAAGCTGAGTGTGGTACAGTAGAGTGGAGGAGAGTGTTGTAATGCGTACTGTCTTAGATTATAGTGTTGTAGAGTGGAGTGGAAAGTGGTATAGTGGAATACCGTACAGTGGAAATGCGTGGAGTGGGGTACAGTGGAGAGGTGTAGAGTGAAGTTGAGTGGAGTATCATAGAGTAGAGTAGAGTGGAGTACAGCATAGTGCATGGCCTACAATGGAGTAAATTGTTATACAGTGTAGTGGCATACGGTATAATTCTGTGGCATGAAGTGCACATTAGTAGTGTAGAGTTGAGTAAATTCATATAAATTCGAGTGTTGCCTTGCATAGTACACTGGAGTAATATGTTGTAGAGTGTAGGAAAGTATTGTAGAGTGGAGTAGAGTGTTGTACACTGGGATGTAAGGAAATAGAGTGCAGAGAGAGTTGTGCAGTGTAGTGTAGGGACATAGAGTTGAGTACAGTGTTTTATAGTGGCAAAGAGTGGGGTAGAATCATGTAGCATGGAGTAATGTGGTACAGTGTGGCGGTGTAGAGTGGAGTGTTGTACAGTGCCATAGAGTGGGGTAAGGTGTTAGGGAGTGAAGTAGAGTGTAGTGTATTCCAGTGGAGTGGTGCAACATAGAGTGGAGTAGCATATACTAACCTACAGTGGTGTGGAATCAAGTAGATTGGAGTGGGATAGTATACAATTGAGTAAAGTGCTGTAGAGTGGTGTGGTACAGTGGACTGGATTTCTGTGTTATAGTGTGTCAGAGAGTGGAGTAGAGTGTCATAGAGTAGATTTAAGTGTTGTACAGTGAAGTGGCATAGAGTAGAGTGGCATACAGTATGGTAGAGTGGATTGGGATAGACTGTTGTACAGTTCAGTGTCACAGAGTAGCATACAGTGGAGTGCTGTAGAGTGCAGTAGTGGAGTACAGTGGAGTAGTGTCTGCTCGAATAGAGTATACTAACTGGGGATGAGCAGCATAGAGGGAGTTGTGTAGAGTGTCGTAAAGTGCTATAGAGTCAATGACAATGTTGTACAGTGGCATTGAGAGGGGTACATTGTTGCACAGTCTAGTACTATGCAGTGAAGAATAGTGTGGTATAGTGGAGGAGTATAGACCGTTGGTGTAGGGAGTATAATGTGGTTGAGTGGATGTTAGTTGTCCCAAACTTTTTGCCTTCACCTTCCTCTTTTCTGAACCCATTTTGTTGGCTTTTGGGACTCTGCATTCCATCCATCAATTTTTTCCTTTTGCTTTTGTCGCCCTAAGTGGGAAGGGTATGCCCAGACCTGGGTCCCATGTTCACTGCACCACTGGATTCAAGTTAGCCTGGCTGATGAGGAGTGTTCAACATTCTGTCCATCATTTGTTCATTTTAATTTTAGAAAGTTGGCATTTTCCTGCCTTAGCCATTAGTGCCTCTAGCCTGTCATGTGTCACATGACTGGGTGTAGCTGACAGTTGGGTTTTGTGTATTACTCCTAGACAGCCACACACAATAGAGATTATAGGTATGCCTTGATAGGCCACCACTTGCAGGAGGTGAGAGCTGAGTTAGAACAGCCTGTTTACATTTGAACGGACACTGTCCTGCCTCCACACAAAGGGCTGCATATCCCCTGTATTTATTCTGGTGCCAGGATAGGAAAGGCAGGATGCCAAATGAAAGATCTCTAGAAGCTTCTCCCACCTTCCTAGGGAGGGCACCAGGGATAGATATTAGAACTCAGACACCACCTCTTCAGGACACTTCTGGACCTGTGGATACTCTGCCAGTAAGAAGAAATCCTGTGCTGCTGAAGGACTGTCACTGTGCTGGACTGCTGCCCTGCTGGACTACTGATTTGCTGGACTACTGCCTTGCTGTGCTGACCTGCTGCCGGCTGCCCTCTTGATCGGGGGAGTGGGACTGGACCTGAATCTGTTGAACCCAGACCCAGAGTAACTCCAAGGACTAGTCGGTTCTACACCTGACTGCAACCTCAGGAACACAAGGCTCCAACAACCATGAACTACACTTCCAAGTGGTGCCACCGCAGTCCTGTACTCTTGTAAGTCGGCCTAAGGTGCTCTGCCAGTCTCTGTGGAACCAGCAGAACTGGAGCATCTCCTCTGCTGCATGGCACAACCCAGAGCAGAACCAATGCATCGCTGTTGCTATGTGGATTGAACCCAGCGCAGAGATCCACATCGCTGCTGCCGCCAGTTTGGAACTGCCTGAGTGCAGATCTTCGCATCTCTCATTGACAACGATACCAGATTCGGCACTGCAGCCTCACAACTCCTCGGAACTGATGCATTGCCCTGACTGTGCAATGCTTCCTCAATGCCAGACATTGCATCACAAGCCCTCTTCGATAGGATCCTCGACTGTGACGCAGGACCTCTCATCACAGCCACACTGCACCTCAGAACTGACACATGGCTTTGGTTGCAGGGTACGTCTTCGCCACAGATCTTCACAATGCTCCAAAAACTAGGATTGAAGGTTTGGTCAGCAGGCCTAACTGGGTCCCTGTAGCAGGTGAGCACGCCATCGCTTTGTCAAGGTTCAACGTGCCCAGATATCCACAGTTGACGCTTTGTGCTTTTTGACACTATTTTCACTAAAATCTTTAAAATTAAATATTTCCAGTTCTACTTATTGGATTTTTGTCATTTTGGTCTTGTTTTTTTTATTAAAATTACTCTATTTTTCTTAACTGGTGTGGGATCCTTTTGTCGGGGGTTTTCACTGTGTTGCTGTTTGAAGTGTTGCACAAACACTTTATACATTGCCTCTGAATTAAGCTTGACCGTCCTGTGCCAAGCTACCCAAGGGTTGAGGACAGGTTAATTTAGTGTTTGCTTGTGACTTCACCCTCAGAAGAATTGTGGTTGATTCTTGGGAAGGGCTTCCACTCCCATCAACAAGTAACCCAATTTCTCATATTGGAGCTCTGTGGAGTGGCATGGAGTGAAGCTTGGTAGAGTGGGGTAGCATACAGTAGAGTGGCACAAATTGGAGTGGCGTGCCATGCAATAACGCAGAGTGCAGTGTTGTAGAGTGCAGTGGTGTACAGTGGGGTGTCATTGACCGCTGTGGCATTGAATGTAGTGGCGTAAAGTGGAAGAACGTACAGTGGAGTGCTGTAGAGAGGGGTGGTGTGTGGAATGGGGTAGAGTGTAGTGGCATACACTAGATTAGGGTAAAGGTGAGTGGCACAAATGGAGTGGTATAAAGTAGAGTAGCATCAAGTGGAGTAGGGTAGAGTGAAGTGGCGTACAATGCAATAGCTTACAGTGGAGTGGTGTAGAGGGGAGTGTCATAGAGAGAAGTCACATACAGTGAAATAGCGTACACTATGGTAGAGTACACTAATATAACGTGCAGTGGAGTAGTGTAGAGTGGAGTGCCATAGAGTAGAATTGCATAGATTTGAATAGCGTACCATAGAGTGGGTTAGAGTGGAGTGGCATAGGGTGCAGTGGGGTATAGTGGAGTAGAGTACAGTGGAATAGCAGACAATGTAGTTGCATACAGTGGAGTCGGGTAGAGTGGCATGGCAGAGTCGACTAGAGTAGAGTTGGGTGGTGCATGTTAGAATTGAGTAGAGTAGTCTCGTGTAGTTGCGTACGGTGGAATAGTATATGGTGGAGTGGTGTGGAGTGTGGTACAGTCGAGTGGTATAGATTGGAGTTTTGTATAGTGGAGTGACGTAGAGTGGAATAGTTTAAAGTGGAGTGTTGTAGAGTGGATTGGCATAGAGTAGAGTGGCATACAGTAGAATAGCGTACAGTGGAGTGGCAAAGAGTGGAGTTCCATAGAGTGTTGTGTGGTAGAGTGTAATAGCGTAGAGTAGAGTGGCATAGAGGGGAATAGTGTACTGTTGTACAGCTCCTACTAATCAAGTAAGACTGTGCATTTGGACAACATATGCACCAAAATATGGGGACTGCATTCACACATATAATTAAAATATGTTCTTGGCTAGCTCACAGTGCATCATCTGGACCTCTAAACCTGACAGTGTACAGGATGATGTCTGCAACCTCAGAACATAATCACTCTGACTCACCCAAGGAAATCGTGGAAACAGATGTATCCTTTTGTGGTTACCTTAGGCATGCTCAAAGGTAGACACAAGAAATACACAAATTGACATCTCAAACATTTATTTGAAGCAATTGGATTTTTTTGTAAAATACATGAGCTGCAGTTATCAGTAGAAGGAAAAAAAACATTGTTACTAGCATTACAAGAATGGTGAAGGAGATAAATAATTCAACCATTATAACGTTGCAGTGATTATATAAATATATGTCATAATGATAATCCTATCTATTACTAACTATACTATGGAGAGCATAGTAAGAAGTGCATTCTGCCCGATCTCCTGGAGCAGTGTAACCCCCCATTTACCTGCATATGTGATGTATCCGAAAGCCAGTCTGGTGTAGAACAGGCTACCATCCCTTGCGAGATAGTGATGGATATCAGTATGGCTGGCAACGTCCAGGATAATCCATGGAAGTGCTCCTCTGACAAGCCAAAGCTCCGAAGCAGTTTATATAATCAAAACCGGTTTCTTTCGCACTGTGTCTGAGATCCTTTGTTAATGTTATTATTTGTCTTACAGGTTCGGAGCCGCCTCCAAATGGACAACAAAACACAAAGGCATCATGCTCAGTGTACTTTTTCCTTGAACAAAATATAGTAGCGTCCTGATAAAATGCTTACAAAAAATTGTGCACTGCGAGCAGAACATTGACTACATTATCATGTACATGCAAAGTATTTTAAAAAGCACCGTCTAAAAAAGATGTCAAGTTTAAAAGTGAACATGTAAAATGGATGCTTTTGTTCATGGGCCCTGTTGAGCCCCACAACACCAACTCCTTGGCCAAAGGGAGACTGATACTTCAAACTGAAATTAAAGGCATATTTTTATATTAAACTTGATATGTGTATATGCCTAAAATCATAAATATATATAATGCACTTTAATAATGAAGCAAAATGAAAGCCAAATTGCAATAAAGTCAATTTAAAAACACACAATGTGAAAAACATATAAAAGTAATTTTAAAAAATTGAAAATGCCCAATAATAATACAAGAAACTCAAGAATGTTTCACATGTCCCGAGAGTCATTAGGAAGCATGATGAAACCAGCTTCCGCAGACATTGTTTCTGTTGAGGCCAGACCCACAAATTCCAAAGAAGAAACATGGTCATATTCAACCCAATCAGCAGCCACTGGCGGTGTGCCAGCCAGTAGGGTTGCCGCAGAGGAGAAGCCAGGATCCTTGAATCCAGGAGCAGGAGTATTTAGTTAAGGTACAAAAAATGCATTCTGCAGCAATAGCAATCGCAGAGGACAACACTGAAAATTAGTCCCCAGCGGACACATCAATAGATCCATATCCGTAGATTGAACCGGTTGCATCCAAAGGCATATATCCAGAGCACACTCGAAAATGCACAGTAGACAGTGTAACACAGGCTGAATGCAATATAAACTTGCAGGCCAAAAGGACAAACATCAGTAGTCATTTAGTTATTGAAGCAAAGACGGGTGAAAACACTTCATCATATGTTCACGACACAGCAACATGTGTGGCAGTTCTATCACCAATTGGCCGCGAGGTGGAACATCCATTGCGGAGCAGGAAAATAGGATCAAAATCCCTACCATCAGAAAAAGTACCAGCAGTATGTCTTCAAAAATGCTGGAAACCAGGGAGTGTATGAAAGATGGAATCAATCCGAAGGCAGTCTTGAACATGCTAACAAAGCAAGACCCAATCGCTTTAAAAAAGTGTACTACTCCTGCAGTATTAGATGTGTTAAATATGCGGTGCACCAGTTCTCCAAAATGTTGAGGGAGGTTAGTGTATAGTAACAATTGTATTTCAGAGGAAGACCTTGCAACTTGGATATCAAACGTCTCTCTTGCAGATGTTAAACAAACCTCCTTCTGGAAAAATAAGGCTTTTAGTCTGCTCAACTTATCAAAGTTCACGTTAAAAATAGCTATTGAATGCCAAACCGTCACCTTTCTGACTGTGCGTGCAGGTAGCAATAACATATTATCACAGCAAGTCACAACCCTGGAAACCGTCACCACATAGGGTGCTCCCAGTTTCATCCTCACAACAACATTGGTCATTCAGCATCAAATAACTTTCATTTGAAAGCAATCTGAATGCCAGCCAAATCAAAGCAGCTGGGGTACCCTTCAGATAACAGGCTGAGTTGGCCATAGACGCATCACAAAAGACATCAATCATGACCTCCTTGCAAACGAGAGAATGGGCAAACAAATTATTGCATTTGTTTTCTTTCTGCTGAGAAATACTTTAGTTTCTCCATTCCTACATCTGAAATCAAAAGGTAGGATCCATGTCTCATGTACACATCTCTCCACGAACACCTCATATCTGCCTACTTGAAAATGTATCAGGCGAGACATGTAATGAAATGTAGAAATTGGCAGCAAAATAAATAAATTTGCGTATTAACTATACAGCAGATTGTGTATCTGCCACTGCAAATGGCAATTTCTCTAAATGCTCCATGCATAACATTGCGTAAATCACGTCCTTTTTCCCCATTATTTTTTGTGAAAATGTTAGTTATAAGACAAAAATAAATTAGTCATGTTTGGGTGTTTCCATGGCATGCAACCAGTGTTTAAAGTCTGTATTGTCCAGCTTGATTGCAAAATTGATCTCAACTCACTCTGCCCATGTTACAAGAGGGACTAGTCACTTTGTATGATGTTGATTGCTGAAGACACAATTTTATTCAGAGAATAAATCCTAGTTGACAACGTAGTCATTCCATTATCAAAAACAGCCAATGCCTTTTCAAAATGAGCTGTCAATATCACAATTGAGTTCAGAAGCTTCTTGCTGGGAAACTTTCGAAAGTTCATTATAAATGGCATATAAAAAGCATTGGGTGTTCTAGGACCTAATAAAAAATCCTGTAAGCCCATGTCATCAGAAAGGAGAGACAAGTGTTCTTTTACCACATCTAAAGTGGAATGGTGTAACCATTGCTGCATAGCTTTCCCACACTGTATGTAGAAGCAACTTCTGAGTTTTGTGTTTGCCCATAAAGTGGGTCTGGTCTGTTTGTTTTGAAACACTTTGCGTTGTTTATAAAACATGCATTACAACCATTAGTATCTAATAGCAACACTAGCCACCCATCTGGACCAGAATCTGAAGAATTGTATGTACCATTCTGTATCATGTTTTTGATCTCTTCCGCTGTGTAATTTGTTAACTGTTGTCAATTATTAAACCGTGCAGTTGTGGTAATATTTGATGTATTCATGTCCTTTATTTTAGCCAAGCCTGGGCACGATGTTTGCTATACTCTTTTGTTCAGAAAAATCATTTGTCTCAGTATAAACCATGCTCTAAACAAAGCCTCATTGCCTTGGACTTGCCAATCTTTGTTCCCTAAACAGATGTCAAATCAATATTGTCTCTCCAAAAACCGTAACCCCCTGGGAAATGAAGGAAGCCAAATAAATCAATTTAGTTTCAGTCAGCATATTTTTCTTTGCGGGGAAGTGGAAAGTTTAAAATAATAAGACACCGGGTCATCGGAGTTGTTGCCAAAAAAATATGCAAACTTTCGCAGGTATGTTATTGAGCTACCCACTGGTGGTGTTGGGCAATGTTCCCATTGTGTATAATTAAAAACTGCATGTGGAGTGCTAGATCTGTGTAAATAATGGTATGCATAGTGATGATAGCAGAACATTCCACCATAATTAGTAGTTCCACTATACATATCTTCACTTTCAAATATAGTATAACATTCTAGCTCAGAAAGCATAGAAATAACCAATTTTACATCCCAATCACCAGACATGCTACCAGTAGTTATTATATGACTCAATTAGATTCTAAAAACACAAAGGATCTGTAAAGTCTCAATAGGACCAAATGCATAAAATGGGACCTTATCCCAAACAATGCCATCCAGGCTGGGAAATGCAGAAATGTTTACAAGGGGCAGGCCTCTTCGCACTTTATGTGATGAAGGAAAAGGCTTCAATACCTCAGTAACCAGTTTTGCAGCAGAGCCTTCTGATAGATAATGTCCTTTTAGGAACAAAAAGAAAAAGGTCACAAATCTAATCAAAATGATAGTTGAGGCTGCCATTTTCTATATCAGGACTCAGCCCAGGGGGGGGGCAAAAATAAGAGATGAGATTGAATGAAGGGGTCAGGGTAGAGGTACCCTGACCAATGGGTTTGATAGTGACGTCTGTAGGGGACCCCTCATGATGACAAAATTGTGAAAACAAATCTTTTTTGAGTGCACGAGTATCCACGGATCCACTGTGGCGCTCAGCACAGCCCACTCATGTATATTTGCAATAGATCCGCAGATCCAGAGTCTGTTAAAAAAACACATACCCACTCACAGTCCCACTCACATACCCACTTGCACTCCCATACAACCACACCCACACCTACTCACACATCCATAGACTCAGTCACAAAAAACACAGCCACTTACAAACCCACTCACAGACCCACAAAATCAATCTCATACCCATTCACAAACCCATACAACCACTTACTCACCTACTCTCAGATGCCACTTACCCAATCACCCTCCCATAGAGCCACTCACATATCTACACAGCCACTCAAATACCCATCCAGCACTAACACACCCACTCATACACTGATACAGCCACTCACACACCTACTCACAGACCCAGGAAACTATTCACTCACCCACTCACACCCATACAGTCACTCATACACCCACTCACTTATCCACTTACAGACGCACACCCATGCAGCCACTCACAGACCCACTCATTCACCCATCCAGTCACTGACACACCTACTCACAGACCTAGACAACCACTCAAACACCTACTCATTCTCCTATACAGCCACTCACACAGCCACTCAAACACCTACTCATACACCCATCCAGCCTCTCACACACCCATCCAGCCACTGACACACCCACTCACAGACCCCAAAAATTACTCCCATACCCCCTCACAGACACACTCAATCACATACCTACTCCGGGACACACACAACCACTCACACACCCATACAGCCACTCATACATTTATCATAGACCACAAAACCACTCACACAAATGCTCACAGGCACACAAAACCACTCACAGCTACTCAAAGACCCCGCATTGATTCACACACCCACTACCACACTCATTCAGACACTCACATACCCACTCAGATACCCATAAAGGCACTTACACAGCTACTAACACCCACTCACATATCCACTCACACACTCATACACACACTAACAGATCTACAACACCACTCCCACTCCCACTCAGAGACCCAAAGAGCCAGTGACACACCCAGTCACACACCTATTCACAGGCTCACACACCCAGTCACAGACCCATAAAACTACTCACACACCCATGCAGTTGCTCAGCTATCCACTCACAGACCCACACACTGACTCCCACACCCAGAGAGGCACTCACACACTCTGTCACACACCCATACAGCCTTTAACACAGCCACTGTGTTAAATTTGTTATTTTGAATGATTGCTTTTGGTTGGGAACGAATCTCTCACAGAGCCAAAATGTGTTGCTGTTCTGTATTTGAATGTGTGGTTGGAGATCCACGACGAATCAGAGTGAGAAATTTGAAAAAAAGATTGGCTCTGAAATGAGCCTATGGGTTTAGGATGTGTAGATAATAATTACACATAGAACAGGATACAGTCTTTCAAGGTGTTGAGGAACACCCCGTTGCCTCAGTCTGTGAAATGGACTCCGTCTTTTGATATATTCCATCCAAATCAAAGTGTAAGTTTTTGGTGTATAGAACCCATTTTGTGGTCTCAGAGGAATCCAGAAACAGTTTTATTGACATGTTTCCTTGATTTTTCTATCTGTGGACAACATGTGGTTGACCACTGCCACTTTTGTCTTTGGCAAATGTTGAAGAACACCAAGGAAGTAAGTGGGGGAAAGTGTCATTACTTTACAAAAGGTATCCTTCATTAGGATTTCCAGTCCTACCCCAGTAACTTTGCCTAGGTCATTATCACCACAGTGCACAATCATGAGGTCTGGATGTTGGCAATCTACAATGCTTTCATCCAAAGGCAGCAATTGATGCCTCCTCAACCCTATCTGACTGACCTAAGTAAAGTCTACATAAGGTAAACCTAGGTCTCTGTCAATGCTGCTCTTTCTAGCACTCTCTCAGGCCCAAAACACAAAACTGTGGCTCACAAGCCACACTCTCACTCTTTTGGGGATAAGCAAGAGTAGCATAGGAAAACACTGCAGCAGAATGAGGCAGTTTTGAAGATGAAAGACAGTTAAAATGGAGGACCACACCTAAAATATAAAAGAGCATATTTGAGTGGATGGTGGGGATGTGCAAGGAACCAAAATTAGGTAGTGATTTTAAGGAAAAAGTAACTAACTCTGTGATTGAATTTGAAAAAATAAAAAAAGGTTATGTTGTTTGGGATATGCTTAAAATTACAAACAGTGAACCACATCTGCTATAGTTAAATTTGAAGCTAGTATGCTGCTCAGAGAAAGTCTTGTTAATTTTTGACCTACTGCTAGCCAGAGAATGTTGCAAACATGGTTACTATGGAAATGGAGCTAAAATAGTGTGGCACAAAGGGAACAAAATAGATTGCAGTGTGAAACCCAAAAGCAGACTGGTGTGTATGTCTTGTAATTGAGGAGTAGTAGTAATTTACCTTATTTGGTTGTTGCAACCATCAAAGTTACAGCAAAACAAAACAAAACATTAAAATATCAGTACACAGAACATGTCATATTATTACCAAATACACCATGATCATTAGGGGCTAAGAGCTCGATTCAAATATCACTTTCAATACAAGATGTGCAATACTAATACTTGTAATTGAGTATATTTTAGAAAGTAAAATATAAATAGAAAGCATTGACAGAAGACACTGGATTCAAGCTAGCCTGGCTGATGAGGGGTGATGCCCCAAAACTGGTCCCAGGATGCTTGTTTCTGGTCCAGGGAGAACCTGGCTTGGCAGTTCGGGCTGGACTGTTCCCATGAGGTACAGGGTCAAGACTGATTTGCATATGGCTGGGTCTAAACTGGGGTGGCATGGTGACCAAAAGAACAATGGATTTAACCCTGATATCTTGACTGGGGGTGCATGTTTGATTTGCTCTGCATTCTGTCCATCATTTGTGAGTCTTTTACATTTAAACTTGACATCTTTCCTCGAACGTTGACATATGGCACACTTTTTGCCTGCATGCTTGTACAGATAATGTTCCATGAAATAACTTTGCTTTTATTTGCACATCTTCATAGTCACATTATGGGGCGTGGCTGGATGCCGATGGAGCAGGGAGCCTGAACTGGAGCTCCTGCAGGTGATCCCCGATATCATACCATCCTGCCCTCTATAGGGGAGCCCTTAGTATAATGCACCTACCCCCGATCCCTGAAGGGCGGGGGTGCTGGCTGGGACGGTCGAAAGGTGCGGATAGACACGTCTCCGTCGCAAAATCGGACCTAGCAGAGGACCCACGAGGTCAGACAAAATGGCGCCGCTGTCTGAGACCCGTCTCCCAAGAGATGCCCGGAGACTGCCAGCTGGGCGCGGCGGAGCTGATTGCAGGAGCGGGTCGACGGAGGACCGGGCCCTCGCAACTCTACAGCCACAGGTGCAGATCGGCAAGTTTCCGCCGAAAAATCGGACATAGGGGAGGAACCGCGAGGTCAGCCAAGATGGCGTCTGCGGCTTGAGAACTGTTTCCCAAGAGAAGCCCGGAGGCTGCCAGCTAGACGCAGCAGAGCTGATTGCGGGAACGAGACGATGGAGAGCCGGGCCCTCGCACCTGCAGAGCAAAAGAGCAGTAAGGAGGTGTAACGGAGGGGGGCCCGGGCGGTGATGCAGCGGGAGGAGGTGCGGGCATCCAGCGGCGGCAGGGGTCGCCCGGAAGGCGCCCACTGAGGTACCCTGAGTACCGGGGGAGAAGAACGAGCTGGGACCTGCTTCTCACCGCTGGGAGCAGGGGTCTGGCCGTTGGCAGCGACCCGGGCTGCTACTGCCGCCGCACACTAGAAACCTTGCAGTCCGGCAAAATGGCGGCAGCAGCCTGATCAGGAGAGGATTGCGGCAGTCGTGGGGCCCTCGGGGCAGCGGGTCCACGCCTCTGCGGACCCAAAGGAAAGGAGGGCCAGAACTACGTGAGGCTCCATATACCAACCGCAAGCTACAGGGAGAGAAGGCCTAGCTGGGAGTGGCATGGGAACCCCCATGCGCACCTCGAGGCACTACAAGGAGCCTAGGGGATTAGCAGCAGTGTGCAGAGAGCATTGGTGGCCCCGCAGGTAACCGCCGAGACACGTACCTCCACAGGGCATCAGGGACTGGAGGGGCTGGGACCTGCACCCCCTTGGTGGGCAGAGAAGCAACAGATCACTGGGGTCACCCTGCGCACTGAGAGACTGGGCGGGCAAGCTCACAAGTGGACAGGAGGGTCCGCACCGAGTGCTGCACATGAATGGCTTGCTTCAACGGAGGCAAACATAAATGGCCACTGAGGGGCACTAGGCGCGATGGAGAGGTGACCCCAGTAGATGGAGGGATAGCGCTGAGGGGAGCCCAGATGCGGCACACTGAGGAACAAGAGTTAGAACTGCGCCCTAGCAACGATCGGACGACGGCAGCGGTAACTGGAGGAGGCTCAGTGAAACCAATGCAAGTGCACGTGGAGGGACGGGATCACGCTGCCTAGCAGGGCACAGACGTCGCTAGGAGGAGGCATACATTGAGAGCACAAGTCACAGCAGTGACCAACTAGAAGACATAGGGGGAGCATCAACCCCTGGACGAGCCCTGACTGGCAGAGACAAGAGGAACGGAAGCCCTCCCTAGGGGGTCACAACCACTATGGGAAGAGTCAACAAAAGGCGAGACACGGAGCAACAGGAGCCGGCGGGAGAAGATGCTGGAGAGGCGCGACTACGCACAGGGGCTCGTAGTGAAAAGAATGCAGCCCAAGATGACCCATCGCTTTATAATATCCTGCAGGCCATAGAAACGTCAAGAACGGCCGTGGAATCCAAAATTGATACGCTCCGGGAAGATTTGGGCCTACTGCGGGCAGATCATAGGAAGCTGGCAGACCGCGTCACATCAGTGGAAGGAGACGTCAGAGACCTGAAACCGCAAGTATCCACGTCTACCCGCAAACTCACGGACATTGAAAAAAGGGTGCATGTGCTGGAGCTGCGGGCCGAGGACGCCGAAAATAGGGCAAGGCGCAACAACATCAGAGTCATTGGCCTGCCAGAAAAAGTGGAAGGGAACAACATGGTTGCCTACCTGGATAACTGGATCCGCACTGAGGTGGTGGAGGAGGGCCTATTTGTAAGAACAAGGGACCCCCCTATCAGTAAGTAAGGTCTGGGAGTAAGGGGGGAACAAGCAATAAATGTTCAATACAAAAGACTCCCCTTCTTCTATATGGATTTAATCCTAGCTCGGTATGGAACCAAACATAGTGCTACTGACACAAATGAATTTACTTTAAAAAAATGTTTTATTTTTCTTAGTAGTTTTTTAGTTTTCCATATAAAAAGCAATTTGATCAAAATTCAAACCAAAAAAGATTTTTTTTATAATACATCAATTGTCAATAATAACATTTTTTATAAATTAATTTTTCACTTTATGTAGACATATAAACATAACATAATCCCCAAACAACACACTCAAAATATATCTCATACATACACTCAACCCATTCGTTCACAATCGTACAAAACATATGTACTCATCTGGAAAATAAAGAAAACAATCAGATGTCAAAAGTTTTCACAAAAGATGGTAACTAAACATAATGCAGGTCTGGACACACGAGGTCGACGCGCGTTTCGGTGGCTTTAGTACAATTTGTAAACCACCTTCATCAGGACCTTGTCCAAATGAAGCACAAAATCACACAGGCATCCAAGCCGAAGGGGACGTGTGTTTTCACAATGCGAGTCTAAATGAAGAGGTATCCCACTTGTTTATGATCAACTCTGGGGTTGGGCCCTTCTTTTAATCAGTCTCCGCCAACAGTACCATTTGTTCCTATGTCTGTGCAGATTCACAATGACATCTTATTACTGGTCCTATACATCAAGGACCGTCAATTTGAATGATCTAATTGAACTGGGATAACTGTCTGGATTTAAAGTATATGTAGAATTATTTCCCTTTTGTTTTTATAGGTGAGGGTACATAACTTCATTCATATGTGGCACCGTTGACTCACATTTGGGTCGGCTTTCTGCAAATCCTTTTTTAATACATTTACTCGTTTCCTCCGTCTGTGTAAATCGGCGTGTCAGAGTCCAGCCAGTAGCCCGTCAAGGAGGGCCTATTGCCTTATTTTGCCCTGGAGCAGGCGCACAGGGTCCCTGCAAGGGCGCTCCCGCCTGGGAGGCCGCCGAGGCCAGTGGTGGCGCGCCTCCTTTTTTACAAGGACAGAAATCACGTGCTGAGCCACGCATGACTCAAAGGTCATCTCGAAATAGATAACAGCACCATTAGGATCTTCCCGGACTTTTCTCGGGAAGTGCAGAGGCAGAGAGCTTCCTTCGTTACAGCTAAACGAAAATTGAGACAAATGGGGATATCATACTCCATGGGGTTTAAGCTTAAGCTCCAGATAGTGCATGCTGAGGGGACCAGGTTCTTTGCTACACCCCAAGAAGTGTGGGACTGGATTGAGGAGCAGGGACCGCGGGACCGGAGGAGTGAAGGCCGAGAACAGCCAGAGAAGGATCCCTCGAGGTCCCCTGGAAAAGGGGGGAAACCCAAGTGTCTCCCAACACTGGAGGAATCTCGACGAGACAGGGACAGTGCGGTGGTGGCGATAGCATCCCTGAGCCTCACGGACCATGAGGCACCTCCTCACTATCCGGGGAGGACCAAAGGGACTCAGACTCTGACACCAGCTCGAGTACCGTGGGGGATGGCAGCCAGACCCTTCCTGAAGTGTCTCTCAGAACTGCAGATGACTTGATCTGATGAACAAATAGCACGCAAGAACCCGCAGGACACCTGAGTTGGGGGGTGGTGAGGCACTCTGATTAGGGTTTATATGAGCGAAAGAGGGGCCCAGGACGGGCGCTGTGAGGTCCAAACATTGGATGGGGGGAACCCGGGGGCTGGGGGGGAAGGCTTTCCTCCAGGCGAGCATTAGCCTAGTCACCACCCAAATTCCGGACACTTGTTTTGTTTCTTTGCCAGAGCGCAGTTTGGATGGATGAGAGTTTCTCACTTGTCCTGGGGAGGGGGTGTTGGGGGGGTTATATAGTTATAAGTTGGGGGCACTGCTGTCTATACATAAAAGGGGCATGAGCTGCAGCGGGAAGGATCACTCCACCCAGAGAATGTCGCCGGAAGTAAAACAAGGGAGCGGGGACCAGGCAGAGGGGGGGAGGAGAATCTGTAATGCCAAATCGGACGGTATATAACCTCCTCTCTTGGAATGTCCGGGGGATGCACTCCATGCACAAGCGCTACAAAATCTTCTCCCATTTGAATAGGCGAGGGATCCATATAGCAATGTTGCAGGAAACGCACACTTTGGCTTTTGAGGGGGCGGCATTACACCGGAGATGGAGAGGACAGGCATACTATACTTCATTCTCAGCATTTGCAAGGGGGGTTCTGGTATGGATAAGGGCAGGGGTCCCCTTCCAGCACACGGGACACAAAGTAGATCCAGAGGCTGCCATGTCGTAGTCACAGGGAGACTGGATGGCGAGGATGTAATGCTGATAAATATCTATGGCCCGAATGCAGAACAAGGGGCTTTCCTAGAACATCTGTCTGGGATTCTGGCACCACACATGACGGGGTTGGTCATCATGGGGGGGGATTTTAACTGCATTGCAGACCCGAATCTGGATCGGTCCCACCCACTGCTCCTGGATGCACCGGTTCACTGGACAGCTAGGATGTTTAGGAGCTGGCAATCTCAATGGGGGTCGGTGGACACATGGAGATGCACGCACCCACTGGACCGTGAATGCTCCCACCTCTCCTATGTACCTGACTTACATGTTCGGCTAGACATCTTCTTATGTTCACCAGACATGCATATGCAGCTTCAAGGCACGGAATACCTCACTCGAACTGTGTCAGACCACAACCCGTTACTGACTCGACTACACTGGGGGTACAGCAGCAACCCAACCTCATGTGGCGCCTTAAGCCCGAGGACCTGGAGGATCAAGTGTTTTTGCACGAGATCAGGGACCACATCGTAACGTATTTTGCCAATAATGCACATTCCACAGACTCCAGGGTGACAGAATGGGAGGCCTTTAATGCTGTATTTCGGGGACGATGCATGGCAATGTTCATTGGAATACGGTGAACGTTACTCACTGACATGGAACGGGCAGATCGAGTGCTGAGGGAGGTGGAACTTCGACGCCCGAACCACCCCGAACTCCGCCAGGAGTTGCTGGAGGAGAAGGAAGAGGTGGCCGTGCAGGAAGAACGGTTACGGTGTTTTGACTTTCAAGCCTATACTGACTGGACTCACGCTGAGAGGTGGCGGACCCGGAGGGGCAATCGCTATATAGACAAGATGCCATCAACAATAGATTCTGCAGCTATTATGAGCAGCTTTACAAGAGCTCAGGGCCTGGGAGGAAAGGGGAAGTAGAGGAGTATTTGTCGGATCTTCCTCTTCATACCCTGACAGAGGAGGACGCAGACCAGTTAGGGGCGGAAATATCTGAACGCGAAATCAGGGTGGCTATTAAGGAACTGGCCAGAGGGAAAATCCCGGGCACAGACGGGCTCCCCAAGGAATTTTACGCGGCGTATGTAGAAGAATTAGCCCCCAGGTTAGCAGAGATGTATGCGGAGGCAGGGGAAAGGGGCCACCTGCCAGGCACCACTAGAGAGGCGGTGGTAATTCCACTGCTGAAGCCCGACAGGTACCCCCTGGAGTGCACGGCGTATAGACCCCTGTCGATGCTGAACCTCGACTTTAAAATTTTAAGTAAACTATTAGCAACGAGGCTGCTCCCACATATGACGTCCCTGGTACACCAGGATCAAGCGGGCTTCATCCCACGCAGGAATACGACTTTGAATATACGCCGCCTGTTATCCATTATCGAGTTAGGTGCGACGGAGGAACGGGAAGGAGCGGTATTCGCAATCGACATAGAAAAGGCATTTGATAGCCTTGAATGGGGATTCCTGTATGCCGTCTTATCCAAAATGGGACTTGGGCAGGGGTTTCTGCACTGGATGCAGCTGTTATATACCTATCCGGTGGCGAGGGTCCGCACGGGGCGCACGATATCAGAGCAGTACCGAGTGGAGAGGGGCACGCGCCAGGGGTGTCCCCTCTCCCCACTACTGTTCGCACTGGCCGTGGAGCCACTAGCATGCGTGGCGCAATCTGGAAGGGCTTATATGGGGCTCCAGCTGGGGGAGCAGAGGCACCACATAGCGTTATATGCTGACGATCTTTTACTCTTTTTAGAACACACGGAGAGGGACCTGCCGGGGGCAAAGACTATGATGGAAGAGTTCGGAGCATTGTTGGGACTACGGGTAAATTGGCAGAAGTCCCGACTGTTTCCGCTAGTAGAAGGTATGCTACCACTTGAGGGCCTGGGTGATCTGCGATAGGAACACCGATGCTTCCGATACCTGGGAGTGTGAATATTCCACACCATAGAGGATGTGAAAGAAGGGAATATAGGGAGGGCGCTGCGCTCTCTCAAGGACAACATGACATTCCGGGGAAAGCTTCCCCTTTCGTGATGGGCTGTATCTCCCTGCTCAAAATGGTGGCTCTCCCCAGGTTGCTTACTTTTTCACCACGCACCCAGTGTAGATATCAGGGGCTTGATTCCGGGAGCTGGACTCATGTCTCTCCGCATTCATATGGGGGACAGGTAGGAGGAGGGTGGCCCTTACCACGCTGAAAAGAACACAGTCAGAGGGGGGCCTCGCCGTGCCTGATATGGAGGCATATTATCTGGCAGGGCAATTGCAGAGATTCACGCAATGGGTGGCGAGGAGCCTAGCGCCGGACAGAGGGGTGCCACCCTTCACCCCGGATAAACTGAATGTGTTCCGCACCCTGTTGGGGACAGCAACACCACAGCATGTCCGCAGCAATGAACATAGAGTGATACGAAGGTGCTGGGGTAGGTGCCTACAGAAGACTAGGACAGGACGCCCATATTCACCGGAATTACCAATGACGCTACTGGGGGCCCTCCCACACGGGGGACAATGGAGGGGGATGGATGACTGGGCATAGGCAGGAGCCACGAAGGTGGGAGATCTATACCGGGATGGGGAGCTACTCCCCTTTGAGGAGTTCAGCGCCGCATGGGACATCCCACAGGGGCAGTTTCTACTTCACTGGGCAGTAACGGAGGCCATGAGGCGACATTGGGGCACGGGCACGACTGAACCGCCATGACATGCCACCTGCGAATACATAGGCATAGCTGGGGGGACCATAAAAGCTGTTGCATGCCTCTACAGGGCCATAGGGCGGGACTGGACCGGTTGAGAAATCAATGGGGGGAAGACATGCTATGGTATCATGAAAATGATTCGGAAAGTTCTTCCCCTTCTTCCTTTCCAGGCAAGAAAAATCATGGTCCAGGCCCTTATCCTGTCCCGGTTGGACTACGGGAACGCCCTTTATCTGGGTGCTCCTACCGCGACCCTTTCCAAATTGCAGACTATAGAAAACTGAGCAGCAAGACTTCTACTAGGCACTCCTAAACATCACTCAGCTAAACCTGCTTTGAAATCGCTCCACTGGCTCCCCGTCCGGGAGAGAGTTCATTTCAAAGCTTTATGCATTGTCCACAAGTCTCTAGCTGGAATAGGCCCCGCCATTCTCCACACCACCATTCAGTCCTAGCCCAACAGAAGTCTTCGCTCAGAGATTATGAATTTTGTCACTGTCCCCAGGATCAAGAAAGCCAGAAGCGGGGGTCGGCAATTCTCATTTAATGCAGCCAAGCTCTGGAACTCCCTCCCACCCCATCTACGAAAGGAAACCAACCACCTAGCCTTCCGTAAACTGCTAAAGACTTTGTTATTCCCTTAGCTGGTGAAACTCCCTACAACTGCCGCTACTAGCGCTGGGATGCCTCCGGGTAGCCATGCGCTATACAAATGCTTTTTTCATTTCATTGACAGGCCGCTGGAAGACAAGGACTGGGAGAACATACTGGTACGGACAACCAAAGTGTCCAGAAATGCACTCTTTAGCCTGATTAGCTTTTATATGCTTCACCGAGCGTACATAACACCAGAACGTATTAACCGGTACTTTGATAGAGAGGATGCCACGTGCCCCAGATGTAATGCACAAGGGGCGACTTTTATTCATATGATCTGGAGCTGCCAATCCTTGATGCAATACTGGCAGGAAGTAACTTGGGAGATAGCTAGGAAAATGGAGAGGGTAATCCCATGCACGCTGGTGTACATCCTGCTCAGCCTGTTCCCACACACCTCCAAAACTAAGACCACGGATAGGTTTAAAGACCTCGCCTTCATACGCGCAAAGCGAGAAATCACTAGCAGATGGAAGGTGCCAGACGGCCCCAACATTCATAGATGGAAGCGCGAGCTGATGAAATGGGCTGGGTGCAAGGGCAGGGTCTTGCTCAGAAACACGAGAAGGGGTGTAGGCAAGTTGGAAAGAGCTCGGGCATGGGAGGTTCTGATGGAATAAATGCGGAGCGATGACCGAGAACCTGAGGCCTCCACTCCTGAGAGACCGTCACAGCAGGGGAACCCCCAGAAGCAAGATCAGGAAGGGGTAATAGCACAGATCCGGAGAGATGGGGACATGTAGTACCCTTAGATGAGTGAGGGCCTGATCCTGGAAAAGAGGCGACTACGTAACGCAAACACACACCACAAGGTACAGTGGCAGTGAATTATAGAGCTCAACGGAGGACTTTAGGAGACAGCAGTGCGGGGAGGGTTGGGTGTTAATTACCTTATTGGGGGGGGAAGTGGGGATGGGGGGAAAATAGAACCTGCATAGAAGAACCTTTATTGTGCAAAGGGCGGGCCAGATGGCACCAAGGACTATACTGACATGGGCATGTACCGTCTGTAATGAGATATAATGCTCCTGAGAATGTTATGCATTTACCTGAACAACCATCAGCGTAATGGCTGAGTGACATGTAAAAGGCAATAAAGTTTGTTTAAAAAAATAAATAAATCATAGTCACATTATCAGAGCCTTGAACATTCTGAAAAGCTAAAGTTCACTGCGCAAAATGGTTTTGTTTATTTTTGTTCGCTCTGCAACAGCTTTTTCAGGGTAGAATCAACAATGGCAGCCTGACTGAGACTTCGGCATGGCAACATGGGTGATGTTTATTCTATAAATGACATCTTTCTTTTGTTTAGTTAGAGGAGCATTTTGCTGGCTCTGAGAGGTCACCCCATGCCGGAATTCCAGCCCAGCTGACTCCTGTTTACCTTCTGCAAGGGATGATGTCCAGCTCTCCACCAAGACGGGCTCCCTGATGACACTTACCCACTGGTAACAGGGGAGTTAAATCACTCTACAGGGATTTTGGCAGATTTGCCCACCCCTGGGACCTTAGGATTGGTAGCGCTAGGTAGGAGTACAAAATATAACAGCACTTATTTGCAAGCATATATTCTCTGT
This sequence comes from Calotriton arnoldi, assembly GCA_963921515.1. NCBI lineage: Eukaryota > Metazoa > Chordata > Amphibia > Caudata > Salamandridae > Calotriton > Calotriton arnoldi. The sequence goes on from CAWUFW010004704.1 coordinate 859,880, forward strand.
AACAGCAGAATGGTTGAATTGTTTACCTTCTTCATAACTCTCATAATACTGATCAAGCTATTCTGTTTCCTTCTATTGATTATTACAGCGCACATTTTTTATGCAAGAATCCTAATGCTGTAATAAATTTTGAAACGCCATGCTGTGTTTGTCTTGTGTATCTCTTTGGGTATGCAGGAGTTACCAAACTAAAGGGTTCTAGATCTGTTTCCACGATTTCCTTGGGGAGTCAGGGTTGTCATGTTCTGAGGTTTGCACAATCCATTTGTTACCTCATCAGGTTTGGGGTACAGATGGTGCAATGTGAGCTAGCAGGACTAAGACCAACATATCCTGATGGTGTGAGTAGAATCAGTCTTGCACCGTTTTGCCATTTATGTTGACCAACAAACGCACAGTTTTTACTGAGAAAGTATAAGCTGTACGACAAGTGGGAAGGGTAGCCATTATTGGTACCTTACTACTGACAGTGGAAGAGTGTTGCTATATTTCTAACTTCTGATTTGCACTGAAAAGAGAATTAGGTGATATTGAGAGAAGAGTTGGAGAACAGGAAATAGATTTTACAGGTATGTGAATTAAGGTGTACTATAAAAAGTTGTGTTAAAAAAATATTATAACTGCATATACGCTGAAAGAAAATGTGTAGCTTCTAGACAGCTCAGTAAAAGGTAAAAGAGATGGGAGGTTAGATGAGGACATTAGGAAAAAACATAGTAACCAGCAAAGGAGAAAGAGAAATTGGTATACTGAAAATACAGTTATTTTATAAAGCCACAATGAATAGATGTGGTTGAAATTACAAATGGGTTCTTCGTTATAGTATGCAATTTAATAGTATTTAATTTGTATCCACTCACACAATCAGGCAAGCACTTACGCACCCAGTTACACTCTCACAAAAGCATTTATATACCCACCACTCATATAGCCAGACAGTGAATGACACACTCAGAAACACACCAATAAAAGCATTCACACATCCATTTACTCACCTGTACTAGGTGGAACTCCGCAAAGTGACCAAAATACTCCACTGCACTACGTGGTGTTCCGCAAGCGGTGGAGTTCGCTAGGTTGCGTCGTTCACGCTGATTTTTAGTGCCAGGTGTTTGTCCACGCTGGAAAATCAGCGTGAATGGCAACATGCTCAGTGTAAGAGGGCGCTGCTTCTTTCTTTCTCTCGAGTAGATGTTCTACTCAAGCGGCAGCTTCCTCAACGCGAACAGACGTTTTCTCAACATGAGCGGTCGCGACCATCGGTGACCACCCACATTGAGAAATCTCATTGGGAGGTGGTCTAGCATTGGATTTTCCTCTCTAGTGCTCGAGGAACATTTTCACTCTGGAGAGCGGAGTTTTTCGGAACTCCGCCTGCTCCACGGAGCGCGGAGTGCTGAAAACTCCACAAACTCCGAGAACGGAGCAGAGTTCACCGCTGAGGCCTACCCTACACAGCCACTTACATAGCCATTCAAAGACCCATTCAGGCTCTGTCACATCTACTCACACACCTATACAGCCATTCATATACCCAGCTCTCGGACAGTTAGGTATGTACTCACTTGCACATGAATACACCCAGTCACCTACATATATAGCCACTGATCTACCTATTTTCAAAAGCAAACAGCCACTTACACCCCCAGTTAGACAGTGACAGAGGCAATCCCACATCCACTCACACACCCACACAGCAGTTATGAATGCACCACTAATAGAGACAGTTGCACACACATTTAGGGCCTGATTACGAGTTTAGTGGTGTGGCGAAGGGTACGCCCCGCTGCCACACCGCCAAACCCATGGTTGGGCTACCCACCAGATTACGAGTGTTTCTTGTGTCTGACAGGCTTTTCTTTTACATTCCCATGATGGTACCCTGAAAATGGGCACCACAAGGGGAACACAAAAAACAGTTCCTGCACATCATGGAATGAAAATTCCAGGCTATTCTGGCACTGGTGTGCATGCACACAGCCCTGCATGCACCTGTGGTGCAGAGGTACAAGGGTGCCCCGTAGGGCCCCCCCCTTTATTTCCTCTCTGCCATGGTTTTCGTGGAGGAGGAACGGCCATGAAAACCGTGGCGGAGAGGAAACTTGTCATGTGCTTATATGCAGTCCTGCCAAGCATATTGCAGCCTCTACACCGCCGCACCACTGCCAGGGAATGGTTGTTCACTGGTGGTTGCAACAGGGCACTGGTGGTCCGACCGCCCTAATTGTAATAGGGCGGTCGAAAGACCGCCATCGCCACGCCCCGCAAGTAACTTGTAATTGACCCCTCAGAAACCCAAACACTCGCTAACTCAGCTAGGTACCAATCCATAGAGTCACTTACATGCCAATGTACACATACAGTCACTAACGCAGCCATTGAGAAACCCACACAGCTACTTACACATCCAGTGACACACCCACACAGGCACTGATACACTCATTCACATATGCACTCAACTACTCACCCACCCAGTAACTCATCTAATATACTTATACACTCATATACCCATTTACACACCCATACTTCGACACTTACACAGCGTGTTACACACTGACATAAACACTTATGTAGCCATTTACTTGCTTATGGTATGTAATTCAATAGTATGTAACGTAAAGTTAAATGTATTCTATATTTGCTTTTCAGATTACTTGTCTTGAAAAAGGAGGATTTCCAATGCCAAGAAAGGAAGAGAGGAGAAAAAAACTGAAGAAAGTCTACTATCTGCATAAAAGTGAGATTAAAAAGGACATGATGAAGAGAACGTGCTGGGGGAAGCTGCTAGTAAAAGAACTAAGGGGTTTCTTAAAACAGTATGTGAAAAAATGCAAAACGTGTAAAAACTTGCAAATAAAAAGTGAGCTTTAAAATGAACTCAGAAAGGAGTAAGAGCAAGTTACATTGAAAGTGAAAAATCATATAAGAAAACACCTAGTTTGACAAGCAGACAGAAGGAATTTAGAGAAAATCAAATGAGAATATTTAGAAGCAGGGTAATACAGAATTAGTATAAAATATGAAGCAGTGTTGGCGGAGAAGGGCAGCAGTGATGCACAAAAGAACGGGCCTTTTCACAAAGGTAAACTTACACTTTGTGTGAGTTTACTACTTTTCAGTATTCACAAAGGTAAACTTAGACCAAAAGCCTAACTTTACTATTTTTCGGTACTCACAAAAGTAACTTACTACAAGTAAAATTAGATTTTTTTGTTAAGTTTACCTTTGTGAATACTGAAAAGTAGTAAAATTGCACAAAGGTGTAAGTTTAGCTTTGTGAATCGAGCCCAACATATTGAGAGCATGGGTGATAAAGCATTTGCCCTGAAGTGCAAAACTATTTATCTTGATACTGTTATAGAGGAAATCATATTTACACTTAATGACAAGAGAAACTGACTATAACACTTTCTGAGAGAAAAATAATAAATGCGCACCAACTACACATTCACGAAAAATATGATTAGAGAAGAGAATTTTCAGGTACTGCATCGTAAAAGCATGCAGAAAAGGGGAGATATTTAGTGGCATTTTGTTGGCCTACAGGTCACAGCTGCAACGGTTCCAGGAGGCGGGCAGCCACCAACTGCACCTGTGGCCAGGGAGACGCGCATATAGCACTGTGACAAGTCCTGCAGCGCAGGAGACATTTGGTGGCATTTTGTTGGACTACGTGTCCCAGCAGCAATGGGGCCAAGAGGCTGGCACCCACTAACTGCACCTGTGGTGAGGGAGACACACATATAGCGTGGTGACAAGCCCTGTAGCATGGGACGCCTGCAGGCCATGCCCGGCCAAAGCCCGGGCAAAGGGGAGGCCAATCCTGAGCCCATCAGAGCCAGGAATGTCTGCAATGTCGCCTTGGTGGATGGCTGTCCCTGGGATAGTTGTGAGTCCTACCATGTGACCTGGATTCCCTCATGAGACGACAAAGATTTCCACTGTAGTGAGCCTGGCTTGAGGTTTGTCTTCCTTTTTCTTTGGACATCCTTGGATTTGTTTACTACATACAAGAGAAAGGTGGCAGGGTATATCTTGCTGCACAAACTACACGTATTAGTTTTGAATAATTCCGTGTACTGTCTAACAACCAATGCCCACCTCCCGAAACCAGCAACCAACTATGGTTTCAAAAACAACATGGAAATACAGAGACTGGGAGAGGCATTGTTACGAGAACACAAGTTCATAAGGTTCAAAATCCCACAAATAATACAACAAAAAGATGACAGAAAATGCTGAGTCTTTCACTTTTTGGTTTTGAAGATCCTTTTATTCTTTATTGAACATACAACAGCCAATCCGTTTCACCCTTGCGGGCTTCTTCAGGGCAAAGAAATAGTCCACACAATCCAAGAACTGTTGTCCATATGATGCGAGCTCAAGTCGAGCGGCACTTTCTCAAATGCTTTAAATTTAGTCGCAGTGTCTGCAAACACATTTATTCCATAGGCAATGGTCCTAGGTCACTGTCCCATTCCGGGAACAGACTGTACAGGGTATTACGCGCTCAATCGCCGGCCTCTTCTCACGGCCATCCGATGGAATCGTGTCACTTCAAATGTTTCAAGAAAGTGACTCTGTCTTTGCCTGCAGGTTTCTGCTGGGTCGTGCAGGTTCCTGGAGGGCCATTGTGTTTAAATTGTGGTTGCAATTTACCCGCCTCATAGTCATAAGGCTGTTTGTTCTTTATTTTTTTGCTCACAGTCACTTACATTGACTCATTGGACTGAAGGGGGGGTGTACATATTTCTTTTTTTCTTTCCATCATGCTATATATGTCTTTTGTTGTCTATCTTGACTCATTTCGCGGGGGCCTAATCTTTTGTTGTACCCGGGGAGTTAATTTGTCAAAAACCACTTGCTCTTTGTCAACATGAATAAAAAGAAGACTACTGGGCCCACTCCAAGGACTCCTCAAGATACCCCGGCATGTCAACTATGGAGGGGTACCTGAATCATGCTGTGAACATGGTGTCTAAAGAAATCAAGCTGGTAGAAAGAAGGCTGTCCCTATCTAGGGATGGCCCTTTTCCCTCCTTCAGTTATCACTAGTGTTCAGTCGGGCCCTATTACTCCCACAGGGTCCCACATTCTCCCATCAGCTGATTTTCAGGGGTGTGACCAGGCAGATTACCCTATCACTGATTCCTCAATGCAGATCAGGGATGACTTGGCTAGGGGTCTGGAAAGGGATGTATTACAGCTTAGTCCTGTAGTTAGTCCGAGGAATAAGTGTAAGAGGTGAGTGGGAGCAACTAAGTAGAATATCTCTGTAGCAAATGCAGGAATACAGACAGATCCTCCTGGTCTCCCATTTGCATCAGAATTAGGCTCCCTTCTTGACCATCTTGATCAGCTAAAAGGGCTCTTTAATAGGGCTTTTAATGATTTGATGACCCGATTGGGAAAGGTGGAGAGTCTCACTAGTCAGTTAGGGGACTCTATGTCAGTGATCCGCTCTTCCCTGACTAACACAGACCGCCCTTTGGAACCTTCTAGGGAGATGGTGGGCACGACAGGCATGACTGGCCTTGCTTGCTGTGCCAGCTTTGCTAAGCTGGACCCTTCACCTGGTCAGTGTTGAACAGCCCTGCATTGCGACTGCTAACATTCCCTCCCTCTTACCTCCACTCCCCTCTCTTCCCCGCCCATCTCTCATTCCTGACACCATGAGTTGTGACTCCAACGAGGGAAGGGAGGGTCGCACTCTTTTGCCCCACTCAAGGGTTATACCCCTTGTAAGGTTTCCATATAACTTCCCCAAGCTGCAGCTCCTTACATTATTGTTATGGCTAATGTCCCCCCCTTTAATGAAACGACCATGGAGAGTTACCCACAATTGAAAAATAAAGTTTTACATTGGCTCTCCTTGAAGATCAAGACTGACCATCTTTGAGCAAGAGATATCATCATGGTGCGGAGATTAGATTGGGTGGGACACTCCCCTAAATCTTTTGCAGGTGACTGTGTGGTAATTAATGCTTCTAACAACTGGTGGGCATATGTCATCTTAGATCAATTTCGGCAATGAACTGTACAAGTTGGGAACATTTTTTTGCTCCCCGTGGGCTATTTTTATAAACCTCCTTCCCTCATTTTGGAACGGGGACACACTAGGACAGTGCTGCCAAGGCCGATGTTATCATACTTGTACTCCCCTGACTCAGTCAGTCAAAATCACTTTATTCGGTTAAGTAAAACCATAAAAGCATGCTAAAGAATCAATTGATAAAAACAGTATAATACATAATCATTGTGCGAAAGTCAATCAAACATGATATGTGGCCTAGGTTACAAACTGTACATAATAAAATGTATTTTTAAAATATATATATAAATTAGCAGGGCATAATATTCATCAACCAGATTTACAAAAAAATCATTGTACGTTAGAAGGGGATAAGCGTTTAATATATCAGATTCTGTGGACCCTCTTTTTCTTCTTTCTCTGACTGCCGCCACCAAAAAACTAGCAACATTTAAAATTTACCATCGATTATTCAGCAACTGCAGATATATTAAAGCCGGCCTAGCCCGCAGAAAGCCTTTGGGGCATATTCTCAAGGTGCAATCGCTGAGTTATCGGCACTTTATCGCAGCCAAAGTCGCGCTAAATTTACCGCCCCATTCACAAGCTGGTGCCAACAGCCCATAACACCAGTTTTCCTGCGAAAGCAGTCGCAAAAAACATCGCCACAGATGACCCCGGCAACTAACGCTAATGAGATGGAGAGTAGGCGTTCCCGAGCAAAAACCCGTGACAACAGCACACCTCAACATTCTCAACGACCAGCCACATCGGCGATAAGACCACAAAACAGGAGATAAGGCACGTTAGCAGCAGGAAACTAACACCTGCTCTGACCTGGTGTAAAGTTGGACGACAAGCTGCACCATCAAAGGGAGAGCCCAGCCCAGAGCCACACAGGAAGAACAGCAGATGCCATGGAGCCACTCACCATGCACCCCGGAGCCCCGAGGGGGCAAAAACACCCACCGCCAGCACCCCCAGGACCGCCACCCCCACAACGGACCCACCCCCCCCTCCCGGACCACCACAGAGGCAGCGCAGACAAAGACAGCGGACATACAGGAAATGCACCAGCCCTACAGACCTAACACCAGACAATGCCAATGCCCACTACAGGCCCAAAAGGACAACCATCCTCCGCATCCTGAACATCATTGCCCACAGGCTGATGGTACCAACACTGCGGACAACCAACAACCCTCCGCAGACAAAGCTGCTGGCTGTGCTGCACCTGTTGGCCTCTGGTATCCTCCCAAACAACAACCGCCCGAGTCAGAGGAGTCTCACAGCCAGCCCAATTTAAGTTTCCCACACCTGGCCTGGATGCCCTCACCAGCTATGGACCCCAGCACCCATACGTCCCCCACAATGCGCAGGAACAGCTGGAGACCAAGCAAGGACTATACAACATAGCTGGATCCCTGCACGTGTCGGGGGCAATCGACTGCACACTTGTCCCACTTGTGCCCCTTGCCAACACCGCACACAATACCCCAACAGAAAGCACACGCATCCCATCAACGTGCAGGCAATAGTGGACCACAGGGGACTCCTCACCAATGTCATAGCCAACTACCCAGGCAGTGTGCATGATCCCTTCATCTTCCGACAGTCCAACATCAACCAGCGCTTCCAGGATGGCACCTATGGAAATGCACTGCACGTTGGCACGTACCAAATGAACACACCACACACCTCAACTCCACAATCATGCAACTCACAACTCTGGCACTGCACACGTCACAAATTCACATACAACATGCCAAACAACATGTCCCCCCACCAGACACGACAGCACAACTTACTGTGGCAACCTTGGTTAGCCATGTACATGAGCCATCAACGGCATGGCACCTCAGCCACACAATACCGGAATGTGGGGAGAGGTGGGAACCAGGCATGTGTGAAGGAGGCAAGTGACCCATGAATGAGAATGTACACAATGCCAAGTGTTGCGGAGATGTGCTGGACAGACTGCAGTATGCAGACCACAGACATAGCCATGTCTACATGCACTGCTGGTGTCTGGAGTGTAGTGGACAGTGGACGCAACCATGTCACCCCAGCCAGTGGGGAAGATCACGGAAATGTAGCTTGCGACGTCCCCCCCTGTAAGCGTGTGCGGAGTGGGCTGGCCCGGAGGATGCCAGGCCAGCGTAGGGGTGTGAATAAAAAGCACGTAGCCGTGGGCGTGGTTCTCTTCCGGAATGCCCAACGTGCCTGCCAGGGCGGCGCCTCCCACCCCGCCACAAGGATGTCGCTGTCGCTGTAGGAGAGTAGGATCTGCTTCACATGGGTACCCCCACTTTTTGCTGATGCTTCACTGTTTTTCGACATTAGTCTGGCTGGGGCCCTGCTAATCAGAACCCCAGCCTAGCTGCTTCCTCTCTAAAATGGTTTTCATGTGCCTTAGGCACATCACTGATTGGGATCTGGAGTGCCCTTATAAGTCCCTAGTATATGGTATACTATGTACCAAGGGCATAGGTACCTCAGAGGCCTGCCAGGGGCTGCAGCATGTATTATGCCACCCCTGGAAGGCCATCCAAACTGACACCACAGGTCTGCTACTGCAGCCTGGGTAAGGTGGTGCATGCACCCCTTACTGTGATATAGGTTACCTATATCACTAAATACATACACACATATAAACCTATAAGTCACTCCTAAGGCAGGCCTTATCAATCCTAAAGGCAGAGTGCGTGGTTCCTATGTGAGAGGGTGCCCCTGCATGAGCAGGGCCCCTCTGCAGCGTTCGGAGACCATCTCTGATGCTGTTTGTAGTGCAGCCTGACCATATACTCTTAAGCGCATTATATCCTCGCGGTAAAATGCTAACTTTGGAATGGCTGCACCTAAACATGTCGTGTTTGGTGTCAAACATCTTGGAATACTACCCCCCGCCAATTCTGGCGGCAGGGGTAGCATTCCACCCTTCTAGAGGGAAAGACATGTTAACTCTGACTAACCCGGTAACTTCTCTCCAAAGCCCTGGCATCACAAAATGGATGCTGCTGCCACAGACACGAGTCTGGCCTCCTGCTGCTGGACGAAACTCCGGCAGGGGAGGCCTGGACAATAGGTTTCCTGTCCCAGGGAGGTGTGACCACCTCCCCAGACAGGATAATGTGTATTGGGGCTGGGCGGGAGCACCATCTGTGTGCTTTGAAGTCCTGCACTGGGGGCACATTTGGTGTCCCTAGTGCATACCCCAGTTCAAACCGGATCAGGGGCTTCCAGCCCCTGCTTTGGCGCGAACTGGACAAAGGGAAAGGGGTGTAGCCACCCCTCTGCCCTGACCCACCCATAGGTGGGGCCACAGAGTAGTCCAACCCCTATCTTTAGTATAAAGATAGGAACCCAGTCCTTAGGACTTTAGATTATCCCTGGACGAAACTCTGAAACAGAATCCTGGACCTTCGACGCTCTACTCACGATTAGAGGACAGAAGAATCTCCCTTGGGGTCAAGGAGTGACTCCCCTGCTTGGCAGGCACCAAAGAAGCATCTGTCCAGTTCGCATTTCTGAAGCTCCCGTCGGATGCCGAAGTCATCGCATCACCAGAGGTGGATTCTCAGACTTCCCCGAGGCTACCCTGAGTCCCCAGCAAAGCTGAGGCCCGTGGCTATCGTGGGTGACTTGAGACCGTGACCCCTGGACACCGAGCACATTTGCAAGTGCATCATCTTCTGGGTCTCCCAAGAAGTCGTGCTTTGGGCTCCGAGTAGCCCTAGCCTCCAGCACCACCTGCACCGAAGATCACTGGCCCCCACTCCACGAGTGTCCTGTAAGCCAGATCCACGTGCGGTGTCACGAGGCTCCTTCGCGGTCGCTAGCCCGTTGGCTAGTAGCCCTTAACGAAGGCCAATCCTTTTCTTACTTGGCATCCTGGTTGCTCCAGGCCTGCCCTCACTTACCCTCGCTGGGTGAGTTCCACAGACCTTGCTGGTCTGCACCATCGACGATCTACATCTTCACCGAGACTTGCCGTTGCCAAGGCTTGTTGGGTCCAATCCGGTCGCCGACACCTCAGCACTCGACAGACATTGTGTACCAGCCCGAATCCTGCTCCTGGTCACCGACAACGCCTCCTGGACCTCGTGGCTGAAGAGTCAAGATGACTGTCAACGCACCTGAAGCACTCAACATCGGTGGGCATCTGTCCATTGCCTTCCTGGTCACTGGCTAGTGACCCAGACTCTGTCCCCTCTGCTTTCAGGTTCTTCAGAACTCCGATCCACTCTTGGATCCACCCGGACACTTTTCTCTTGGCCGCCAGCAGCACTTTGCAGCAGATCGCCATTCGAATCGACGACGAAACCCGACCCCGAAAGGCACCTATGCACCCGGCTTCCCTGGGTGAGGTAACACGAGTACTCCGGTGCTCCCGTGGGTAGAGACTCTTCAAAGTCCTAGATCTCAAAGGGTTTTGTCCTAGTCCTCTTTTAAGTGTCCCTTTTCTCTAATTTCCCGATCCCGACTTTCTCCATAGAAGTCAACGGCGTATCGCGGTTGTGTATTTACACTGCACGCGTCTCCCGTGGGTCCCCTGTGTCACTACCTTGGGTGGTTCCTTGTGGTCCAAGCACTTCTAGAGGCTCTAGGCCTAGTGTCTAGTTCAGTCGTGGTTCGCATACCACTTTATTGGTATATGGTTTGGTACGCCCCTGGGGCCCAAACGTGTATTTGTGCTATTACTGTGATTTAATAACTTCTAACTTATGTACTTCGAACTCTAGCCTCATAAAGAGACTAGAGGGGTGTGTTTAGCAATAAATACATATATTTTGAATATATACCTGGTGTGGTGCTCTTTCATTTGGTCACTCAAGAGATTATAGACTGGTAAAACAAGCTGCTTTACATTCCTTCAAGACTTAGCCTGAAGGCTGCTCTCCATAGCTACCACTAGGATAGCTTTCAATAAGGTTGTCTTTAACCTATCTCCAATAAGGGGTTGTTTGGACTGGTGCAAGGTGCCCACTATAATTAGTGGACAGCATATGCCAGGCCAACTTCTCACATTGGTGTGCAGCGTGTGGGATTCCAGCTTGCTATTGTTTTACCAGATAATCTCAATTGAATTGATCAACTGAAAACCACTAAAGGTACCTAAGGTACATATAATTTAAGCTTAGAATACAGTAAGTTCTACTGAACTTAGAGTTGTGTGTTAAGGGATAGCACAACCCTTTCTACAACTCAAGAGAGTTTAGTAGGCCACACTAGAGTAGGTAGTGCATACACCACACCACACTAGTAATGTCTTTAAGGGGAGGATCCAAAGAATCCTTGCAGGAAGCCATTGAGCTTCCCCCTCCAAGTATGATACACTCCCATTCTTGGAATTGAGAGCTTTATGTAACTTGAGAAAACTAAGGACAGGCCAAAGCCCCACCACCCAACACCTCAAGGAGTTGTTGGTGGCTTATGACCTTAGTAAGCCCGTAGGGACTGAAGGGGTAGGAGCTGAGGGTGGGGCAGGAGAAGAGGAGGAGGCCAGGGGTACCAATACCCCCAGCCCCCCTCTGAGACTGGCCAGGAGGGTGACAATGACCCTGACCTGGATAACCCAATCCCTCCTGTGGAAGATGATGAGGATGATCAGGATGATGCCCTCTTTGTCCCCCCAGGAAGGATTAAGAGTGTGCCCAGGAAGTCTAGATCTCCTTCTCAGGAGTCTAACCACTCTGGCACCTCTATAGGGAGCTCTGTCTCCTCTCACAGGAGGGAATCCTCTCATGAGAGGAGAGCCAGGCTGGTCCGGTATGAGGAAACTCAGCTGGAAATCAGAAAAAAGCAATTGGCTTTAGATAGGGAATCCCTAGATCTCCTTAGAGAGAGAAGAAAGTTGGGACTAGAGTCCCATGGTGGCAGCCATGTCCCTAGAGATAGGGAAAGGTCCTATGACCATAGGAACCTGAGCAAGATTGTCCCTCCCTATCAGAATGGGGATGACATCCACAAGTGGATAACTGCTCTAGAGAGGGCCTGTAAGGTACAGAAGGTCCCTCAGGAGCAGTGGGCAGCAATCTTGTGGCTCTCCTTTGCTGACAAAGGTAGAGATAAGCTCCTCACTGTTAGAGAGGAGGATGCTGACAATTACAAGGTCTTGAAGAGTGCTCTTATTGATGGGTTTGGCCTAACCACTGAACAGTACAGGTTGAAGTTCAGAGACACCCAAAAAGCACAGACTCAAGACTGGGTAGACTATGTGGATTGTTCTGCCAAGGCTCTGGAAGGCTGGTTGATGGGCAGTAAGGTGTGTGACTTCTCAGGATTGTACAATCTGATAATGAGGGAGCAGATTCTTAATAACTGTCAAAATCAGCTGTTGCATCAATACCTGGTAGACTCTGATCTGACCTCTCCCCAAGAATTGGGAAAGAAGGCAGACAAATGGGTCAGAACCAGGGTGAAGCAGAAGGTACAGAACCAAGGTGGGGAAACCAAGAAGCAAGATGCTAAGAACTCTGAAAAGGGTGGGGAGAAGGGTAAAGATCAAAAGTCTTCATCAGGCCCCCAAAAATCTTCTTCTGGTGGGGATTCACAGTCTACCAAAGGGAAAGGCCAAAGAAAACCATGGTGCAAGGTCTGTAAGCAAAAGACCCACTGGACCAGTGATTGCACCAAGTCCAAAGACTCAAGTCCAGCACCCACCAATGCCCCTAAGGCACCTGTTCCCCCTAGTACAGTTACAGTTGGTGGGAGTGCTCCAGCCAAGGGTTTAGTAGGGTTCACCCTGGGTACTGAGTTGGGCTCTGACCTAGTCAGAGAACTGACTCAGGCTGTGTTAGTCTGTGATGGAGGCATGGATGTGCCCTCCTCTATGAGTCCCAGTAATCTGGGCAAGTACAGACAACAGCCTTTAATCAATGGACGTGAGGCTTTGGCATTTAGGGACACAGGGGCAAGTGTCACAATGGTGACACAAGACCTTGTGAATCCTGGGCAAGTTATACTTGGTGAAATGTACCAAGTGACCAATGCTAGCAATGTCAGAACAGACCATACTCTGGCAGTTGTTAACTTCTCCTGGGGAGGGGTAACTGGCCTTAAGAAGGTTGTGGTAAGTGCAAACCTACCAGTCGAATGCTTGCTTGGCAATGACTTAGAGACTTCTGCTTGGGCAGAAGTGGAGCTCAGGACCCATGCAGAAATGCTGGGGATCCCTGCAGATGTGTTTGCTGTGACCAGGTCACAAGCCAAAATGTCTAGCACTGAACAGGCCTTGGATTCTGGAAGAATGGACCAAGTGCCTTCCAAGAGGAGGAGTAGTAGGGTTAAGGCAGTGCCTTCCCCCTTGGCTCAGGAGGAAGATCAGTCCCTTGAGGGGGATGATCTCAGCCCTGAAGAAGGAACTGTCCCAGAGGAACTGGAACCTGACCAGGTTGAGTTCTTGGGGACAGGGGGACCTTCTAGGGCAGATCTGAGCCAGGAGCAGCAGAGCTGCCCCTCCCTTGAACCCCTCAGACAGCAAGCTGCTGCTGAGGCTGCTGGGAAAGCTAGTGGTCCCCATACAGTGTATTGGGATGATGGACTCCTGTACTCAGAGAGTAGAGACCCCAAGCCTGGTGCTACCAGGAGGTTGGTAATACCTTTGAAGTTCAGGGGCTTCCTATTGACCCTAGCCCATGATATTCCCTTAGCAGGTCACCTGGGCCAGAACAAGACTTGGGACAGAATTGTCCCTGACTTTCACTGGCCCCACATGTCTGAAGACAGCAAGGAGTTTTGACGCTCCTGTGTAACCTGCCAAGCCAGTGGCAAGGCAGGTGGCACTACAAAGGCCCCCTGATACCACTACCTGTGGTGGGGGTGCCCTTTGAAAGGGTAGGGATTGACATTGTTGGTCCCATGGATCCCCAAACAGCCTCTGGGCACAGGTTTATCCTGGTGGTAGTGGATCATGCCACCAGGTACCCAGAAGCTATTCCCCTCAGGACCACTACAGCACCTGTGGTGGCAAGGGCCCTCCTGGGAATCTTCTCAAGAGTGGGCTTTCCTAAGGAGGTAGTCTCAGACAGGGGTGCTAACTTCATGTCTGGGTACTTAAAAGCAATGTGGAAGGAGTGTGGAGTGACTTATAAGTTCACCACACCCTATCACCCACAATGCAATGGTTTAGTTGAGAGATTCAACAAAACCTTGAAGGGCATGATTAAAGGACTCCCAGAAAAGCTTAGGCGTAGATGGGACATACTCTTGCCCTGCCTTTTATTCGCATATAGGGAGGTGCCTCAGAAGGGGGTTGGTTACAGCCCTTTTGAGCTTCTGTTTGGCCACCCTGTGAGGGGTCCACTGTGCTTGGTGAAGGAAGGATGGGAGTTACCTCTCAAGCCCCCAAAGCAAGATATAGTGGACTATGTACTTGGTCTCCGCTCCAGGATGGCTGAGTACATGAAAAAGGCAACCAAAAACCTTGAGGCTAGCCAGGAACTTCAAAAGGCCTGGCATGACCAAAAGGCTGTTCTGACTGTTTACCAGCCAGGACAGAAGGTGTGGGTGTTGGAGCCAGTGGCCCCAGCAGCTCTCCAAGATAAATGGAGTGGACCCCACACTATTGTTGAGCAGAAGGGTGAGGTCACTTACTTAGTGGACCTAGGAACACCCAGGAGTCCCCACAGGGTTCTCCATGTCAACAGGTTAAAACCATATGTGGACAGGGCAGACATGGGCTTGCTCATGGCTACTGATGAAGGGCAGGAGGAAGAGAGTGACCCACTCCCTGACCTGCTCTCACAGAACCCTGACGATGGGTCAGTTGATGGTGTAGCCTTGGCAGGCAGCCTCACTACCCAGCAACAAACTGATTGCAGGCAAGTTCTCAATCAGTTTAGACATATGTTTTCACTGACACCCAGTCAGACCACCTGGTGCACTCATGAAGTGGACACTGGGGACAGTCTGCCTATTAAAAATAAGATTTATAGGCAACCTGACCATGTCAGGGACTGTATCAGGACTGAAGTCCAGAAAATGTTGGAGTTGGGAGTTATTGAACCCTCAGATAGCCCTTGGGCTAGTCCAGTGGTCCTTGTGCCAAAACCTCACACCAGTGGTGGAAAAAGAGAGATGAGGTTTTGTGTGGACTACCGGGGTCTCAATGCAGTCACTAGGACTGATGCCCATCCAATACCCAGGGCAGATGAGCTCATAGATACTTTGGCCTCTGCCAAATATCTCAGCACATTTGACCTAACAGCTGGCTACTGGCAGATCAGACTAGCTGATACTGCAAAGCCCAAAACAGCATTCTCAACCCCTAGTGGGCATTATCAATTTGTGGTAATGCCCTTTGGTCTGAAGAATGCACCTGCCACTTTCCAGAGGTTGGTGAATACAGTTCTCACAGGTCTGGAAGCCTATAGTGCAGCATATCTAGATGATATTGCTGTCTTTAGCTCCACCTGGGAGGATCACCTGGTCCACCTCAGGAATGTTTTACAGGCCCTGCAAAAGGCAGGCCTGACTATCAAGGCCACTAAGTGCCAGATAGGGCAGAGTCAGGTTGTGTACCTGGGCCACCTTGTGGGTGGAGGCCAGGTTCAACCTTTGCAGAGCAAGATCCAGACCATCATGGACTGGACTGCTCCCACTACCCAGACTCAGGTGAGAGCCTTCTTAGGCCTGACTGGGTACTATAGGAGATTTGTCAAGGGGTATGGATCAATAGTGACACCCCTGAATGACTTAACTTCTAAGAAAATGCCCAAAAAGGTTCAGTGGACAGCTAGCTGTCAAAAGGCATTTGATGACCTCAAGCAGGCCATGTGCACTGCTCCAATTCTGCAGAGTCCTGATTACTCCAAGAAGTTCATTGTTCAAACTGATGCATCTGAATTGGGGGTAGGGGCTGTACTGTCACAATTGAATGAAGAAGGTCAGGATCAGCCAGTAGCTTTCATTAGCAGAAGGCTGACCCCTAGAGAGAAACGTTGGTCAGCCATAGAGAGGAGGCCTTTGCTGTGGTCTGGGCTCTGAAGAAGTTGAGGCCATACTTGTTTGGTACACACTTCCTGGTTCAGACAGACCATAAGCCCCTCTTATGGCTAAAACAAATGAAGGGTGAAAACCCCAAACTGCTTAGGTGGTCCATTTCCCTACAGGGGATGGACTTTACAGTGGAACATAGGCCTGGGAGTAACCATGCGAATGCAGATGGACTCTCTAGGTATTTCCACTTAGAACATGAAGACTTAACTGGGCAAGGTTAGTTTAATGTCCCTACGTTTGGGGGGGTTGTGTAGGAGAGTAGGATCTGCTTCACATGGGTACCCCCACTTTTTGCTGATGCTTCACTGTTTTTCGACATTAGTCTGGCTGGGGCCCTGCTAATCAGAACCCCAGCCTAGCTGCTTCCTCTCTAAAATGGTTTCCATGTGCCTTAGGCACATCACTGATTGGGATCTGGAGTGCCCTTATAAGTCCCTAGTATATGGTATACTATGTACCAAGGGCATAGGTACCTCAGAGGCCTGCCAGGGGCTGCAGCATGTATTATGCCACCCCTGGAAGGCCATCCAAACTGACACCACAGGTCTGCTACTGCAGCCTGGGTAAGGTGGTGCATGCACCCCTTACTGTGATATAGGTTACCTATATCACTAAATACATACACACATATAAACCTATAAGTCACTCCTAAGGCAGGCCTTATCAATCCTAAAGGCAGAGTGCGTGGTTCCTATGTGAGAGGGTGCCCTGCATGAGCAGGGCCCCTCTGCAGCGTTCGGAGACCATCTCTGATGCTGTTTGTAGTGCAGCCTGACCATATACTCTTAAGCGCATTATATCCTCGCGGTAAAATGCTAACTTTGGAATGGCTGCACCTAAACATGTCGTGTTTGGTGTCAAACATCTTGGAATACTACCCCCCGCCAATTCTGGCGGCGGGGGTAGCATTCCACCCTTCTAGAGGGAAAGACATGTTAACTCTGACTAACCCGGTAACTTCTCTCCAAAGCCCTGGCATCACAAAATGGATGCTGCTGCCACAGACACGAGTCTGGCCTCCTGCTGCTGGACGAAACTCCGGCAGGGGAGGCCTGGACAATAGGTTTCCTGTCCCAGGGAGGTGTGACCACCTCCCCAGACAGGATAATGTGTATTGGGGCTGGGCGGGAGCACCATCTGTGTGCTTTGAAGTCCTGCACTGGGGGCACATTTGGTGTCCCTGTGCATACCCCAGTTCAAACCGGATCAGGGGCTTCCAGCCCCTGCTTTGGCGCGAACTGGACAAAGGGAAAGGGGTGTAGCCACCCCTCTGCCCTGACCCACCCATAGGTGGGGCCACAGAGTAGTCCAACCCCTATCTTTAGTATAAAGATAGGAACCCAGTCCTTAGGACTTTAGATTATCCCTGGACGAAACTCTGAAACAGAATCCTGGACCTTCGACGCTCTACTCACGATTAGAGGACAGAAGAATCTCCCTTGGGGTCAAGGAGTGACTCCCCTGCTTGGCAGGCACCAAAGAAGCATCTGTCCGGTTCGCATTTCTGAAGCTCCCGTCGGACGCCGAAGTCATCGCATCACCAGAGGTGGATTCTCAGACTTCCCCGAGGCTACCCTGAGTCCCCAGCAAAGCTGAGGCCCGTGGCTATAGTGGGTGACTTGAGACCGTGACCCCTGGACACCAAGCACATTTGCAAGTGCATCATCTTCTGGGTCTCCCAAGAAGTCGTGCTTTGGGCTCCGAGTAGCCCTAGCCTCCAGCACCACCTGAACCGAAGATCACTGGCCCCCACTCCACGAGTGTCCTGTAAGCCAGATCCATGTGCGGCGTCACGAGGCTCCTTTGCGGTCGCTAGCCCATTGGCTAGTAGCCCTTAACGAAGGCTAATCCTTTTCTTACTTGGCATCCTGGTTGCTCCAGGCCTGCCCTCACTTACCCTTGCTGGGTGAGTTCCACAGACCTTGCTGGTCTGCACCATCGACGATCTACATCTTCACCGAGACTTGCCGTTGCCAAGGCTTGTTGGGTCCAATCCGGTCGCCGACACCTCAGCACTCGACAGACATTGTGTACCAGCCTGAATCCTGCTCCTGGTCGCCGACAACGCCTCCTGGACCTCGTGGCTGAAGAGTCAAGACGACCGTCAACGCACCTGAAGCACTCGACATCGGTGGGCATCTGTCCATCGCCTTCCTGGTCACTGGCTAGTGACCCAGACTCTGTCCCCTCTGCTTTCAGGTTCTTCAGAACTCCGATCCACTCTTGGATCCACCCGGACACTTTTCTCTTGGCCGCCAGCAGCACTTTGCAGCAGATCGCCATTCGAATCGACGACGAAACCCGACCCCGAAAGGCACCTATGCACCCGGCTTCCCTGGGTGAGGTAACACGAGTACTCCGGTGCTCCCGTGGGTAGAGACTCTTCAAAGTCCTAGATCTCAAAGGGTTTTGTCCTAGTCCTCTTTTAAGTGTCCCTTTTCTCTAATTTCCCGATCCCGACTTTCTCCATAGAAGTCAACGGCGTATCGCGGTTGTGTATTTACACTGCACGCGTCTCCCGTGGGTCTCCTGTGTCACTACCTTGGGTGGTTCCTTGTGGTCCAAGCACTTCTAGAGGCTCTAGGCCTAGTGTCTAGTTCAGTCGTGGTTCGCATACCACTTTATTGGTATATGGTTTGGTACGCACCTGGGGCCCAAACGTGTATTTGTGCTATTACTGTGATTTAATAACTTCTAACTTATGTACTTCGAACTCTAGCCTCATAAAGAGACTAGAGGGGTGTGTTTAGCAATAAATACATATATTTTGAATATATACCTGGTGTGGTGCTCTTTCATTTGGTCACTCAAGAGATTATAGACTGGTAAAACAAGCTGCTTTACATTCCTTCAAGACTTAGCCTGAAGGCTGCTCTCCATAGCTACCACTAGGATAGCTTTCAATAAGGTTGTCTTTAACCTATCTCCAATAAGGGGTTGTTTGGACTGGTGCAAGGTGCCCACTATAATTAGTGGACAGCATATGCCAGGCCAACTTCTCACAGTCGCCGTGAGCGGTGTGGCCTGAGATCCTGTGCACCTGCTGCACCCCGGGCCGCTGGTCCCCGAACCCGTCATGCCCGCCCCTGCGCAGCCAGGCCTCATTGCTCACCTGCCGACACCGGCGTGTGTCGAAGAGGGCCCACCACGTGCCGGCGCAAGCTCCAAGCCCAAAGCCTGTGACCTTGGCAGCCTCCTCAGACCATCACGGCCTCCGTGACACAGGCCTGCTTTATTCCTTTTTCGTTGACGTACTCCACCGCTGCCTCCGGCCTACACTACGGTCAAGTAGGTCACACATTTGGAACTGAGTCTTGATTATGCAATGGCAGAGTACACACCTTATAGCTGAGTTTATATCACTGTACTCCCTTCGATGTGGTGCCACCAACTCTGTGCATAGCATTCGAACTACACCTGTCTGTGGTCCCTTGCTGACTACTGTCTTCGCCCCACACTGCGGTCGAGTGGGCCACACATCTGGAACTGAGTCTTGTTTTCTGCATGGCGGAGTTCATATCAATGTACGCAAGGAGATGAGTAAGAGGAAGACGCGGTTCAGTCCGGAGGAGAAAAGGACCATCGTTACGGAGGTGATCGAACACTGCAGACAACTGCTCTGGTGTCACTAACTCTGTGCATCGCGGGCCAACGACACGTGGCTGTGGGCCCCTGCTGACCGCTGCCTCGGGCCCACACTGCGGTCAAGTAGGTCACACATTTGGAACTGAGTCTTGATTACACAATGGCCGAGTACACATGTCAATGCAGAGTTTAAATCACAATACTCCCTTCGATGTGGTGACACAAAGTATGTGCTGGGCATCCCAACCACACGTGTCTGTGGGCCCTTGATGTCTACGCCTTCGGACTACACTGCGGTCCTGCAGGCCCCACACAAATCCATGCCAGTCCGAACCAGGCAGGACACAGCATCGTCGCTGGCTAAACACCCGCTCAGCTCTGTCGCTACTGCCTCGGTCAACCACGAGTCATCCCCACATGCCATTTCAACACTGTGTGTCAGTGTTCCAGGAGGAGCTCGCTGAAAAGCGGTTGGCCCGCGCTGGCCGCTGCCTCCGGACTACACATCGGTCGAGTAGGGCACACATTGGGAATTCAGTCATGATTCATTTATGGCAGACCTGATATCATTGTACTGGCCTTGTCGCAGACTGCATCCCCTTCCAGCTCCAGGGCCACTAAGTTTGTTCCCCGACAACCATGGACACTTTCTTCTTGAGATTTGTTGGCGACTGAGTCCATGGACTGGGGGTTGTCTTCATCATCATGTCGGTGATACTGACTATGTGGCCAAAACGAGGCAGTTGCATTCCACTCCTCTATTTGCCACTTCCGGCCGGCTCCTGCCCTCTGCATCATGCCCTGGAGGACACATTCCATTGTCCCCCACAAACATCCGCTACATTCACCTTCGACATCGACGAGGACCCGCCCACCTCGTGTGGCCCTAGCTCACTGCACCGCAAGTCACCATCCCGTGGCAGTGTGCCTGTGCCGGCCGCAGTGCATCCGGGGCCACTAACTCTGTGCAGCTCAAATCATGGCCCCAATCTGGTGGCATGTTGGATGGCCTCTGGGTCGATGGCCTGGGGGTCATCAACGCCATGTGTCTGTGGCCCTGCGCTGTCCGCTGCCTCCGCCCTCAACTGCGGTCGACCTGGGCTCACACATCAAATCGAGTCCTGACCTGCCTGGACGTCGCATCACCGCAGGATGCACGCGCCACCACCGCCAGGACCAACTCCAGACAACAGGTGCCAGAGTCGGAAGTGTCTTACTGCCAGACTTTCAGAGTAGCTCACACCAGTCGTGGGTGCCATCATCAGCTTGATACCCTGCTCAGCTCCTCAGGTGCCACTCATTCAGTGCACCACAAATCAAGGACCATTCTGCTTGCATGTAGGGTGAACACTGTACTCTCTCCGGCAACCACCATGATGCTTCACAGTTGTTTCTGTTATGCTGATGTTTTATGTTTCTGCTTCAATTGTGATCACTGTTCAAGTTGTTGCCAGCACCAACGACTCCCTGCGGGCTGGCTTACACTCACCCCACACACATCCAGCACATGCGTCACTGTACATGTCACCATGCCAATAAAGGTGTCTAGCGCACGTGCTCGTGGCCAGTTCAATGAACTATCTGAGTGTGTCCTTGTGCTCATGATGTATGCATTAGGGCCCCGGCCCCTTTCATTGTGCCGTGTGCAGAGGACGCAGCCATGTCACCGCCGGCAGAGGGTGGGACATTGCACATGTAGCTTTGTCGTCCCCCACCCAATACGTAAGAGGAGTGAACTTGGCCGGCGTACACAAGTCTGGCGTGGGGGTGTGGGTGATTATCACGTGGCTCTGAGTGTGGTTCAGTACTGGAAATGTGCAAAGGCATGTGTCCCTGTCGCAGTGTGGGTCTCCGTTGGGGTGTGTAGGTGGTCCATGAGGGGACTTTGACACCCACGTATGGGATCTAGTTTGTCTCCCATGAGGTAGTACCCCACCTGCACATGTTCGGCCAGCCCCTTCTGGCAGACTGACAGCTGGCCTTGTATTGGGATGTGTGCTTAGGTGGGCTGCTGTGAGCCAGCCGGGGTGGTGGGTGCGTCCAGCTGTGTTGTCCGTGCAGGGGGTGGTGTGTCCTAGGTGCAGCGGGGCTGCCCTGCTCCTGGAGCTCTATTGCCTGAGATGTCCATGGACTGTTGTAGGGCATCGGTGTCGGAAGTGTGGAGGTCCTCTTCAGCATCACTGATGGGTTGTCTGGTCTGCTCTGCTGGAGGTGTTGTTTGTCCCTCTGCAATGTGAAGGGGAGATGCTTGTTGACATTGTGTTGGCATGTATGTTGACGCATTGTTCGGGTTTACATAAAGACTGCATGACAGTGTACATTGTGACTGTTTTGGATTGGCGGACTATTTGATGCGGGATAGTGGACAATTGGACTACATGACGTAGGTGATGTTGTACACGTACATTTTCATCTCACAGCTTCCTGCTATGTCCGATGTGATTGGCCATTTTCTACGCACAGGCGGAGCCAGTTGTTTCCTCTGTTCTGCAGTGTAAGTGTTGCACTGTGTCACACATTGCCGTCCATGTGGATGTGCTGTGATTGCTATGTGTGTGTGCTGCATTGTGTGGGAGTCGCACCTGCTGCTGTGAATTTGCTGCCCCTTATCCCTTGGAGGCGGTGTGCCTTTGGCTTTTGTGCTTTTGAGGTGCTGTGATGTTGGCGACTAGGGTCATTTGTTCTCCTGAATGGATTTTGTTCTCTTGTGCATTGTTTGTCTGCAGATGTATTGTTGACGTCAGTGGTTGTTTGTGCACGTGGATGTGTCAGGGTGTGACCTGCTCCTTCAGGATGTAGTCCACACTCAGCCACCTCAGTCTCGTGGCGTGCACAGTGTCATGGTGATTGTACTCCGGCCATGCTGCTCGTCATGTGGTGTCACTTGCATTGTCAGTGTGGCTCTCGCATACGCATCTTTGCTGTGTTTCGCACTGGTGCATGTGTGTGTAGTGGAATTGGTGTTGTGTGGGGTGGGACCCCTTCGGGCACATGGTGGACGGGGGCCTACTTGGTGTTTGTATGTGTGCTGCAGTGTGCCACGGGGATCAGGGACATGACCCAGGGTCATTGTGGGTGTGCGGTGTGCTACACGTCGTTGTGCATGTATGCCATTGTGCCCGTCCCGCCAGTCCCTGTTAGTTAGTCACCCTGTTGATGTTTTGTCAAGTCATGTCGAGCAGTGTCCGGACTCCCAACTCCTTGCACCGTCTCCACTCTCATGACTGTGTCCACCATTTGCTCCAGCTCCTCCTGTGGTGCAGGACTCCCACCTCCATTCGCCGTTGCTGCCTTCCGGGTGGCAGCAGGTTTCTGCTTGGTTTGGCTTTTGACTCCGTGCCAGCGCATCTTGGCCTCCTCGGCAGTCCGACTACATTCACGATGGAATGCCATTTTTCCGTCTGTGTTGCCAATGACACGGTGGTGGAGACGGACAGTTGTTGTTAGTGCTCTGTCACCTCCGTGACGACAGTCAGGTTGTCATGCGGACTGTACCCTGTCTTCCTCTTCCTCTTCTCCTGGACCTTCCCCGACCCCGAGGTTCCTTGCTGGTGGTCTGTGAGGCTTGTGGGGTTCGCATTGACCTGGGCACTCGTTCCGGGTGCGTCCATGTTGCTACACATTTTATTTTATTTATGGTTGTGAGAAGTTGGCCTGGTATATGCTGTCCACTAATTATAGTGGGCACCTTGCACCAGTCCAAACAACCCCTTATTGGAGATAGGTTAAAGACAACCTTTATTGAAAGCTATCCTAGTGGTAGCTATGGAGAGCAGACTTCAGGCTAAGTCTTAAAGGAATGTAAAGCAGCTTGTTTTACCAGTCTATAATCTCTTGAGTGACCAAATGAAAGAGGACCACACCAGGTATATATTTAAAATATATGTATTTAGTCTTAAACACACCCCTCTAGTCTCTTTATGAGGCTAGAGTTCAAGTACATAAGTTACAAGTCGAATATCAACAGTAATAGCACAAGTACACGTTTGAGCCCTCGGGCGTACCAAACCATATACCAATAAAGTGGTATAAGAACCACGACTGAGCTAGACACAAGGCCTAGAGCCTGTAGAAGTGCTTGGCCCTCAAGGAACCACCCAAGGTAGTGACACAGGGGACCCACAGGGGACGCGTGCAGTGTGAGAACACAGCCGCGAGCCGCCGTTGACTTCTATGGGGAATGTCGCGGTTGGAGTTTTAAAGAAAAAGGACACTTAGAGGAGGACTTGGAGCAAACCCCTTTAGAACTAGGCTGTTCTAGAGTCAATACCCATGGGAGCACCAGAGTACTCGAGTTACCTCACACAGGGAAGCCGGGTGCATAGGTGTCTTTCGGGGTCGGGTTTCGTCGTCGTTTTCAATGGCGATCTGCAGCAAAGTGCTGCTGGCGACCAAGTCGAAAGAGTTCGGGTGGATCCAAGGGTGGATCGAAGATCTGAAGAACCTGAAAGCAGAGGGGACAGAGTCTGGGTCACTAGCCAGTGACCAGGAAGGCGATGAGCAGATGCCCACCGATGTTGGGTGCTTCAGGTAGGTTGATGGTCGTCTTGACTCTTCAGCCACGAGGTCCAGGAGGCGTCGACGACAACCAGGAGCTGGATTCGAGCTGTCCCACAACGTCTGTCGATGGCTGCGGTGTCGGTGACCGAATTGAACCCAACAAGCCTTGGTAACGGCAAGTCACGTGGAAATGAAGAAAGGACGTTGATGCAGATCAGCAAGGTCTGGGGGACTCACCCAGCGAGGGTAAGTCAGGGCACCTCTGGAGCAACCAGGAAAGCCCAAGCAGAAGAATAGTTACCTTCGGGAGGGCCCACTAGCCAACGGACTAGCGACTGCAAAGGAGCCTCGAGTGGACGCCCTTGGAGCTGGCTTACAGGACAATCGTGGCGTGGAGGCCAGTGATCTTCGGTGCAGTTGGTGCTGGAGGCGGGGGCTACTTGGAGCCCAAAGCACAACTTTGTAGGAGACCAGGAAGAGGATGCACTTGCAAAAGTTTTTGGTGTACATGGGTCACAGTCCCACGTTACCCACGATGGCTACGGGCCTCAGCTTCACTGGGGACTCAGGGTAGCCTTGGGGAAGTCTGGAAATCTACCTCTGGTGATGCAAAGACTTTGGCGTCCGGCGGGAGCTTCAGCGATGCAGACCGGACAATTGCTTCTTAGGTGCCTGCCAAGCAGGGGAGTCACTCCTTGACCCCAAGGGAGATTCTTCAGTCCTCTAATCTTAAAGTAGAGCGTCGAAGGTCCAGGATTCGGCTTCAGAGTTTCGTCCAGGGTAATCTAAAGTCCTAAGGACTGGGGTCCCATACTTATACTAAGTTAGGGGGTTGGACATTCTCTGGGGACCCACCTATGGGAGGGTCAGGGAAGAGGGGTGGTTACACCCATTCCCTTTGTCCAGTTTCGTGCCAGAGCAGGGGCAGGTAGCCCCTGCAACCGGTTTGAACTGGCATATGCACAGGGACACCAAATGTGCCCCCAGTGCAGGACTTCAAAGCACCAGAGAGTGCTCCCGCCCAGCCCCAATACACACTATCCTGTCTGGGGAGGTGGTTACACCTCCCTTCGACAGGAAACCGATTTTCCAGGCCTCCCCTGCCAGAGTTTCAGTCAGCAGCAGGAGGCCAGACCCGTGTCTGTGGCAGCGGCATCCATTTTGTGATGCCAGGGCTCTGTAAAGAAGTTACCGGGTAGGTCGGTGGGTACATGTCTCTCCCTCTAGAAGGGTGGAATGCTACCCCCTTGCGGGGGGTAGTATTCCAAGATGTTTGACACCAAACACGACATGTTTTGGTGCAGCCAGCCCAAAGTTAGCATTGTACCGCGAGGATATAATGCACTTAAGAGTATATGGTCAGGCTGTACCACAAACAGCATCAGAGGAGGGACTCCGAACACTGCAGAGGGGCTCTGCTCATGCAGGGGCACCCTCTCACATAAAAACCAAGCACTCTGCCTTTAGGATTGTTAAGGCCTGCCATAGGAGTGACTTATAGGTTTATATGTGTGCAATGGTAGTGATATAGGTAGCCTATATCACAGTAAGGGGTGCATGCACCACCTTACCCAGGCTGCAGTAGCAGACCTGTGGTGTCATTTTGGCTGGCCTTCCAGGGGTGGCATAATACATGCTTCAGCCCCTGGAAGGCTTCTGGGGTACCTATGCCCTGGGTACATAGTATACCATATACTAGGGACTTATAAGGGCACTCCAGATTCCAATCAAAGATGTACCTAAGGTACATGGAAACCATTTTAGAGAGGAAGCAGCTAGGCTTGGGTTCTGATTAGCAGGGCCCCAGCCGGACTAAAGTCGAAAAACAGTGAAGCATCAGCAAAAAGTGGGGGTACCCATGTGAAGCAGATCCTACTCTTCTATACAACCCCCCCCCAAACGCAGGGACATTAAACTAACCTTGACCAGTTGAGTCTTCATGTTCTAAGTGGAAGTACCTAGAGAGTCCATCTGCATTGGCATGGTTACTCCCAGGTCTATGTTCCACTGTAAAGTCCATCCCCTGTAGGGAAATGGACCACCTAAGCAGTTTGGGGTTTTCACCCTTCATTTGTTTTAGCCATAGGAGGGGCTTGTGGTCTGTTTGAACAAGGAAGTGAGTACCAAACAAGTATGGCCTCAACTTCTTCAGAGCCCAAACCACAGCAAAGGCCTTCCTCTCTATGGCTGACCAACGTTTCTCTCTAGGGGTCAGCCTTCTGCTAATGAAAGCTACTGGCTGATCCTGACCTTCATCATTCAATTGTGACAGTACAGCCCCTACCCCCAATTCAGATGCATCTGTTTGGACAATGAACTTCTTGGAGTAATCAGGACTCTGGAGAATGGGAGCAGTGCACATGGCCTGCTTCAGGTCATCAAATGCCTTTTGACAGCTAGCTGTCCACTGAACCTTTTTGGGCATTTTCTTGGAAGTTAAGTCATTCAAGGGTGTCACTATTGATCCATACCCCTTGACAAATCTCCTATAGTACCCAGTCAGGCCTAAGAAGGCTCTCACCTGAGTCTGGGTAGTTGGAGCAACCCAGTCCATGATGGTCTGGATTTTACTCTGCAGTGGTTGAACCTGGCCTCCACCCACAAGGTGGCCCAGGTACACAACCTGACTCTGCCCTATCTGGCACTTGGTGGCCTTGATAGTGAGGCCTGCCTTTTGCAGGGCCTCTAAAACATTCCTTAGGTGGACCAGGTGATCCTCCCAGGTGGAGCTAAAGACAGCAATATCATCAAGATAAGCTGCACTGTAGGCTTCCAGACCTGTGAGAACTGTATTCACCAACCTTTGGAAAGTGGCAGGTGCATTCTTCAGACCAAAGGGCATTACCACAAATTGATAATGCCCACTAGGGGTTGAAAATGCTGTTTTTGGCTTTGCATCATCAGCTAGCCTGATCTGCCAGTAGCCAGCTGTTAGGTCAAATGTGCTTAGATACTTGGATGAGGCCAAAGTGTCTATTAGCTCATCTGCCCTGGGTATTGGATGGGCATCAGTCCTAGTGACTGCATTGAGACCCCTGTAGTCCACACAAAACCTCATCTCTCTTTTCCCACCACTGGTGTGAGGTTTTGGCACAAGGACCACTGGACTAGCCCAAGGGCTATCTGAGGGTTCAATAACTCCCAAATCCAACATTTTCTGGACTTCTGTCCTGATACAGTCCCTGACATGGTCAGGTTGCCTATAAATCTTATTTTTAATAGGCAGACTGTCCCCAGTGTTCACTTCATGAGTGCACCAGGTGGTCTGACTTGGAGTCAGAGAGCATATGTCTGTACTGATTGAGCACTTGTCTGCAATCAGTTTGCTGCTGAGCAGTGAGGCTGCCTGCCAAGGCTACCCCATCCACTGACCCATCATCAGGGTTCTGTGAGAGCAGGTCAGGGAGTGGGTCACTCTCTTCCTCCTGTCCCTCATCAGTAGCCATGAGCAAGCCCATGTCTGCCCTGTCCACATATGGTTTCAGTCTGTTGACATGGAGAACCCTGTGGGGACTCCTGGGTGTTCCTAGGTCTACCAAATAGGTAACCTCACCCTTCTGTTCAACAATGGTATGGGGTCCACTCCATTTGTCTTGGAGAGCTGCTGGGGCCACTGGCTCCAACACCCACACCTTCAGTCCTGGCTGGTAAACAGTCAGTACAGCCTTTTTGTCATGCCAGGCTTTTTGTAATTCCTGGCTAGCCTCAAGGTTTTTAGTTGCCTTTTTCATGTACTCAGCCATCCTGGAGCGGAGACCAAGTACGTAGTCCACTATGTCTTGCTTTGGGGGCTTGAGAGGTAACTCCCATCCTTCCTTCACCAAGCACAATGGACCCCTGACAGGGTGACCAAACAAAAGTTGAAAAGGGCTGTAGCCAACCCCCTTTTGAGGCACCTCTCTGTATGCAAACAAAAGGCAGGGCAAGAGTATGTCCCATCTTCGCCTAAGCTTTTATGGTAGCCCTTTAATCATGCCCTTTAAGGTTTTGTTGAATCTCTCAACTAAACCATTGCATTGTGGGTGATAGGGTGTGGTGAACTTATAAGTCACTCCACACTCCTTCCACATTGCCTCAAGTATCCAGACATAAAGTTTGCGCCCCTGTCTGATACAACCTCCTTAGGGAAGCCCACTCTTGAGAAAATTCCCAGGAGGGCTCTTGCCACCACAGGTGCTGTAGTGGTCCTAAGGGGAATAGCCTCTGGGTACCTAGTGGCATGGTCCACCACCACCAGGATAAACCTGTGCCCAGATGCTGTTTGGGGATCCATGGGACCAACAATGTCAATCCCCACCCTTTCAAAGGGTACCCCCACCAGAGGTAGTGGTATCAGGGGGGCCTTTGTGGTGCCACCTGCCTTCCCACTGGCTTGGGAGGTTACACAGGAGCGACAAAACTCGTTGGTGTCTTCAGACATGTGGGGCCAGTGAAAGTGAGGGACAGTTCTGTCCCAAGTCTTGTTCTGGCCCAGGTGACCTGCTAGAGGAATGTCATGGGCTAGGGTCAATAGGAAGCCCCTGAACTTCAGAGGTATAACCAACCTCCTGGTGGCACCAGGCTTGGGGTCTCTACGCTCTGAGTACAAGAGTCCATCATCCCAATACACTTTATGGGGACCACTAGCATTCCCAGCAGCCTCAGAAGCAGCTTGCTGTCTGAGGGGTTCAAGAGAGGGGCAGCTCTGCTGCTCCTGGCTCAGATCTGCCCTGGAAGGGCCCCTGTCCCTAAGAACTCAACCTGATCAGGCTCAAGCTCCTCTGGGACAGTTCCTTCCTCAGGACTGAGATCATTTCCCTGAAGAGACTGATCTTCCTTCTGAGCCAAGGGGGAAGGCACTGCCTTTACCCTACTACTCCTCCTCTTGGATGGCACTTGGTCCCTTGTTCCAGGATCCAAGGCCTGCTCAGTGTTAGGCATTTTGCTCTGTGACCTGGTCACAGCAAACACATCTGCAGGGATGCCCAGCATTTCTGCATGGGTCCTGAGCTCCACTTCTGCCCAAGCTGAAGTTTCTAGATCATTGCCAAGCAAGCATTCAACTGGTAGGTTTGCACTCACCACAACCTTCTTAAGGCCAGTTACCCCTCCCCAGGAGAAGTTAACATCTGCCAGAGTATGGTCTGTTCTGACATTGCTAGCATTGGTCACTTGCTACATTTCACCAAGTATAATCTGCCCAGGATCCACAAGGTCTTGTGTCACCATGGTGACACTCGCCCCTGTGTCCCTAAATGCCAAAGCCTCTTTTTCATTGATTAATGGCTGTTGCCTGTACTTGCCCAGATTACTGGGACTCACAGAGGAGGTCACATCCATGCCTCCATCACAGACTAGGACAGCCTGAGTGAGTTCTCTGACTAGGCCAGAGCTCATCTCATTACCCAGGGTCAACCCTACTAAACCCTTAGCTGGAGTACTCCCACCACCATTTGTAACTGTACTAGGGGGAACAGGTGCCTTAGGGGCAGTGGTGGTGGCTGGAATAGAGTCTTTGGACTTGGTGCAATCACTGGTCCAGTGGTTCTTTTGCTTACAGACCTTGCACCATGGTTTCTTTTGGCCTTTTCCCTTGTTAGACTGTGAATCCCCACCTGAGAAGATTTTTGGGGGCCTTGTGAAGACTTCTGGTCTTTACCCTTCTCCCCACCCTTATCAGAGTTTTTAGAATCTTGCTTCTTTGGGTCACCACTTAGGTTCTGTACCTTCTGCCTCACCCTGGTTCTGACCCATTTGTCTGCCTTCTTTCCCAATTCTTGGGGAGAGGTCAGATCAGAGTCCACCAGGTACTGATGCAACAGCTGATTTTGACAGTTATTAAGAATCTGCTCCCTCATGATAAGATTGTACAATCCTTTGAAGTCACATACCTTACTGCCCACTAACCAACCTTCCAGAGCCTTAGCAGAACAATCAACAAAGTCCACCCAGTCTTGAGTCTGTGCTTTTGGGTATCTCTGAACTTTAACCTGTATTGTTCAGTTGTTAGGCCAAACCCATCAATCAATGCACTCTTCAAGACTGTGTAATTGTCAGCATCCTCTTCTCTAACAGAGAGGAGCTTAACTCTACCTTTGTCTGCAAAGGAGAGCCACAAGATTGCTGCCCACTGCTCCTGAGGGACCCTCTGTACTTTACAGGCCCTCTCTAGAGCAGTTATCCATTTGTGGATGTCATCCCCACTCTGGTAGGGAGGGACAATCTTGCTCAGGTTTCTATGGTCATAAGACCTTTCCCTATCTCTGGGGAAATTGCTGCCACCATGGGACTCTAGTCCCAACTTTTTCCTTTGTCTATAAAGATCTAGGGACTCCTGTCTATAGCCAACTGCTGTCTTCTGAGCTCAAGCTGGGCTTGTTCATACTGAAGCAGTCTTTTTTCCTCTCATGAGAGGATTCCCTCCTATGAGAAGAAACAGAGGTCCCTACTGAGGTGTCAGAGTGGTTAGACTCCTGAGAAGGAGATCTAGACCTTCTGGGCACACTCCCAACTCTTCCTGGGGGGACAAAGGGGAGGTCATTCTGAGTCTCCTCCTCATCCTCAGGAGTAGCTGCATTGTCCAGGTCAGGATCATTGTCATCCCCCTGGCCAGTTTCAGAGGTCAGGTCCTGGGCATTTTCATCCCTGGCCCCTCCCTCATCTTCTGCCCCACCCTCTCTGCCTACCCTTGCGGACCCTATGGGTCTTCTAAGATCATCTAGCAGAAGCATCTCCAGGAGACGTTGGGTGTTGGCCATTTTGCCTGTCTTCAACTTCCTAACCTTGCACAACTCTCTTAATTCCAAGAATGAGAGGTTGTCATATCTGGATGGCAGGAGCCCACTGGTTCCTGGCAGTGAAGACATTACTAGTGTGGTGTGGTGTATGCACTACCTACTCTAGTGTGGCCTACTAAACTCTCTTGAGTTGTAGAAAGGGTGTGCTATCCCTTAACACACAACTCTAAGTTCAGTAGAACTTACTGTGTCCTAAGCTTGAATTATATGTACCTAAGGTACCCTTAGTGGTTTTCAGTTGATCAATTCAATTGAGATTATCTGGTAAAACAATAGCAAGCTGGAATCCCACACGCTGCACACCAATGTGAGAAGTTGGCCTGGTATATGCTGTCCACTAATTATAGTGGGCACCTTGCACCAGTCCAAACAACCCCTTATTGTAGATAGGTTAAAGACAACCTTTATTGAAAGCTATCCTAGTGGTAGCTATGGAGAGCAGCCTTCAGGCTAAGTCTTGAAGGAATGTAAAGCAGCTTGTTTTACCAGTCTATAATCTCTTCAGTGACCAAATGAAAGAGGAGCACACCAGGTATATATTTAAAATATTTGTATTTAGTCTTAAACACACCCCTCTAGTCTCTTTATGAGGCTAGAGTTCGAAGTACATAAGTTACAAGTCGAATATCAACAGTAATAGCACAAGTACATGTTGGAGCCCTAGGGGCGTACCAAACCATATACCAATAAAGTGGTATAAGAACCACGACTGAGCTAGACACAAGGCCTAGAGCTTGTAGAAGTGCTTGTCCCTCAAGGAACCACCAAAGGTAGTGACACAGGGGACCCACGGTGGACGCGTGCAGTGTGAGAACACAGCCGCGAGCCGCCGTTGACTCCTTTGGTGAATGTCGCGGTTGGAGTTTTAAAGAAAAAGGACACTTAGAGGAGGACTTGGAGCAAACCCCTTTAGAACTAGGCTGATCTAGAGTCAATACCCACGGGAGCACTGGAGTACTCGAGTTACCTCACCCAGGGAAGCCGGGTGCATAGGTGTCTTTCGGGGTCGGGTTTCGTCGTCGTTTTCAATGGCGATCTGCTGCAAAGTGCTGCTGGCGACCAAGTCGAAAGTGTTCGGGTGGATCCAAGGGTGGATCGAAGATCTGAAGAACCTGAAAGCAGAGGGGACAGAGTCTGGGTCACTAGCCAGTGACCAGGAAGGGGATGAGCAGATGCCCACCGATGTCGGGTGCTTCAGGTAGGTTGACGGTCATCTTGACTCTTCAGCCACGAGGTCCAGGAGGCGTCGACGACAACCAGGAGCTGGATTCAAGCTGTCCCACAACGTTTGTCGATTGCTGCGGTGTCGGTGACCGTATTGGACCCAACAAGCCTTGGCAACGGCAAGTCACGTGGAAATGAAGAAAGGAAGTTGATGCAGATCTGCAAGGTCTGGGGGACTCACCCAGCGAGGGTAAGTCAGGGCACCTCTGTAGCAACCAGGAAAGTCCAAGCAGAAGAAGAGTTACCTTCAGGAGGGCCCACTAGCCAACAGACTAGCGACCGCAAAGGAGCCTCAAGTGGATGCCCTTGGAGCTGGCTTACAGGACACTCGTGGAGTGGAGGCCAGTGATCTTTGGTGCAGTCGGTGCTGGAGGCGGGGACTACTTGAAGCCCAAAGCACAACTTCGTGGGAGATCAGGAAGAGGATGCACTTGCAAAAGTTCTTGGTGTCCAGGGGACACGGTCCACATTACCCACAACAGCTATGGGCCTCAGCTTCGCTGGAGACTCAGGGCAGCCTCAGGGAAGTCTGGAAATCCACCTCTGGTGATGCAAAGACTTCAGCGTCCGGCGGGAGCTTCAGCGATGCAGACCGGACAATTGCTTCTTAGGTGCCTGCCAAGCAGGGGAGTCACTCCTTGACCCCAAGGGAGATTCTTCAGTCCTCTAATCTTAAAGTAGAGCGTCGAAGGTCCAGGATTCGGCTTCAGAGTTTCGTCCAGGGTAATCTAAAGTCCTAAGGACTGGGGTCCCATACTTATACTAAGTTAGGGGGTTGGACATACTCTGGGGACCCACTTATGGGAGGGTCAGGGAAGAGGGGTGGTTACACCCATTCCCTTTGTCCAGTTTCGCGCCAGAGCAGGGGCAGGTAGCCCCTGCAACCGGTTTGAACTGGCATATGCACAGGGACACCAAATGTGCCCCCAGTGCAGGACTTCAAAGCACCAGAGAGTGCTCCCGCCAAGCCCCAATACACACTATCCTGTCTGGGGAGGTGGTTACACCTCCCTTCGACAGGAAACCTATTGTCCAGGCCTCCCCTGCCGGAGTTTCAGTCAGCAGCAGGAGGCCAGACCCGTGTCTGTGGCAGCGGCATCCATTTTGTGATGCCAGGGCTCTGTAAAGAAGTTACCAGGTAGGTCGGTGGATACATGTCTCTCCCTCTAGAAGGGTGGAATGCTAACCCCGCCGCCAGGACTGGCGGGGGGGGGGTAGTATTCCAAGATGTTTGACACCAAACACGACATGTTTTGGTGCAGCCAGCCCAAAGTTAGCATTGTACCGCGAGGATATAATGCACTTAAGAGTATATGGTCAGGCTGTACCACAAACAGCATCAGAGGAGGGACTCCGAACGCTGCAGAGGGGCTCTGCTCATGCAGGGGCACCCTCTCACATAAAAACCAAGCACTCTGCCCTTAGGATTGTTAAGGAGTGACTTAAAGGTTTATATGTGTGTGCAATGGTAGTGATATAGGTAGCCTATATCACAGTAAGGGGTGCATGCACCACCTTACCCAGGCTGCAGTAGCAGACCTGTGGTGTCATTTTGGCTGGCCTTCCAGGGGTGGCATAATACATGCTTCAGCCCCTGGCAGGCCTCTGGGGTACCTATGCCCTGGGTACTTAGTATACCATAATAGGGACTTATAAGGGCACTCCAGATTCCAATCAAAGATGTACCTAAGGTACATGGAAACCATTTTAGAGAGGAAGCAGCTAGGCTGGGGTTCTGATTAGCAGGGCCCCAGCCAGACTAAAGTCGAAAAACAGTGAAGCATCAGCAAAAAGTGGGGGTACCCATGTGAAGCAGATCCTACTCTCCTACACAGGTGTTTTTTTCTTGTTCGGCTTTTATGGTGCATTTTCCCGCCAGGCACGTGGGAATTGCAGGCCTGTCGCTGGTTATTGCTGTTTTTTTTTCGAGGTTGGCCTCATCGTAACTTTATTCACGTTGTTGTTTCGCATTTTTTGGGCGTTGCGTTGTTTTTTACGTGGTCATTTGGTGCCTTATCGTGGGACTATCGCATGGTGCCGCCAGGTTGAGAATGCTACGTTAACACGGTGTTGTTTTCCCGCGATGGACTGCGATGTGAGATGTTATCACACGTTCTTGAGAATATGCCTCTTTGTTTTTTAAAATTGGCATTTGCAAATATGCAAATAGTGCTCACGTAACAAGACAAAATGCAAAGTATCTTGAGTGGAGAAATTGTCACAAGTGCAGGGCCACAAATCCTCTATCTTCTTCCACCCTTGAGGTTCGGCCAATAAAAAGTTCAGATAGTTGAATCTCAATCTTGTTAAAAGAAAACGATGGTGGGGCTTAGTGACTATATCTAGATAAGGCTCCATAGAATAAGTAGTTTTACTATTTCATTGGCCCGTACTGACAGTTTCCTCAGCTCTCTAGCCTCTCTTTCTGCAAGTACCATACGTAAGAAGGAAATCTTGACCCAGGACAGATCTTTTTTAATTAATTTTTCAGGCATATCAAACATCTCTGGGCATCCTAATGATATTGCTGTTCTTTCCACGTGGCTTAGCCAAAGGATACTACTTGCCCTGTCTAATGCTATACAATCCCATATGATCTCCTGGTTCATTTCTAATTTTGAGTTGGTCCAAATCGAAATCCATTTAACTAAAAGGGACATTCTGATCAAATCTGACACAAAACCAATACCCATTTCTTGATGGATAGTATAAGAGGGTATTGATTGTGGAACTGAAAGCAGGCTTCTTAAGAATTTATTTTCAACTATTTGTAGCTCTTCAACATCCTTGTAGCCCCAAACTTCAGAGGCATAATTTGAAATAGTGATACTTTTAGCCCTATATATATTTAACATCGCTTGCACGGGCTTAGCCCCCAACCTGCGCGCAAAATCAAGCACAGCCCCTGTCGACCTGACCATAGCATTTCTCTTGGCTTTCCTTTGCGGTACACATGTATTCCTATCATCAAATAAGATGCCTAAGTACGGGAATGTAGTGACCCTAGTTATTTCATTCCCTTCGCATTATTGTGTTTTGGATTTTCTTGGTTTGGCACCCATAATCATAGTGTGGGATTTGGAGAAATTAACATTCAAATCCAATGATCCCATAAAGTCAATGAAGGCCCACCGCTCTCCGGGCTAACAGAGCTAACAGGGCTAACTCCCCTGACTCCTCAGGTTCCCAATCTTGTCTTAAGCAATTGCTTTGGGCCCTTGACTGAGCTGGACTCCCAGGACTGACCTGGTGTTGTACCGCCCGAGCCATTGCCACACTGTCCCCCTGCTTTATCGGAATTTACCAACACTGAGTCAAACATGCCTAAAGTTCTGAGTTGCAACATTGCTGGCATCAGAGGGATGTTGGGGGATAAGGAGTGCACCAAACTTTTATCCCTGAATGACATCATATGTCTACAAGAGACGTGGCACACAAAAGGTTCCCTCATTCTAGATGGTTATGTATCGTTTATTTCCCCTGCCTTGCCCTCCCTGCATGTTAGCTCCAAAGGGGGGCTTGCCACCTTTATTAAAGTTAGCCTTAAATGCAAAATGGAGATAGTTGACTTATCCATTTATTCCATTTTAGGCACGCTTCTGATTTTTCCCAACCAACTGAGGGTTCTTGTAGTCAATGTCTATAATTCACCTCGTGGCAAGCAGGAAGTTGTAAGAGAGCTCAGAAAGCTCCTTAGTAATATCATTGCTATTTCTTTGGGTTTTACTGTACTCCTTTTGTTTGGTGATTTTAATTTACACCCCTGAGCAGATTATTTTTCGTATGGGAACTCATCCCAAGACGATGACCCAGCAACGGGGGCCAGGCACATCTGAAACAAACTCCCCTAGGTGATAGCCTTAACTCACTGCTTGTGGACCACTCTCTTGTGAATCTTTTAAATCAGTGGGCTGCCTGCAATGCATCGCAGGTCCCTAATTTCAAAGGAGTTGAGACAGGCTTTTTTATTGATTATATTTGTGTTTCTTCTTGTCTTTTTGCTTTGTTAATTGATTTCAAGGTAGTGTTTCACCCTTGGAGCTATCATAATGCCCTGTTGACCTCGTTTAGTTGTTTTGCGACTGAAGCTGGGCCTCCACAAAGTCTTGCAATGGGAGGAGGACAGGAAAGCCATTATGTCCTTGCTAGAGGGCAAGGCTCCGGAGCCTGATGGCATTCGCAGTGATTTATTTAAGTAGGAGGTGGATTTGTGGGCTTCCTTGCTCATGCAGCATTTCAATACAGCCATTAGAGGGAGGTCCCCCTCTTGCTGGAAACATTGCATCATTGTCCTGATCACCAGGAAGGGCAGCAGGGCTGACCCAGCTTGCTATCGCCCCATTTATCTGGTGGATAGCGAGGTTAAGGTGTTGGGAAGAGTCCTGTTAGAATGCTTGTCCACTTGGGTGACTGATAAGAACATCCTTTCAGAAGTCCAGTATGGGTTTAGGGCTGGACGGGGCACTGTGTAGCAGACCCTGAATCTTTTAATGCTGACTGCTAAATACACTAGGGCGAAGGAAGGGCCACCTGGCCGTCATGGACCAAAGCTCAACCTTTGACAGTGTCAATGGAGCTTAGCTCTGGGCTGCGCTTAAGTCCATGGGGTTAGAACCGGACCTGCTGTCCTTCATATATTCTTTGCATGAAAAGCTCTTCTCTTCAGTAAGATACAGGCCGGAGGGGGAATGTGCAATGCCCCTGGAGCTGAAGAGAGGGGTGCGCCAGGGGTGCATCTTGGCCCTCTTTCTCTTCACATTAATGGCCTGGATATGGCCCTGCTGGAACCAAGCGTGGATGTCCCATTGCCAGGCAGTCGCTGTCTGCCTGTAATTTTATACATGGACGACGCCCTCCTCATGTCTTGAACAGCTAAGGAACTGCAGCATCTGCTAGATCTTTTTTGTTATTTATATGGATGGACTTTATCTCACCACTAATTACCTCAAATCCCACATCATGGTGGTGGGCCCCAGGAACACTCGATCTAAAAGTTATACGGTTAAGGGCCATCCAGTTTCCAGGTTTGAGCACTTTTTGCATTTAGGGATCCTTCTGGATTCCAGAATATCTTGGCAACCTTTGGCAAAGAACTTGAGGTTTAAATCGGCTATTAACGGGGTTGTTCTTCTGGCAAGGTGTATGGGTCATACCAACGTTGAGGCGATACTTATAGTCTTTAAGGCTAAGTGCATCTCGTTGGCAGAAAATGCTTTCCTGAGAAGTCTTTCCAAAGTACCGAGCATCCTGTCTGAGATGCTTCACAAGGAAGTGGGACTAGGGTATATAGCCAACTTGATTGGTTGTGTTCCTCTGTTATATCGGTCTGTTATATCGGTTGCCTGTCTGGTTGAAAGAGGATTTGTCTCTTAACAGGCTCATCATTCGAGACTGTATGGCCTTGGACGGCATGTTGAGCATTCCCTAGCTTGCTTATATTAGGCGCACCTTTAATTCTTTGGGCCGTCCTGAGCTGTTTTCTAATCCAGAAGGTATAGTTAGGCAGGAAATCCCATGGTTAAAACTGGCATATTATGAAAGGGTGGCTGCAGAACGTGAGGCCACGGCCCTTCACAAACGCTCTATGCGTCATTTTATTATGATGAAAACTGTTCTTGTGATGATGTTTCTCTCCCTGACTTCCTCCACATTGCCATGATATGCCCAAGATTTAATCATCTCCATTATAAATTCATACGTCCACTTCTTTTGTCAGTGAATTTCAATCAAGTTAGGTCGGCCTTTGTTTTCCTCCAAATGCTAAAATCCCCTACCATCTGTTTTTATCTGTCTCGTTTTTTATCCGGTGTTATTAATGGGCGGCCCCCCTCCGGGG
Organism: Calotriton arnoldi; assembly: GCA_963921515.1. Taxonomy (NCBI): domain Eukaryota; kingdom Metazoa; phylum Chordata; class Amphibia; order Caudata; family Salamandridae; genus Calotriton; species Calotriton arnoldi. Next base: position 897,831 of record CAWUFW010004704.1, read on the forward strand.
GATGGGGTCCCTGGGGCCGAAATCAGCCTCGGGAGGGGGGCCGCGCAGCCCCCTTCCCATTTTCTTTTTTTTAAAATGGGTCAGGCCCTGGGCGATGGGGTCCCCAATGCCCACAAAATATTAAGAGAATGGGGGCCACGCAGCCCCCCTTATAACAAAAAAACTGAAAAAAAGAAAATCCAGCATCTCGCTGGAGGTCCCGCCCCCTCCCTGTACCACTCTGCAAACACGCCTCCTGGGGCGTTCTGGGTTGGGGGATTAAGTCCTCTTCAATCCTAAGGGTCCCTAGGGGCCAACTAGACCACCAGGTACCTCCAGTAATCTCCACACAGTGGGATTGCTGAGAGGTGGTCCGAGGCCACACCCCTTTTCACACCACTCTGCAAATGGAGGCGCGTTTGCAGAGTGGTAAAAAGGGGGCATGGCCTCGGACTACTCTCAGCAATCCAGCTTTGTGGGGCTTACTAGAGATGACAGGAGGTCTAGTTGGCCCCCAGGGACCCTCAGGAGGCAAGGGGACTTCATCTCCCAACCAAGAGCACAGCAGGAGGCGCATTTGCAGAGTGGTGGAGAAAGGGGGAGTGACCTGCATCCACCTCTCAGCAATCCCACTGTGTGGGGCTTACTGGAGGTAACAGGTAGGCTAGTTGGCCCCTAAGGACCCCCACAAGCGAAGGGGACTTCATCCCCCAACCAAGAGCTTGCGAGGAGGCATGGTTGCAGAGTGGTGGGCAAAGGGGGCATGGCCTGCTATGAGAACTTAGCAATCCTGTTTGTGGGACTTACTGGAGATAATAGGAGGGGTAGTTGGCACCCAAAGATGTCCTTGAGGACCGACTACCCCTCCTGTTACCTCCAGTAGGTCCCACACAGTGGGATTGCCAAGAGGTCTTCAGAGGCCACTCCCCCCTTTCTCCACCAATCTGAAAACGTGCCTCCTGGCACACTACAGGTTGGGGGATGAAGTCCACTTTACTCCTGAGGGACTTTGGGGGCCAAGAAGCCCTCCTGGTACCTCCTGTACGTCCTACGCAGCGGAATTCCTGAGCGCCGGTCGGAGGCCCAGCACCCTTTCTCCACCACTCTGCAAACGTGACTACTAGTTAAAGAAGCATTTGAAATGTAATAGGTTTTGCATTTGCGAGAGTTAAAGTTATTGGCATTGTAAATGTAAATGTTTTTTATTAATGTTTTTTGGAGTGGAGTGGAGTGGATGTACGTTGTGTGTAGTGGAATTATGTGGTTGTTGTGCAGTGAAATTATGTGGATAGAAAGTATGTGGTATTTAGTGCATTGGAATTATGTAGAGTGGCATTATGTGTTATGGAGAGTAATTATGTGATATGGTAGTCTGTGTTGTGGAGTGGTAACCTCAAGTTTAGTCTTCCTCGTTTCTATAGAAGCTAAACTATGAACTCAATGATACAAAAAAAAAGAAGGAATCACTGAGGAGCACTTCTGGACCTAGTCAGAGGTATGAGCAGGGCCACTGGAATTATGCGACTCTATGGCTGCACCGACTTTCGCACAATTATACATTTTCCGCATTGGCCACATAATCCATCATCTGCTGCCTAATCTGCATATTTGAACAAAAAAAGCCATTAGCTCAAACGGCTCAAACGTTACCAAAAATGCAGCAACAAGTGTTACAGCGTGGTGGAAGGTCCTTTGTAAACCTAGAATGCTCACCTGTTACTTATTGCTAAATGTGGGTGTTAAATTGGTACTAATGGTTTGCAAGCCACTCTTGCTTCTTTCTGCGCCTCTCTTGCCTCTTTCATTATAAAAATGGGGTAACCCAGTTAAAGTGTCACGGGACCTGGGTATCGATCAGTAAGGGCAACAATTGGTCCCTGACACACTTGAATATACTTCAATTAGTAAGTATATTTACAGAATTTAGTACAGACACATCCAACACACAATTCAATGGTCACCAATAATAAATTAATTTACCAATTTATTCTTTGTATCCAAAACATGGAGAACATACAATATGCTATATTGCACGGTTATTTTCAAAGGAAAGAAAGGAAAAAGGTAAGAAATAAGTGCTCATGTGTAAGATAGCAAGAAAAGGTAAGAGTACATCAAAGAATATTTGAAAAGTACAATTTAAAATAATGCCAAAGACGAGGGAACCGACCAAAGTGTTTATTAAAGCCGGTCTCCCTACCACTGTGGGCCTACCCCTAATTACATTCACAATATCACTTTTTCATTTATAGGTTGAGAGTTAATCTCAGAAAGCAATGGTGGTGGGGGTAGATGTTGAGTGTAGGCCCCTGGGGGATTTGTTGACGTTTCGACCCTAATGCCAAAGGGTAAGTAGACTCTCGGCTGCGGGTCTTCCTCAGGACAGGGAAAGGGGGGGGGAACCTAAGGAAATAACCATGTAGTCAGAAAGTGACCAATACGAAATGGATGTGCTAGCAGGACCCTGCCAATGGTCAGAGTCACATGTGTGGAAAGGAATAAAAAACTCACCCGACCACAGTCGTGGTCTGATGGATAGGAATCAATCCAATGAATCAAGATTCAATCAATGAAGTTGAAAAATAAAGGGGACGAATCACCCCGGAATTCTAAAAACAAATTACAAAACCAAACATAAGACAGACACCGGTGTGCACATGAGCATACAATAGACCAGTGAGGTGCCATATAAAATAAACTCACGCGTTATGATCCTGCAGCGTGAGCCATTTAATCAACTTTGTACCACAAAAAATATAAGGCACTGAAATCTGTCAATCTGTAAAGAAAACGTATAAGAATACTAAGGCCGTGACTTATAAACTCCAACCCATAGCACGATAGGCCTATGGAGTTAATTACCTTAAATCAAGTCCAAGAAGGGTTAACCGCATCTGTCGGTGTCTCCCAAAGAGCGCCTCACCCGCTGTAGTGATGCGGTGTGGGACCCATAGGGATCAGGTGCTAGGTTCTAAAAACAAATAAAACGGCATAGATATAAGAAAGCCGTATTACCGCACTCACCCCTTAGCACGATAGGCCTGTGGAGTTAATTACCTTAAATCAAGTCCAAGAGGGGTAAACCGCATCTGTCGGTGTCTCCCAAAGAACGCCTCACCCGCTGTAGTCATGCGGTGTGGGACCCATAGGGATCAGGTGCTAGGTTCTAAAAACAAATGAAACGGCATAGATATAAGAAAGCCGTATTACCGCACTCACCCCTTCAAGCATCTAGATCATACTTCCAAGATCAATTACCTTCATTGTGGACTAGAGAGGGGCAAACCACATCCGTTAGTTGCGCTCACGGCTAGGGGAAGTGGCGTCCTCAGCCGTTAGCTATATAAAGAGACAACGTTGCTCGCAGGCGCATACCGTCATGATCAATAAAGGGAAGACAGATTGGATGCGTGTCAGGCTACCCGGTGTGGTAGAATAAAGAAAAAAGAAAAAAGACTCTAAAAAAATTAAAGCTATATAAAATATCGGAAATACTTCAAATGAAAACTAGTTCACAGGGTTATAAATATTCCGCCCGAGTATATCAATGAAACTGAAATTCCATACGGGAACATGAAATTCAAGCAAAGAGCCTGTCAGACTCTTTGCTGCATATGGAGGCATGTGATAGCACCTCACTAAACACAATACATATTAAATAACAAATACCATATAGTACAATATTTACAAATGTGCAATACAAATAATAAAGTGATAAAGTATACTGCACCACACACCATATATACAAGTTAACAGCGTTGTGTCTGCTAGTAGTACAACAAATGCAATGATCAGTACAATACACATCATATACAGAATTAAGAGACAATGAAATGTCTATCCATTATTCAGGGTAGCAATCTGTCGTGCAATCTCCTCGTACTCGTTCAGACCTTTGTGTACTGTGTCAAAAATATGAATCCATTTGCACTCACGTGTGCTCAAGACATTAGCAAAGTCCCCACCCCGTACGTTGGTCATGACCTTTTCAATAACCCACCACCTCAGACTCTCAGCCGAGTGTCCAAAAGTGGTGAAATGTTCAACCAGGGGTGCACCCTGAACATTACAGCGTATCCTGCTGCAATGCTGCAGGATGCGTGCTTTGACCTTTTGGATAGTTTGCCCAATGTATAAAAAATCACAGGGCAAGCTATCGCATAAACTACACCAACCGAATTACAGTTCGTGTGTTGTCGCATATTGTGGGTGTAATTGTTATAGGAGCATTGTTTAATTTCTTTAGTCAGAGGACAAGCCTTACAAGCCCCACACTTAAAGTGTCCCACAATAGGTGGAATATTCCAGAGTGTCGTTTGGGTGTCCCTGGGTTTCTTGGGAAGTAAAGATTTCACAACATAATCCCTTATATTTCTTCCTTTCTTGAAGGCATGCATAGGTGGATCTACAATGCCTATCTCATCTGCCACTAGATGCCAGTGGCGGTTCACGATCTTCTTAACCTCAGTGCTCTTAGTACAAAATGTAGTGACGCACACAAGTCTTTCCTGCTCTGATGGGGTTTTTTGTTTCGGGAGGTTGTCCCTGAGGTTACGTGGATGATGGCTCGAGTAGCGCAACAGGGTATTCCTTTCACTGGGTTTTCTGTATAGTGTGGTAAACAGTTCCCCTTCCTCCTCTTTGATTAAGATATCAAGAAAGTTAATCACATTCCTATTGAAATCAAGGGAAAACTAGTCCGATAGATTGATCAGAGGGCTATCATATCCCTCAAATGGTGGAATTACCACCTGTAGTGCTGTCGTCTCGTTTGGATCTCTCCGTGTGTTTCCGGACGGAAGTGGACCTGATTCTTTGCCCTGCCCCTGCCTTGGTTCCACAGTGGCTGAGCCCGTCCCCTGGGTCGTCCCAAGGCAGGGGCAGGGCAAAGAAGCAGGTCCACTTCCGTCCGGAAACACACGGAGAGATCCAAACGAGACGACAGCACTACAGGTGGTAATTCCACCATTTGAGGGATATGATAGCCCTCTGATCAATCTATCGGACTATGTCCTGAAACCAGAGGAGAGAAAGGTCCTAGAAAAGGGTTTATCATTCGTTCCAACTAACCTACCCAATACTTTCAATCTGAAAATTGAGTTGCATAAATTCTTCAGAAAAGTACGTCTCAAGCATTATTTTAATAAAATTCCATATAAACCTACTTTTTCAAGCACAGGATTACGTCCACCGTCCACCTTCAACCCACCGACACAATTAATGTCTCATAAGATTATAGCTTACGAGCAAGTGGTGATGCGAGACGTGAGTAAGCTCCTTACTGAGCAACATTACACTAAGTATAACATCACTAGATCAGAACGGCACGCCCTTGAATCACTGAAAAACAATATTGACATAGTGATAAAACCAGCTGACAAGGGGGTGCGATTGTCATTCAGGCTCGTGAGGATTACAGAATGGAGATCCTATCACAGCTAAGATTGGAGGGCAATTACATTAAACTAAGCACTGACCCAACCAAAGAGGTATCTAACATCATAAGAATAGTCACTGAATGTGGACGGAATGAGGGTTTTTTAACCAAGCATGAATATGACTACTTGAATAATGACCGACCTAGAATGCCTACGATATATACACTTCCCAAAGTGCACAAATGGTTGGACAATCCGCCGGGTAGACCCATTATTTCAGGATGTGGGTCTGTCCTTGAGCCCTTGTGCAAATACATAGACATATTCCTTAAACCTATTGCGGAGAACACCACAGCACATTTAAGGGATACTATGCAGACAATACAGCTAATTGATGGGCGACCCTTTAACAGTAGAACTAATTTCTTGGTGACTATGGACATAACGTCACTGTATACAAACATCCCCCAAAGAGCAGCGCTTGACACCATTCGAGTGTCCCTTGACAAACGGCCAAGGCCTTGGCAAGTTCCCACTGACTTCATAATTCGTCTTTTGGAAATCGCTATGACAAAAAACTTCTTTTACTTTGAAGGTGATTTCTATATACAAACTAAAGGGGTGGCTATGGGGGCTAGTTTTGCCCCAGATCTAGCTATCATTTTTATGGACGCTTATGAACATACATATGTCCTCAGTGTTTTCAATCCATATAGAGAGTGCATAGGTCTATGGCGTCGGTATATCGACGATGTTTTAATGATATGGGAAGGGACAGAACAGCAACTTACAGATTTCCACGTATGGCTGAATGCGCAATTGCAGGACATTCAGTTTTCCCTTGATTTCAATAGGAATGTGATTAACTTTCTTGATATCTTAATCAAAGAGGAGGAAGGGGAACTGTTTACCATACAATACAGAAAACAAAGTGAAAGGAATACCCTGTTGCGCTACTCGAGCCATCATCCACGTAACCTCAGGGACAACCTCCCTTACGGTCAGTTCCTTAGGGTATGTAGGAATTGTAGTCATAAACAGGATTTCTTTGAGGAATCAGCAGACTTGCTGGAACGCCTGAGTGATAGGGGCTATCCTAGAAGTCTCTTAAAAAAGGCACGTAAAAGGGCCTGGTTTTGCCATAGGGAGGTCCTTTGGAACCGAAACAAAAACCCCATCAGAGCAGGAAAGACTTGTGTGCGTCACTACATTTTGTACTAAGAGCACTGAGGTTAAGAAGATCGTGAACCGCCACTGGCATCTAGTGGCAGATGAGATAGGCATTGTAGATCCACCTATGCATGCCTTCAAGAAAGGAAGAAATATAAGGGATTATGTTGTGAAATCTTTACTTCCCAAAAACCCAGGGACACCCAAACGACACTCTGGAATATTCCACCTATTGTGGGACACTTTAAGTGTGGGGCTTGTAAGGCTTGTCCTCTGACTAAAGAAATTAAACAATGCTCCTATAACAATTACACCCACAATATGCGACAACACACGAACTGTAATTCGGTTGGTGTAGTTTATGCGATAGCTTGCCCCTGTGATTTTTTATACATTGGGCAAACTATCCAAAAGGTCAAAGCACGCATCCTGCAGCATTGCAGCAGGATACGCTGTAATGTTCAGGGTGCACCCCTGGTTGAACATTTCACCACTTTTGGACACTCGGCTGAGAGTCTGAGGTGGTGGGTTATTGAAAAGGTCATGACCAACGTACGGGGTGGGGACTTTGCTAATGTCTTGAGCACACGTGAGTGCAAATGGATTCATATTTTTGACACAGTACACAAAGGTCTGAACGAGTACGAGGAGATTGCACGAGAGATTGCTACCCTGAATAATGGATAGACATTTCATTGTCTCTTAATTCTGTATATGATGTGTATTGTACAGATCATTGCATTTGTTGTACTACTAGCAGACACAACGCTGTTAACTTGTATATATGGTGTGTGGTGCAGTATACTTTATCACTTTATTATTTGTATTGCACATTTGTAAATATTGTACTATATGGTATTTGTTATTTAATATGTATTGTGTTTAGTGAGGTGCTATCACATGCCTCCATATGCAGCAAAGAGTCTGACAGGCTCTTTGCTTGAATTTCATGTTCCCGTATGGAATTTCAGTTTCATTGATATACTCGGGCGGAATATTTATAACCCTGTGAACTAGTTTTCATTTGAAGTATTTCCGATATTTTATATAGCTTTAATTTTTTTAGAGTCTTTTTTCTTTTTTCTTTATTCTACCACACCGGGTAGCCTGACACGCATCCAATCTGTCTTCCCTTTATTGATCATGACGGTATGCGCCTGCGAGCAACGTTGTCTCTTTATATAGCTAACGGCTGAGGACGCCACTTCCCCTAGCCATGAGCGCAACTAACGGATGTGGTTTGCCCCTCTCTAGTCCACATTGAAGGTAATTGATCTTGGAAGTATAATCTAGACGCTTGAAGGGGTGAGTGCGGTAATACGGCTTTCTTATATCTATGCCGTTTCATTTGTTTTTAGAACCTAGCACCTGATCTCTATGGGTCCCACACCGCATGACTACAGCGGGTGAGGCGTTCTTTGGGAGACACCGACAGATGCGGTTTACCCCTCTTGGACTTGATTTAAGGTAATTAACTCCAGAGGCCTATCGTGCTAAGGGGTGAGTGCGGTAATACGGTTTTCTTATATCTATGCCGTTTTATTTGTTTTTAGAACCTAGCACCTGATCCCTATGGGTCCCACACCGCATCACTACAGCGGGTGAGGCGCTCTTTGGGAGACACCGACAGATGCGGTTAACCCTTCTTGGACTTGATTTAAGGTAATTAACTCCATAGGCCTATCGTGCTATGGGTTGGAGTTTATAAGTCACGGCCTTAGTATTCTTATACGTTTTCTTTACAGATTGACAGATTTCAGTGCCTTATATTTTTTGTGGTACAAAGTTGATTAAATGGCTCACGCTGCAGGATCATAACGCGTGAGTTTATTTTATATGGCACCTCACTGGTCTATTGTATGCTCATGTGCACACCGGTGTCTGTCTTATGTTTGATTTTGTAATTTGTTTTTAGAATTCCGGGTGATTCGTCTCCTTTATTTTTCAACTTCATTGATTGAATCTTGATTCATTGGATTGATTCCTATCCATCAGACCACGACTGTGGTCGGGTGAGTTTTTTATTCCTTTCCACACATGTGACTCTGACCATTGGCAGGGTCCTGCTAGCACATCCATTTCGTATTGGTCACTTTCTGACTACATGGTTATTTCCTTAGGTTCCCCCTCCCCCTTTCCCTGTCCTGAGGAAGACCCACAGCCGAGGAGTCTACTTACCCTTTGGCATTAGGGTCGAAACGTCGACAAATCCCCCCAGGGGCCTACACTCAACATCTACCCCCACCACCATTGCTTTCTGAGATTAACTCTCAACCTATAAATGAAAAAGTGATATTGTGAATGTAATTAGGGGTAGGCCCACAGTGGTAGGGAGACCGGCTTTAATAAACACTTTGGTCGGTTCCCTCGTCTTTGGCATTATTTTAAATTGTACTTTTCAAATATTCTTTAATGTACTCTTACCTTTTCTTGCTATCTTACACATGAGCACTTATTTCTTACCTTTTTCCTTTCTTTCCTTTGAAAATAACCGTGCAATATAGCATATTGTATGTTCTCCATGTTTTGGATACAAAGAATAAATTGGTAAATTAATTTATTATTGGTGACCATTGAATTGTGTGTTGGATGTGTCTGTACTAAATTCTGTAAATATACTTACTAATTGAAGTATATTCAAGTGTGTCAGGGACCAATTGTTGCCCTTACTCTCTTGCCTCTTTCTGCATTTCTGTTGCTTCTTTCTGCACCTTTCTTTCTTTTCTATACTTCTCATGTCTCTTTCTGCACATCTCTTCTACTTTCTGCACCTCTTTTGCCTCTTTCTGCACCTCTGTTGCTTCTTTCTGCTCCTCAATTGCTTCTTTGTGCACCCCTCTTGCCTCTTTCTGCACCTCTCTTGCCTCTTTCGGCACCCCTCTTCCCTCTTTCTGCACCACTCCTGCCTCTTTCTGCACATCTGTTCCTTCTTTCTGCACTTCTTTTGTTTCTTTCTGCACCACTCTTGCTTCTTTCTCTACCCCTCTTGCCTCTTTCTTTACTCCTATCCCCCTTTCTGCATGTCTATTGCTTCTTTCTGCACTTCTCTTGCCTCTTTCTCCACCCTTCTTCCCTCTTTCTTCATCTCTGTTGCTTCTTTCTGCACTGATCTTGTGTCTTTATGCACCTCTCTTGCTTCTTTCTGCACCCCTTGTGCCTCTTTCTGCACCCCTCTTCTCTTTTTTCACTCCTCTTGACTCTTTCTGCACCTTTGTTCCTTCTTTCTGCATTTCTTTTGTTACTTTCTGCACCTCTCTTGCTTCTTTCTGCACCCCTCCTGCCTCTTTCTCCACCACTGTTCCCTCTTTCTGCACCTCTGTTGCTTCTTTCTGCACCTCTCTTGCCTCTTTCTCCACCCCTCTTCCCTCTTTCTGCACCTCTGTTGCTTATTTCTGCACCCCTTGTGCCTCTTTCACACCTCTACCCGCACCCATCTTGCCTCTTTCTGCACCTCTGTTCCTTCTTTCTGTACTTCTTTTGTTTCTTTCTGCACCTCTCACTTCTTTCTGCACCCCTTTTGCCTCCTTCTGCACCCCTCTTCCCTCTTCCTGCACCTCTCTTGCCTCTTTCTGCACCTCTGTTCCTTCCTTCTGCAATTCTTTTGTTTCTTTCTGTAGCTCTCTTGGTTCTTTCTGCAACCCTTGCCTCTTTCTCCAGCCCTCTTCCTTCCTTCTTCACCCATGTTGCCTGTTTCTGCACCTCTGTTCCTTCTTTCTGCATTTCTTTTGTTTCTTTTTACACATCTCTTGCTTCTTTCTGCACTGCTCGTGCCTCTTTCTGCACCCCTCTTCCCTCTTTTTGCACCCCTCTTGCCTCTTTCTGCACCTCCGTTGTTTCTTTCTGCACTACTCTTGCTTCTTTCTGCACTTCTCTTGCTTCTTTCTGAACCACTCGTGCTTCTTTCTGCACCCCCTTCCCTCTTTCTGCACCCCTCTTGACTCTTTCTGCACCTCTGTTCCTTCTTTTTGCTCTTCTTTTGTTTCTTTCTGCACCTCTCTTGCTTCTTTCTGCACCCCTCTTGCCACTTTCTCCACACCTGTTACCCCTTTTTGCATCTCTGTTGCTTCTTTCTGCACTTCTCTTGCCTCTTTCTCCACCCCTCATCCTTCTTGCTGCACCTCTGTTGCTCCTTTCTGCACTTCTCTTGCTTCTTTCTGCACCTCTGTCCCTTGTTTCTGCAACACTTGTGACTCTTTTTGCACCCCTCTTCCCTCTTTCTGCTCCCCTCTTGTCTCTTTCTGCACATCTTTTGTTTCTTTCTGCATCTCTCTTGCTTCTTTCTGCACCCCTTGTGCCTCTTTCGGCACCCCTCGTCCCTCTTTCTGCACTCCTCCTGCCTCTTTCTGCACCTCTGTTCCTTCTTTCTGTACCTCTGTTCCTTCTTTCTGCACTTCTTTGTTTCTTTCTGCAGCTCTCTTGCTTCTTTCTGCACCCCTCTTGCTTCTTTCACATCCCTCTTCCCTCTTTCTGTACCCCTGCTGCCTCTTCTGCACCTCTGTTCCTTCTTTCTGCACTTCTCTTGTTTCTTTCTGCAGCTCTCTTGGTTCTTTCTGCACCCCTCATGCCCCTTTCAGCACCCCTCTTCCCTCTTTCTGCACTCCTCTTGCCTCTTTGTGCACCCTCTTGCCTCTTTCTGCACCTCGGTTCCTTCTTGCTGCACTTCGTTTGTTTCTTTCTGCACCTGTCGCTTCTTTCTGCACCCCTTTGCCTCTTTCTGCACCACTCTTGCCTCTTTTTGCACCTCTGTTCCTTCTTTCTGTACTTCTTTTGTTTCTTTCTGCAGCTCTCTTGCTTCTTTCTGCACCCCTCTTGCTTCTTTCACATCCCTCTTCCCTCTTTCTGTACCCCTGCTGCCTCTTTCTGCACCTCTGTTACTTCTTTCTGCACTTCTCTTGTTTCTTTCTGCAGCTCTCTTGGTTCTTTCTGCACGCCTCATGCCCCTTTCTGCACCCCTCTTCCCTCTTTCTGCATCTCTGTTGCTTCTTTCTGCACTTATCTTGCGTCTTTCTGCACCTCTCTTGCTTCTTTCTGCACCCCTTGTGCCTCTTTCTGCACCCCTCTTCTCTATTTTGCACTCCTCTTGCCTCTTTCTGCACCTCTGTTCCTTCTTTCTGCACTTCTTTTATTACTTTCTGCACCTCTCTTGCTTCTTTCTGCACCCCTCTTGCCTCTTTCTCCACCCCTGTTCCCTCTTTCTGCACCTCTCTTGTTTCTTTTTCCACCCCTCTTCCCTCTTTCTGCAACTCTGTTGCTTCTTTCTGCACCTCTGTTGCTTCTTTCTGCACCCCTTGTGCCTCTTTCACACCCCTCCCGCACCCCTATTGCCTCTTTCTGCACCTCTGTTCCTTCTTTCTGCACTTCTTTTGGTTCTTTATGCACCTCTCTCTTCTTTCTGCACCCCTTTTGCCTCTTTCTGCACCCCTCTTCCCTCTTCCTGCACCTCTCTTGCCTCTTTCTGCACCTCTGTTCCTTCTTTCTGCAATTCTTTTGTTTCTTTCTGTAGCTCTCTTGGTTCTTTCTGCACCCCTTGCCTCTTTTTCCACCCCTCTTCCCTCTTTCTTCACAACTGTTGCCTGTTTCTGCACCTCTATTCCTTTTTTCTGCATTTCTTTTGTTTCTTTTTGCACATCTCTTGTTCTTTCTGCACTGCTCGTGCCTCTTTCTACACCCCTATTCCCTCTTTTTGCACCCCTCTTGCCTCTTTCTGCACCTCTGTTGCTTCTTTCTGCACTACTCTTGCTTCTTTCTGCACTTATCTTGCTTCTTTCTGCACCACGTGTGCTTCTTTTTTACCCCTCTTCCCTCTTTCTGCACCCCTCTTGCCTCTTTCTGCACCTCTGTTCCTTCTTTCTGCTCTTCTTTTGTTCCTATCTGTACCTCTCTTGCTTCTTTCTGCACCCCTCTTTCCACTTTACCACCCCTGTTACCCCTTTTTGCATCTCTGTTGCTTCTTTCTGCACTTCGCTTGCCTCTTTCTCCACCTCTCATCCTTCTTACTGCACCTCTGTTGCTCCTTTCTGCACTTCTCTTGCTTCTTTCTGCACCACTTGTGCTTCTTTCTCCACCCCTCATCCTTCTTTCTGCACCTCTGTTGCTCCTTTCTGCACTTCTCTTGCTTCTTTCTGCACCTCTGTCCCTTGTTTCTGCAACACTTGTGACTCTTTTTGCACCCCTCTTCCCTCTTTCTGCTCCCCTCTTGTCTCTTTCTGCACTTCTTTTGTTTCTTTCTGCATCTCTCTTGCTTCTTTCTGCACCCCTTGTGCCTCTTTCGGCACCCCTCGTCCCTCTTTCTGCACTCCTCCTGCCTCTTTCTGCACCTCTGTTCCTTCTTTCTGTACCTCTGTTCCTTCTTTCTGCACTTCTTTTGTTTCTTTCTGCAGCTCTCTTGCTTCTTTCTGCACCCCTCTTGCTTCTTTCACATCCCTCTTCCCTCTTTCTGTACCCCTGCTGCCTCTTCTGCACCTCTGTTCCTTCTTTCTGCACTTCTCTTGTTTCTTTCTGCAGCTCTCTTGGTTCTTTCTGCACCCCTCATGCCCCTTTCAGCACCCCTCTTCCCTCTTTCTGCACTCCTCTTGCTTCTTTGTGCACCCTCTTGCCTCTTTCTGCACCTCGGTTCCTTCTTGCTGCACTTCGTTTGTTTCTTTCTGCACCTCTCGCTTCTTTCTGCACCCCTTTGCCTCTTTCTGCACCACTCTTGCCTCTTTTTGCACCTCTGTTCCTTCTTTCTGTACTTCTTTTGTTTCTTTCTGCAGCTCTCTTGCTTCTTTCTGCACCCCTCTTGCTTCTTTCACATCCCTCTTCCCTCTTTCTGTACCCCTGCTGCCTCTTTCTGCACCTCTGTTACTTCTTTCTGCACTTCTCTTGTTTCTTTCTGCAGCTCTCTTGGTTCTTTCTGCACGCCTCATGCCCCTTTCTGCACCCCTCTTCCCTCTTTCTGCACTCCTCTTGCCTCTTTGTGCACCCTCTTGCCTCTTTCTGCACCTCGTTTCCTTCTTGCTGCACTTCGTTTGTTTCTTTATGCGCATCTCTTGCTTCATTCTCCACCTCTCTTGCTTCTTTCTGCACCCCTCCTGCCTCTTTCTGCACCATTCTTCCCTCTTTCTGCACTCCTCTTGCCCCTTTCTGCACCTCTCTTGCTTCTTTCTGCACCCCTCTTGCCTCTTTCTCCACCCCTCTTCCTCCTTTCTGCATCTCTGTTGCTTCTTCCTGTACTTCTCTTGCCTCTTTCTGCACCTCTGTCCCTTCTTTCTGCAACCCTTGTGCCTTTTTCTGCACGCCTCCTCCCTCTTTCTGCTCCCCACTTGTCTCTTTCTGCACCTCTGTTGCTTTCTTTTTGCACTTCTTTTGTTTCTTTCTGCACCTCTCTTGCTTTTTCTGCAACCCTCTTGCTTCTTTCTGCAACCCTTGTGCCTCTTTCACAATCCTCTTCCCTCTTTCTGGACCTCTTGCCTCTTTCAGCACCTCTGTTCCTTCTTTCTGCACTTCTTTTGTTTTTTTCTGCACATCTCTTGTTTCTTTTTGTATCCCTCTTGACTCTTTCTCCACCCCACTTCCTCTTTCTGCATCTCTGTTGCTTCTTTATGCACTTCTCTTGCTTCTTTCTGCAGGTATCTTGCTTCTTTCTGCACCCCTCTTCCCTCTTAATGCACTCCTCTTGCCTCTTTGTGCACCTCTGTTGCTTCTTTCTGCACCTCTTTTGCTTCTTTCTGCACCCCTCTTCCGTCTTTCTGCATCTCTGTTGATTCTTTCTGCACTTATCTTGCATCTTTCTGCACCTCTCTTGCTTCTTTCTGCACCCCTTGTGCCTCTTTCTGCACTCCTCTTCTCTTTTTGTACTCCTCTTGCCTCTTTCTGCACCTCTGTTCCTTCTTTCTGCACTTCTTTTATTACTTTCTGCACCTCTCTTACTTCTTTCTGCACCCCTCTTGCCTCTTTCTCCACTCCTGTTCCCTCTTTCTGCACCTCTGTTGCTATTTTCTGCACCTCTCTTGTTTCTTTTTCCACCCTCTTCCCTCTTTCTGCACCTCTGTTGCTTCTTTCTGCACCTCTGTTGCGTCTTTCTGCACCCCTTGTGCCTCTTTCACACCCCTCCCGCACCCCTCTTGCCTCTTTCTGCACCTGTGTTCCTTCTTTCTGCACTTCTTTTGTTTCTTTCTGCACCTCTCACTTCTTTCTGCACCCTTTTTGCCTCTTTCTGCACCCTCTTCCCTCTTCCTGTACCTCTCTTGCATCTTTCTGCACCTCTGTTCCTTCTTTCTGCAATTCTTTTGTTTCTTTCTGTAGCTCTCTTGCTTCTTTCTGCACCCCTTGCCTCTTTCTCCACCCCTCTTCCCTCTTTCTTCACCCCTGTTGCCTGTTTCTGCACCTCTATTCCTTCTTTCTGCATTACTTTTGTTTCTTTTTGCACATCTCTTGCTTCTTTCTGCACTGCTCGTGCCTCTTTCTGCACCCCTATTCCCTCTTTTTGCACCACTCTTGCCTCTTTCTGCACCTCTGTTCCGACTTTCTTCACTTCTTTTGTTTCTTTCTGCAACTCTCTTGCTTCTTTCGGTATCCCTCTAGCCTCTTCCTCAACCCCAATTCCCCCTTTCAGCATCTCTGTTGCTTCTTTATGCGCTTCTCTTGCTTCATTCTCCACCTCCCTTGCTTCTTTCCGCACCCCTCCTGCCTCTTTCTGCACCCTACTTCCCTCTTTCTGCACTCCTCTTGCCCCTTTCTGCACCTCTCTTGCTTCTTTCTGCACCCCTCTTGCCTCTTTCTCCACCCTCTTCCTCCTTTCTGCATCTCTGTTGCTTCTTCCTGCACTTCTCTTGCCTCTTTCTGCACCTCTGTCCCTTCTTTCTGCAACCCTTGTGCCTTTTTCTGCACCCCTCCTCGATCTTTCTGCTCCCCTCTTGTCTATTTCTGCACCTCTGTTGCATCTTTCTGCACTTCTTTTGTTTCTTTCTGCACCACTCTTGCTTTTTCTGCAACCCTCTTGCTTCTTTCTGTAACCCTTGTGCCTCTTTCACAATCCTCTTTCCTCTTTCTGGACCCCTCTTGCCTCTTTCTGCACCTCTGTTCCTTCTTTCTGCACTTCTTTTGTTTTTTTCTGCACCTCTCTTGTTTCTTTTTGTATCCCTCTTGACTCTTTCTCCACCCCACTTCCCTCTTTCTGCATCTCTGTTGCTTCTTTCTGTACTTCTCTTGCTTCTTTCTGCAGCTTTCTTGCTTCTTTCTGCACCCCTTGTGCCTCTTTCTGCACGCCTCTTCCCTCTTAATGCACTCCTCTTGCCTCTTTGTGCACCTCTGTTGCTTCTTTATGCACCTCTTTTGCTTCTTTCTGCACCCCTCTTCCCTCTTTCTGCACCCCTCTTCCCTCTTTCTGCATCTCTGTTGCTTCTTTCTGCACTTATCTTGCGTCTTTCTGCACCTCTCTTGCTTCTTTCTGCACCCCTTGTGCCTCTTTCTGCACCCCTCTTCTCTTTTTGCACTCCTCTTGCCTCTTTCTGCACCTCTGTTCCTTCTTTCTGCACTTCTTTTATTACTTTCTGCACCTCTCTTGCTTCTTTCTGCACCCCTCTTGCCTCTTTCTCCACCCCTGTTCCCTCTTTCTGCACCTCTCTTGTTTCTTTTTCCACCCCTCTTCCCTCTTTCTGCAACTCTGTTGCTTCTTTCTGCACCTCTGTTGCTTCTTTCTGCACCCCTTGTGCCTCTTTCACACCCCTCCCGCACCCCTATTGCCTCTTTCTGCACCTCTGTTCCTTCTTTCTGCACTTCTTTTGGTTCTTTCTGCACCTCTCTCTTCTTTCTGCACCCCTTTTGCCTCTTTCTGCACCGCTCTTCCCTCTTCCTGCACCTCTCTTGCCTCTTTCTGCACCTCTGTTCCTTATTTCTGCAATTCTTTTGTTTCTTTCTGTAGCTCTCTTGGTTCTTTCTGCACCCCTTGCCTCTTTTTCCACCCCTCTTCCCTCTTTCTTCACAACTGTTGCCTGTTTCTGCACCTCTATTCCTTTTTTCTGCATTTCTTTTGTTTCTTTTTGCACATCTCTTGTTCTTTCTGCACTGCTCGTGCCTCTTTCTACACCCCTATTCCCTCTTTTTGCACCCCTATTGCCTCTTTCTGCACCTCTGTTGCTTCTTTCTGCACTACTCTTGCTTCTTTCTGCACTTATCTTGCTTCTTTCTGCACCACGTGTGCTTCTTTTTTACCCCTCTTCCCTCTTTCTGCACCCCTCTTGCCTCTTTCTGCACCTCTGTTCCTTCTTTCTGCTCTTCTTTTGTTCCTATCTGTACCTCTCTTGCTTCTTTCTGCACCCCTCTTTCCACTTTCTCCACCCCTGTTACCCCTTTTTGCATCTCTGTTGCTTCTTTCTGCACTTCGCTTGCCTCTTTCTCCACCTCTCATCCTTCTTACTGCACCTCTGTTGCTCCTTTCTGCACTTCTCTTGCTTCTTTCTGCACCACTTGTGCTTCTTTCTCCACCCCTCATCCTTCTTTCTGCACCTCTGTTGCTCCTTTCTGCACTTCTCTTGCTTCTTTCTGCACCTCTGTCCCTTGTTTCTGCAACACTTGTGACTCTTTTTGCACCCCTCTTCCCTCTTTCTGCTCCCCTCTTGTCTCTTTCTGCACTTCTTTTGTTTCTTTCTGCATCTCTCTTGCTTCTTTCTGCACCCCTTGTGCCTCTTTCGGCACCCCTCGTCCCTCTTTCTGCACTCCTCCTGCCTCTTTCTGCACCTCTGTTCCTTCTTTCTGTACCTCTGTTCCTTCTTTCTGCACTTCTTTTGTTTCTTTCTGCAGCTCTCTTGCTTTTTTCTGCACCCCTCTTGCTTCTTTCACATCCCTCTTCCCTCTTTCTGTACCCCTGCTGCCTCTTCTGCACCTCTGTTCCTTCTTTCTGCACTTCTCTTGTTTCTTTCTGCAGCTCTCTTGGTTCTTTCTGCACCCCTCATGCCCCTTTCAGCACCCCTCTTCCCTCTTTCTGCACTCCTCTTGCCTCTTTGTGCACCCTCTTGCCTCTTTCTGCACCTCGGTTCCTTCTTGCTGCACTTCGTTTGTTTCTTTCTGCACCTGTCGCTTCTTTCTGCACCCCTTTTGCCTCTTTCTGCACCACTCTTGCCTCTTTTTGCACCTCTGTTCCTTCTTTCTGTACTTCTTTTGTTTCTTTCTGCAGCTCTCTTGCTTCTTTCTGCACCCCTCTTGCTTCTTTCACATCCCTCTTCCCTCTTTCTGTACCCCTGCTGCCTCTTTCTGCACCTCTGTTACTTCTTTCTGCACTTCTCTTGTTTCTTTCTGCAGCTCTCTTGGTTCTTTCTGCACGCCTCATGCCCCTTTCTGCACCCCTCTTCCCTCTTTCTGCACTCCTCTTGCCTCTTTGTGCACCCTCTTGCCTCTTTCTGCACCTCGTTTCCTTCTTGCTGCACTTCGTTTGTTTCTTTATGCGCATCTCTTGCTTCATTCTCCACCTCTCTTGCTTCTTTCTGCACCCCTCCTGCCTCTTTCTGCACCATTCTTCCCTCTTTCTGCACTCCTCTTGCCCCTTTCTGCACCTCTCTTGCTTCTTTCTGCACCCCTCTTGCCTCTTTCTCCACCCCTCTTCCTCCTTTCTGCATCTCTGTTGCTTCTTCCTGTACTTCTCTTGCCTCTTTCTGCACCTCTGTCCCTTCTTTCTGCAACCCTTGTGCCTTTTTCTGCACGCCTCCTCCCTCTTTCTGCTCCCCACTTGTCTCTTTCTGCACCTCTGTTGCTTCTTTCTGCACTTCTTTTGTTTCTTTCTGCACCTCTCTTGCTTTTTCTGCAACCCTCTTGCTTCTTTCTGCAACCCTTGTGCCTCTTTCACAATCCTCTTCCCTCTTTCTGGACCCTCTTGCCTCTTTCTGCACCTCTGTTCCTTCTTTCTGCACTTCTTTTGTTTTTTTCTGCACATCTCTTGTTTCTTTTTGTATCCCTCTTGACTCTTTCTCCACCCCACTTCCCTCTTTCTGCATCTCTGTTGCTTCTTTATGCACTTCTCTTGCTTCTTTCTGCAGGTATCTTGCTTCTTTCTGCACCCCTCTTCCCTCTTAATGCACTCCTCTTGCCTCTTTGTGCACCTCTGTTGCTTCTTTCTGCACCTCTTTTGCTTCTTTCTGCACCCCTCTTCCGTCTTTCTGCATCTCTGTTGCTTCTTTCTGCACTTATCTTGCGTCTTTCTGCACCTCTCTTGCTTCTTTCTGCACCCCTTGTGCCTCTTTCTGCACTCCTCTTCTCTTTTTGTACTCCTCTTTCCTCTTTCTGCACCTCTGTTCCTTCCTTCTGCACTTCTTTTATTACTTTCTGCACCTCTCTTACTTCTTTCTGCACCCCTCTTGCCTCTTTCTCCACTCCTGTTCCCTCTTTCTGCACCTCTGTTGCTATTTTCTGCACCTCTCTTGTTTCTTTTTCCACCCCTCTTCCCTCTTTCTGCACCTCTGTTGCTTCTTTCTGCACCTCTGTTGCGTCTTTCTGCACCCCTTGTGCCTCTTTCACACCCCTCCCGCACCCCTCTTGCCTCTTTCTGCACCTGTGTTCCTTCTTTCTGCACTTCTTTTGTTTCTTTCTGCACCTCTCACTTCTTTCTGCACCCTTTTTGCCTCTTTCTGCACCCCTCTTCCCTCTTCCTGTACCTCTCTTGCATCTTTCTGCACCTCTGTTCCTTCTTTCTGCAATTCTTTTGTTTCTTTCTGTAGCTCTCTTGCTTCTTTCTGCACCCCTTGCCTCTTTCTCCACCCCTCTTCCCTCTTTCTTCACCCCTGTTGCCTGTTTCTGCACCTCTATTCCTTCTTTCTGCATTTCTTTTGTTTCTTTTTGCACATCTCTTGCTTCTTTCTGCACTGCTCGTTCCTCTTTCTGCACCCCTATTCCCTCTTTTTACACCACTCTTGCCTCTTTCTGCACCTCTGTTCCGACTTTCTTCACTTCTTTTGTTTCTTTCTGCAACTCTCTTGCTTCTTTCGGTATCCCTCTAGCCTCTTCCTCAACCCCAATTCCCCCTTTCAGCATCTCTGTTGCTTCTTTATGCGCTTCTCTTGCTTCATTCTCCACCTCCCTTGCTTCTTTCTGCAACCCTCCTGCCTCTTTCTGCACCCTACTTCCCTCTTTCTGCACTCCTCTTGCCCCTTTCTGCACCTCTCTTGCTTCTTTCTGCACCCCTCTTGCCTCTTTCTCCACCCCTCTTCCTCCTTTCTGCATCTCTGTTGCTTCTTCCTGCACTTCTCTTGCCTCTTTCTGCACCTCTGTCCCTTCTTTCTGCAACCCTTGTGCCTTTTTCTGCACCCCTCCTCGATCTTTCTGCTCCCCTCTTGTCTCTTTCTGCACCTCTGTTGCATCTTTCTGCACTTCTTTTGTTTCTTTCTGCACCACTCTTGCTTTTTCTGCAACCCTCTTGCTTCTTTCTGTAACCCTTGTGCCTCTTTCACAATCCTCTTTCCTCTTTCTGGACCCCTCTTGCCTCTTTCTGCACCTCTGTTCCTTCTTTCTGCACTTCTTTTGTTTTTTTCTGCACCTCTCTTGTTTCTTTTTGTATCCCTCTTGACTCTTTCTCCACCCCACTTCCCTCTTTCTGCATCTCTGTTGCTTCTTTCTGTACTTCTCTTGCTTCTTTCTGCAGCTATCTTGCTTCTTTCTGCACCCCTTGTGCCTCTTTCTGCACGCCTCTTCCCTCTTAATGCACTCCTCTTGCCTCTTTGTGCACCTCTGTTGCTTCTTTATGCACCTCTTTTGCTTCTTTCTGCACCCTCTTCCCTCTTTCTGCACCCCTCTTCCCTCTTTCTGCATCTCTGTTGCTTCTTTCTGCACTTATCTTGCGTCTTTCTGCACCTCTCTTGCTTCTTTCTGCACCCCTTGTGCCTCTTTCTGCACCCCTCTTCTCTTTTTGCACTCCTCTTGCCTCTTTCTGCACCTCTGTTCCTTCTTTCTGCACTTCTTTTATTACTTTCTGCACCTCTCTTGCTTCTTTCTGCACCCCTCTTGCCTCTTTCTCCACCCCTGTTCCCTCTTTCTGCACCTCTCTTGTTTCTTTTTCCACCCCTCTTCCCTCTTTCTGCAACTCTGTTGCTTCTTTCTGCACCTCTGTTGCTTCTTTCTGCACCCCTTGTGCCTCTTTCACACCCCTCCTGCACCCCTATTGCCTCTTTCTGCACCTCTGTTCCTTCTTTCTGCACTTCTTTTGGTTCTTTCTGCACCTCTCTCTTCTTTCTGCACCCCTTTTGCCTCTTTCTGCACCCCTCTTCCCTCTTCCTGCACCTCTCTTGCCTCTTTCTGCACCTCTGTTCCTTCTTTCTGCAATTCTTTTGTTTCTTTCTGTAGCTCTCTTGGTTCTTTCTGCACCCCTTGCCTCTTTTTCCACCCCTCTTCCCTCTTTCTTCACCCCTGTTGCCTGTTTCTGCACCTCTATTCCTTTTTTCTGCATTTCTTTTGTTTCTTTTTGCACATCTCTTGTTCTTTCTGCACTGCTCGTGCCTCTTTCTACACCCCTATTCCCTCTTTTTGCACCCCTCTTGCCTCTTTCTGCACCTCTGTTGCTTCTTTCTGCACTACTCTTGCTTCTTTCTGCACTTATCTTGCTTCTTTCTGCACCACGTGTGCTTCTTTTTTACCCCTCTTCCCTCTTTCTGCACCCCTCTTGCCTCTTTCTGCACCTCTGTTCCTTCTTTCTGCTCTTCTTTTGTTCCTATCTGTACCTCTCTTGCTTCTTTCTGCACCCCTCTTTCCACTTTCTCCACCCCTGTTACCCCTTTTTGCATCTCTGTTGCTTCTTTCTGCACTTCGCTTGCCTCTTTCTCCACCTCTCATCCTTCTTACTGCACCTCTGTTGCTCCTTTCTGCACTTCTCTTGCTTCTTTCTGCACCACTTGTGCTTCTTTCTTCACCCCTCGTCCCTCTTTCTGCACCCCTCTTCCCTCTTTTTGCACCCCTCTTCCCTCTTTCTGCTCCCCTCTTGTCTCTTTCTGCACTTCTTTTGTTTCTTTCTGCACCTCTCTTGCTTCTTTCTGCACCCCTCGTGCCTCTTTCGGCACCCCTCTTCCCTCTTTCTGCACTCCTCTTGCCTCTTTCTGCACCTCTGTTCCTTCTTTCTACACCTCTGTTCCTTCTTTCTGCACTTCTTTTGTTTCTTTCTGCAGCTCTTTTGCTTCTTTCTGCACCCCTTGTGCTTCTTTCACACCCCTCTTCCCTCTTTATGTACCCCTGTTGCCTCTTTCTGCACCTCTGTTCCTTCTTTCTGCACTTCTTTTGTTTCTTTCTGCACCTCTTTTGCTTCTTTCTGCACCCCTCTTCCCTCTTTCTGCATCTCTGTTGCTTCTTTCTGCACTTATCTTGCGTCTTTCTGCACCTCTCTCTTGCTTCTTTCTGCACCCCTTGTGCCTCTTTCTGCACCCCTCTTCTCTTTTTGCATTCCTCTTGCCTCTTTCTGCACCTCTGTTCCTTCTGTCTGCACTCCTCTTGCCTCTTTCTGCACCTCTCTTGCTTCTTTCTGCACCCCTCTTGCCTCTTTCTCCACCACTGTTCCCTCTTTCTGCACCTCTGTTGCTTCTTTCTGCACCTCTCTTGTTTCTTTTTCCACCCCTCTTCCCTCTTTCTGCACCTCTGTTGCTTCTTTCTGCACCTCTGTTGCTTCTTTCTGCACCCCTTGTGCCTCTTTCACACCCCTCCCACACCCCTCTTGCCTCTTTCTGCAGCTCTGTTCCTTCTTTCTGCACCACTTGTGCTTCTTTCTTCACCCCTCGTCCCTCTTTCTGCACCCCTCTTCCCTCTTTTTGCACCCCTCTTCCCTCTTTCTGCTCCCCTCTTGTCTCTTTCTGCACTTCTTTTGTTTCTTTCTGCACCTCTCTTGCTTCTTTCTGCACCCCTCGTGCCTCTTTCAGCACCCCTCTTCCCTCTTTCTGCACTCCTCTTGCCTCTTTCTGCACCTCTGTTCCTTCTTTCTGCACCTCTGTTCCTTCTTTCTGCACTTCTTTTGTTTCTTTCTGCAGCTCTTTTGCTTCTTTCTGCACCCCTTGGGCTTCTTTCACACCCCTCTTCCTTCTTTATGTACCCCTTTTGCCTCTTTCTGCACCTCTGTTCCTTCTTTCTGCACTTCTTTTGTTTCTTTCTGCAGCTCTCTTGGTTCTTTCTGCACCCCTTATGCCTCTTTCTACACCCCTCTTCCCTCTTCCTGCACTCCTCTTGCCTCTTTGTGCACCTCTGTTGCTTCTTTCTGCACTTCGTTTGATTCTTTCTGCACCCCTCTTGCTTCTTTCTGCATCCCTCTTGCCTCTTTCTGTACCCCTGTTCCTTCTTTCTGATCTTCTTCTGTTTCTTTCTGCACCTCTCTTGCTTCTTTCTGCACCCCTCTCGTCACTTTCTCCACCTCTGTTCCCCCTTTTTGCATCTCTTTTGCTTCTTTCTGTACTTCTCTTGCCTCTTTCTCCACCCCATCCCTTTTTCTGCACCTCTGTTGCTTCTTTCTGCATTTCTCTTGCTTCTTTCTGCACCTCTCTTGCTTCTTTCTGCACCCCTCCTGCCTCTTTCTGCACGCTTCTTAACTCTTTCTGCACTCCTCTTGCCCCTTTCTGCACCTCTCTTGCTTCTTTCTGCTCCCCTCTTTCTCTACCCCTCTTCCTCCTTTCATCTTTGTTGCTTCTTCCTGCACTTCTCTTTCCTCTTTCTGCACCTCTGTTCCTTCTTTCTGCACTTCTTTTGTTTTTTTCTGCACCTCTCTTGTTTCTTTTTGTATCCCTCTTGGCTCTTTCTCCATCCCACTTCTCCCTTTCTGCATCTCTGCTGCTTCTTTATGCACTTCTCTTGATTCTTTCTCCAGCTATCTTGCTTCTTTCTGCACCCCTTGTGCCTCTTTCTGCATGCCTCCTCCCTCTTTATGCACTCCTCTTGCCTCTTTGTACACCTCTGTTGCTTCTTTCTGCACCTCTTTTGCTTCTTTCTGCACCCCTCTTGCCTCTTTCTGTACCTCTGTTCCTTCTTTCTGCACTTCTTTTGTTTCTTTCTGCACCTCTCGCTCTTCTGCACCCCTCTTGCTTCTTTCTGCACCACTGTAACTTCTTTCTGCACTTCTTTTGTTTCTTTCTGCACCTCTCTTGCTTCTTTCTGCACCCCTCTTGCTTCTTTCACACCCCTCTTCCCTTTTTCTGCACCCCTCTTGCCTCTTTCTGCACCTCTGTTCTTTCTTTCTGCACTTCTTTTGTTTCCTTCTGCACCTCTTGTTTCTTTTTGTATCCCTCTAGCTTCTTTCTCCACCCCACTTCCCCCTTTCTGCATCTCTGTTGCTTCTTTCTGCACTGCTCTTGCTTCTTTCTGCACCTCTGTTGCTTCTTTCTACACCCCTCGTGCCTCTTTCTGCACCCCTCATGCCTCTTTCTACACTTTTCTTGCATCTGTCTGCAACCCTGTTCCTGCCTTTACACCTCTTTTTCCTGTTCCTGCAACTCTCTTGCCTCTTTCTGCACCTCTGTTCCTTCTCTCTGCACTTCTTTTGTTTCTTTCTGCACCCCTCTTGCCTCTTTCTGCACCCCTCGTGCCTCTTTCTGCACCCCTCTTCCCTCTTTCTTCACCCCTGTTGCCTCTTTCTGAACTTCTGATCCTAGTTTCTGCACTTCTTTTGTTTCTTTCTGCACCCCTCTTGCCTCTTTCTACACCCCTCATGCCTCTTTCTTCAGCCCTGTTGCCTCTTTCTGAACTTCTGTTCCTAGTTTCTGCACTTCTTTTGTTTCTTTCTGCACATTCTTGCTTCTTTCTGCACCCCTTGAGCCTCTTTCTGCACCCATCTTCCCTCTTTTTGCACCCCTTTTGCATCTTTCTGCACCTCTGTTCCTTCTTTCTGCACTTTTTTGTTTCTTTCTGCACCCCTCTTGCATCTTTCTGCACCTATGTTCCTTCTTTCTGCACTACTCTTGCTTCTTTCTGCACCTCTCTTGCTTCTTTCTGTACCACTCGTGCTTCTTTCTGCACCCCTCTTCCCTCTTTCTGCACCCCTCTTGCCTCTTTCTTCACCCCTGTTCCTTCTTTCTGCTCTTCTTTTGTTTCTTTCTGTACCTCTCTTTCTTCTTTCTGCACTCCTCTCACGACTTTCTCCACCCCTGTTCCCCCTTTTTGCATCTCTGTTGCTTCTTTCTGCACTACTCTTGCCTCTTTCTCCACCCCTCATCCCTCTTTTTGCACCTCTGTTGCTTCTTTCTGCACTTCTCTTGCTTCTTTCTGCACCTCTGTCCCTTCTTTCTGCAACCCTTGTGCCTCTTTCTGTACCCCTCTTCCCTCTTTCTGCTCCCCTATTGCCTCTTTCTGCCCCTCTGTTCCTTCTTTCTGCACTTCTTTTGTTTCTTTCTGCAACTCTGTTGCTTCTTTCTGTATCCTTTTGCC
The DNA here is from genome assembly GCA_963921515.1 of Calotriton arnoldi. Classification (NCBI taxonomy): domain Eukaryota; kingdom Metazoa; phylum Chordata; class Amphibia; order Caudata; family Salamandridae; genus Calotriton; species Calotriton arnoldi. The sequence continues at coordinate 922,706 of CAWUFW010004704.1, forward strand.
TCTTTCTCCACCCCACTTCCGCCTTTCTGCATCTCTGTTGCTTATTTATACACTTCTCTTGCTTCTTTCTGCACCTCTCTTGCTTCTTTCTGCACCCCTCGTGCCTCTTTCTGCACCGCTCGTCCCTCTTTCTTCACTCCTCTTGCCTCTTTCTGCACCTCTGTTGCTTCTTTCTGCACTTCTTTTGTTTCTTTCTGCACCACTCTTGCTTCTTTCTGCACCCGTCTTGCCTCTTTCTCCACCCCTCTTCCCCCTTTTTTCATCTCTATTGCTTCTTTCTGCACTTTGCTTGCCTCTTTCTCCGCCCCTCATCCATCTTTCTGCACCTCTGTTGTTTCTTTCTGCACTTCTCTTGCTTATTTCTGCACCTCTCTTACTTCTCTCTGCACCCCTTGTGCCTCTTTCTGCACCCCACTTCCCTCTTTCTGCACCCCACTTCCCTCTTTCTGCACCCCTTTTACCTCTTCCTGCACCCCTTCTCTCTTTCTGCACCCCCTCTTGCCTCTTTCTGCACCTCTGTTCCTTCTTTCTGAACTTCTTTTGTTTCCTTCTGCAGCTCTCTTGCTTCTTTCTGCAGCCCCTTGACTCTTTCTCCACCCCTCTTCCCTCTTTCTGCACCCCTGTTGCCTCTTTCTGCACCTCTGTTCCTTCTTTCTGCACTTCTTTTTTTTCTTTCTGCACATCTCTTGCTTCTTTCTGTACTTCTCTCGCCTCTTTCTGTACTCAAATGGGAAGCGCAAGCTGTCAAGTTTAAAGGTCTGCGTGCTCTTGTGACTGAGGTATATGTCTACTTATATATATATTCTCACATGTGTCATGCATCTGAAGATGGTAGCTTAAAAAGTGGGTATCTTCTTCTATAGGTCGTTAAATGTTCTCATTTCTTCTCTGTCATTCAGTTGCACAGGCTGACATGTCTTATGTATATATGTGTTATACAGCCCCTCAAATATACTATTGAATACCCATGTGCCCTGTATTATGAGCAGAAAGAAATACATACATCTTTTTGTACACATATTTACAGATTATGCTCTTTGAAACAGAGGTATTCAAGTATTTCTATGTTTATATTTATGTAATAGGTCACTGGTAAAAGCAGAGACATGCATGCATACCTTCACAAACCTGGTCAGACTTACAACAGATATATGTTTATGATTGCTGTTTTATGTTTGGTCGGTATACCTAACATTCTGAGCAGTCGATTAAAAGTGAACCTTCAAGAGAAAAGTGAGGTTTAAGTTTAAGACATCTTGGGAGAAGTATTAGTGATTAGGCTACTTTGTATGATTCTGTTGTAAGTTACAGTCAAACTAGGCCTCTTTCTCCACCTCTGTTGGTTCTTTCTCCACTTCTCTTGCTTCTTACTGCACCTTTCTTCCTCTTTCTGGACTTCTATTGCCTCTCTCTGCACTTCTCTTGCTTCTTTCTGCGCCTTTCTTCCTCTTTCTGCACATGTCCTACCTATGTAGGCATATTTTGAAATTAGCATCAGTGATGTCATCAGCGATGTCACTGACCATGTCATGAGTGATGTAATATGTGACGTCATCAGCAGTACATTGTGGGGGCGCCAGTTATAGCTAGCTCAACTAACTATAACGGCCAAATTTCTCTGGTTTTGTACGAGTGAAATGTCCAACTATAACGTCCCTGAAACCTGTGGTTTTTTCAGTGAATATGTATATATATATATATATATATATATATATATATATATCAATCTTATTTGTTTGAAATGAAATCTTAAACATAATCTGACACGTATTGCTTGTATTCATACTGAATAATTCTAAGTGCATCAGAAGTTATGCTAAAATCTTGACATCGTCATGTTTTCTTATGAATGTATGCTTATATTTCTAGATATTCTCCGTTATATTAGCCTAAATTAATATTGGCCTGAATGCATACGTGAAGTTTCCTGCCTCATTAAGCTCACAGTTCATGAGAGAATTCCTCAGTATAACAAATTATGGGAAACAGTTTTCTTTTCTGAGATCTCATGCACTGTACAAAAGATTTGCTACATATTTGTAACCACTGTCCACTTGAACCCTCTCATACGCTCTAGCTAAAAGAGCATCGTTCTAGCATTTCAAATACTGGATGGATTAAGGGCTGTGTAATTGTCCCATATATCTCTCTTCATTTTGTGTCTTCTTTATGTCGCCTGACACACACTCCATATGAACTGACCAACGGACTGAGTGGTCTGACCAGCTGAGGTGTTTCCAGGAGGTGACACCCCCGGGAACACTAAGAATATAATATTGTCTGATTTAACAGGTGCGAAGGAGAGTTCGGAAGATTTGGCATTGCGATTTGCGTATATGCAGCTTGATGGTGATGGGCGACTGCTGTTCTGCATGCTGATTACAAACTGCTAAAGGAGATTTCCAGAACTTACCTGCCAAATTACATGCCTGATGTGGACTCATCTGGCTTCTTTCCTGAACTGACGCGTATGCTAATGCACCTAGTGGTCTCTTCCTTCGGGGACCACTTGAACTGGCAAATTCATGTCCCTTGCTGAACCCTTAAGCTTTTGGTATTTATTAGACCTTTATTAATCTGTTTTATTACCTAATTCAATCTACTATGCACTTCTCTTTCCAAATTTTTGATAAACTAATCTAAATTGATGAATTTTACTCTGCTGTAAGGATTTATCCTTACAAAAGTGGATGTACATAATCAATTTGGGTTTACTAATGACTAGAGGAGATCATATTAGTAGGATCTTGGAGCACCAAATACTAATGGTACTATCCTGTATAGCTTTAACCAAAATCTTGGTGTGTATGATTTTGGCTCACCTACGTTTCTTCAGGAGATTTGTCCTTGCAGAGATATTTCTTTATCTATCTAGTATTGTCTTGAGAGTAATCTACATGAGCTTGATATCAAAGTTGTAGTTCAGTTGTCCATTTCCTGGTCCTCATTGAATGAATTGAATTGAATTGAATCAGTAGACCAAGAGAGTGGTATGAATATTCAGTGAGTAAAGGTTCAGGTTTAAGATTACATTTCCATCCGTAGTTTCGGCCCAGTAACACTACAGCAATACTAAACAGATTAAGAACGCTGGCTAAAACAGTGTTGTAATGAAGACAAGAAGCCAAAAAACGACGTATTAATAAAAGTGATGTTCATGAAAGTTTCAAAGGAGACTGTACTGCATGTAGTTTGGGGCTTTCTTTAATGATGAATGCTACTTACAAGAGAACACATTAGTGCATGCGGTTGAAACAGCTGGCCGATGCTATGAGGTAAAAGATGGTACTCCTATTGAAAAAGAAGAGATGGTTCCTAGAAATGTAGAGGAAGCAATGGCTGAAGAGTTGCAAGGAAGGCATAGGCATGCCCCTGTATATCAATGGGACTGCAGTAGTATTTGTAATGTTCTCCAGAAATCAATTAATAAATTAATACATTTTATATGTCAATTTCCAGATAGAAGTATGAAGCGGAAAATTGCAATGTTGCAAAAGCTAGATCCCTGCGAAGTCAGAAAATATTCTAATTTACAAGGACACTCGCTGGCGTGTCTATCCAGGAAAGTGTGCACAAGCGCTTTTCATCGTTTTTAAATGTTGGCTGTTCATCATTCAATGATGAAAAATTTAGTTAGAAGATTTTACTTTGTAAAATGTCCTGCATTGTGTTGAGGAGAAATGAGCAAAACATTATTGTATGGCTCAGTATCAGAGGTTGAAAATGCTTGTGAAGATATTAATTTACGTTTCTTTGGTCCTAAAGTGTAGTCTGGCCAAAATAAGGAGTTAGTACGTTCAGGTGGTGTAGAGGAACAAAACACAGATATTAGTACTGATAACTTTAGGCGAGAAATAGCAAAGCTTAATACAGTTTCGACAGAGAAACCAAACTATGTTTATATATGTTGTCTGCGCAATAACTAGAAAGGCCAAATTCGAAATGTTGATGTGTCCTTGAAAACTGAAGAAGAATACAAAGAAAAGTGACTAGAATTTGCAGTGTATTTATTTGTGGAAGAACGTTTTGATTTGTCAACATGCCAGATCATCTGCAAGTATTGTTATGACAAATTAGAGGACAACAAAATGCCTTTCAGAGCAAGACACAATAAGTTAGAGATAGTTGTAGAGACATGTTTAAAAAGCTGCTTTAGTGGGTGGAACAATGATTGCTACAGGCACACTAGTAGCATTTATTTTAAAGGCAGGAAAAAAATGCATCAAAAATGGGTTCAGCAACAGAAGGGAATAATCTGGAGGTGACCCTGTAAAAAGGCTCAGGTCCAACAAGGAACAAAAGGTGATAATATCAAAAGGCAGAGTGGACGATCTATAGGCCCTGCAAAGTTTAATAAAACTGTCAATAGATGATGGAAATGTGGATGGGCCTGTTTTCTATTTAGCATTGTCTTAAAATTGAGTTATCGCTTGGAGAGGGAACAATGTGTGTATGTCAGCTCCTCAATGGTCTATTTCTTGGTTTGTGTTGAGGAAAGCACGTGTGTGTATATGTGTATGTGCATGCTGTGCAAATGCTGACCTTCGTTTCGAAACTGAATGAACCAAAACGAAAATCTGTCACTAATTTAGTGAATGGCTGCTCCTGGGGACGTTTTTAATGCAGTACTGATTTTCACTAGCTCTCCCTGTGACCCACATCCTAGGATGAGCACACCAGGCTTGTTCGTGCTCAAGAATGTTAATAAGTTATATTTCTTCCAATGCTGCCAGAACATAAGCATGCAACTGTGAACTTGGATAAAGCCATTTTCTATATGAGGTTGAAATAATTCTATATATTAATTCTTCTGTCTGTGTTGGGCTCCCATGGAAACGAAGTGTTAGGAAGAAACTCTGATGTTTCACAGCTGCAGAACAGTAGTACACAGCTTCCAGTATTGAATCGAATTTCTGAATATTTCTCTTATTTAGAGGCACTAGAGTATTCAAACATTGCAATATATCCAGATGAATACACAATATTTTCTCACCCTTTTCATTTTTTTCTTTCCTAATGTAAAGAGTCCATCTTTCAAGGTTTGCTTACAGTCACCATGTCTTGTAATTTTAAGTATATTAGTTCTAAAAAGCTATGAACATAAAAACAGGGAAAAATAATTGTTCATCAAGTCATTTGACATAACCATTCGATCAAGATTTAAAAACATAGAAACATCGCACCTGTTCCTAGTAGGTCCTCACCTGTAAAACCCGGGAGAAGACCCCGAGAATAACCTTAGTCCTGTAAAGTACAAGGTGCAAAGCAGCGTAGTCTTCCGGGAGGGGCTCCCCCTGACCCACCTAGTGTAACAAGAACTAGGAGAACCCCGCAATGTAAGAACTGACTATAGGACTCCTATAACTGGAACGCCAAACCGACGTTTTTACAAAGGGCTCAATACAAAATAGGGTGCATAGTAGATACTAAAGTGCCAGAGTGCAAAAAAGCAGCTACTTCCCCTCCCTACTCAGATGTCTATCGTCAAGAGTTTAACCACAAATTTAAAAAAAACACCAATAAGAAAGCTTAAACGAAGTAGGCAGCCATACAAATGTGATAAAAAGTTTGCAAAAAAGACCAGCCTATTGGCATCAGCTGGCAGCCAATGTGCTTAGGTCTATAAGGTGCATAGTACATAGCGGGCATGAGACCAAAGGCGATAAACTTTAAAATACGAGCTGCCTAGCAGGTCTAGGAAACACAGGACCCTGCTGTGAGGATCCACCTAAACTTGTGGGGAAAGGGGGCATGAGCAATATAGTTCTTGCTATGCAGTCACCATGTAGTCTTCCTTCCACGACTTGCCCACTTATGGCAAATCTTCCTTGCTATGTAACCATTTAATGTCTGTGTTGGGCTTTGAATGATGCATAATCTAACAAAAGAAACCGCAATATCGATTATAAGGAGGCATTTTTTATTTGCTATTATCTAAATAAATGATGTAAGAAATCTAATTACTTACTGTTTATGAGTTTTAAAAGAAATGAATATGAATGTGAAATGACCATGACAAGAAGTGGACCTGGACATTAATAATAATCAGTTTCAGCTATTGGCTTTCCATGAAAGCAAGTGGCTATTTAACACATTTCTTAAATTAGAAAAATATTATTTAGGGGGTGTGGCTTAAGCGTGGCGCAACGTGGTTGCCTAGCTGTCGGGCTCCACACCTTACCGCGTCTGCCATGGGACGTTTCTGTGGTCTTCGCCTGCTTGATGGAGGGTGACTTGTCGTTTTTGAAGTAGGAGGACCTTGGGCTTCTTTTGACACCTTCCCTGCTCTTATCCTCGCATTTTTCACGGAAAATGAGTAGATGGCGACGCTCAATATATTGCAGACGCCATTTTGTGAAGTACCGCATAACGGGAGATAAAGGTCACTGGCTGCTATGGAAGATTACATTTTGGCTTTGTGAGTTTTTTGTTTTCTTCTTTCTGAGAGATATTGCTGGGCTGTTCTTTCTTTATGCATCGATGCTGCTCTTGATTTATTCATTGTTTGCCCCTCTATATCACCTCAAATGACTTTTGCAAATAAGGCTTATTGAAGGAAATATCTATGATGAAAGGACTTTTTTTTTTTGTACTGTATCCATTTTTCACTTGTTGTCCCAGCATTTGGGGTTTCAGTAATTTGGTGACATTTTGCTAAAAATTCTGTATCTCTTTCCTCACAAGCAAATGGCGGGTAGGTGGATGGCACTGTTTGGTATGTTGTAGCAGCCTTTTGGATGGAATATTACATGATGTATTATGGTACAGTGGTATTCCTGGGAAGCTTTATTGGTGGCATCACGTAAAGGATACAACCTGTTTGGTATTTTCTCCATTTGTCTATGAAGTGCTTATTTGATTAACGAGGCCTGGTGGATTCCTGCTGGTGTTGTGCTCTGCCCGCTGGTGACTTATGTCCCACGATCCTGTTCTTCCAAGGAAGAGGGGCCCAGGACCAGTTTCCCCGCGCCGCACACTAAAAAGTGCTCTCCATCTACCAGAGCGCAGGACGTCTGGTGGATTCCTTCTGGTGTTGTGCTCTGCCTGCTGGGGACTTCGTGTCCCACGATCCTGTTCTTCCAAGGAGGAGGGGCCCGTGACCAGTTTACCCATTCTGAAAAGCACCCTCCACCTACTGCGGCTCGGGACTCGCACAGGCTGTGTCCAGGCGAATGGCAGGCCCATCAGAGTCCAGAGGAGGCTGGGCTGGGCCCCCCATCTTGTTTCTGAGCATGAGTAAAGTTGGTGGCTGACAGATTCACAAGTTCCATCCCCCCTGCACTGTGAAAAGAAGTGTGTGCATCGAGCAGCACTACGTCTTCACCACTTGGAGCTGCCTAGACGAGCCGGAAGGGGTTGCTTGTTTTTTTTTTACCCTTTCTTGCTGTCTCACCCTCTGGACGTGCACTTTGGCCCATTTTTCTACCTAACGGGGTATTACATTGCATTTGTGGGTGCCATATTATGGAGCCTTTGGGGACTATATCTACCCCATACCCTGATGGGGGTGCAAAGTGAGCACTGTGAACAGGGGCGTAACACAGGCCCCGCAACCCCCGTGTTGCGGGGGGCCCCGAGCTCCAGGGGGCCCCCTCAGCGCACAGTACAGTAATTGACAGCAGGGTCCCTGCACCACGCTGGGCAGTAGTTTAAAAGTTATGCTCCAGTCCCCTCAAATAAATGAAATGCTGCGTGGTGCGCCATGCGCAGCGCACGCACAGCTGTGAAGGCTTGCCTACTACCCACGGCTATCCAGCCGGAAGTCGTGTGAGATCTCAAGCCCGGGACTTGTATCTGGGCAAGCTTGGGGTGCCTATGGGGAAACATAAGCCCCCTGTGGTTGCCTCTAAGGCACCAATGAATACGGTTACCACTATGGACGCCTTTTTGCAGTGGGCAGCAGGGCTCCTTGATAAGGAAATAGAGCTGGTCATTCAATGACTTTCCCGCTCTCCTCTTCCTCTTTTACCTTCTGGTACATCTGGTGCCCCCTCATCTGTCTCCCCTGCTCAGGGCTCCACATTGTTTCTATCACCCCCTTTGCTGGTGAAGCTGGGAGGATATTACGCCTGTATCCCCTGCTGTGGAGTACCTATTGTGCCCCCTGCACTCTCGCCTGCACAACCCTGTCAACCTGACACCATCAGTTGTCCAGTTCGAACTGAAAGAGGCCCCTAGGGCGGGTGGCAAAAGGAAGCACTGGATGACCTGCAGAAAACCCAAGCTTCCAAGGGTTAAATGTGTTTTACCATCAAGTGGCACTGACTCTCTGGTCATGGTAAAGTACGGCATGGTGGTCTTGGTGAACTCTCTCTGTGACTCCTTAGTTGCGGTGTTGGAGGGCAAATTGGAACCCATAAGTCAAAGTTTAGCAGCAATTAAAAAGGTACTGTCTAAACAGAATCAGACCCAGCCAAAGTGCCCCGCGGAAGCTCTAGTTTTGAATCACCCTGTCACAGGCGCATCCACTATCGTCAGGCCACGTGACCCACAGTATCTGGCAAGGGACGCTGAGTCGATGAGAGCCCAGAGTTCTGATGCTACTGTTAGTTCCCACATTCAGCTGATGGAACTAAAAATAACCCATCCGCCGACAAGAGCGGGTGTGCACCTTGGAGTGGGCGCTGGCAGTAATGAGTTGGGGACAGCTGGCATGTCTCAGGGTGAGGTTAATACGAATTGAAAATGCGTATCAAGCACCCCTCCGCCCAGGCCAGTTATTATTAATCTACCTCCTGAAGCCACCCCTTATGTGGTAGTTTTTGGGAACGTACTCTCCCTTTCACCAGGTACCTCAGAGAACTTCCATCAACTAAAAAATAAAGTCATGCATTGGCTGGATTCAAATACAACCACGGGGGCCTAGTTGGAAGGATATATTAACATGGTATGAAGAGTGAATTTGGTAGGCAGGGTCAAGAAAAAATATGGGGGGTTGTATCATCATAAATTTTAATATCTCTGAATTTGCGATACCCTTGAGCCCCTTTAGTGATTACAGCCCGGTGTGTGTCACAATCTGTTTGTCTTTGTTGGTTCAAACACCTAGGGTGGGTGTAAGAGGGGCCTTTAAGGCCACTGATGGGAGTAGGAGGCTCAAGTGGTCCCAGATAATCCCAGACCTCTTTTTTCCCAGGGTAAGAAGGAGTTCGAAACTTGTACATTCCAACTGAGTAACACATCCAGAGTCTTGGAGGCTTTCTCTGAGATTTTGAACACCATCTCAACCCAATAGAAGGCAACAGTATCGTGGCAACATGGCACATTGCCAAGGTGGTTTGATTCAGGCTGCTCCCATGTGCTGAGAAATGTTAAGAGAGTGCTGAGTGATAAACCCAGGGATCCCTCCTTAGTTAAGAAGAGCCGTAGTTTGTATAAATGAGAATTGGTTAGACGCAAGAACAATTTAAAGGAGGAGGCCTACTTAGACTTGACTGAGGCTAGCACTTTGAAGTGTAGTTCTAAATTTTGGACTATCATCAACCGCCCTCTCTTCGCAGTAGACGCAGCCGCTCCCTTGGAGGCTCACATCACTGAATACAGTTGGGTGGGCCATTTCGAGGAAATCTACAATTCTCCATCCTCCACACCTAGTGGGGGAAAGGGCATGGTAGAAGGGAAAGCTGTTTTAACATTTTCCACTGAGGAGGTCAAGAAAGGTATCATAGGGTTATCTTAAAACAAGGCCCCTGGCCTGATGAGATGCCACCTGACCACTACATACAAGATGTGGAGTCCTGGGTACCTGTCCTGACCACCCTTATCAATGCAGCAGTGATGACCGGTCCTCCTTCTCATGGGCAACGTCATCATCGTACTTGTTTTTAAGAAGTCAAATGGGGATAGCACCCACTGCTATAGGCCCATCTTGTTACTTGACTCTGTGGTCAAGGTGGTGGGGCGCATCCTCCTGGATGGACTTTTCAAGTGGGCTGATGTCAATAACGTTCAGTCCGAAATCCAGAATGGATTTCGTCCATGGAGGTCAACTATGGTTCAATGTCTGAATTTGTATCTGGTCATAAGTAAATGCACCGTTGCACGCCCCGGCTCCATTCACTTGGCATTTATGGACCTCTCATCTGAGTTCAACCATGTCAACAGAACAGAATTTTGGCAGATCATGATGTCTATGAGGTAGACCAGGACATTGTTCTATTCCTGAGGGATCTTCATAGGGACACCATGGCGCAGTAAGTTACTCTTTAGACCGAAAGGTTACACATTACTTCCAAATTCAAAGAGGGGAACGGCAGGGTTGTATCCTGGCCCCATTCTCTTTTAATTTACATATTAACAACTTGGGGCAGGTTCTAGCTGACTTAAAAGCAGATTGCCCACAGGTGGGGCAACAATGCCTACTGGTTTTATTGTACACATACGATGCAGTCCTCATGCCAGAGCCTCCAGAGGTCTGCAGTCACTGTTGAATTCCTTCGTACACTTTATGGAGAAGTTGGATCTATCAGTGAATGATAACAAATCTTTTGTGATGGCTGTTGGCCCCCGATTCACAAAATCAACCACATTTAAAGTTGGGTCTTCCCCTGTGCCAAAGACCAGCATGTGTTTTAATTTGGGCCTGCTGTTTGATTCTGCCTTGAGCTGGCGCCCCCTGGTTAGCAGGAAAAAAGTAGGATTTTGTCAGGGCTAATACAGCTGTCTTCAAATTTGCCTCACGGTTGGGAAGTAGACCCACTGGGGCTTATTTACAGATCTATGGGGCCAAATGTATTTCCAAAGTAGTCTATGGGACTGAGATCTGGGGATACACTGCCCAGGATGAGCTGCACATTGTTCAAAATGCCTTTTTGAGATGCTTTCTGTGCATCCCACCAAGGATCCCCACATTCACGGTTCATGAAGAAATGGGAGTGGCTTATTTAACCAACATCATGGCCTTTTGCCCCCTCTCCCTCTGGGGGAATTTTTGGTCTAGGCCTGGGATCCAACTGAGCAAGGAGATCATAAAGGATTGTTTGACTCTTGATTATTTCCACCCCATTCCTTTGTTGAAATATATCAGTGATCCCCTTTTGAGCTTAGGTAGGGGGACCTATTTAGCAGCCCAGAAGGGATTTGCAAGAAGGATTATAAATGGGTGAAAGATCATTTTTTTTCAGACAGAAGCTGCTGACCAGGGAAGAGGGTGCCTTATTAAATCTCAGTGTCGATCGACATGTTATGTTCAAAACTGTGCCTTCCAACGAGCCCTACCTCCTGTGTGTCAATAGTAGGTATGACAATTTTTTATTAACTAGGCTTTGGTTGGCCCTACTGCCCTTCTTTTTAGCCTAGGAATAGGGGCCATAACCTTACGTCCTGTGACTGCAACAATAGGTCTCCACAGGATATGCTGCATTTTACCATGTATTGTAGATTTTATGCCGCGCCCAGGAAGCTTCATATCCTTCCTGTATTGAAAAGGCCTAACTTCACCCAAGTTCAACCTGCCTTCATTTACTGGCAGATGCTTTTGGGAGACCTCATTCTAAATGTCCTTAGCTTCCTAAAAGTCGCTTTAAGGCTGAGAAAAAATTGTGATTAAATTCCTTTGATGTCTTAGGATGGCAGTCACCCTTTATAGATTCCTTTCCTATAGGATTTATTATTGTGTGATTAATTACATGATCTGTGGTCTTTTTATGTACTTTTACACAATGTATGTATCTTATATTTCTCAATTGTATATCTTGAGGATGGGTTTTAGGTGATGTCTTACACTATGGCTTGTTTTGCTTTTATGGTTTTCATCTCAAAAAGTTTATATTGATTGATTGAGTAACGAGGTCATTTACATACACCATTTTGTCTTAGTGTCACCGCTTACTTCATCACTAGTAGCACTTCTGACCTGCTTATGTATTCCTTAGATGTTGTTAATTTTTCTTTTATGAGCAGAATTAAGAAAAGTTCATATTTCTGCAAGAGCAAATCTATTAAATTATGGACTTCAGGCCTATGTCTTGAAGATCCTTTCATGGAGAGTGCAGGCTCATCTTGTGACATAGCACATTCTAGTATCTCTCGCTTCATTGCTACAACTTCTACTCCTTTGGAGAACCACTCATCTTCTTTTGCTAATGAAAGACTCAAACACAATCCTCCTTCTCCAGATGAGCCTTCTTCTCCTATCTATATGGAGACCATGATAGAAGAGATAAGAGCCCTGAGACAATTTACTGAGAAAACAAATACACAGATACAGACCCTTGATGATAAAAGGTCAGCTATGTAAACTAGATTATCGTCGATGGAGCAACAGGTCAGTAATCTCCAAGATAAATCTGTTAAAGGACATTTTTATGTTGAAAAAGCAAGCGGAGGATCTCAAGAACAGAAACAGGCATAATAATTTATGTTTATTTGGTCTTCCTGAAGGCATTGAAGGAAACGATCCTGTGAATTTTTTTCCCTCATTTCTTCCAAAACTTCTGGAGATGCCATGACCTTTGACATTCAATATGCACATAGACTGGGTCCTCGTTTATCCTCCTCACCAGCTCCTGTTAAATCTCGTAGTGTGAATATCCTGTTGTTAGAATTCACAGATCTTTTGAAAGTTTTAACCCCTTCGGTGCTTATGACGAGACCAGCTCGTCATGAGTCACAGTGGAGCTGTGCTCATGATGAGCTGGTCTCGTCATAACAGGTGCGCACCGCCCACACGTGATTAATTCCCCGCCTGTGCGGGAGAATTAATGAGTGGGCGGGTTTGTGACGAGACCAGCTCGTCATGAGCACAGCTCCACTGTGACTCATGACGAGCTGGTCTCGTCCCGAGCACCGCGGCGCCGCATTCACCCCCCCGCCCCTCCGCACCCGCAGGGGAATTACCCCCGCAGCGAAGGGGTTAATAGCAGCCAAATCTAAGAAACTGCTTCTATGGTCAGGTGTGAAGATATTCATCTTGCAGGATGTATCCTCAGCTACTGGCAATAGAAGGAAAGACTTTCTTAATCTCTGCCCGGCGTTGCGAGCTATGGGCACTCGCTATGGCTTATTTCATCCCTGCACCTTCAAAGTTACATATCAGAATAAGACAGCTTCATATGATGATCCAGCAAAGCTTTCAAACTTTATTCATTCCCATTCAACTAACTTAATGGATACAGCGGGTCATTCTTCTTATTGAGACGTCAAACATTCATTTAATGCATTTCTAACTTATATTATGCTTGCACAGGTTATCATTTTTTGGGAAATGTACATCTGATTTCGGGATTCTTTAACCCAGGAACTTACAGATATATATTAGGCACAGACCTATGATATGTTTATGTTGTTTTCTGGGTGTTCGTCTTCTACTTGTTCATTCTCTTCTTTTTTAACATTCTTTTGCAAGTGATCAAGGTTTCTTAAATTCTTGTTACCCATCTTCCTATGTAATGTCCCAGTGTGGTGCGTTGTCCCCAGTTGGTCGAGCCGTTTTCATCCTTACGTCACCATCCCATTATTCCTCTTGTCCTTTGCCAAGGTATGTGTTCTCAGTTGTCAGTCTCTGTCATGCACTGTCCTCTATTGTTCTATTATCTTATTCCTCTTCATTATTTCTCTTCTCTAGCCTATTTCCTTTATTTCCCTCTTTTGTTTCTTACCAGTTTTTCTTTTGCACCTTTTTTAATATTTTATCTTTCTTTTGTTGTTATTTCAGATCGTAAGGTTGTATATGTATTGATTGTTTATATTATTCAGAGTTATTTCTTGGAATGTGAAAGAATTTGTTTATTCTATAAAAAGGCAGAGAAGTTTATCTCATTAAGCTTCTTATATACTCATCTTACAGAAGTAGAAGCCTTAAAACTCAAGCGTCGTTGGGTAGTTTCTGTATCTGTTTCACCTGCTCTCAATAAGAAAAATGGAGTATTTTGCTTATGTCATAAGAAATTGAAGTGCAATGCTGTTACTCAAGAAATTGATGCAGAAGGCAGATAGAGAAATATCATTAATAAGGAGCTTAATAAATATCCAACAGTTTGCAATGTGTACCGGTTGACCCAACCTGATTACTTATTTTGGGCCAATAATTCCCAGATATGCCCTCAATATACTGATGATTTGTTCATCCTAGGGGGTGATAAGTTCGTTCTGCCCCCCATAGAACTCATAAACAATTTAATTCTACTATTTCCCATACCCACTTAGCGGATGCATGGCGGTTGCGTAATCCTTCTATAAGAGTTTTTTTTATTCCCCTCCTCGTGGTACTCTCACTCGATTAGACCACATATTTGTAAGCAAATCACAAACCTTGTTAGTTCTACTATTGAACTTATTGTTATTTCTGTTCATGCCTCAGTAGTTGCAGACATGGACCATCTCCCAGCACATCCCAGATCTGGTAGATGGAGATTTAATAATTATCTCTTACTTGACCCAGTTTTTTCTATCTCTTTTGCTGATGAATTTTGTGCATTTAAAGTAGATTCAGATATATCTCCCCAATTAATATTTAAAGCTGCAGCATGAGGGTTTACAATTCATTCGGTTTTGAAAAAATAGTAAATCTTTACCAAAAAACATAAATTCTTATTATCTAATATCAAACATCTAGAACTTCAAATCTACACTTCCTCTTCGGAGTCTAATTTACATGAACTTGTTTGTGCTAAATTTCAGTTTAACAGAATAACTGCGGATGATGCTTCCTCCATACTACTTCGTAGTAGTGCTCGTAGTTACAAAGGATGTAACAAAATAGGAAAGCTCTTAGCTAATTATTAAAAAAAAACAGAAACAGCGTACTTTAATTGATTCAATTCCGTCTTCCAGTGGTAAACAACTAACCAAAGATCAGGATATTTTAGAGGAGTTTAAGAGATGTTATCAAAACTAACCCTGGGCGGTGAACTACGCTACGCTCGCGGAGTTTGCGGAGTTTCGGTAACTTCGCGGTTCGCGTAGAACGCGTAGTTACCGAATACTATGCAATCTGCAAAGTAGCGTAGTTGTTTTTCTTCTTTGCGTGCTCAATATGCGTTCTCACGCGCGCGCTAACGACTTACCGGGATTTTGCGTTCGCCGACGAGATTTCCTATCCGTTCGCGTGCGCCACGAGATTTGGAATCCGGCCGCACGATCCCGCGAGAGTGTGCGAACGCGAACACGTCATTCGGACACGCCATCTGACTTCCGGCGGCAGTGTTGGCAAGATCGTGATCCCGAACACGCAGAAATTGCAATCTGGCGAAGAATATCTCTCGAGCATCATAAAACCTTCTCGAAAATGATCATTTGGCTCCAAAAAACTCCTCAGATTGTGATTTGGCTGTAGTTTTTTGTGCAAGGAGTCCTTTTTCTTTTTTAACTTTTTTTTCAAGAGGAAGGAAGTGCCCCTGAGTCTCCAACTTCCTGTTCCTGTCCAGCAGGCTCCTCCCAGTGCTTTGTCCATGTGCTGTTCACTTTCATTTGGATTTGGAGCTGGAAGGATCACTTTTTGTGTCTGTCTGCTGCATCATATCATTGGATTGGATTTGAGGACTTTTAGATTTGAGATTTTACAATTAAGTTGGAGAATTGGTGTACTTGTTTGCTTGATTGGGGCTTGTTTGTACCTACATTTTTTGGGGATTTTCATCGTTTTTAAAATTTATTGTTGTGGGTGGCCTGTAGTTTCAGTAGGGGCCTAGTTGTTTTTCTTTGATTGTAATTTCAGCCAGTAGGCCCAGAGGTACCCATGGGTGCATGTTTCTGTGGTGTCTGTTGAATTTAAACATCATGTAGGGCATGGATGGCATTGGATTGAATTGCTAAATGTGGTTTTTGGCGTGTATTTCACTTTTTGGGTGTGTGTTAATAAATAAATACCTTTGTTGGATGTGTGTGTATGTGCTTGTTGTGTAACTTTCCAACCTTTCGTAGCCCTGTAGATTTCCGTTTTTGCATTTTTGTATTAAAGCTGTCTTGTTTAGCAGGCCTCCTTTGTCTGGTCATATATAGGCCTGCTTGAGTTCATTGTTTTCCATGGCCTGTTGTGACTGTGAGTGACCATATGGCCATTTTGTGGTGGTAGTTTAGTAGTGTGCTGCTTTTTCCATATAGGCCTGCATGTCTTTTCTTTGTTTCCCTTGGCTTATGCTTCTGGTTGTTGTGGCCTGGCCATGTGGGTGGTGGCCATTTTGTGAAGGCAGGCAGTGTGCTTTTGCCATGGGCTTGCATTGTCTGTCTTCCATTTCTTTTTGTTGTGGGTGGCTAGCAGCCATTTTGTGGAGTCATCCAGGCAGTGTGCTTTTGCCATGGGCCTCCATTCATTGTCTGTCTTCACTTTCATCTTATTGTGGGTGGCCTGGCCATGTGGGTGGCGCCCATTTTGTGAAGCAAGGCAGTGTGCTTACTTTTGCCATAGGCTTCCAAGCTTGTGGCCTAGTCTGCCAGTAGACCCAGAAGTAGTCATCATGGGTGCATAAAAACTGTTTCTGTGTTGTCTGTTGAATTTTAACATCATTTATGGCATGGATGGCATTGGATTGAATTGCAAAATGTGGTTTTTGGGGTGGTATTTCAGTTTTTTGGTGTGTGTTAAATAAATAGGCCTTTTCAGCTAGTAGGTAACCCTGGGCGTTCAGCTCGCGGAGTTTTGGCAACTCCGCACTGCGCGACAACGCGGACTTACACTTTTTTTCCTCTTTGCGCGCTCAATATGCGTTTTCGCGTGCGCAATAACGACTTTTTGTGAAGATCGCGATGCCGAACACGCAGAATTTGCAATCTGGCGAAGAATATCTCTCGAGCAGCATAAAACCTTCTCGAAAATGATGATTTTGTTCATTTTGCTCAAAAAACTCCTCAGGTTGTCATTTGGCTGTAGTTTTTTGAGCAAGGAGTCATTTTTCTTTTTTTTACAATTTTTTTAAAGAGGAAGGAAGTTCCCCAGAGTCTCCAACTTCCTGGTCCTGTCCTTTGTCTTCACTTTCTTGTTATTGTGGGTGGCCTGGCCATGTGGTGGCGGCCATTTTGTGGGACCAGCCACTGTGCTTTTGCCATAGGCCTCCAAGCTTGTGGCCTAGTCTGCCAGTAGGCCCAGAGATACTCATCAATCATCATGGGTGCATGAAACAACTGTTTTTGTGTTGTCTGTTGAATTTAAACATCATTTAGGGCATGGATGGCATTGGATTGAATTGTAAAATGTGGTTTATGGGGGGGTTCACTTTTTGGGTGTGTGTTAGGCCTTTTCAGCCAGTAGGCCCAGAGGTACTCATGGGTGCATGAAACAACTGTTTCTGTGGTGTCTGTTGAATTTCATTTAGGGCATGGATGGCATTGGATTGAATTGCAAAATGTGGGTTTTTTGGGGTGTATTTCACTTTTTGGGTGTGTTAAATAAATGCCGTTGTTGCATGTGTATGTGTTGTTGTGGTTGTTGTGTAACTTTCCAACCTGTTTTTAGCCATGTGGATTTTCGTTTTTGCATTAAAGCTGTGTTGTTTATCAGGCATCCTTTGTCTGGCCATATAGGCCTGCTTGAGTTCATTGTTTGCCGTGCCTTGTGCCTGTGAGTGACCATGTGGCTGGGGGCCATTTTGTGGTGGTAGTTAGTAGTGTGCTGTTTTTGCCACATAGGCCTGCGTGTCTTTCCATTGTTCCTCTTGTCTTACTGCTTCCAAATCCATCCCCATTGCCAGCTGCAGCTCCCTGATGCTGCATCCATCCCACGTGATGCACAAATTAAGGCCAAACAGGCTCCACTACATTTTTGTTTTTGTTCTTTGCTATTCTTATTCTTCCTGAGTGTACACAGTACACCAGGAAAGCCCTTGTTGTCAAAGTCTCATAAATGGCTACACTGTTGTTGTTCACTGAGTTACTAAAATGTAATAATTGTGACCACCACACACTAAGTTATATATTATATTAGTTTGATTGTACTATTAGTAATTTAAGCACAACAAATTCCACGTTTGACTGATGTTCTTCTGGATTTTTTGCTTTTAGGTGTACAAAAGACTGAGGAGGAGGTGTGTCATCATCGCCCGTTGTACTGCCAGACAGACGTCCTGCTGCTGTACACGACGTGACGTGTGACCTGACCAGACATCTCTGCAACTTGTGCAACTGAGTGCTGCTGACATCTGAAGAAGATGGGTCCAAAGAAAGCAGGTACCAGGTCCTCCAGTACCAAGAAAGTTGCTATTGAGAAGAAGGAACAGAAGAAGGAAGTGACACTTAAGTCTGGTGTGCCGCCCAATACCTTTCTTGGGAAACAAAAAATTACGCCTGCAGCAGCGGTGTCCGGGGGGCAAGCTGGGGGCAGCACCTCCGCATCAGTGGGCCCAACCCACCAACCCAGGCCCAAGCACATGAGTGTGGAAGAGGTAGCCAGCCTAATGGTGGAAATCAGTGATGCTGAGCCTGAGATAAACTTATCGCTATCTCAAAGTAGTACCCAATCAACGCAGGAGGAAACACAGCAGATAAGTGGTCAATAACAGCCGTAACCACGGCCCGCAATAGTAGTTGTTCCTCCCGAAGTAGGGGCAGTTCAGGAAATTGAGCCTCATGCAGAGGAAGAAGAAGAGGAAGCCACTCATTCAAAAGATCCATTGTCTTCCAAATCCCCAGCAAGGAAAAGGAGGGTTAGTCCATCAAGTTCTTCACCAAGCACCCCTTCTGATGATCTAGATGCCACTTGGAAGCCACAAACTGAGTCTGAGAGGCAGACACGTCCCAAGACCAGGCTAGGGAAAAGGAAGGTTCCAGAAAGCCTTACACTTATGGAGGTCGATGTAGAACAGCAGGATGATGATGAGCCAGTCATCACGAACATCACTCCCGGCCCTGAGGAGATGGAGACCAACATTATTACCCTATCCAAAATCACTGCGAGGGATGTAGCACGCATACCTCCAACACAGGTAACACCAACACGACCTACAGCTTACATATTTGCATTAGCAAAGGCCCGGCAGCGACCTACATCCAGCACAACCACCACCTCAGTAGAAGTAGGTAGTGGTACTGCACAGAGTCAAATTCACCGCACACCCTCCAGTTCATCCGGCATTGGAAGTGGCACCTCCAGCAGGAGACAAAAGTTAAGCTCCCCAGTTTGGGACTTCTTTACGGTTAGCGAAAAGGAGGAGAACATTGCTAAATGCTCCATTTGTAATACCTCTGTTAGTCGGGGTAAGCTTGGTACAAACTATGGTACCGGAGGCCAAATAACCCATCTGAAAAAACACCACTTGATTGACTGGGAGGACCACCTTCGCGGCATAAAAACTGCAACCATTGGTGTTGGTGGGGATAAACGAGTAGAAGATCCGATCATGGTGTAACAGGGAGAAATTCTCTCTGGTAGTGGTACACAAAGTAGCCCTGTCCCCAGCAGTGCAGTGGTATCACCCACATCCTCAGCAACATCTCAGTGGCACAAGACTAGTAAGTCAGCCTGAGACAGCAAGTAGTACCGCAATGAAAAAAAGTGCGTCATGAGCCTAACAGAAAGGAAAACCATGCACCCTACCATTATCAGCATGTTTAGGGTGGAGGGGCAGTACGAACGCAACCACCCAATAGCACGTTTGTACAATGCGAAGCTGGCTAAAATGTTAGCACTGGACCTTCTCCCTTTTTCTTTTGTTGAAAGGGTGGGTTTTCTGGAATTTGTGACAGCCATCTGCCCAAAATGGCAGGTTCCCAGCCGCTACTATTTCGCCAGAGTTGCTGTTCCAGCACTACATCACGACGTGCTGGAATTGCTTGGAAAAGCCTTGAAGCAGAGTGCTGTTCAGAGTATCCACCTGACAACAGACATGTGGACTAGTTGCCAAGCCACTGATTACATGTGCATCACTGCACACTGGATCTCTTTTGTGGGGGTTAGAGAAAAGATATCTGCTGGTGTTGACGCTGCTGAGATTTTTCATGCCACTCGCAAACATGCAACTGTAGCCATGTTTGCCATGGAGAAATCTCATACTGCTGTAAACATTTTGGATGAGTTTAACAGCAAGGTCTTTGAGTGGCTGCGCCCAAGAGGGCTTAACATTGGCTTTGTTGCCACGGACAATGGCAGTAATGTAGTTAGGGCCATGAAAGATGGTGGCTATTTCAGGGTCCCGTGTTTGGCACACTGCATTAACATTGTTGTTCAAGACTTTCTGAAAAATGAATACAAAGTCAACAACTTACTGGCCACCTGCAGAAGAATATGCACACATTTCAGCCATTCTTTTAAAGCCCGGAAGCAGCTGAGGGTCATTCAACGTGAGCATAAAATGCCAGTCAAAGCACTCATCCAGGAGGTGCCAACACGTTGGAATTCAACTTATTACATGCTTGATCGTCTGTTTGAGCAGTACATACCACTCAATGCTTATGTCATGCAAAGATTAGGGGATCCTACTGTGAGAGGCATGACCGTTGAGATGGGCCAATGGGACCTCGTTAAATGCCTGACAGAGATGCTACTTCCTTTTGAGGTCTTCACACATGAAGTCAGCAGGGAGGACTGTACTATGGGCCAAGCTATCCCATTGTTGCACATGCTAGAGCAACAGCTGAAGGAGGTGTCTGAAATGTACGCAGGTGTGGATGACAAACAAGACGCATATTATTTGGCGGACTCCTTAGCCGTTCGCTTATCTGAAAATACAAGGATTCAAAATAACATTGTGTCACATCAACATTACATTACTGCCACAATTTTGGATCCACGGTCCAAAGTATTTCTGAACAGTAAGGCAGTAATTCCTTTTACGGAAGTGGATGTTGCCAAGTACAAAACTTTGATAGCTGAGGAAGCCACTAAGTTCGAAAACGAATGGCTGGTAATTAGAGGCCCACCACCCCAGGCCATAACAAGTACTACATGTCATCCAGAGTCAAGTTCTACTTCAGAGCCTGAGGGCAGTGCGTTTGCCTCCCAGCAGTCACCAACAACACCACTAACATCAACAACAGCAAGAACAGGATCATCAGCCACAGTACAATCAGCAACTGATTGGTTTCTACGGCATGGGTATGGTAAGTCCAGTGCTGATGCACAGGCAAAAGAGGCCAAGAAAATCGGAGCTCCCCTGAGCATTGAGCGTACGGTCCAGGCCTATCTGGATGACACAACAGAGGTCTTTATGGATCGAAACCCATTGGTGTATTGGTATGGGAAAAGAAGCCAATGGACAGTGCTCAGCAGGCTGGCGATAAAGTATCTGGCTTCCCCTATTGCAAGTGTCTCTTCTGAGCGTGTTTTCAGTGCTGCTGGTGCCATTGTAACTGTGAAAAGGACCAGTCTCTCGCCCAAAAGCGTGGAGAGGTTAACCATGATCAAAATGAATCAGCACTTTATACCACCAGAGTACAAAATACCTGAATCACAGCAGGAAGAGGAGAGCGACTTAGGTGACGGAAGTACTGTGTTAGATGACCTACTTCTGATCGAACCACCAGAGTTTGAGGACGAGCTCCTCTTCCCTGACAACTAGGCTTTCAAATTGTTACTTTCTTCCTTCCTTTATTTGTGTGTGTCTCTGTCTTTCTGGTTCGAATCACAACAAATCCATCACCACCGTCTTCTCTTTTTATTTCCATATTGGAGTTGCACCTCTGTGCATTTAACTGTCCACTCCTCAGAGTCCTGCTCCATCTTCCTGACTCGCCCTAAATACATTTCCCTCAAGCCAGACATTGGATGGAGAATAGTACAAGAAATGTTGCCTCTAACAGTCCATCCAGAAGAAGTGGAACATGACTATAGCTATCCTCCTTTTGTTTCCGAGGCGAAACTCATCACTGTCAGAAGGCTACCATCTCGGCAGGCATCAAAAGCTCATCAATGTCAGAACAGAAGATACTTGGTAGAGAAAGACAAGAGAAGACTCTTCGAAGAAACTTGCTGACATGTCACATTTCTGCAAACTCAATTTGACCAATGACCGCTACCCAGGCCGCGGCCCATCTCACAGCGCTGACCATGTGAACCAACTTCAACTGCGACAAAATGCCACAGATGAATAAGAAAACCAAAACAGCGACTAACACTCAAAATGAATGTGGAGTAATAATGAGGCCACTGCCTCGGTAAAAAAACACACACCTGTCAGAACTAGGCATCTGACAGCCAAAGAGAAGAGCAAGACAGGTAATGATGGCATGCGTTGGATGCAGACTCAGAGTGATTGCTGTTTTTTGTGTTGATGACGTTGTGCATGAAGTCGAACTGTACTAGTAATTAATCTACCAACTAAAAGTGACTCAAGTGACAGTCAATGTTTCCCTTCTTGTTGTTTAATAACCAAATTGTACTCCTACTACTGCAGGCCAATATCTGTTGCATTTTTTAATATGGAATATGGACTTAGTCGGAGTCGTACTCGGTACACTACAGACTGAGTTGGAGTTGGACAACACGTACAACACCATGATGATGACCATACTATCTTCGCAGTCAGTCAGTTGGATCGGAGATGATTGATGGAATAACTCGGGGCATTTCAAATCAAGTGGCATAAAAGGTAAATAAGTCAAGTCAACAACCACAGCAGACCTACATGTCTGTGTAGTGGTGGAGTCGAGTAAGTTACGTAGTCAGGAGTGTAGTAGTGGAGGTATGACTGACAGCCGTGCGTTGAGATTTAGTTACTTACTTTGGAAAATGCTATGCTGCTGTATATGTGTCCTCCTGTAACTGTTTCTGGTTAATGCTGTAAACACTCAGACTTGTTGTTTAATAACAAAATTGTACTTCTACTGCAGGGCGATCCATTGGATATTTGAATATGGACTCTGGACTCACTCGGTACACTACAGACTGAGTTGGACATGGACACCATGATCATGATGACCACATACTATACTCTTCGCAGCCAGTCAGTACTTAGGATCGGAGATGATTGATGGAATAACTGTGTTTCATGAAGTGGCATAAAAGGTAAACACAAGTCAACAAGAACCACAGCAGACCTACTACCTGTCCGTGTAGTGGTGGAGTCGAGTGCAGTGGTATGACTGACAGCGGTGCATTGATTTAGTCACCTAATTTTGAAAATGCTAGGTTGCTGTATATGTGCTTTGTCTGGCTCTGTCAAAATTTAAGCTAGATGGAGGTTTGGTCATGGCCCGGTGCCTTGGGCCTGCTCTGTCCTGATGTTGTTGTAGCTTAAAATGCTGTAAACAGAGTAGACATGATGTATCTATCCATGCCGCCTCAGTCTGAAAGTGTTCTCTTCTCTGTCTTGTTGCACTCCACCGTAATTGATGCATTTTTTTTATTCATTGATTTTTCAATATCCCATTTGTTTTTCCATTTACACTTACAGTCCGGCTTTTACCCTGTGCTATACTTGGAAAAACAACGCACACTTACCTTACCAATGAATCTACATCTGCCAGGCAGGCAGTGGCGTCACCCAAGATTGATGGACGGACCATCCATGGAAGGGACTGAGGACCAAGAGGAATGCCGAGATGCAACTCCCCATTTGACCAGGATAACACAGTAACAGTATCAACTTTCATCATCTTTTAAATAATTTGATTCATTTTTTGTCTTCAATCATTACTACCGTGTGTTGTTGTTATTATTAATTATGTTTGCTCTCTGCTTATAATTCATCCCTGCAGCTATTTTTAAATTTTCTTTGCTATCTTTAAAAGTAAGCCCGGTACAAAAGAACAGAACACAAACTGTATGTAATCCATGTCTCAATGAGGGAAGACAGGCAAGGCAAATTGCATAATATTAATATACTGATGCCCTGCACTGTCTAATTGTCTAGTAGTAGTTAGTAAGTTTTACTTATCATTAACCATCAAGTTATCATCATCATGCATGCATTTCCTTTTTCACCCTTAACAGATTTATGGATATGGTAGTCTACAAAGATTGTGTTTTCCTTTGTCGTTTGTCCATGTGTACTGTTTTCCTTTGTCAAACCTTTCCCCAAGCCCCCCTGCCCAACCATTCATCAAACCCTAACCCTCGTCCCCCGGGCTGTGTGATTTATTGAGGTGTGACTAAATTAAATGTACACCAATAATTGATCACACGCTTGCTGGGGCGGATGTCGCAAAAGCAACACTAATTCAATTTCAAGGCAGGGGGAGGATCTTCTTCTGCTTGCCCACCCATGATGATCAGTATATTTGCGAGGTAACTTTTTTAACAAAGGAACCTAATCCATCATCATTAATTGCCGGCATCGATTGTCATCCTATTACACACAGCACTAAAGGTTACGCTTGTGTCCAGTGTAGGCCTAGTTGAGTGACTCGACACAACTACAGTTTGTAACTTGTTGTACTAGGCTATCCCCTCCACCATTATGTTTTATTTACTTCGCTCTACTACTCCTCCCAGAGTCTCTCTCAGGCGACTGACTGTCTCATTCTTTTTTTGTAAATGCTACTGCCAGTGTCTACTACTACCACCACAACCATGGCATCTGCATTCTCTTCGGAAACCCAACCTGCATCGTCATGCAGCCATCGCTGTGCCTAACTTAAACATCAATCACAGGTAAGAAAAGAAAAGATGTTTGGGGGAGGTATAATAATGGACTAGGAGGAGAGACTGACCGTACTAGTAGGACAAGTCACTCAGTGAGGGGTAGAGCATCTATCTGTTTGTGTCTTACAAAGTCAGCCAATTATTTAAATCAAACACTGGCTGTGGCCCTGCAGCAGCAAGGAAACAGTGTGACGTAAAACAGTAACCCCACAAAACATTAACCACATCGTATGTAAAGTATAAAAAATATATATAATTTAATCCCCGAACAAAAACAAACTATGTAAAAAAATCCCACAACACCTGACCCACCCCTCTCCCTAACCCCAACCAATGTCCAAAACGAGAAAGTCCAAAGGTAACCAATGTCCATAAAGCCCAACGCCCAATTCCCACACACCAAAAAAAGGATTAAAAAAGGGGCAATCAAACAGGGTCTAGTCTTTAACTTCGCGGCAGGCTCTTCTGTTTTCCCTCTCCAGGACCTTGACTCTCTTCTTCAGCTCCTCTACCTCCTCCTCCAGTCGCGCATTCCAGAGGAGCATGCGGCGCGCATATGCCCTGCAGTTCCATCCACAGGGGGGGCAGCAGTAGTGCTGAAAGATGTTGTTGTGCGGCGGCGGGCGACTGCCTGACCGCGGCGCCATACCACCGTAGGGGCCTGGCTGGGGCCCGGGGCATTGGAGGAGGCTGCAGCTGCTGCCGCCTCCTCCTCCTCCTCCTCCTCCGCCAGAGCCACCAGCTGCCGGTACTCGGTGCAGATGGCCTCCAGCTTCCGGCACCGGGCCATGGCTGCCAACTCCTTCCTCATTGGTTTTGGAGGAGCTATATCAAAAAAGAAAAAAAGAATATTTTACCAATACTCTTAGCAAAACAGTAACACAAAATTAATTCAACACATAGTGGCATAGTAACAGTAGCACTAGCAAGCACAGTACATAACATTTGTGGTATGTATCTGTCCTCCCACTTCCTCGGCCTCTAACATTTGTGGGAGTTTCAGGCATTATACTAGCACTATGGCACAGTACACCAGTCTTCTTTTTCTCTTTAGTTTAGCGAAATTACATAACCTTGTTGTAGCCGGCATGCCAGCTCAGTCAGCTTGCGCCCAAGACAAACATACTCGAGTCATGACGCAGACTCACGTTAGTTCTATTTACTACTGTCTGCAGGTGGGGAAGCTCGTATTTTTCTATTACGGGTGGCACTGGCCATACTCTCTCTGTTACATCAAGGGCAATTGCTCAATTTCACTTTCACCCTGCCCTGACTACTACAAAAAGGCAGATTATATATCTGATCCAATGATCATTGCTTATATATGGGACGACATGAGGTACTTTGTTTTGATTGATTGTGTAACCAACAGATAGGCCACCCCCATGGCAGGCTGGCTGACAGTAAAATTAACATAGGTAGGGAGTGGCCCTCGGAGTCGGAGGAAGGCGCTGATAACTACATACATATACAATATATATAAATATATATGATGTGCTTGCAAACTACTGTGAGTCAAGGGAGTATTCTGAAAATACAACTTATATTCCCCTCGGCTTTGCTACTGTGGCACGGTTTCTTTTACATTCTCTTCAAAGTAAGACTCTGGTCTGCATCCAGTGACAGTCTATGCTATCTATGATGAATACATCCAGGCATCCACCCATTCAAAGTAAACGTCTATCATTCTTCTTAATCTCTCAACAAACCTTAGTTTGTTTCACCAACAACCACCCATGCGTCCTTCCTTGCTTGCCTTGCCTTTGAGTTTGACCCGAACACCGCTGACGATTCTTGCTATCCTATCCACCCATACGGTGTCGGCACCCTGGCAGGCATCTTTTCTTTCACCTTCCACCCATCCTTCAACAACCCATGCATCTGATTCCTATCAGCCACCTATGCATGCTTCCAACGTATCCTTCTCTGCCAGTCATATTACATCTCGCCCGTCCTTCCTCCTTCCACCCTTCTTTCCCTTTTTGTTCAACACATCCATCAAGGTCATCTGATCTGACTTTTAGTCTTCTCCATAAAACTTTCACAGCTGAGTTGGAGTCAGATAGAAGAGGCCATTGGTTACTCAACTCACGCTGCTAATGCTATTGCTAATGCCATTGCTAAGTAAAGGGTGTCTTCTTCAACCGTTGTCTAATGTTCACTACAACTTCATACTTACTAAGTCTCAACAGTACAGTGAGTGTACAGTACACCCTTCCCGCTAGTGTAATGTCAATAAGTAAGGAATATAACTTACCACCGCCCGCCGCTGCTGCTGGCTCACCCCTGTAGTAGCTCCTGCAGGTGCCGCTGCCGCATCTCCTGCTCCCTCCGGAATGGCCGCATCGCCGCTGGCCCCGGCACTGGTGGTCGGTAGTACGCCTAGAAAAAACATTACACATTTTTAGATGCCATATATACACCTCCCCCTATTTATTCTTTTTCACTAGCAAGATTGGAAAAAAAGTTAATACATACAATCATATACAACATACATCACAAGTCCAAATCGGGTACTAGAGTAGAGTAGACACTAGCAGTGTTATGGTCCCTAGGGTCATTCTAGTCTACTCTACTCTTTGAAAAGTTAGCCTGAGCCATGCAACCATTTTAGCTTCATGTCTTTTGCACACGTGACGTCACGTTACCTCGCAGCTTGTCGTGTAAGAGTGACGCCTTTGAGCCCACATGAGCTCATACAGCTACTGTCTGAGCGTTGTGTACAAGAGGTCGAAAAATTAACAAGCCACTTTGTTATGGAGTTCTGGTCAGTCTGTATTGCTTAGCCATAACATGCTACACTTTTTGGCATGACTGAGAAATGCTTGCATTATACTATCTAACGCGCACCATTTTCTCATAACAGGCGGAAGATTCCCTCCTACGAACCAGAGCTTTGCAGAGCTTATGATGTAACCAGTACTTCTACGTTCCAAGGTGAGGGGTCCCCCAGAATTCGCACAGAGATCTTTTGTCTTCGATGGACTTGTAACAATGTTTATTGTTTTAATCTTATGCATTTTGCTGTTGGAGCTGGCTCGTATAGTATACTGAATTGAATTGTAGAACAACGTACAGAGCTTGTTAGTTGAAAATAAACCTTTTGAACTTACACATACACTCTGTGGTATTTGGTGTGGTGGACTTACATGAGTGAGTGAGCGAAAGGGTGTTATTATGTTCTGGGTTGTCTAATCATTGGGTATCTTCGGGGGGAGTTCGGGGACCTAATGAGAGACTATAGCTAGTCGGTCAGGGGATTGTGGGTTCTGACTGAGGTGTGAGGAAGGTCCAACCTCCCATCACCAACATCCTATTTTCTTGTGCATAGTTCTGTATGTGGCTGTGCAGAATCCCCACAACAGTAGTAGTATATCCTATCAAAAATAGTCAAATATCTGGTTGGGCATTTTGTTGATGGGAATTGTCGAAAAGCCTCAAGAAAGATTAAGAAGACCAGAAGAGGACAACCCAAAGGACTGGACTCCGTGGCTAGAGCTATTGGTGAATCTGAGTTTTATTTAAAACCTTTTAAATAAAGAGTGGCCAACTGGGCAAGCTTAGCTACAGACAGACTAATTGTAGTAGTACAGAGAGTCATAGGCTCATATCAGAGGCAGTTAGAGGCAGGGATAACAAGAATTTAGAAACAGTCTAGATCGAAGAAGATGTGGAAAAAAATAGAATTAGGAATAGGAAACAGAAATAATAGTTCGGAAAAAATAAGGTGCAGTAAAAGTTAGGGAAATATAATTATTAATATTAACCACTGGAGGACTTACTGGGGCCAGCAGCAGAGCCCTCGGTAGAGGAGCGGTCCTGGCCCTGGGAGGCATCTTGATGTTCTTCTTGTCCCGCCGCCTGTGGCTGTGACCCCGTCTTCTTGCCCCTGGGTGCTGATCATGTAAGATATAATAAAGAAAGAGACAAACATTAATGATTGGTGTACCGTGAAACAAATAAAATATTTTAAAAAACGCTCAAAAAACATTTTAGGAAACAACAATTGCAATAAAATTGACCTATCTAATCAGATCAACTAGTAGTATTATTGCGGGATTCACGGACCGTCTACTTATTATTTATGAACACTAATCCAGTGTTCCATTCTGATTCCAGAATACTAACTAAGCCTATGTACCACCTGACCTAGCCCACATATTCCAGACGGGCCAATTGTTCACTAAGTCTGCATTTAAATTTTAGCCCTCAAAAATGCATAGGTGGAGGACACATGCATAAATGTGTGCATACACCAAATTGTTGGTTGGTTGCGTCTGATGTTCTGCTAGTGACACTGCTAAGCCTTACCACTCACTAAACAAACTACAAAAGGTTCTACTAAGGACTGGGGTAAGCAGCACTCAGTGACAGAGAGGATGCGTCACGCAGACCTCTAAAAAATTACCAACTAATACTAACTAAACCTATCAATCCATCCACCACTATCTCTTCTTAGTGACAGGAGGACAAAGGAAGGACTAGAGTCTCTCTAGCAATAGCATTACCTAACTTAAGTTCTCTAAGTAAACTCTTACATAATCAGCCCAAGCGAGCGCAAAGTTGCAAACAAGTAAGAGTAGCGCCGAGCACATGTGTCCTACAATCACAGAAGATTTTGAAACGTAATTTACCTGCAATGTAAGCAGCAGTATTCTTGCTATTTGGAAAAAAATTATACACAATACTTATACTACTAGTATATTAGCTACTCACCAAGCCCCACAACCTCGACACCTAGCAGGTCCAGCAGGTCCTGCTCCCGGTCCAAGATGTCTGACCACCGGTGGGCCAGCTGGTTATGGGTGCGCCGGACCCCTGATTGACGAAACACTGCCCGGTGCACCTTCGCCCACCGGCGGTGACGCTCCTGGGTCGGGTACCCGGAGCCAGGCCTGCCGCCTGCTGCCAAAGTCAAGGGGAGGTGGCGCTGCACAAAAAAAACATGGGCGGCCACCTCCACCTCTCCAAAAAGCTCCGGGGCCTGCACCCCTGCAGGGCGCAGTCTGCCGCAAGGCAGGCGGCTCTTGGGTGCCTTGCCCTTGGAGCGCCCGTCAGTACCCTTAGGCATGGTTCTGGGGTGAGCCGGAGGCGGAAAAGAAAATTTAGAAGGGAAAAATAAAGCTAGGGGAAGAAGTAGGAGCTTAAAGAAGGAAGTAATATAAAACAGTAGACAAGTGAAAAAAACGCAGTAAAAGTAGAAATAAAATGCAAAATATAGACTTAGGGACAGAGAGGGATAGATAATAAATAAAAAAGATCAGAAAACCTGTGTAAAAATCTAAGGATGGCAAAGATAGAGGGAGGAGAAAAGCAGGCCCCAGAACCATAGCATAGAGTGAAAAAACAAGATGGCCGCGCCCATCGCGACAGTGGGTAAGGTCGCGCGATATTTTCCTGCGAGCACGCAAAAAGCGTCGCGAACACGTAAGACGCGTTCCCGAACATGAATTGCGCATCGCGAACACGCTATACGTGACCCGGAACAGGAAATAAGGCATCGCGAACGGGCGGGACAAGTGAAAAACAAGATGGCCGCGCCCATAGGCGACCGCATGGGTAAGTTCGCGAGATACTATCCCCCGAACACGCAAACAGACTCCCGAACACGCAATACGCGTTGGTGAGCAAGAAAAACGCATCGCGAACGGGCGGGACAAGCAACTACGCGCGCTCGCGTAGCTACGCGTAGATCGCGTAGCGCTTTTATAACTTCGCGTAGCCTCGCATAGCGCGACTACGCAAACTACGCCCAGGGTTAATCAAAATCTATGTACTCCGGAATCTCGTGCACACCCTTCTCTTATCCAGACATATTTATAAGATACTCCTCCTCCTGCTCACAAAAATATTAACTTCATATCCCTTGAACAAGACCTATCAATTTCAGTATTACTCAAAGCTCTTAATTTGCTTAATAAAGATAAAACCCCAGAACCTGATGGCTTTACAGTTGAGCTCTATTTACAGTTTTCAAATATCCTTCTCCTTAAACTTTTACAATTGTTTCAGGAAGCTACTTTGGGTCAGATGCAGCAAGCATTTTTCTCCTCGCAAACGGGCCAATTCACAGAATCGACCCGTTGGGGATCGCAAAAAATGCTTTTGCAATGCATCAAACCCAATTTTGCGATTTGCTATTTGGAAGGGGCGTGTTTTGGGCGTCCCGTCCTAATAGTGAATCCTAACAGTATGCATGAATGTTTTGTGACCGTGAATGCAGTCGCAAAACATTCACATTTTACCACCTACTTTAAGTAGGTGGTAACCCATTCGCAAATGGGAAGGGGTCTCCAAGGGACCCCTTCCCTTTGGTAATATTTGTAAAAGCATTTTTAAGAGCAGGCAGTGGTCCCACGGACCACTGCCTGCTCTTAAAATATTAAAAGAAAACTTTTCATTTTTATTTTTGTAAAGCATCTTGTTTTCCTTTAAGGAAAACGGGCTGCTTTACAAAAAAAGATTGCTTTATTTAAAAGCAATCACACAGACATGGTGGTCTGCTGATCTCAGAGGCCACCATCCCTGTGATTTTTGTGATACCTATGGGGGTCGCAAATTGCGACCTACCTCATTAATATTCATGAGGTAGGTCATTTGATACCCCTTAGGAATCGCAGAAAGTATACTATGCGCTTTCATGCATGCCGTTTTGCGATTCACTAATTGCGAATTGCAAAGATTCGCAATTAGGGAATCGCAAAACATTTTTTTGATACATCTGGCCCTTTGTGTCTTATCCATAAAGAAGGTCAGGACCCTATGCAGTGTAAAAACTATTGTCCTATTTCCCTGGTAAATGTAGATTATAAAAAGTTTCCAAACTATTAGCTTTGCGTCTGCAACCAGTTTTACCTAAATTGATAGGTAATGAACAATCCAGTTGTTATTCCTCTATTTATCTCATGATATAGAAATTAGAATTAAAGAAATGATATGAGATTGTGAGATAGAGCTAAGCCTGAATGTGAATGCATATTAGAACACAATGGCCTGAATGTGAGTGTAGTTATTCACATCAACCTATCGGAAACATGGTTCACCTCACCATGTTTAGCACCAAGCGGCCATAAGGTCCACCTCTCCCGTCTCAATCACTATCAACAAGGAAAGAACCGAATGCTCCTGTGCATGGTTATTTTATAGGGAGCTGAGAGTGTTTCAACTAGTAACACCTGTGTCAAAATGCTATTGATGCGGGAAAAGCATTTGCTTAAATCTCTTTCTTGCCATGGCTTTGGTCCTAATATGATCTCACTTATTTCTCTGCGTTATAGGGAACTTAGAGCCTCTGTATTGGTTAATGGATGAACAGCCCAATATTTTCCTTTAAAAAGAGGCGTTCTGCAGGGTTGTCCCTTATCTCTACTCTTATTTGTTTTATCCTTTGAACCCCTTTTGTCCAAGATTCATAATAGTGATTTAATAACAGGTTTCCAGTATGGTGATAAGCACTTGAAACTCTCGGCATATGGGAATGACATTCATCTTTTCCTTTCTAATCCTGACAGTGTGATTCCTGCCTTACTTCGACAAATATCTCAGTTCTCTTTAGTATCAGGATATAAAATAAATTCAGATAAAACAGAAGTTTTGCCCATTACAACATTTTGTCTTAAACATTCTTTTGCTTCTACTGGCTTTCATTGAAACTCTTCTAATATTAAATACTTGTGTATCTGGTTCACCAATTATATTAAAGATTCATGCAAATGTAAAAGCAGGAATTAAGAAGAACCGATAAATTGCTATCTTCCTGGAACCCTTTATTCATCTCATGTTGGGGTGATCTTGATTCCAATAAAATGATGGTTTTACCTATTTTGTTGAATACTTCGTCCATGATTCCAGTGCACACCCCTTGAACATTTTTTAGGAGTTAATTCTCTCTTTTCTTTGGCAGAAGAAAAAAGTTAGAATTTCCCTGTCTCATTTAAAAAAAAGCTAAGGTAGAGGGGGAGCAAACTTTTCCAGATTTTCGGACTTATTGTAAGGCTTTTTGTTTAAGACAGGCCTGGAACTGGCTCCTTACTTCACCTTCCTCATTCACACCTTTGTGGTTTGACATCGAATAAGTATTACTTGCACCCTTCTTTCTTACAGAAATTCTCTCTTTTTCTTCTAAGAGCGCTACTACCTCTTCACTTTTATTCAAACATACTTTTAACATGTTGAAACCTTATTGTCAATCTCATTCTATTTCTCGTGAGTCTTTTCTGCATTCTCCCTTATGGTACAATCAGCTTATTAGCATGAAGAATATATCCCTATATTGGAAATCCTGGACACAAAAGGGCTTAATATGGGTTCACCACTTATTTGTTGGTTCCAATCCATGCTCCTTTTCTCAATTTCAAGCAGTTTTACCACTTACCCAATAGTTTTGGCATGAATGTACTCTTCTTATAGATATAATGTTAGAAATGTTTCTTTTATTACCTTTAAATCCTTCCTTCTCTCCTTTAACCAGATTATTGACTTCTACCCCAGAGCTTCTCTTTTTACACATTTTTTTCTTCACCCAATATAACTCAAACTAAAACTAAGATAGAACTCCAAATGGAAAGCCGATTTGGGATGTGCTTGGTCAATAACCTCTTGGAATAAAATTTGGTCTAGAGTTTTTAAGATATCCAGAACTGCCCCCACTACTCAATCATTATTAATTTTGTGTCACAGAATGTATCACACTCCAACATCTATTGCCAAATTCTCCAACACTGATAACGCTTGTTGGTCTTGTGGTCATCCCAATGATGGTCTAATGCACCTTCTCTTTCTATATCCCCTTACTGCATTATTTTGGGAGAAAGTCTGGTCACAACTTACAAACATTTTTCATATACTCTGTCTCCAATTTTGCTTTTTCTAGGAAGTTTATGTGTTTAATACATCAAATGTTCATATGAGTAGTTTGTTTGATCTTATGTTAGCTTTTCAACAAATTAGAATTAACTTGAAATGTTCCATTAATATTGCATTTAAAGCTTGGTGATATAATGTTTGTCACTATCATAGATTACATTTAGCCTTTGCCTCCTCCTGTATGCCTCAACTAAATAGAGAATTATATTGGTTGCCATTAGCAAATTTTGTAGACAAACTAGTTATGCAGACTGCTAGTTCTATGCTTTCTGAATATTTTAAACCACTATAAACGTTTACATTCTCTGCAAAGTCATAGCTATTCTATTTTTGCATCTTTCTCTCACCTTACACTTCTTTCTAAATGATTTATTCTTCCAATTGTTCTTTATTAATGTTATTGGTCTTTAACTATTGATCGAACCTTTTTCTTTTTCTTTTTCCCCTCCCCTTTTCTATTTTTTCTCTATTTCTTTTCTGATGCTTTTTCGCAAAATATAAACAGCTTTAGTAGTATGTATTTAGTTTTACTAGCATTGGTGGGTTAGTTTGACATTCTACTGTTATAATATTCATTGTTTATGCCTATTCCTAAATAAAGCTGCTTAAACACAAAAAGAAAAATATGATTTACAAGCTCCAGCAAGCAAAGTTAATATAGTACAAGTGCAGTCATCTTCAGTGTTGTGTGTCTCAGGCTGCATAGAACTAACAGCATTCTGGGTTCAAAAATCAGTACATCTTTCCCCCTCAAAGTGTAAACCTCTAAGAGGAACATCCTATGAGGAAACATTATTTGGTAAAGTTTATTTATTTCAGGAAGCTATTTACTTACCTTCCGGAATCCTCAATTTTGCCTTCCCTTTCCCATAGTTCTCCAAGATGAAGCAGTGCAGGACTATATCATCATTCACAATCCAAGATGGTGGGCACAGTGAATTCACGTTGCTGCTTCCCATTCCAAGATGGCTCCAGTGATGTTACTTCCTGTTTTCTGCAATCTTGCAGGTCCTATAGTTCTCAAAGGAAGAGATGCAGCTGGATTATATTCTCTTTCCATTCCTAACTGGTGGATGAAGTGGATTCCTATCTTGCTGGTAGGACTTCTCAATCTAAACTAGCTCCTGTGCTTTCTTTGATGTCAATTACTGTTCTGCTAGTTTAAAAAGATTCCCAAATTCAGAGCAGGATGTGCGGCAATGCAGCTGGTAGTATTTTGTGTTGTAACCTTCGTCCCTTGCTCTGGAGTTTTTCATTGTTTTTCCTCAATATTTTTCTTGGAATCAAGAGTCTTCTGAAAGTCTTTTCTGCAAGTATTCTGATCCTAGAATCTTCTCTACTCATAGTCATAAAATGTTTTTCTGGCTTAATTATGTAGCCATAACAAGCACATAATAAAATGCATATGAACAAACATGATGGCAATTATCAAATCTAACTAAAAAGACAATTTCATAACTAATTTTACCAGCCTCAAAGGAAAGTCTCTCACCACAAAAAGGACATGGAGGAAAAATGGGAGCTCGACACTCAAACATTGAAACACAACAACAAATCCCCTGTATCCTACACCTCCAGAATTATTTTCACAAATTAGATACCCATTCATAAAATAATCTGTTTGAAAGGAAGGTAGGGGTGTGAGTAAATAGTTTCAAAAACAGCTTTGTACTTGTTCCTTAGCTGTTCTTGCTTAAAACATTGGAGACTCTCACATAAGCTACCAACATGAGCCCTTGTGTAACCATCCCACTGGCTACTGCTTCTCATCATCAGCAGAGCTCCCTTTTTCAGGGAAAAAGAACTGGGATTACGCCCAGGAAACCCTAACTCATAGTCACCACTTTGTCAAACACTGGGAAAGGGGACACAACATATGCACTCCCCTTCAATAGCACCCTGGAATCAGTGCTTGTCAGGTCCTCAAAAGACACTCCAGTGCTCAAATGCATTCCAAAACTAGAAATGTGTACAGGGACTGTGCCAAAACAATTTTAATAGTCCAGACCCTGGTGCATGGTTAAAAGCACAGTCACATGCTCCAACCAGTAATCATGGGAGGCCAACATGTTTAATTTCTAATGGGAATTTAAGGCAATTTCCTCAGGGCTAAAGGGCCAGGCAATCACCCATTTTTTGCATGGCACCAAAAAGAGAGAAGATAAACAAATAACTATAAATAGTGGTCAGAAGATAAAATGAGACTTCCTATTTTGGGTGAGTACATACCAGTGGACACTGGTTTCAACAGGTTATGTGGTGTCAATCTGTTTTTAAAAATTAAGATTTAAAATACAGTGATGGATACTAAACAAGCTTACAAAACAGATGATCGATCAATTATAAAGCATTTCTAATTCTGATACCAATCTGAATAACCTTGACTGCCACCCTGCAGGCACGAGGGGATGTTAAAGACTGAATAGAGAACATTGCCGGTCTGCATTATCCGAGATTAGTGTGCCTCAGAATTGGGACCAGTAAACGCCGCCTGGGAAACATAGACAGGGGCATAGCTTTAAGGGGGGTGTTTGGGGTGATATATTCCCCTTTCAAATGTATTTTCTGATAAATAGTTGGGTTCAGGTGCTTTCAGTCAGTTATTGTGAGATGTCAGTTGGATTTCAGCAGGAATTTTTACAAAAACACAAACAACAATGTACACACTCTCTCACTCTCTGTTTTGAAAGTCCTCAAAAATTTTGTTTATTTTACAAAATATTGTGTTTTCTCTCTTAGTACTCCTACCAATCCATATTCATCTCCCTTTCCTCTGTTACCTAGGCCCCTCTCATGCACCCTGCTTGTCGCATAATGTATTTAACCATTATACGCCAGCCTGATTGTCATAAAATCTGAAGCTCACTCCCCTAATCTTACTGACCAAGATACGCCCCTGCACATAGAAGGTACAAAAGAGCAAACTATGCATTGTAGACTGGGGGAGCAAGAATCACAGCGACACACTGGTAAAATCATGTTATAAGAACTGGGCATAGGAAAAGCAAAAAAGTGATGTACAGTTTTCAGCCTCAATCTTGTTGAGATATACCAGTGTTGACTATTCTGAACCCAGATGAGGTAAGGCTGAATATCAGAGATCACTGTGACTTTTATATGGCTTATCACAGTACATTTCAAAGTCTCGGCTTGATCCCTGTGTGTGCCGGCACATGGCAAGGACATTTTTGCTGTTAGCTAAACAAAAATCTTCATGGCATTCTTGGACCTAAGACAGTCGGACAAAACCAGATGTTTAAAAACGGTTTGCTCGTTTTATCCACATAGATAGGCACAAAAGAAAGGGGCAAAACTTGATGTAATCCATTACATATTCTAACCTCAGTTCAGAATGACATAGGTAAGAAGAGATGCTCTGAGGGACCACCAGCAGTTTTCTCAGAACTCTGTTCTCCACCTTCTGAATGACTGTGTAGTCTCCGGTATCCCAAAACCCCACACCACAGATGGCAATTGAAAGGTAACTTGATTTGCATACTGCTAGCAGTTCTTTAATGAGTTTACTGCCCAATTTTGAGGCAAAGGTAAACAATGCCTATATACTTCTTGTGAAGGCAGCCACCCAAGGGCGCTCCAAAGGGCTCCAGCTACAGACATCATCAAATAAAATCCCAGGTATGAATAGGTGGGAACAGAATTAATCTTGGCATCATTCACTAAATAAACCCTGGATTTATACTTTATTTCCATAAACAATAATATGTGTCTTCGACTGGTTAATTGTCAGATTTAGGTCTGCCATGGAAAGAGAAAATGTATCCATGATTTTCTGTAACCATAGTGGGGTCCGGGCTAGGAGGAATGCATCTTCCACATAAAGAAGAGTGGATATTGGAAGGGTGCCAATGCATGTTACATCAATACCAGGTTTAGTTAGAAATTTATCAACCTCTTTAATATAAAGTCAATTAAAAAGGGTAATCACACAGCCCTGAAAGACACCCTTGGATAATGTGAAAGGGTTTGTCACCTTGCCGTTGGGGCCATAGTGGATACTGGCTGTTGCCTCGTTGTGCAGTTGCCTATGAAAGCTAACAACACTGGCCTTGACCCCTAAATTGAATGTAATGTCCCACAGTTTTAAGCGATTGACATGGCCGAAAGCTGAACTCAGGTCTATGAATGCCAAAAGAACACACCCTCCTTTAGCTACTGTATATTTACTAACTAGAAGGCATAGATTCAAGCACTGCTCTATTGTCCCATGGCCAGGTTTAAACCCATATTTTAGGTCAGACAGGATGTGATTGTCATGAGCCCACACTTCAAGGCTTCTAAAAGGACCCTACCCATTATCTTGGCTGATGAACGATCAGTGATATTGATCAATAGCAATTTGAATCGCTTTTGTTGCCCTTTTTTAGAAATTGGTACAATAGCGCCATTGGACCATGAAGGTGGGGGGCTGGAGTTGGACACAGCCTTGAGAACATTACTCATTCCTGGGAACTTTAGTGCCCTGATTTTAATTTAACATCAACTCGAGTCCTGATCTGTTTCTCAGAGCGTTTTGAGGTTTTTTACCTCCCTTGTGACCTTTCTTGAGGGCACCTACTTACCATACATAGTTGCTCTGTATAGATGGCATTGTGGCTACAGGAAGGGAATGTGTTAGCATCAGGCAAAATCCAGGTCAAGACAGAAGCCTCAGTCCAGTCCAGTCCAGATCCTGACAGTGCCACAAATGGGCTAAATCTGTTGTCATGCCCAAACAACAGTCAACATCTAAATCAGACTGATTGTTACGAGAATGGGCAGAATGTACAAAGATTCTACAGCAACTAGGCATGATTGCTCTTATAATACTCCTGACATATTACTAAATTCCAGGAGTAAGACCGGACTAACCCAGGTGTACTCCTGAATTACTCCTGAAATTCAAGAGTAAGCCAGCAGTACTACATGAATAAGTCTCACCTACTTAGAGCATCATCTTTATGACTCTGGCATAATTTAACTATTGTATTAATTCTATTATTTGTTCTCTATAGCAAACCACGATGTTGTGTTTTCAACACTTTGGATAAAAACAAAGCTTGATCAGCATGTAGGAGGGATTTTATTGGTGTCCTAAAGAAAGTAGTATGCCATACTGAGAATACAAATGTGGGATACCTCAATTGGAAGGCAGGCAAATTCTCTTATGGAAATGGATAACGATCAGCCTGGAGATTGCCTACCTGTTTTTTCTTAACTGTTGCAGTTTGGAGTCGTACTTATTTATTGTGATTGCTCAAACAGTAATTTTTATGTAATTCTATAATAGTACATAATTGAGTTGCACCCGCATAGTGTTTCAGGGTATGGTATTCTATACATCAAGTGATTTGTCCCCAGGACTATGCTGTTTCAACTTTGATCATCAGATGTTTGTATAGTAGTTATTCAGAAATTCCTCAATGAAACCTAGTTGGAGTCTAGCTTTTTCATTTAGTTTTTGGCTTAGTTCTAAAATATCTTAGGAATGAGTTTTAGTACTTTGACTTTAATGATGGCTACCTCCGGGATTCGGTGGATATTTTCAGCCATGTCTGTTGTAGCCAAGACTACACCAATTGAGCCAATTATTGCCACCTAGCACCGAACATGTCAAGGAACCTATTACAGATCACTTTTCAATAGATAGTGCAGCCATGCCATTACTGTGGAAAGGGACTGTTTAATTTTTGGGTCCTTTTGAAGGGAAGGTACGTCTCTGCAAATCAGACTTATTCTGAATTGATTTCTTATAATACAACATTGATATGTTTGGTGAATGAGAGCCCCAAACTGAAAACAACATTTTGATTGGCTGGTCCACAGTGTAACAGAATTTGTAAATTACATGGTTTTGTTTTACATTTGACATCAGCATCAATCGCAATTTGAATCTCCACTTTACTTCCATTAGGGCAGCAGACAGGGAGCCAAATCATCTGTGGAAAATGTTTTTACACCGTCCTGAAATTACTAAGACTAAGCATGGGTTTGGGAGAGCTGATCTCTGCACAGAAAATTGTAAACAAATTCAGCCTCACGGTGCATTTTACAGCAAAAAAAAATTACACCTTCATTGGTTAAAATTACAATGAGTTTACAGGCAGTTTAAAAGAAAAACAATACACTGATCGGACACGCATCATGTGCCTCAACAACTGTCATCACCATCCCATTTGGGCTAGACTAACATTCATTGACACTCACAGCACAAATACATTGTTAACAATTCATCTTTCCATCCCTCTACCCCATCAGCATCTCCTCCTTTAGATGGATCCATATCTCCCTAACATCACATTTCCCTTCAACCATCTCACTTGCATCCAACCTCAACCCTCAAGACAGTGTCCTTCATGCCCCTCTCTTTCACTATGCATTGACATACTCTCCAACATCTAACTTCTCTTTGTGCCCCCACAACCATATCACATCTGCCTCCCTCTTTAACTCCTGTACCCCAGCCATTGTAGGCTTCTACTCATTATTAACTATTCACCTTTTCTCTCTTCTTTCACTACCAACTACATAAAATCATGAAAGCTTACCAGAGACTTCAAAGGTCCGAAGAGTAAAGAGCTGCCTAGCAGCACGTAGTTGGATGCCGCATGCAACTCATGACTGGGTGTCCTTGCCACCTGCATTGTTCTAGCATCTCCATGCTAGCAGTCACCTACGGGGTCTTCAGCAAGTCGCTTGGAGCATAAGGGGTCCCATTATGTAATAATGGGGTGACCCATACTAGTCCACGGACCTGGGTAATGATCGGTATAGAGAACAATGGTCCTAGACTATTTCTTTTAGGAAGGTATTCTTTAACTCAAAATCTATATACATGGTACACATAGAAATCAAGTTGCATCATAAATGTACCCCAGTTATTTCTCAATTTAATTCCGTATATACTCAAAATGACACACAAGCACCAAAAATAGCTCCAGTAGTGACTGTTTAATTTCACAGTTACTATAACAGATCAATGTAGATAATACTTCAAAACAGAAAGAGGGTTGCTCCGGGGGGAGTGTAAAGAAGGAGAGTGCTCGTGAGAATAGAACAGATATGTAGGGAGGGAAATCATAGAATAATTTAGAACAATCAATTTCATATAGTAATGTCCTTAGTAAACTGGTCGTGGTTTACAATAACACCAGTCTTACAATGGGGCCTGTCTCTCATAGATTTTACAGGTTATTTGCTGTTTCCTGATGGCGCACAGAGTATATTCATCTGTGAAAAGGCTGGGGTGAAGTAGGGTACAGACCCACTTGGGGAAAGTGTCGACGTTTCGACCCTGGTGCATGGAGGGTAGTTTGTATCCTCTGCAGGCGGGTCTTCCTCAGGACGGGGAGAGGGAGAGGGAGGGAGACAACCTATGTTGAAGTGAAGTCAGGATTACAGCCCCTCAAGTGGCGGTCCGCATTAATTCAGTGGTGAAATGAATAGATATGAAGAATTGGATAAGAAGAATTCAAGGCTGCAGTGTAGAATGAATCAGAACACTGGTGAGTAAATTACCCATGGCATCTCATTAAGCTTTCACGGCGCAGTCCCGGTGATCAGCGCTGTACTCCTCGAGCATAAGGGGTGGCACCGAGAATACATAATTCAGCATGGTGCGATGGATGTCAAACTTGGACATCTTCATTTATGACATGAACGCCGTAAAATTCAGGCAAGGCATATGGACAAATCTTATAAACAGCCATTCCTATATGGATGCTCTGTCAATAAGATATTATCTGAGATTCCCAATGCAAAATTAGTCTTTTTCTGTGATGTTCGCTCCTATTTAAATCATATAAAGAAGGTGATCACTAGAGGAAAATGTGTCACAACACATTTATTCACTGATTTTTCAAGAAGAGGATGATCAGCCTCCAGTGAAAGCCAGAGCTCCAGTTTCAACATGCACTCTTCCTTTGATCAATGCACTCTCCTCAGAAGAGGCGTGAAATGTCAGATTTTGCACTTGCATTGAGGACAGCATTTTTTTTGTAATTGGGCCCACTGCCTAGGTCTTTGCTGTGTGCCCATAACGCCACAGCTCAAAAGGGACAATGCTTCTGATGTGCAATCTAGGCACAGGAATTTTTTTAATAGACTGGGTTGGAGCAGTCTTTCTGTCTCCTTGCCTCCTGTGTGCCTAACCTGTAATACTGCAGTCACCCTTATGGTAAATGAGAGAAACTTTTAGGCATAGTTTTGACATATGGGCAAGTAGAGCAGTGGTAAAAACCCCATTCTGCAATACCTGTTTTGCAGAAAGAATATCTGGTGCCCATGGGCAGGACCCAATGCCAATATGGGCCAATGCCCAACACAATTTCGTTTTTTTGGGGCACCAATCCTTGGTGCTTAGTGAACTTTATACCCCTTAGGCATGAAGATAGCAGGTAATCTACCACATAAAGTGGCAGAAAGACTGTCTGAAGCCCAGGACTGCAGACACATTCCAGTGCCAGGATGACAAGCTCCATACCCTA
The DNA here is from genome assembly GCA_963921515.1 of Calotriton arnoldi. Taxonomy (NCBI): domain Eukaryota; kingdom Metazoa; phylum Chordata; class Amphibia; order Caudata; family Salamandridae; genus Calotriton; species Calotriton arnoldi. The sequence goes on from CAWUFW010004704.1 coordinate 964,502, forward strand.
TTCTGTTTCTCACTTTTTTCCCTGTGATGGACAAGGAGGGACAACCCAATCTACCCACATAAGGGGCTTGAAAGCCCACCACACTACTAGGGAAAAAAGTGGGAAAAGGAATAAAGTGTGGCGCTGACCCTTCTTGGCACTGGGTTCTATCCCCAGACACCAGAAAGTCAGTCTGCCACCAGGGGGAGGGAAGAATGAGTGATTTACCCTCTTTCTACCAGTCCATGTGCCTGATTCAAAAAGGAAAATGTACACTTTTGTGTGTTTACATTTTTTCTTTTTCCCAAACTACGATTACATAGTAACGTTTTCACCTTTGTGAATGAGACCCCGTATGTCAAAACCTTGCTCAAAGAAATCCCAGCTCTCTCTTACTTGCCATGGGAAATGGCAGCAGTATTTCCAAGCCAGTGACCAGGGAACCCTACAGACCCAGATCATTTCTGAAACAAAGATATCCAGGGGAATCAAGGATGGTTTAGCTTGCAAGGACCCCATTATGTTTTCTTGCCCAGAAAGCCCTTTAATACCTAAATCACCCAATGTCTCCCCTGTTTGCACAGGGGATGGCTGAAACATTTTGGTCCTAGTTTAGCTGGCATCTTTGGTCCCTACGCGGGCATTTTTTACAACTAGCTACCCAGGGAAATTCAGGGTTGTATAGTTTCTGCACAGTTTCAGGGATCCTAGCTCGTTTACTTTTTCAGAATGCCCTGCAAGTATCAAAGTAAGGGTCAAAATATATGTTTTCCAGATTTAGGTTACAGAGAACACAGGCACTTCCAATCAATAGGAAAACTCTCATCACCATGAATTCCCACACTACTCTAGATACAAAATGCTACCCCCATGTTGGGTGGGCCTAACATGAGTGGCAGAACCCTTTTCAGAGGGCCACAAGGCAAGCTGGAGTTACAGGTCCGAACTGTAGGAGGTTGAGGCCTTTCACTCTTGATGTCTCTGGGCCTGACCTAATTGGGCCAAATACTACTCCTTTCAGCACTTGACTCTTAGTGGTAGCACAGGTTGAGCAGTCCAACACTCTTTGAGGGGAGGGGTAGATTTGAGGCATTAATATGCTAAAAACTCAAAGTTCTTAGAGTAATGGCAATGAGATGATTGTCTAGCCAAACAGTTGATTCTATTATAAAAAAGGGAGTATTTTAAAGTGTTCGCACAAAGTATAGATAAACACACTAAATAATCCCCAGAGCCTCTTAAGCTTAGTATGCAAGTGCCGCCCTGGGCAGAATCCCAGAATCTCTTGCACCAGTCTAATCTTGTTGGTTTATTCCCCATTCCATACTGGAGACAACTCCCAGATGCAGCCTATGCTAATCCCAACACAACCAAGTCTATGTATTCCCTTAGAGCCAGTAGTGGAAGCATTTAGGTGCTAAGTTTGTGAAAGTCCCAGGGAGGCCCAACGGCCTGGAACAGTCATGTTCAACAGGATGGCAGCCTGCAAACCTGGGAGGACCAGTGCTCTCCTTTGTGAACTCCAGTTTCCCGTTGCTGGTGCATGTGACCTCTCACAGTCTTTACACAATGACACGTTGAACCCCTCAGCATTTGACCGATGTCCTCTCCCGACCCTAGCAACAGTTGGTAAGTATTCCTTCTCGCTTCTTCAGCACAAAAAAACAGGGAAATGGCTCTGACTCACTGTGCCCTCCCTCCTGGTCTCATGGGGGTCACCAACATTAGCTCGCACATGGGCGAAGGCCTTGTCTTCATTGTGGCCTGCTTCCTGATGACATGTTTCAACCTTGGCACCTCATGGACAATGGCCTGCACTTCACAGTGCCCCCCTTCCTGGTTGCAAGAGGGTTGCTGACTATGGCACACACATGGTGACTGCTCGGTATAGAGTCTAAATATCGATTTTAAATATCGATATGACAAAATATCGAGTTTTAAATATCGAGTGGACAGACTATCGACTGTCAAAAATATAGTGGTACAGAATATCAAAATGCAGGTAAGAAATATCGATTGTCATAATATCGAAGTTAGTAATATTGTCAGTCATAATATCGTTGTTAAAAATATCGAATATTTTTTTAGTGTTGTAAATGTTAGTATATGTGTTAAAAGTATATATTATTTTTGTAATGTGTGTTTGAATTTTTTAAGAGTAGTGAATTTTATGTTAAATTATTTTTGCGTATTTTAGTTCTGTAGCGGGTTGTGGGTTTATAGGGGAATAGGGTGGGAAGTAATTTAATTATAGTATATTAATTAAGAATTTTTTTGAATTAATTAATAATATGTTAATTAATTTTTGCGTAATTTTATTCTGCAGCGGGTTGTGGGTTTATAGGGGAATAGGGTGGGAAGTAATTTAATTTAAATTAGTTAATTAATAAATAAATAAATTAATATTTTTTATTTAATAATTTATATTGTTAATTAAGTTAATGAATTAATCATTAATTAATTATAATTTTATTAATAATTAATAATTTATTGGTACATATGTTAATTGTGTTAAAAAAGTTAATAATTAGTTATTCATTTGATATTAATTATTAATAATTAATTTGTTAATATGTTAATTGTGTACTTTTTTTAGGATTGGGTTTATTGTTGATAGGGGAGTAGGGTGGGAAGTAACTTAATTTTTATTACAATTTTTAATATTTTTTATATAATATTTTTTTTAAGTTATTTTATAGTGTTAATTGTGTGAATTAATTTATATTTGATGGAAATTAATTTTATTGTTAATTGTTATTAGTTAATTAATTAATTGATCATTAATTATGTTAATGTATTAATTTTTTACAATATTGGTGGTGATGTTTATAGGGGAATATGGTGGGAGGTAAACATTTTTTTTAAAATTAATTAATTGTTAATTAATGTTAATTATACTGCAGGAGTGGGAATACTAAATTAATCCCCTACGCTATCCAACACTTTCCCTACTGTTATACTTGGTGGAGTGGGAATAGTAAATTATTGAACACAAAAAAAAAAGGAAAACCGGAAATTGGAACCTAGCTAAGGGAGATAAAAGACTTCCACTCAGGTAGAGTGGGAATGTCTACTGATGGGAAAGAAAACTTTCTTTTTATAGTCCCCTCACTCACCAGGGTTTCCCCTTGGTGACATGCTTCATCATTGGGGTCCTCTCAATCCGCTGCGGATTGATGCGTGCTACGACTGACGGAACTACGTAGGAGCACTTGCGTGTAGTAAATGTGTGGTGCAGTGATGTGGAGTGGAAAAAATGGGTTAAAAATATCTAACTAGTGGGCCAATGACTTTATTCTTGCTCCTAGTTGATATGTTTAAAAACTGGGGTAACTACTAGGAAAAACGTAACCGTGATGAGTTAGGCATCCCTAGCGTAAGTCGACATGTTTTGAGCCTCCCCACAGCTCTTCTTCAGGACAACACAGGGACCAGCCCTTTGTGTACCACTCCTAGGTGACCTATAACTAAGGTAATGAGTGAAGTGAAGTAAAAAGGTGCCGCACCTACTGTGCGTGCACTAACAATACATACGAATAACTCAATGGTACGTAGTATCTGTAGAAAGATAAAACAGAACACTGTTAGAGTACACACTTGTCTCCCAGGATACTGGTAGACATAATAGTTATAGTCGTCATACTAATTACTATAAATGCTCCTCTATGGTGTGTGTAGTTTTATAGCTACCTTGTGTTCCGTCGTGCTATATGGAAGAAAAACAAAGTGTCTTCAATGGAGATGGTGATTCAGTGCTATTTACAAAACATAAACCACGTGACATACAACACCACATAACGAACATGTACATATAAAGTCACATACTTAATATAAGGCTCAAATGTGCCCCATGGTCTGGAGGGGTTGAGGGGCTCGTAGTCACACTCTGTAAAGGGAATGGTCACAAGTGTGTGGTTATTAGTAGACCCTGTAAAAAACGCTGTGAAATACGGGGGTTGCCCGATGCCTTCATGCGGTCAAAAAACCGCCAAATGATGCCTCCGCTGTAAAGGAAAGAGTCAATGGCACTTACTTCATCAGAGCGCACCTCGCCGGCAATGCACCTAATCGCTCCCCTGGAGACCGCATATTAACGCGTGTCTCCACGGGTGCTTCTAAATATACTTCCGCATCTGCCCAGTCATTGTGGTATTGACTAGGGCGGCGCAGACTTAAAATGGCCGCCGGAGATGGGAAAAACAGCAGCCATATTGGAAGTATAGATAGATATTGTCGATTTTACGTAAAAAAGTGGGAAATATAAAGGTGTAAAATAAGAATTGAGGCCATGTTAGGAAATAAATATAAATATAAATGACGGATTTGGCATACGAAGTAGTCTCGCCTAGATGGTGAGCGGGACTCAGTTCAATAGCGATTATTTTTATGGATACCAAGATGTTACCTTGTGATTGCGAGAAGGGTACGCCAACTCGTTCAAATCAAATCCCTGTCACTCTGTTGGATGAGGGGTTAAAAGATTGTTATGAAACAACAGAGCTCATGGTTAGTCATGATTGGAAAAATCGGCGATGGCCAACATGGTCAATCCTCTGCAAGTGTCGGTGTCATGTCAAGGATGCATCAGTGTTAGTTAACTAGAGATTGTAGTTGGTTCATGTGGTAAATTGACCCCAAGGGATGTTATCGTTTAAACCTTGGGTGTCAGTACGAAGTTTAAACACCCACCGTTGTTCCTTCTCGAGCAGCCTGTTTTCTAGGTTGTCTACATGTTTCAGGTGTTCCAACACTACCCATCTCAGATCATTAGGGGTGTGTTGTTTCTCAATGAAATGCGTTGTCATTTTAGTGGTGGCTCACTTACACCTGATGTTACTGCGGTGTTCCACTATTCTGGTGCTAACGTTCCTATTGGTCATACCCACGTAGTCAAGGTTGCAGGTACAGGTAATCATATACACCACCCCTGCAGTGTTGCAATTAGTGAATTTTCGCAGTTCCTATGTCATGTTGTTATTGAAAAACACCCGCTATCCAACACTTTCCCTACTGTTGCACTCGGTGGAGTGGGAATAGTAATTTTTACTCACTTGCTATCCAACACTTTCCCTACTGTTACACTCGTTGGAGTGGGAATAGTAATTTTTACCCTCCCACTATCCAACACTTTCCCTACTGTTGCACTCGGTGGAGTGGGAATAGTAATTTTTACTCACCCGCTATCCAACACTTTCCCTACTGTTACATTCGTTGGAGTGGGAATAGTAATTTTTACCCTCCCACTATCCAACACTTTCCCTACTGTTGCACTCACTGGAGTGGGAATAGTAATTTTTACCCTCCCGCTATCTAACACTTTCCCTACTGTTGCACTCACTGGAGTGGGAATAGTAATTTTTACCCACCCGCTATCCAACACTTTCCCTACTGTTACACTCGTTGGAGTGGGAATAGTAATTTTTACCCTCCCGCTATCCAACACTTTCCCTACTGTTGCACTCACTGGAGAGGGAATAGTAATTTTTACCTTCCCGCTATCCAACGCTTTCACTACTGTTACACTTGTTGGAGTGGGAATAGTAATTTTATCCACTACGCTATGTAATGGTTTCCCTACTGTTATAATAAATGTTGTGTGAAATATTATTTAAAAAAAAAACATTTTATAATTACATTTAATAATTATTTATTAATATTATTAAGTTAATATATATATAAACATTTTTAATTATGCATGTTTAATATTTTTTTACATTACATTTATTATTTATTAATTTTGACATTTTTTAAATAATTCTAACTATGTTTTATTTAATTATATTTATAATTTAATTAATTTTATATTATTTTTAAGACATTAAAAAAATCGATATTTTTGTATAACTATATTTTTAACAACGATATTTTGGTTTCGATATTTTGGTACTTACCTTTAGGGTGATAGGAAGTCGATATTTTGACCATCAATATTTTGGTGACGATATTCTGGTACCTCGATATTTTGACTGACGATATTATGTCAGTGATCCGACTGCTCATGCTTTGCAGTGGCTCACCTCCTGATCATATGGAGGTCACCAATTTTGGTGCCATTACAAGCAATGGCCTACAGTTCACTGTGCCCCCCCATCCTGATCAGATGGGGGTTGTTGACTTTGGCACACACAAGGATTGATAGCTCGTATTTTATGGTGGCTCACCCTTCCTGGTGGCATGGGGCTTGCCAACTTTGGCAAGATTGGGCGGGCAGACCATACTCCTGCAGTAGACCCAGCTGGACTGAGTGTCTCACACTTACCCAGGATTCTGCTGGGACTTGCTCCCTCCAGGCTCTCTCCTCCTTCTCACAGGGTCCTCTAGTCTTTTGAGGTAGGCAGAAGGCTGGTGTCCAGGCTCAGTGCAAATTTTCTTGAATTCCTCTAAGCTGGCTTCTCACCCAGCAGGGAGAAAGCAGATCTTTGTTTTGGTGACTTTCTTTCTCCTGATGAACAGTACTGTTGAACAACTTGTGTGTCTTATACTCACCACCTTTAGAGTCCAACTCCAGACACAACTGTGATTTAGTGTCTGATCCTTTTGAATCCAGGTTGTGGGTGTCAGTTCTTTTGAAGTGTTCTCTCCTCAACATTGCCTTTTGTCACAGCAGAAATGGCACCAATTCTAATTGACCCACAACACATGCCATGGGAGTAACCGGGGACCACTCCTGGCTGTCTGACTCCACTGAAATATGTCTCATAAAGGTACAAAGGCTCAAACCTTCATTTCTTTCAAGATTCCCTGTTCCACAGTGCCTCACCATCTCCCTGACACTGATCCCAGGTACCACTGACCAGTACCTCTCCTGGAATCAAAGAGACCTTTGATGTGCACAGAGGATGCTTTGCTATCCTTTGTTCAGTGTGTGCTCCCATTCCAGCCCTCTGGAATGTCAGCAATACGCATCTCCTATCTGGGGGTTGCAGTTCTAACCTCTCCTAGACTCTTGAGGCTCAGGATTTCCAAAATGGACAGCACAGGACTCCATATTATGTACCACATAAAGACACACACACTCATCCCAGCACACACACACAAGTATCGTCCACTGTTTGGTGCTACACACAATCTATGCTAGCCAAGGGTGAGTTAGGTAAGCAGCCACAGCACATTGCATAAGCGGGCCAGTAGGCATCCCTCCTGTGAAACAGGTAAAATGGCCTGATTACACTACTGATCTCTATGAAACACAAAACTGGTATGCTGCCACCACTCTGCTCATGGAACTTAACTCTTGGTAAGTACAGTATCCCTCTACCATTAAACACGCAACACTTGGTATGCTCCCCCCAGAGCAAGCCTGCATTACCATGAGACAGGCCTAGGTCATGGTGCACACGCATGATCTGGGTCCACCAATGACCACAAATTATTACCAGCTGTAGAGATAACAATGCAGCTGGGGCACTCACAGTAGGGGTGCAAATCTGTCACCAATACATCCATCCAAGCAATCAGTCAAAGGAACAGACCAAAGCCACACCACAAGTGCAGAGGCCCTTTGTGAATCAGGCCCTATATTTCCTTCACAGAACTAATAGTCCAAGTTCTGGCCGAGCCAATTCCTGTTGTGGGCGTTATGCCCACCCATACAAGAGAGTTACTATTTTTATCAGGAGAAGTTTAGAAATGCTTAGTAAACCTTTGTAAATCCCCACTGATTCTGGAACTTTCCCTCACAGAAACATGAGAAAATTCTGTGATTTTAGCCAAAGTTTAATATTTGCAGGACATTCTGGGTAAGAAAAAGTAGCGAGATCCAAGTAAGCCACACCACCATGGACTCCCCAGAGTGTCTGAGGTTGGTAGGTTTGCCTGGGTGCCAGCTGACCATGGCCCAATGCTGACAGCTACCCACATCCCAAGAAAGACTGAAATTCCAAACAAAAGATCTTGCTGTCTCCACATTGCATTTTGGAGCATGTCCTGTCATGGTAATAAGCCCACCTACACACGTTGGGTACCATTTATAATGGGAGAAAAGTGGGAATGCTGAGTGGTAGGAATTTTAGCAATACCTAGAGAGTCTGGAACTTTTCTTCACAGACAATTGTGAAAATAATATCTATGATTTTGCTACAGTTTGATGTTTGTAAAGCATTCCGAGTAAGGAAAAGGGGGAAGGGTGCTTGGGGTAGGCAGGTGTCCCAGGCTACTGGCAAGTCCTACCTAATACCACAACGATCTACATCCACAGAAATATTGAGATTCTAAGGATAACTATCCAGGTTGCATTTTGGGGCTAAAAGTGGGGTATCGTTTTTAGCAGAAGAGGTGTGGGAATGTTGGGTGATAGAACTTTGGTCAATCACTGCAGATTCAGGAACTTTCCCTCTCATAAAAAGTGCAAAAAATATGCAGTTTCTGCTAAGATGTGATGTTTGCAGGACATTATAAGTAAAAAAAGGGGGTATCCATGTAAGCCTCACCACTCTAGCCTTCTCTGGCTGTTTGGGGCCAGATGAACGACCGTTTTTAGTGGTCACTAATGGGAAATCGGACCATTTGCGACCAGTAAAAAGGGTTGTAACATGTACCAAACCTATTTTGGGTGTCGGTAACCTGTTACCGACTCGCAAAATAGGTTTTGTGAGTTGCTATTAGGAAGGGGCGTGCCAAGGGCATCCCTGGCCTGGGCGAAGTACTACGCTACGCTCGCGTAGTTTGCGAAGTTTGCGCTACTTCGCACTACGCGAATTGCACGTAGCACAGTGCAAACACGCGTAGCGGTAATTTTTTGCTTGCTCGCGGTCCTCAACGTCAAGTTGGCGACCGCAATCAAGCAAAATGACATCCCGGCGAGACTTTTTCCTCGTTCGCGATCAGCAACATCAAGTTGCCGATCGCGAGCGTGGAAAATAAACCTCCCGGCGAGATTCTCAACGCGGGGAGGTCAGGTTTCTCATTGCGAGTGGTTGCGTATGCTCGCGACCGCTCGCGATGAGAAACTACCAGTCCACGTTGAGAAAGCTGCCGCTCGAGTAGAAATCTACTTGAGCGGCAGAAAACGACCGCTTGCACTGTGCAAGAAGCCGTTTGCAATGATTGCACAGTGCGGACAAGCATCCGGCACTGTGCAATCAGTGCGAACAGCATTTTGCACAGTGCACTACGCAGTTCGCGTAGCTATGCGTAGCTCGCGTAGTGCGAAGTGCACTTCGCGTAGCTTCGCGTAGCGCTACTGCGCGAACTACGCCCAGCCTTATTCCTAACAGCAAGTTGAAGAGGGATGTAAGAATGTTTTTTGTTTGCTAATATGGTCGCAAAACAATCACATTTACTACCAATTTCAAATTAGTGGTAAGCCAGTCGGAAACGGGAAGAGGTCCTCAGGGGACTCCTGCCCCTCTGTGATTGGCATTGAAAATGTTTTTTCAGAGCAGCAGGCAGTGGCCCCATGGACCACTGCCTACTCTTAAAAAAATGAAACAAACGTTTTATTTGCATTTTTTTAATTGATCTCGTTTTCCTTTAAGGAAAACAAGCTGCATTTAAAAAAAAAAAATACTGCTTAATTGAAAAAGCAGTCACAGAAATGGTGGTCTGTCGATCCCAGCAGGCCGCCATCTCTGTGAGTGCCAGCCATTACCAAAGGGTTGCAAAATGCGACCTGCCTCATGAATATTAATGAGGCAGGTCCTTTGCGACTCATTTGGTAATTGCAAACAGTGTCTCAGACACTTGTACATCAGTGTTTATGACTCGCAATTTGTGAGTCGGAAAAATGCAAATTGCGAGTCGTACATCTGGTCCTTAGGGGCCTATTACGATGGCGGTTGGATGTCTACCGCCGGGCCGGCGGTGGTGCCCGCCGGACCGGCGGTGGACATCCGACCGCGATCGCAAGCCAGAAATCTGCTGGTCAAATTAGGATGAATGCAAAAACAACAATTGATGGACAGAATGCAGAACAATGTCATACATTCACCCCAGTACAGAGATCTGGGCCTAAATCCATCGTTTTTTTGCTCACCATGCCATTCCAGTTTGAACCTAGCCATATGCAAATCAGTCTTGACCCTGTGCCAAATGGGAGCAGTCCAGCCCGAACTGCCAGGCCAGGTCCTCCCTGGACTGGAAACAAGCATCCTAGGACCGGTTTCGGGGTTTCACCCTCTTCAGCCAGGATAGCTTGATTCCAGTGGCATGGAGAGCACGGGACCCACGTCTGGGCATACCCGTCCCACTCGGGGTGACAAATGCAAAAACAACAATTGATGGACAGAATGCAGAACAATGTCATACATTCACCCCAGTACAGAGATCTGGGCCTAAATCCATCGTTTTTTTGCTCACCATGCCAGTCCAGTTTGAACCCAGCCGTATGCAAATCAGTCTTGACCCTAGGTCAAATTAGGATGGCGGTGGTGACCGCGGCGGTGGGAAATTCTGACCGCCGCTTTTCCGCCGGTTGCCATCCGCACTCCTGCCTGGCGGATGGAGCAGGACCGGGATAATAGTGGCGGTGCAGAGCAGGCTCCGCCGGCAGGATTATGATGCCGGTGGTAGCCAGCCTTTCCTCAGCGGTCAGACCGCCCTGGAAAGGCATGCGGAGATTGTCTTCCGGGGGCCCGTTGTGGGCCCCCAATGTTTGGGGGGGTGAGGGTGCACTGGGGGGGTACCCATGGTCCCCCCCTACATTTCCCTGTACCAGATGGCAGGTACTGTGCAGTGCCTGCCACGCAGTGCAGGGAAATGCAGGACATGCTCCTTTGGACATCGCGGCGGTGCTGCGGGCAGCAGCAACCGCCGCAATGTTAAGGCCCGCGATCCGACCGCTGCAGTCGGATTTCGACCGCTGGTCATCGTAATTCGACCGGCGGTGATGTCGCGGTCCATGCGGGCGGTCTTTTCCCGCTACCATGGCGGTCGGGGAGGTTTTCCGACCGCCATCGTAATAGACCCCTTAGTTCTAAAAAATGTCTGGGGTTGGTAAGTTTCCCTGGAAGCCGGCTATCCCTGGGCCCACACACAGCAACTACCCACATGCCCAGAAACATTGATTTTTCAGTGTAAAATGGTGCTTTCTTAGCGTTGCATTTTGGGGTCTTTCCTGTGTTTGAATGCGGCCCAACTACACAAGTTGGGTACTGTTTTTATCAATGGAAAGTATGTGATCACACAATAGGAGAACAATTGTTATTATCTATTGAATTTCTCTCCATTTTAGGATTCCAAGTGTAAGTTAATGTGCATGAAAGAACACATTTTGCAAGACGCCCTCTGAATCTAACAATATTATGGGTAAACCCAAATTGAGAGACATATGAATAACTACTATTCGTTAAGCGAGATTCTTCAGTACATTCCAAAAATGCAGGGCTCTCCTTCATACCCTCTTTTTCATCATTATATTTTACTTTATAAATTGATGCATGGTCGTTATACAATGAAACGCTTTTTTACACTGCAGTTCAGTTGATGGCTCTGGATAGCGATATACCCACCTGCAATGGGATTATAAGTTTTGGAGATTGCCCACTGAACCAAAAATAACAGATGAAAGTATAGTCACCTATTTCTATTTTTTCCTACTTTATTTATTCTTTTATTTCAATGATTTGTTTCTTTGGAAAACCCATGATTGATCTACATCAGTGAGATTTTGCATGATTCAGAATTTATCTGCTTTGCAGAAATTCACTGCTGTACCGCCTCATCCATTGGTTTCACTCCTTTTCCCCCAAAAACTGCAAATATGTAGAAACTGGAAATATTAACTATCATTCAGAAAATTGCAAAAACTGTTGCGAAACAAAATATATATATATATATTTTACACAACCTTGCCTGTTCCAGAGAAAAGGACATCTTAGCACAGCAAATTATTTCTTGATGTCATTTTTCTAATACAAGGCACAGTCTTTCTTGAAGGGTATCTTTAAAATCAAATTGTGGGGGAAAAGGCACAAATTTAGCCTGGATATCTTTTGTGGAAAAAAGTTGTGAAGTGTTAAACACAAATTACACAAATATAAAAAAGGTCTCAGCATTTAGACTCAGCACGTTAGCTGTTAAAGCCACACACAATATCGGCACCATTCATACAGTCACACAGAAGCTGATATCACAAGGTGTGCACACAGTTAGCTGGAAATCCATGTTTGGAGGCTCTTTGCAGCTATTTGCCCATTACGGGGAGTGAAACCTCCCCAAGTCATCGGAAGCAACATTAGAAGTTGTGTTGTTTAGGTATTGTAGGGGGAAGGTGTATTTAAGCACCTCAGGCTGTGCTGGGCATCCCTTTCAGGCCCCATCCCCTACTCATACAGTGAAACATTTTCACCAGTTGAAGTAAAATACGGAATTGTGATATAGTGTCTAAATTGGAAAAGTGTTGTTGTGGTCTTAAAGGATACGGTTATATCTCTCTCAAGATCCTCGGTGCATGGATAGAAAAGATCTGCTGTCTTTTTTTTTTTTATACTTAGTCTGCAGTCAGATGGTGTTCCAGCTCTGGCTATACTGAGAACCACCAGAGATGATCTTGTTTGCAGTTTTTGGCAAATAACAGGAATTGTGTCTTGGTTTGGTTGATCTTCAGATAGTTGCCTTACATCCATGTCTGGGTGATGTGCAAGCAGTGTTTGAGGCACTGGATGTCTGAAGCAGACGTGACTTTCAAGTTGTGCATCATGGTATAGTGGTGAAGTCTGAGGCTGTAATAGGTGAGTAGAACACCAAAATTAAAGATGACAAGAGACAGTATGTAACCTTTGGGGGGGACTCCACATGTGATAGCAATCTTTTGTGAGCCAGAGGTGCCCATGTGGACAAACTTGGGTCACTGGAAAAGGTGGAGGAGAACCAGTGAAGGACATTGCTGATGAATCTCACTTGAGACTACTGGGTGCTTCAGATGATGGGATTGTCAACTTTGTCAAAGGCAGCTCAGAGCATCAGCAATATCAGGAGGCAGGGGTCATCTTCATCTGTGGTCAAGAGGACATCCTCTACAATGAGTCAGTTAGTCTCTCCAAACTGCAGAATGATCTAAAGCCAGACTGGTAGTTGTGCAGGAGGTAATTAGCACTGAAGTGTCTTGAAGTTTACAATATACTGCTTTTTCAATGATCTTTACAATAAATTGTAGGTGACTGATGGGCCGTTGTTGGCGAGGTCATCTGGGTCCTGGTGTAGGTTTCTTCAAGACTGGGAAGATCTGGCCTGTCGTGGGAGCTTCCGTGAAATTACATTGAGTGAAGGGGGCATTGGAAATGGTAAGTGAGGTAAGCAGACGTCCCCAGAGAGAGCATTGTTGATGGATGATAGGAAGACATAACCTTCCTAAGAAGTGGCTTTCAGGGAGTTGAGTATGTTAGCGAGAGCTGGGGGAGATACGGCTTTGAAGGGTGAACATTTCAGGATTCTACGGGAAGTGGTGGAGTAACAGATAAAGCAGGCTTGGTGTGGTCAATGTCCTGTTGGATCTTATGTATATTTTCACTGAAGAGGTTAATGACATAGCACTTTTCTGTGGAGTGAGGGGTTTAATTTAGAGTTTAATTATCTTGAACATCATTCTGCTTCTGTTTGTGGTTTCATTGATAGTATTTGTATAGTACTTTGCTTTGGCAGATGTGATGAGATGTCTGTGTGTTTTTTGGAGGGACTTCAGTATCAAGAGTACCTTGGGAGATCTGTTTTCCTTCCATTCTCTTTCTTGTCTGCAGGTGGAATGTTTATTGTGAGCAAGACCTTTAGAGTACCAATGTGCTAAAGACCTTGTGTTGCCCTTGTGTATTTTAATTGGGGTGTGGATGTTCAGCTAGCTTTGGTAAAAATTGCTTTAATTGTTTGAAGTGCATTGGATTCCGACTTGGAGTTGGTAGGATGAGAGTAGAGTTCAAGTATTAAGCCATCTAGGAAGAAGTCTTTGTAGTATGTGAAGGTTTGGTCTTCTCCTTTTTTTGTAGATCTTGGTTTTTTAATAGGGCGCTGAGAAGGGAGATAGGGATGGCAAAGTGGTCATTCCAGTCTAGAGGTGTGGGTGGTTTGCTCCTGGCTGTTATTGATGTTGAGAGGACAAGGTGGAGGATTTAGCCTTTAAAGTGTATTGGTTGTGCGACATGCTGAACCACATCGAGTGTATCAAAAAGGTTGAAGAGTTGTTTTTATTTTGAGCTTGTGTTGTCTGGGAGGTTAAAGTCAACCATGATAGTGGTGTGGGCATGGTGAATGGATGAGGTAGTGAGGCAATCTGAGAAATCATCAACAAAGTCCTTGTTCTACCTGGAAGGGTTGGGAATGTGATGGATGGTGGTGGTCTGGGTTGCAGAGATCAGGAAATGGCATGGCAGCAACTCCATGGAGTTGAGTGTTACTTGCTTGCCTAAGGTGCAGTACCAGAAGGACTTATGATGGACAGCAAGGCCTCCTCCCTTCTTAAGTACACAGTCCACATCATGGATGGTGTAGTCTGTGTAAAGAAGGACCTGTAGGATGCGAGACAATGTGGCCACAAATAAAGATGTGTCAAGCTTGGGATAGGTGGTGAGCTCTCCAATGGCTGATGTGTGGGGTACCACAGAGCGAGCAGTAATGAGCATGAGTTGGAATGTGTGCTGCATTGTTTGAGGATGTGTGGTAGTTAGTGCGATGTGTATGAGGTTGGGTCTATGTGTTGTGTGAATGCTATGTGACTGTCTAGGTTGTCTACATATGGGTATACTTGTGGAGATTGTCAGTATAAGGTTCTGGGTGATGCACATGATTTTATTTTAGCTTGTGAGTATAAGTGAAACAAACATTCTGGTACAAATCCCTTCCTAGCCCTAACAGCCTAAAGCAGCTGATACCCTTTTCTGTGTCCGCCATTAGCTGGGGACTCCCGTGAAATGGTTTGCCCTATAGAGTTAATTGAAGAAGGAAGAAGGCAGGGATAAATGTCACTTCCTGTGCAGATGGGTGGTGGGAAATGAAGGTATCTTGCTTGGCTTCTTCTTTTAAATACATTTTTAGAGGGGAGTAGTGATGTCACTTCCTCTGTAGATGAATGATGGGAAATCCAATTATGTCACTTCCTGTGCAGATGGATGACAGGAATGTTTAGCTTGTCTTCCTTTGTCTCAGAAATTCTAGACTGTATAGTTTTTTTCCTCAACTTTCAACCTTTTTTCATGCCCACAAACTTATCACCTTTAGAATCTAGTTGTTGTGTTGGTCACCATACTGAAGCGGCTCTGCTTTTTTTCTCTATTTGTTTTCATACAAGGTGCAATAAAACATCTTCTACTATTAATCTTCTGTACCTCGCTGCTGCTCAAAAATTAGTGGGTGATCCTACTCTTCCTTCTGTCTACTCTTCTCTGGTTATTAAGTTCAACCTTCTGTAGGTTATACCTATTGGGACATTCCTTTTTGGTTTCCTAGGAAGGTGTTGTTTCTGCACTTAACATACTTAATTTCAGGGTCTCACAATGATTAGTTCTTTGACCACTTCTCTTCTCTTTCTACACTATTTGTTGGATGTGGCCATTTCTGCAGTATCACCTCATATTTTTGCATTCCTTTGCTGAACCTGGTTTTGTTGGCTTTTTGGATTCTGTGCACCTTTTCCCTACTAACCAGTGGTAAAATGTTTGTGTTCTCCCTGTAAAACATTATAAAACTGGCCTACATCTGATTTGTACATATGATTTACTTGTAAGTCCCTAATATACGGGAATTCAGGTCCCACGGGCATGTAAATTAAATACTACTAGTGGACTGCAGCACTCATTGTGCCACCCACTAAAGTAGTCCTTTAAAACATGTCTCAGGCCTGCAACTGAAAACTGTAGTGCAGTTTTAAACTGCCATTTTGACCTGGCAAAAAAAATCTTTATCCATGACTAAACCTTCCTTTTAATATTTATAAGCCACCCCGAAGATACGCCCTAAAGATTTATATGGACGGGTGCATGGTATTTGAAAAGTAGGACATGTGTTTAAGTTTTACAATTCCTGACAGTGAAAAACTCCTAAATTCATTTTTCACTGTTGTAAGGCTCATCTCTCCCATAGGCTAACACTGGGAGATGTTATTTAAATCAATAAGTGCTAACTTCAGATTGGGAGCAGATAGAGAAATGTTGTTTAAACTCAAATGAAATGTAATTTAAAATTCACTTTAATGGTAACGTCAGATTTTAGATTATAATTTTGAAAATAGCACTTTTAAGAAAGTTAATCAAAAATGAATACCTTTGCTGATAATTATTTTGTCCACATAATTTTTTTAAATGATCATGTTTTTAAATTTCTTGACCTCATAGTGATTTAGTTAAACCATAAATTATTTTGAATTACACTTTCCATATTCCTTAGACAAATACTACACTTACGTCAATATTTCAAGCCCACAAACATAAAAAACAAAGGACATAAATCATATATCTTACATCAATAATAACAAACCAGTTCTATAAATACAATTTTATTAAACCAGTCATTAATTCAAGAAATAAATGGAGTTGTCCTATTCTACTCTATTTTTAAGAGAAGGACTTATTTAAATGCATTTAAAGGGGTTGTGCCACCATATTGTTTGAAAAGAGCAAGGCATCCAATGTTCCTTTTAGGATTGCCTGTGTGTGGGGGCGTGGCTTCGGAAGCCAAGGAAAATGGCCGCTCGGGCGCGGAGCTCCGGAACGACGTGAGGAGCCGAGTCTCCTCCTGGCATCAGTTCAGCTCCCCCGGACCCACAAATACCGGCAAAAGGTCATGAAACACAGCGCTACCGAATAAGCTCCTTTGCGCCATCCACGGTGAGCGTTTCTGCTGTTTTTTGCCACCCGTTTTTCCGCGGCCGCCATTTTGTTTTTGCATCTTCCTCACAGGCTTAACTCCTGAATGTACTTCATGTTGCCTGAACAATGGCTGTTGCCTGCCTGTTCTATTTTTGCCACTTGGGGGTTATTTTCCAAGCTACATTAATCTTTTGGTGACATGCCCACGCGAGGGAATTCAGGATAACTCTCCTCCACGAAACAACATTCTGTTGGCTTCATTGTTTCCCTAGTGGGTCTGCAATTAAAGAGTGTGGAAATATGGCGAAGGCTCGTCCATCCCGCAGTGGCCCTCAGTCAATGGAAAATTCTTTAGTGCCTGACTATAATCCTTTCAGTGTCTTACAAGAAAGTATTGATGACGCAGATTCGGGACAGTCTCATACGGGCCAAACAACTTCCTGTATACCTCGCGGTAACCCCAAACAACCATCTAAAATTCCTTCTACTACAGTTGCTGTTGTTTCCAAACGTCTCTATAAAGACCCACCTTCACCTACGGAATCCAATGTCTCATTATCTATGGAGTTATTGCTTCAGGAAATCCGGGCTCTTAAACCTCACATGGAAGAGACGAATTGTCGTCTCCAAAATCTTGAGGATAAATGGTCTCAGATGGAAAGTCAAGCTCTTCACCTAACGCAACGTTTTGACGCCGTCCAAGCTATTACCAACCAAGTCCCTCCTCTACAATTGGAAGTTTCCCATCTAAAACAACAAGTTGAAAATTTGGAAAACAGAAATAGGCGTAATAACTTGCGCATTTATGGTCTTGTGGAAGGAATTGAAGGTTCGGATCCTCTCCCCTTTTTTCAATCGTTTCTCCCATCTCTTTTGGATTTTCCTGAATCTCCAAAATTAAATATCCAAAGAGCACATCGCTTGGGTCAGGTTTCAAAATCAATGTCTTCAAACACCAAACCAAGAGGCGTTATTCTATATTTTTTAGAATACACAGATTTACTTAGAGTCCTTCATGCAGCCAAAAATAAGGGAAACATTTCTTGGCAAGGAAATAATCTCTTTTTTGCTCAAGATTACGCAAAGGCAACGGCTGACCGACGGAAGAAGTTCCTAGATATGAGACCAGCTCTTCGTAATCTGAATGCTCGTTATGGCCTGTTTCATCCTTGCCTCATGAAAGTGACTTTCAACAATAAGACTGCGACTTATGAAGATCCAGCACGTCTGCAACTCTTTTTGGACTCTTGTAAAGATGACACCATGGAAGTTCCTCACACCTCGTCGTTTTGATGTTTTGATGTTATGTTGATGTTTTGTTAAGAAAATGTTTTGCATATCCCCCGTCTTATAATATATTGTTTTATAAGGTTTTATATTGCATGTTATTATGTATTTAGCATATTTCATATAATCCGTTTTTCTCTTCTTTTCTTTTATTAGACGCAATTTAATGTGGTCCTTGGTATGTGATCCCACCTTGTTCGCCTGGAGGAAGTCTTCCTTCTCCATTCCGTTGTGGAGTTTTCCCGCTCGGATGTTCTGCCTTTTCCTTATGTGGCTTCACCATCCCCATGTTTCTGTGTTTTTGTGTGGTATGTTCTTTTATTGTCTTACATTTCAACATCCTCAACATGTATCCTACCTGTTCTCTTTATTTTTCTTTTTGTTTTTGTTTTGTATCTTTTTTCTCCTTCTTAGTCCTAATCTTTCATTTTTCTTCAATTACTGGTCTTTTCTACATCCTTCTAACATATTCTCTCTCTTTTCTTACCTTTGCTTCTTCCTCTGTCTCATATCTTTTCTTCTTCATATTTATTATTCTCCTATGACAATTCTACATATTACTAGGTTGAAATATGTTGTATTATTAGATCTAAATCTTTTACTTTTAATGCATATCTTTAGATGTCGTTGAATATAATATCCTGGAATGTTAAAGGTTTGGGTTCTCCAATTAAACGTCAATGAGTTTTAGCACATATTGCAAGTCTAAAAGGTGATATTGCTTTACTGCAGGAAATTCATGTAACCGCTACTGAGATAGCCAAATTAAGACGTCAATGGGTGGGACAAGTTTTCGCATCACCAGGTTCGGGAAAGCATAATGGTGTTGCTATTCTCTGCCATAAACGTTTAAATGTCCACCTTATAAGTCAAGATAATGACTCCGATGGTAGATGGGTTGCAGTCACTTTATTGATTAACAACATTCCTTTAACTGTTGTTAATGTTTATGCTCCCACTAATCACGATAAATTGTTCTGGCCCCAGTTCCTCTCCTCCTTGATGCAATATACTGACGAATATCTAATTTTGGGTGGGGATTGCAACATGGTCGTAGATCCCTTTATAGATAGAAGGTCTAAATCACGATTTTCACCATCTTCCATGCATGCTCAATTTACCTCTACTATCTCCCAACGATCTCTTGTAGACTCCTGGAGACTTTGTCATCCCACATTGCAAGAATACACTTATTACTCACCTGCTCACTCCTCTCAATCCCGGATAGATTATCTCTTTATTTCCAAAGCTCTAATTCAACATATTTCCCAATCAGACATAGGCTCTATCTTAATCTCAGACCATGCTCCAGTTTCTTTGAGTTTGGATTTGCTGCCTCCTTTCAAAGGTACGAAGCGGTGGCGATTTAATAATTCTCTATTAATGGACCCCTTATTTACATCAAAATTTCTTGATTTTGCAACCTCATTTTTGTAGAAAATGAATCCCCTCAATTATCCCCTCAACTTATTTGGGACACTTTCAAAGCTGCCTCTAGAGACTTCATTATTTCATTTGTATCACGAAAACGAAAAGCATCCTCTCACTCTGCTCAATCACTCAGTACACAAATTAAAAAACTGGAATACGCTTATTATTTAACAAAGTCCCAGTCTGATTTGAACGAACTTATTAAAGCCAAACTCTCTTTTAATAAATTATCTACTGCATCCATAAACTTATACTTACTCAAATCCAGTGCTAAATACTATAGTGCCCAGAATAAATCTGGTAACATTCTTGCCAACTATCTCAAAATTAAGAAGGAACGTACAAAAATTGAATCTATTAAAACTTCATCGAATAATATAATCCATAAAGATGACGATATTCTCTCAGAATTTGTCAATTTCTATCAAAAGTTGTATACTCCTGAATCTTCACCTCAATTAACTGACATTTCACAATACTTATCTTCTATTCCCGCTCCCTCTTTTCCCGGTGTAGATTTCTCCTCCGCCGAAGCGGATATACATACTAATGAAATCCTTAAAGCTATTCAATCACTTAAGAAGGGAAAGCTCCAGGGCCCGATGGTTTCACAATAGAGTTTTACACTCACTTTTCTAATCTTCTTATTCCCAAGCTTCATCAGTTATTTTTATATTTCATAACGTCCCAAAAATCGGAAGGCTCATTTCAAGAAGCGTTAATATGTCTTCTTCCTAAAGATAATAAAGATCATTAATTGTGCAAAAATTATAGACCCATTTCTTTGATTAATGTTGATTATAAAATATTTGTGAAAATCCTTGCACTCCGATTGGATATTATTTTGCCTAAGATAATCGGTAAAGAACAAAGTGGCTTTGTTAAAGGTCGACATTTGTCTGACAACACTCGGCTTTTCTTTGATGTCCTTAGCAAGTCTCATTCCCATAAACAGTCATTGGCGGCCGTTGCGCTGGATGCTGAAAAAGCATTTGACAGGGTTAATTGGCAGTTTATCTTTTCCACACTTGCTTGGTTCGGTTTTGGCCCTAAATTTCTTTCCTATGTTTCATTACTTTACTCTTTCCCTAGATCCTTTATTTTAGCTAATGGCCTTGTTTCTTCTTCTTTTCCTTTATATAGAGGTGTCCGCCAGGGATGTCCACTTTCTCCACTTTTATTTATCCTGGCGTTAGAACCCTTTCTAATAAAAATCTGTTTGAATAGGGACATCACAGGTTTTCCATATGGCGATAAACAACTAAAGCTTTCCGCTTATGCGGATGACATCCTTTTATTTATCTCTAATCCTCAATCCTCTATACCATCGTTTCTCTCTGAAGTCAATGATTTTGCTCTGGTCTCTGGATACAAACTCAACACGGACAAATGTGAAATTCTCCCTTTAAATAAGCACTGCTTCCATGCTGACTTCTTGTCATCCTCTTTTCACTGGAGCCCAACAAAGATCAAATACCTAGGCTTATGGTTCACACCTTCTATTAAAGATACTGTAGCATTAAATTAAAAAAATTTACAACAGACTTTAACTGACTCCACCTCACGTTGGCATCCTTTATTTTTATCCTGGTGGGGTAGATTAGATTCTATAAAAATGATGTTAGTACCAATAATTTTATTTTTCTTATCTAATCTTCCAATCAATGTCCCCAAATCCTGCTATAAGAAAATTTATAATATTCTATCAAAATTTTTATGGCAAAACAAAAAAGCTAGGATGTCTTTTGCCAAACTTCAACAACCTAAACATTTGGGTGGAGTCAACTTTCCAGATTTTTCTGCTTATCATACTTCATTTTTTCTTAAATACTCTTCTTCTTTGTTATCTCAGAATATGACTGACCCCATTTCTCATCCCCTATGGGTAGACATAGAAACCTCCTTCTTTTACCCTTTTACCTTCGAAGAAGTGATTTCTATATCTCAAGTTCCAACAAGACTGTCTCTTCCCATCCTTAAGAATTCCCGTAAAGTTTTTCATCCTTTATTAATCAAAGGCCTTGATGAACGTACCCGTTTTTTGCAATCCCCAATTTGGTATAACAAGCTGATTAAAATTAAGAATAGAACCCTTGTTTGGAAGGATTGGTTGGTTTTAGGACTTAAATGGACTCATCAACTTTTCCATGAAGATTCTTGTATTCCTTTTTCCATAGCCCAATCCCGTTTTTGTCTGCCTCTTTCCTACTACTCCAAATATGTATCGCTAATTGAAGCTGCTCAATCCTCTTATGATGCTTTTGGGTCCTCCCCGCACCTGTCAAATCTTCTTCGACTATTCTTTCTTCCTTATGCACCTCTTCTTCTGCTTCTCAAATTTATAATAAGTTAAGAGAACCCTCAGTTACTCGTGATAAATCTAAAATAGAGTGTGACTGGGAGTCTGATTTAGGCGAATCTTTTTCTCTCCTTCAATGGAACAAAATTTGGACTAAAATAAGGAAGTCTTCTAGAGCAGCCAATACTACACAAACTCTATTTTTCATATATAATAGACTTCTGATCACTCCAGCTAAATTGCATCACATAGACCCCTCTACCCCCTCTATTTGTTGGTCTTGCCAAGCCCCTGTAGCTGATCTTAAGCACATGTTATTTACTTGTCCACCCATTTACCTTTTCTGGATTAGAGTATGGAAACAAATTAACAACATTTTCTCTACCCATATTCCCTTTTCTTATTCATATATTTTTCTAGGTAGTGTCTCAGAGATATGGCCGACCTCAATTACTAGTGTTTCGATTGTAGATCTGCTTATTGCAGTTGCATTTCAACAAATTACAAAGTCATGGAAATAAGCCTTGAATGTTTCCTTTCAAGCATGGTGGTATGGTGTATGTTATAATCATAGGTTGGATAGGGCATATGTTCATCCTATTACACTTGCCATCAAACGTGATTTACTGTGGTTACCTATCACCAACTTTTTAAATGCTTCTGCTCAAACCATGCCTTTACATAGTCCCAGGATTGAAGAAGTACCCAAGCCTCCTTGAAGTTAATGGTTATTATTAAGTGTCTAATCTATTTTGGACTTTGGTTGAAGCGTGTTATACAACTATAGAAATTAATATATGTCATTTTTTGCATTTTAAGTATATGATCAGTGTTATTACCTGATGCAATCTCCCTCCCATTCTTTTTCTCTCCGTCCCCCTTCCCCTATACGATTTCATTTGTATTACATTATATTCAGATGTCATATTGTATTGATGTTAATTCTAAATTTTATATCTAATAAACTTACTTTTAAACTTAAAAAAGGATTGCCTGTGTGTGGTTATTAATTAGCGGCAACTCCCTTGTGCAACAAGGTCAAAGCACATCAGATTCCCCTTATTTTGGGTTATCCTCAGGACCAAGATTGGTTTCTGGACAGATGCTGGTATCGAACTAAAAGGAACTTAAAAACAATTTTGAAAATGATGTAATTTCAAAGAAAGGGGCTATGTGTTAGCTTTGTTATTTAATTTTTGACATTTACCTCTCCTTTTCTCCTTTTAAAAGGTGTTTTATGTCCAAAGATTGCATCAATACTTTCAGCCATCCATGCTCTTTTTTTCCATTTCTTTGCTTTAGTCTTGAATTTTAGATTGCAGCCACCGTTCTTCTCATGAAGAAAAAGAGAGATAAAAATGGAATGACATCTTATTCTTGATTCCCATATTTGTTCATATTGTGTTTGAAACATTCAGTTCTCCATGCATATATGTCTAAAAAAAAAAACAGCTTACTTAAAGCTCTGTCATGCTGTGCCACTGTGCTAATTATTATTTTCCAATTTTAATTTAATTGCCTCTCAGGTTACCATCAGCCTTTCTCGACTTCAATCTGTAGCTCCGTGCCAGACTGAAAGGGAATAAATGAAAATATTTGTTTCCTTCTAACTTTAAACGAAGGTTTCAGTATAAAGCCCTGGGGATTTTTTCATTCTGCTGTCCCTCTGTTTGTGTGCAGCCTTATCTACATTCCATCTGTGGCTTCACATTTAGATTGGAGGAGATTTATTTCTCATTCTCTCAACCTTCTAAAAGAAAGTTTGTTTCTGTGACCATACCCAGTTCCAAAACCGAGCTTCGTTAGTTATCAGTCAGGACGTTCTGTTATATTGTTGCAATGCTACTAGTCACATATTTTAGTCTCACATTAGCAGTGGCGTAGCTAGGCAGTTTGCCGCCCATGGTGGTCCCTGCCTTTACCGCCCCGCGGCCGCACCTTGCATTCGTTACTTACTTTTCATTCAATGAAAAGTTCTTTGTCTTCTCTCCGGTTGAACTCCTTGGCTGCAGCGGTCACTGCCTCGTGGTCACATAGTTAATTGCATTCATAATGTTGATTTTTGGGCTAAACCTTAGTAGTCTGTTCTCTCATTCCGCCAGTGGCAATCTGGTCTTTGTAGTGCTTAGTCTCATTTGTGGCACTTATGTCTCCACATTAACACCTTGTATTTGATCCTTAAATCTAGGTACAATGTGTAATTATTAACTTGCCTCGATTTTCACTGAAAGTTCATTTTGTAATCTTTGGCAATGGTAAGTTGGATCCTAGCTGATGCCTTGAATATTCGATTTTTAGTGAACTTGTAAATTTCTATGTTTCTTCTTGCCCACCTTACAGTTGATGCAATTCAGACATTTCATTTAATCCTGTAGCCGTGGTATTAAAACGCAAGATTAAATATGCTTCCTTTTGCTGGAGAACTGTCTCTAGATCTCCGCCTCTTGAGTTGGGCTGAACTACCATCAAGACTGTCCATCTAAAGTTCTTTTCACTGTGTCCCGCTGATAGGAAGTGGCTGACGATTGGTGCCGTAATTGCCTTTGTTTTTATACTAGGATTATGCTGGACAATTCTTTGTCTGATCTCCTGACTTGTTTTTCCACTGTATAATTTTTGGTAGAGACATAAAATTCTGTATACAGCATTTTTTGTTCCACCTGTGGGAAAAATTGGTGTGCCTCCATTTGGTATTCACCATCTGGAATTCTGTACCTTCCATTCTTTTGCTGCATATAACACATATTCCATACTTGTGATGTCCTTCCATTGGAGCAATATTCCAATGTTGCCTCAAGTTGGTTTTTCACTGTTTCTGGAGGGATATATCCTCTGACACAGTATTCACCAATGCTAGGTTCTTCTTCAGTACAAACAGTAGGCATGCTAACTAACCACATTCCGGACTTGATACTAGGTGCAAGTTTTTCATAATGATTTCCTTAATGTTGTTTGATTGGGGACAATATGTGGACACACAGACTAGCCTGCCCAATGTTTATATAGAACATTTTTAGATAATTGGCTTTTTCCTGCCCAAAGTTTCTGAGGCCTTTTTAGCAGTTTTCAGTCACCTGGGCCTGTTAAAGGATCCCCCATCAAGAATGTGTATTAAGCCCAGACAGTGATCAATGAGACCTAGGTGTAGCTGGGAGAGGGTCTTCCTGGAAGGATGCCTGGGGAGGAGCTTATACCCAACCCTGATTACATTTCAAATTACCTTGCACACAGGACAACGAAAGGGGCCTGACCCCGTGCCTGCCCTTGTCTTGGTCACTCTGGGCAATCTGGAGCCAGGGGAAGGGGAGGGGAAAGAACTTATTGGAACTAGTTTTGAAGGTGGGCCAGGGAATTCCCGCACACAAAGGATGGCACCAGGTATAAAAATAGGAACCTCAGAACCACTTATCGGAACACTACAGGACCTGTTGAAGATTCAGAAGGAGGATATTAGACCTGTCAGCCTCAGGGTGGACTACCCCCAAACTTTTTGACTACTCCCTTCCTGTTTTGCTGAATTTGTTTTTGTTGACCTTAGGACTCTGTACAAGTTACCAGTGCTAAATTGCTTGTGATCACTTCCTAAAACATAGTAAAATTGGCTTACACCTGACTGACATATTCAATTTATAAGTCCCTAGTAAAGTAGTATACTATATACCCAGTGCCAGTAAGTTAAATGCTACTAATGAGCCTCCAATATAGTTGTGCCACCAATTTCAGTAGCTCCTTAAAACATGCCTTAGGCCTACCCTTGCTGCCTGTGTGCAGTTTTAAACTGCCAATTTGACTTGGCAAAATAAACCATTTGCCAAGCCTAAAACTTCCTTTCCAATACATGTCACTCATATGGTAGGCACTAAACAGCCCATAGGGCAGGTTACAATGTATTTAAAAGGTTGGACATGCACTTTTAAGTTTGACATGTCCTGTTAGTGAAAAACTTACAAATCTTACAAATTCATTTTTCTCTAAGGGAAGGTCTGCCTCTCCCATAGGATAACATTGGGTTACCTTATTTCATTTAATAAGTGATAACATTTGGTTGGGAGTAGGAAGAAATATCATGTTTGGTGTCAATTCTGAAAATGCCACTTTGAGAAAGTTGACATTTTCTTGTCCTAACCATTTGATGCCTGCAGCCTGTTTCCTGGGTCACATAACTAGGTGTAGTTGGCAGTTGGCCTTTGCTTGTTTCTCCCAAACAACCACACAATAGAGGGACTGGGTGTTGACAGGAATAGGCCATCTTGGCAGGATGAGGGGGCTGTTTTGTGCGCTGCCCCGCTTGCACTTCAAAGAAGCTACCTCAGCTCACACACAAAGAACTTCACACTAGCCTATTGTGACTGCAGACGCCTTGGGACCAGGGCAGGGAGGCAGAACATTCCAGACACATCTGTTGTGGGAATGCTGATGTTTCTTCCACCTCAAAGCTGGCGCTAGGTATAAAATTAGGATCTCAGACCCACTCTTTACTTCAAGACCTGTGGCAAGACTCTCAGAGGACTGCCCTGCTGCTTAAGACCTGCTTATCTGCTTGAACCCAGGACTTCCAGAGTGACTCCAAGGGCTAGTTGGGTGGCCTTCTGATCAGAGCCTTAGGAACAGAAAAGGCTCCAACCTTCTTAAACCCGCACCTGGACCCAACCTGTGCCAATCCAGACTCTCCAAGTGGTGCCTGATCCAGTCCCTGACCCTTGGAAGTGGTGATAAAGGTGCCCAGGTAGACCAAATCCAAAACTCGGGTCTAAAAAAAGTTTCCACCAAAAATTGCTCTGAGAACAGAGAGGGGACAGGAACCGACCTGCTTGCCGATCCTCCCAAGGTGCATCACTGAAATGCCTGAGTTCGCAGTAGCTCCCACTACCTTCTTTGCCACAGCTGCAAATCCTGTTAAGCACCTCCTTGCATAATATATATCCAGCCTCATGGAGCTCGTTGGTTACAACCTGTAGCTCTTCCAAGAAAGAGACTTAGGAGGTCATTACCATGTCGTTCGGATGAGCATCTGACCAACACCGTAGTGGGAATAGAACCACCCGACTATTAGTCGGCGGTTCCACCTGCAGTATTACGATGCAACCGCCCATAACATAACTTTTTCTATTGCAGATTGTGCAGCGGCCATAAAAGGCCCGCAGCATAAGCTTCAATAGAAAAATTGATGTTTTCAAACAGCCCTGCACCATGTGGCAGGCACCATGCGGAGGAATGTTTAGGGCGGCACCCATGGTGCCCCCAGGCCCCATACTGGAGGACCAGGGGGGCCCTGCAAGGGGCCCCCAACGTCAATTTCCACCTGCCTTTTTATGGTGGCTTGACCACCATGAAAGGGCAGGCGGAAAGGGACATCGTAATCCCTATGGTGGTGCCTGAGTAGGCATCGCCCTTATAATAGGTATTACGGTCCCACCGCTGCTCCTTCCACCATGGGGATTATGATGCTGGTTTCTGACAGCCATTCCATGTCGGACTTTCTGATATGGAAAGGCTGTCGAAAAGCAACATTGCTTTCTGCTGGCCCTCCGCTATGGGGACTCACCGTATGGCACACAGTGCAGGGATGTTTCAAACATCCATATCACTATGGCAGCTTGTGCTGCGGACCTTTTCGGCCTGCCGCACAAGCTGCCATAATGAAATGGATGTTTCCCACTGCCCTCAGGGCGGTCGCATCCAAATTGGGATGTTGAAACCACTGACCTATGGTCGGGTGATTCCAGACCGATCGTAATCAGCCCCATAGATAACCTAAATATGTATCACTTCTCAGGCCGCTTAATAACAGAACTATAAGGGCGAGTACACACAGGTTGGAATATATATATCCTCACCATATGACACTGGGTAAGACAACGATCAACCAGATGGATAACTAATAACAATTTCTTAAGTGGGGCTGCCACAATTTTGAATGTTTCTCTGACAGTATTAGCTCCTTTGCCCGATGGCCTATCAATGCAGAATTTGGTGTCACATAACCACTTAGCATTGCTTTCCTCAACTCCTTGGAAAAAAGTTAATTCCTGAAAACGCCCAGCAGGCAAAAACCATTAGACATCACACTCAAACGACATTGAAACTCGAAAGATAATATAGCAAAATGCACACGATCCAACCTCTATCTTATAAGCAGTATAATATGAAGCACTTTATAGTTTGTGCTACGAATCCTAGTGTACCATTGGTACTTTCGACTGCTGACTATGGAAACACCTTTGCCAAATCTGAATTTGGTTCCTCAGTTCGGTCCCGGCTGTGCCCAATCTATTATACCCTTTTTTCCACTTTTAAATATCACCTCACAAAATCGTCGTGTATACCACTGATTCATAGGCTTGCTGCAGCACTGCACTTATTTCCATATGTGATTATTTTTCACTCAAGTCGATCGCTACCAAAGGACCACTGATTATATTTGTTTATTATATGCAATATAGTTCATGCCCATTAAATCACCCATGAAACATTTACATCATTTTCACTCTTAACCCAGCAGTTAAATAAAAACATACTTCTCCAGTTTGCTAATACCCACTAGTGCCAGAATTTCAAAAAACAAAACAAAACAATTAAACAAAAAGGTGGCAAGGCGCTTTTGTAGAGGGTACGTAAGTTCGAGCGTTTTTGGAGTGAACGTGTAAAGAACCGTCTAGTTGCCAAAATTCAGTAAAACGCCTGCTAAGTAGATGCCCAAAAATGTATATTGCTTAAAATCAGTAGGACATGTATCATGACGTTTGAACGAATGGACTTGGAGGCTGATTGGTCAGTAGATTGTAATATGCAAATATCGCAGGATTCATGCAACTTGGACGATCTAAGGGTTTTTGTTTTTTTGCTACATTATTTTTGTCAACCAACACTCTAAATGCCTTTTTAAAAATATGAAAGAGGGGCTTGCATGATTGCATTTTAATACCACAAAATGCCAAAGGAAACCCCTTTAAATCCAGATATGTGATCAGAAACTCAGAGATTGCTGTTTCTGTGTCAACAATAAGAGACTAAATGTAATTCCCTGAAATGAAATATTGCATGTGGCTTACTGCTAAAATGAGGTTTGTTATAAGCGCTAGCTTCAACAGATGTTTGTGCCGCTTGGCAGAAAATGATAACACACGATGCTTTGTTGACATTTCTCAGAAGCATTGTAAACATAATTTTGTTATTTGTTAGAATAAACCTGTCTTTAAGTATGCCAAGAATTAATTTTTAACAACCATTTTTTATGTTTGCCAGGTAGTAGTAGACTCAGAGCACTAATACATTCACGTTTTGTTTGCTTCTCGTTTTTTTCCCCAGGGTCTGTGCCTACTTGCCAAACTGGCATATTGCTTGAGGGAGATACCTCAGTGAGTAAATGTTCAACTGACAGTGGTTTCATGTTCAGCTCTCTCAATTAAAGTTTAAATTTAGGGCGACGCGTCTGGTTTCCAACCGTTTAATCAAAAAATATTAATAATTCAGTGGATTCATACAGCATAGCAATTAGGTTCGGTCACAATGAATGTTTGAATACCTTCAGTTTTGATGAATTCATTTTATTAAATTAAATTAAATGTAAAAATAAGTATGATGTGATTATTGCTTGCATACAAGAGAAATATACCAGGTTGCAACGGTCAAAATACATTGTTGACATGAAGTAGACTTAGAAAGAAGACTACTGTGAATAGAAAATGGGGTCAAGAATAGGATATGGGAGGAGGGGGCGTGGCTTGTGGCCGATGTAGGAAGACGTGGACCGCGGAGCTCCGTCCGCCGCCGTCCTCTAATCATAAATCCTGAAATCTGGTCGCAGACCCGACACCAGATTTGCGAACCGGAGCACTTGGAGCGCTTAAGGAGCTGCGAAACGAGCCGTGTACTGGCCCCAAATCGTTCAAAACTTGCGGAAATCGCAGGGTGCCGAGGAAACGGACCCGGTGGCAAAATGGCGCCTGCACACGAGACCACCCTTCACCTGTGACTTGTCCGGCTGCACAGACCCGATACTCCCGTGGAAGAACATCACGTCCCGCTGAGAAAACCAACACATCTCTGGTGAGCGGGGGGCCTGAGAACGCAGCGGAGGGAACCGGAGTCAGGTGGGGAGGTGTCCTGAGTCCCATTTCTGGTTTGGCGCGAAGCTGCGGACCCACCAGCAAGATGGCGCCTGAGAGGGGGACCTTCTGGTGAACCTGTGCACCCGAGCGAGAGTGCGTTCACCCCTGAACACTGGCGGACAGTTCACCCAGCGGCGAGGTCTCTCCTCGTATTGGAGAGGACGCAGGGAAATCTTGAACTTACTCCCAGCAATTGGGCAAGAGCGGCGGGACGGAGGTGGCGGGGCGAGGACGTCCGCGCCGGGACGCAGCGCAGCCATCCGCTGAGTTCCGCAAATAGAGGAGAGGAGTGCGGCGGCGCCTTCCATGAGCGCTGGAGAGCTCAGCACTTGCTCGAGACGGGGAAGCTTTCTGACGGCCGGTGGCCCAGAGGCTGTGCCGTAGCAAAAAGAAAGGACTGTGTGGACCCTGCACGTAGGGTGGATCTGGGCAGTAGATGATTGGTCTGCTGCATATACTCTGGAGGGAACGTCCAACAACAGAGAACACGGATACCCACACTGGGAACCACCAACTGTGTAATGACCGGTGCCCGCTGGGGCAGACCCTGGAAGAAGGCCTGGACCAGTGGGTGCAGGGCCTGGTGCGCGACGACAGCTGGCGCTGCTTGGTGGCAGGAAGCGACCGCAGCATATGAAGACACGATTGGGCCTAGAGAACTGCTGCCCAGATGAGAGGTGAGAGCACGCATAGTGTGGGAACACACGAGCCATGAGGGGGATCCATATGAAATCCCAGCCATATATACTGCCAGAGATCCAGTAGCGCTGGAGTCCCCCAACCTGTAGCAGCCACATAAATGCACGGAGGAGAGCGCCCTAGGACCCCCTAACACAGGCCCCAGGCGCATTCGGAGACAGGTGCAATCGGTCCCGCAGAGCGTGGTCTAGCAGCAGCTGAGTCAGACCCTCGGGGTTAGTTTGAAGGAGCTGCATACTCCGAGTGGTGGGACAAAGGCCTGGCGAGAGGCGCATAACGAACTCACTTGCCTACAGGGAATAGGCCGGACCATGAAAGAGGCTGTGCGCACCTAGGCGGCTGTGGAGACGCTGAGAAATTGGGGCACTGACAAAGCAAAGTGGCTTATGACGGAAGGTGCCCTACAGTTAGCCAGACAATCCACTCCTCAATGATGTTCGAACCAGGACCACGGGCTTTGGGACTACGCAAGCCCCTCTGAAGTCGAGGCCGCCTTTCCAGAGGCCGCGAGATGTGCGCCCGAAGGGGAAATGCCTAAGCGCATCCAGAGACAAGCGCAATCAGGAACACAGAGGGGGATAGTATAACGATGAAGCAACTGCGGACGCAGTGACCAGGGTGGCCTTGGGACCGCTGGGGGCGAGACAACGACAAGCACCCACTGAATTAGCAAGTGCCTGTCCATCGCTGGACAAAGAAGATCCGAAATCAAGAGGAGACGCCAGAACTTGCCCAAGGCGATGGGGAGAACACAAAAGAAGAGAGAATACACAGTCCTCAACGTGGAAGCCCCTGGCGCCCAGACGGACGACGATGAAGAGGTTCTGGAAACAAGAAGCGGGGCAACCCCCAGGAAAACAACACTGACTGATATTATGCAAGCGATCACAGCCTCCAGAGAGGCCCTGGAAGAGAAAATAGGGGGCATAGGCACAGACTTAACCCTGTTAAAAGATGACCACCGGAAGCTCAAGGATCGTGTGCTAACAATGGAGAAGGAACTGGGAGGCCTCCCAGAGAAGATGACAGCAATGCAGAAGACGCTAACGGACCTGGAAACTAGAGTCAAAGTGCTGGAAGTCCAGGCGGAAGATAGCGAAGGGCGATCCCGCAGGGATAACATCCGCGTCATCGGTGTGCCGGAAAAAGCGGAGGGCACGAATATGGTGCATTTCTTGGAAGAGTGGATTAGAACAGCAGTAGCCCCAGAGGGACTATCATCCTTCTACGCACTGGAAAGAGCTCATAGAATCCCTTGCAAGGCCGCCTAAACCTGGTGCCCCTCCTTGGCCGATAGTGGCACGACTACTGCATTTCAGAGTCAGGGACCATATACTGCAGCAAGCTCACCAAAAACAGGGTCTGCAAATAGACAACAATGCAATAATGATTTTTCCGGACTTCACAAGGGAGGTTCAGCGTAACAGAGCTTCCTTTTTAGCTGTCAAGAAGAAGTTACGCCAGCTGCAGTTGCCGTATGCCATGCTGTTTCCTGCCAGGCTCTGAGTGGCGGATGCCGCGGGCCCCCGATTCTTCTCCACTCCTCAAGAGGCCTGGGAATGGCTGGACACATGGAGGACGCCAATGTGCCATGACTCCCCATCGAACTCCTTGCAACAGAGCCCTGGTAGCAGCAAAACGGGATCCAGAGCTCCTTCTCCTAGGGAACTCAGCTTGGAACATCGCAGAGTGCTGCAGGAAGTAGCGAAGCATAGCCAGCAAGGCTCCAGTCCCACTTCAAGTAAAAACGGCATGGGTACGGAGCGGTCGACGAGTTCCCCAGCTCCCAGTGAAAATGGTTCATCAGAAACGGAGTTGCCACAGGTCACATCCCAGACGACGGACGGCATTGTCTGATGGAGTAGAATGGATCCCCTGCACTGTAGACATTGGAGTAATGCTCCGGACTCGACCTGAGAAGGCGAATACAGGATCCTGTTGCTGATCTCGAACTGTAGAGGGTCCTCAGATGCCTGTTCCGGGGCGTTGTAACTGTTGAAGGTACCGGGGGCGGCGGGCGGAGATCTGGACCCAGAAATGGCGGCTGATCACCTCTGCAACCACTAGTGGACTTTGTGCGGTTATGTAAAGTTTGGATGGGAACTAGTTCACCAGTGACTGTCCTGGGGAGGGGGAGTTGTGGGTTTTATTTGGTTAATGGATGTTAGCTGAGAACAGGCGTGTCACAATGATAGAATATAGCAGAGGAAAGTTATACCACATGCAATGGGTCCCTCACTAGAACTGAAATGTATTACATGGAATGTACGGGGGATGCACTCGATGGTACGGCGTCACAAAATTCATGCTTACTTAATTCGTAGGGGGGTTCAAATTGCACTGCTCCAGGAGACCCACATTATGGCAGCTGAAGGGGCAGCACTGCAGCGTAGATGGAGGGGCCAAGTATTCTATACCAAGTATTCAGCATTTGCACGTGGGGTTCTGGTCTGGATTAGGGCGGGAGTACCCTTTCAATGCAACAAACAATTCATAGACCTGGAGGGCAGATATGTGGTGGTTTCTGGGAAACTAGATGGCAGGTACATAAGTCTGGGGAGTATTTATGCTCCTAACTCAGATCAAACTATCTTCTTTTCGCATCTCTCAGGGAAACTGGCCTCTGTTCTTACAGGTTGGGTTCTGTTGGGAGGGGACTTCAACTCTATTACTGATGTCGCACTAGATCGCTCCCATCTGCCATTCCCTGATGCCCCCATGCATAAAATAGCAGAGTCAAGACGGAACTGGCAACGAAGGTGGGGACTCCTGGACTCCTGGAGAGTCCAGCACCCAGTTGCCCGGGATTATTCCTTCTTTGCAGCACTACACGAACTCCATGTTCGGTTAGATGCCATATTGTGCTCCTCTGATGTGCACGAGGGGGTGCGCAGTAGCGAATACCTCACACGAACGATATCCGACCACAACCCAGAGTTGTTAAGCTTGCAGTGGTCTCGACCACGGCCCAAAATACCCACATGGCGCCTGAGACCCGAGGCCTTAGAGGACCAAGTATTTCACGCAGAGATAGGAATCGCCATTGACCAGTATTTCCAAGACAACGCTAATTCAGCATCGAGCTCCCTGGTGGAGTGGGACGGGTTTAAGTCGGTTATCAGGGGGCGCTGTAACTCGGGGATGGTGGGAACGCAGAAGACCCTACTGCAGGACATACAGAGGGCGGACCACCGCCTAAGAGAGCTGGAGCAGGAAAGACCAGAGAATTCTGATAAACAGGGGGAACTCCTGGAAGATAGAGAAGCCGTAGCGGCGGAAGTGAAGCAACTTCGTTGCTTCGATTATAAAAACTATATAACCCGAGCCCACATGGAGAGGGACAAGTCGGGAGCTCTGTTGGCTTGGTTGGCCAACCCAGCTAGGAGGGGGTCGGTCATATTGGAGATCAGAGAACAGAATGGAGTAGTAAGGTATGACCAACAAGGTATCAAGGACCTGTTCCTAGATTACTATACCGACTTATACAAAAGTAGACTGACGCCAACAGAAGAGGGCATCGACGAGTTCATAGGTGATGTAGAACTACCTGTCTTAGACGAGGAACTTGCGACTACTCTGGGTCGGGATGTGGAAATGGGAGAGGTGCGGGGGGCTATTAAACATATGGCACACAATAAAACACCGGGAACAGATGGTTTACCCATTGAATTCTACTTAGCATATATTGACTTGCTAGCCCCTAGACTGGTGCAGCTGTACAATGACGCGAGGCAAGAGGGACACCTACCTGTCTCAACCAGGGAAGCAATTATTATACCCCTACTCAAACCAGGGAAACCATCTTGGGACAGGGCGGCATATTGCCCGCTCTCCATGCTTACCTCGACTACAAAATCCTGAGTCGTATACTGGCCACTCGCATGCTCCCTCATATGACAGCCCTTATACATAGAGATCAATCCGGGTTTATACCCACTAGAAACACAACCCTTAATGTTCGCCGCCTCATACAGATATTAGAGGCAGATACCTATAAGAAAGAGGAAGCGGCAGTGTTCTCAGTGGACATAGAGAAGGCATTTAACAGCCTGGAATGGCCGTATTTATTCCATGTGATGAGGAGGGTTGGGCTAGGTGTGGGGTTTGTGGGCTGGACGGCTCTCTTATATGCCAACTCTACTGCCAGGGTTAAGACGGGGGGACTAATATCGGACATCTGTGATGTAGGACGGGGAACGCGACAAGGGTGCCCGCTTTCTCCCCTACTCTTCGCCCTTGCGATGGAACCGTTCGCAGCCCGGGCTAGAACAGGACAACACTATCAGGGCCTAAATGTTCTTGGCCAGATCCACCACATTGCGCTCTACGCTGACGACCTGTTACTGTTCCTGGCAGATTCAAGGGGGGCGCTCAGGGGTGCAAAAGACTTGCTACAAGCCCTAGGTGACGTAGCGGGGCTGAGGGTAAATTGGGCAAAATCTTGTCTGTTCCCAGCAATGGAGGGTAGGATAGGTCCACAAGAAACTGAGGGAGTGAGATGGGAGACTAGGAGCCTAACGTACCTAGGCACTCAAATCTATCACACCCAGGGAGACATCTTGCAGGGTAATATAGGGAGAGCAATTAGGGGCACAAAAAGTAACTTTGAGTTCTGGGGATCTCTCGGTGACTGGTCGGGTGGCTCTGCTTAAGATGGTAACCCTGCCGAGATTACTATATTACTTTGGAACCCTGCTGGTATGGGTACCAACGAAGTACTTCACCCAACTCAAGTCGATGGTTTAGGGGTTCCTGTGCGGGACTGGTAGGCGAAGAGTGGCACTTAGCATTCTCATGCGACCGAGAGCAGAGGGAGGGCTGGCAGTACCCGACTTTGAGGCCTATTACCTCTCAGCACAACTACAGTGGCTTACGAAATGGGTGGCAAGCCGCATTCGGGGGCTGGAGGAACCGAGAGAGGACTCCGTGACCCTGAGGGTGATGGCCCAGATCGTTCTGAGGCTGCCTGTTTGCCCTTCAACCCTCCCCCTGGAACTACGCACGGCCTGCCAGTGTTGGCATAGGTATCTGAGACGTGCCAAAATAAGATGCCCCTATCCTCCGGAAATTCCGATACTCATGTGTGAGGCCTTGCCACATGGAGGTAGTTGGCAGGGACTGACAGTTTGGGCGGAACAGGGGCTGGATACTTTAGGTGATTTGTATGAAGCAGGCACCATGATCCCGTTCAACGATCTGCAAGATCGGTATGACTTACCCAGGGGGGATTTCCTATTGCATTCTGCCCTCACCACGGCCATTCGAAAACATTGGAGGGAGGGACTCACGGAGCCACCAACATCATTAGGGTGTCAATACCTGGTCATGGCGGCAGGGACGGTTAAAGCGGTCACGTGCATCTACCTACGAATAACGCAGGAAACGCTACTACCCTTAACAGAAATACGCTTCAAATGAGAAGCGGACATCGGGAAGGACATCCCAGAAAAGTCGTGGGGGAGATAGTAGAGCGGGCTTGGAAGAGCACCAGAAATGCCAGATTCCAGTTACTGCATTTTTACTTACTACACCGGGCATACCTTACCCCGGAGAAGATTAATCAGTATTTTAATTCCCAAGAAGCGGCCTGTCCGCGGTGTAATAAAGAGGGAGCTGGGTTTAGGCATATGCTCTGGGATTGCCCATGGTTAGGTAGCTTCTGGGAGGAGGTAACTATGCTGCTGGCAGACATCACTGACAGGGAAGTAGAGGCATTGCAGGGATACTGCCTGTTCCACTGGTTCCAACACACATCGAAAAACAAAATTACGAGTAAATTCATAGATATGGGATTAGTGCTAGCCAAAAGGGATATAACCATGCACTGGAAAGCAAAACAAGGGCCAAATACAACCAGATGGAAGAAAGAACTCATTAAGTGGGCAGAGTGTGAAGGGATAGTTAGGATGCAGATTGCACAACGAACGAAAAGCGAGAAGTCACAGGAGGCGGCTAGAGCATGGGAATCCTTAGTGGCCTTACTTCGAGCCCCAGATGATGCTAGTGATGAGGAATCAATTGAAGAACCCCCGGTAGGAGCGAATTAGGATATTTACGCCCATGACCATCAAATAGCCCCGGAGAAGTGGTGAGCGACCATAGTGCACTGCCGTCCCTATAGAACAAGGGTTCCCAAAGGGGTGCCTCTGATATTTGCATTGTCCCCGGGACCAATGGTTTCTCTTGTTATCTAGATCCTACCTGCTCACACGCTTTCTCGTCCTGATGATGATCTCTAACTAAGGAGATCGAAACGCCGTCGACTTCCACAACCGAAACTCCTTTAAACATACCTTATTAACTACGGAGTTTTGTACAGTGTTGTCAATGCGATGTAAATTTTAAGCCACCAGCACTTATCACTTCACGCACTTTTCACCCTCTGTGTGAGCACCAGGACTAGCTCCTATCATGTGAATGATACTCCTTTTATGATGTTAATAAATGTGATATCATTCATACAACCTTGTGTCCCCGCATACTTTGTTCTCCAAATTTTGTTGGCACTTTCTGTTCACTAATAAAACCTAGACTAAGACTACTTTTGAATTAATAGTAGCTCTGGCTACCCGAGGACCCAATTGGCCTCAACCTTGACCGCTGTCTTTTGCAAATACATATATTACCCCTGGTCGCACTACTGGGGTACCCTTGTTCTTTACATATATCATACGTGCAGTGGCTGCACTGCAAGGTCACCACTCCTTCGAGTGGTTTATCTATTTATCTACTTAATGTATTTCTTATTGTTGTATTAATTTATGTTATCCTATATGTGTTAACCCTATTTGTATGCAACCTATCAGGCCACTTAATACGAACATGTCCATACCATTTGTCCCCACATACACAGATGATTACATTGCCAGAATTACTAGTGGCCCTTCCTTGTTTAAAACATCAGCACCTACAGCAGCACCCACTGATGTAGATACAGAGAAGTTAACTGCCCTAGAACATCTAAAAGAAACATATCCGTACTGAGCTGCACGCCCGCATGCTCACGGAATATTTAAAAGCAGAAATAATACCAGTGGGTTTGCAAGTCCGCAACACTCCGGCCATTTTTCTGCAAGACCCTAGATTCAAGAACGGCTTTGCCCATATTGGAACAACTTGTTCCAGACATTGGATGGTTCTTGGCATAGACACAGCATTAGAACACAGCAAGAAAGAGCTTGAGGAAATACTAGCATTAGAAAAAGCCATTCTGGAACTTGACAGCTTATCTGACGCTAAAACCATCCTTGAAAGATTAGAAAGAACCATTTCGGATTTCCATAAATTCGAACACCACAAAAAGGCTACTAAGGTTACCAAAGACATAAAGAACTACAGTAAAGAAAAAAACTACCCATACCTCCGAGAAGACTACTTTACAAACCCCCAGTTCGCTCCTAGACCACAGGCGGGTACATGGGGCAGATTTAAGAACGGACAACCTGTCTCCTTCTCTGACTCATCTGCAGATTCTGATTCCTCAGACCCAGGTGCAGGTTCCAGCTCAGCAAGTAACAATCCCAATTTTTTAGGGAGAGGCCAACCCTTCCAAACCGAGAGGGGGAGGGTGAAACAACGCTACAACTTTCCGCCAGGAGAACGCCAGACACGGCGGAAGTTTTACCAATGGGGCTACCAATACTAAACGTAATAAGGATGGAGGATAACTTTTTCCCTCCTCCCATGGAACCCATTCCCATTTTCAATCTCTCTAGTCATCAACTAGCTTCTTCTGAGACAGCCCTTCTCAGTAAAGGACTCTCGTATGTAATTACAGAAAAACCAGATTGGTTTAACATACAAATTGAGATCTACCAATTTTTCAGAAAAATTAGATTGAAGTCCTTTTTTCTAAACAAAGAGTCTGCACCCAAATATGACACTACAGGGCTAAGCCCTAAATCGACCTTCAATCCCCCACAGGTTGCTTACCCCTGAGGTAATAACCTTTGAAAATTTAGTTCTTAAAGACCTTGACAAATTGAGAAATCAACATCAGCCTTGATGAAAGGAAAAGTCTCCTTAACCTTAAAAAGATGGATGACATTATCATCAAGCCCTGTGACAAAGGTGGCGGCATTGTCATTCAGGATAAAATAAACTATGACAATGAGATCATGCGCCAACTTAACAACGCCAACCACTATGAGCTACTTAACCAAAGCCCCTTATCTGAAATACAAAATCTCATTCAGACCATCACCAAAGAGGCTGAGGAAATAGGCTACATCAGCCACAATGAGTTTCTTTTTCTCAATAATAAAAATCCCAGAACACCAGTGATCTACACACTACCAAAGGTTCACAAAAACCAAACTAACCCTCCGGGCAGACCCATCCTGTCAGGCTGCGGCTCCATCCTCGAGCCACTAGGCAGGTACATCGACTTTTTCATCCATGATATGGTACAAGACACCGTAGCCTATGTTAAGGACACTACGCACTTCATCAGACAAATTGAGCAAGAATATTTTGATCCCATATCTGAGCTTCTTGTCACATTAGATATTGAATCCCTTTACACCAACATCCCGCAGGATAAAGGCACCTTGGTTATCAAAGGACATCTGGATAACAGACCTAGACCACACAAGGTTCCCAGTGAATTTATTATCTCACTCCTGGAGATAGCCCTGACTAAAAACTATTTCATGTTCCATGACAAATACTACAGGCAATGCAAGGGCACGTCTATGGGGGCTGTTTTTGCCCCAAATTTTGCCATAGTCTTTGTTGACGACATGGAGAAAACATATGTCCTCAACCGAACTAACCCCTATCGCGATAAAATCAGGAGCTGGCGTCGTTATATCGATGACGTGTTTATGATCTGGCAGGGTTCCACGACGGAACTTGACTCCTTTTGTACATGGCTTAACAACTGCCAACCTGACCTTAAGTTCACTTATGGTTCTAGCACCACACGGATTAGCTACCTAGATGTTAACGTCACACCAACAGAAGGTGGGTTGTACACCACCCTATATAGTAAACCCACAGAACGCAACACCCTACTCCACTACAAAAGTAACCACCCCAGAGCACTACGTGATTGTCTTCCATACGGACAATTCCTAAGGATACGCAGGAATTGCAAATTTAAAGAGGATTACTTTAGGGAAGCGGATACACTATGTGATAAACTCATGAGCAGAGGTTACCCTAGGCGCCTGGTTAGGAGATCTATGAAAAGGGCCTGGTACACACATAGGGATACGCTACTGGAACAAACCCCCAAACAGCCCATGACACGCATCCCTTGCGTTACAACATTTGGGCCCGCCAGTAACAAAATAACCAAACTGATCAAAAAACACTGGCCCCTCCTTATGTCCATCAATATCACAAATGAGGCCCCCTTGTTCTCCTTCAAGAGGGGACGCAACATTAAAGACCATTTGGTTAGGGCACATAAACCCTCACTAAAGGACAACACTGTGCGCTCATGCTTCGGTCTCCCCCCAGTTACAGGGCACTTTAAATGTGGTAATTGTGTTGCATGCCCACTCACAAAAAACACAAAAGAATTTGTTTTCGGCACTACTGTTCACAAACTGGATTTCTTTTCAAACTGCAATTCAGTCAACGTGATTTATTGTATTCTATGTCCATGCAACCTCCTTTATATTGGGCAAACCACGCAGAGAATAAAAGCTCGCATAGGAGAGCATAAAAGCAGAATTCGCTGCCAGAATATCAATGCACCTCTGGTAGAACATTTTATTGAAAAAGGACACTCTGAACAAGATCTACGATGGCAAGTCATTGACATGGTACACCCAAGTCCAAGAGGTGGTGATCTTCAAGCCATCCTCAATAGGCTTGAGTGCCTTTGGATGTTCAAATGCCGCTCAATTGAAAATGGACTCAATACAATTGATGAATGGAACCTGATTCTATAACTTTTTATGTTCCTAACATTTTGTGTATAATGTCTGTATACAGCTAACTTATTGTCAGCTGTGTTTTTAATCCATTTATTTATTATTTTGTTGTGTTTCCCCATATTCCTTATTGCCTTTCCACACTCATTCCCAGGTTAATTGCTTCACATATGCCTCATTCAATATGGCCGCCAGCCCTGGACGCTCTAACTCGAGCTGGGACACGTCTTCACGCACGCACGCTCTCCCCCATATCTAATTGTTCTTCCGGTGCTTTCACCAACACGCTGACTAATCCGCTCTACCAGACTCCGGCACCATTCACTGTATGCTGTCTGCATTGGAAGTAGTAGGATCCAGTCCCTCTTCTTTCGAACTTAAGTAAGTCCTCGCCTCTCCCTTCCCCCGCTCACCAGTGCTGAGTCTTGCTTCCTCGCGGCTACCAACTCCGATACTGCCTTGATCAGTCACTTCCCCCTTTTCCTCCACAGTTGGCTCTTTGGATTCATCGTGATTGACTCCCCCTTGCCTATGACCATTACGAACCTCGCTGAGTGGCTAGACCTCCTACAATTACTACGTAAGCTGCTGCGAGTCTTTTTGCCTTCACATCCCTCTAGTACTTCGCTCACCTTAACCGGTTACCCCTTCCTTGTAGATCCGGTTGTACCATCACGGTCATCCTGACACGTTGACGATCCTTAATCGCTTCGTTTCGCTACCAGGTACTTTCAGCCCCTTCCCCCCCCCTTACTTGCCTTCCCCAGCCCAATTAACTCACTGACCTTGCAGTCTCCCTCATGCGGTAAACAGCTACCCCACGCCAAGGCATGCTGGCATTACGTGCGTTATGTGCCTTCATCCCCTTTTGCACATGCCCACTCACACGGTTCTTCCCAATATGTTGTACATGGCAATTTATTTAATTACATTCTCTGACCAACCATGTATGTTGTCCTACTTGCACAACCTCACCTTGTACTTACACCCTGCGGTTATAGCTCCTTTCCTTACCAGCAGCTCTTTTCCTCTTTTCTGTTACCTTTTACTTCGTAACTGACTAACTACCAGTTTAATTAAAAATTAAAAAAATGTGTAATTGTATTCCACTGTCTATGATCCTTAATTTTCAGTGTAGTTAATCGTCCTCACAGAGATTAGTTGTTTTTAGTAATTTGATTTATGTCCCCGGGACCAATGGTTTCTCTTGTTATCTAGATCCTACCTGCTCACACGCTTTCTCGTCCTGATGATGATCTCTAACTAAGGAGATCGAAACGCCGTCGACTTCCACAACCGAAACTCCTTTAAACATACCTTATTAACTACGGAGTTTTGTACAGTGTTGTCAATGCGATGTAAATTTTAAGTCACCAGCACTTATCACTTCACGCACTTTTCACCCTCTGTGTGAGCACCAGGACTAGCTCCTATCATGTGAATGATACTCCTTTTATGATGTTAATAAATGTGATATCATTCATACAACCTTGTGTCCCCGCATACTTTGTTCTCCAAATTTTGTTGGCACTTTCTGTTCACTAATAAAACCTAGACTAAGACTACTTTTGAATTAATAGTAGCTCTGGCTACCCGAGGACCCAATTGGCCTCAACCTTGACCGCTGTCTTTTGCAAATACATATATTACCCCTGGTCGCACTACTGGGGTACCCTTGTTCTTTACATATATCATACGTGCAGTGGCTGCACTGCAAGGGTCACCACTCCTTCGAGTGGTTTATCTATTTATCTACTTAATGTATTTCTTATTGTTGTATTAATTTATGTTATCCTATATGTGTTAACCCTATTTGTATGCAACCTATCAGGCCACTTAATACGAACATGTCCATACCATTTGTCCCCACATACACAGATGATTACATTGCCAGAATTACTAGTGGCCCTTCCTTGTTTCAAACATCAGCACCTACAGCAGCACCCACTGATGTAGCTACAGAGACGTTAACTGCCCTAGAACATCTAAAAAAGAAACGTATCCGTACTGAGCTGCACGCCCGCATGCTCACGGAATATTTAAAAGCAGAAATAATACCAGTGGGTTTGCAAGTCCGCAACACTCCGGCCATTTTTCTGCAAGACCCTAGATTCAAGAACGGCTTTGCCCATATTGGAACAACTTGTTCCAGACATTGGATGGTTCTTGGCATAGACACAGCATTAGAACACAGCAAGAAAGAGCTTGAGGAAATACTAGCATTAGAAAAAGCCATTCTGGAACTTGACAGCTTATCTGACGCTAAAACCATCCTTGAAAGATTAGAAAGAACCATTTCGGATTTCCATAAATTCGAACACCACAAAAAGGCTACTAAGGTTACCAAAGACATAAAGAACTACAGTAAAGAATAAAACTACCCATACCTCCGAGAAGACTACTTTACAAACCCCCAGTTCGCTCCTAGACAACAGGCGGGTACATGGGGCAGATTTAAGAACAGACAACCTGTCTCCTTCTCTGACTCATCTGCAGATTCTGATTCCTCAGACCCAGGTGCAGGTTCCAGCTCAGCATGCAACAATCCCAATTTTTTAGGGAGAGGCCAACCCTTCCAAACCGAGAGGGGGAGGGTGAAACAACGCTACAACTTTCCGCCAGGAGAATGCCAGACACGGCGGAAGTTTTACCAATGGGGCTACCAATACTAAACGTAATAAGGATGGAGGATAACTTTTCCCTCCTCCCATGGAACCCATTCCCATTTTCAATCTCTCTAGTCATCAACTAGCTTCTTCTGAGACAGCCCTTCTCAGTAAAGGACTCTCGTATGTAATTACAGAAAAACCAGATTGGTTTAACATACAAATTGAGATCTACCAATTTTTTAGAAAAATTAGATTGAAGTCCTTTTTTCTAAACAAAGAGTCTGCACCCAAATATGACACTACAGGGCTACACCCTAAATCGACCTTCAATCCCCCCACAGGTTGCTTACCCCCTGAGGTAATAACCTTTGAAAATTTAGTTCTTAAAGACCTTGACAAATTGAGAAATCAACATGACTTCATCCCCTACAACATCAGCCTTGATGAAAGGAAAAGTCTCCTTAACCTTAAAAAGATGGATGACATTATCATCAAGCCCTGTGACAAAGGTGGCGGCATTGTCATTCAGGATAAAATAAACTATGACAATGAG
Organism: Calotriton arnoldi; assembly: GCA_963921515.1. Taxonomy (NCBI): domain Eukaryota; kingdom Metazoa; phylum Chordata; class Amphibia; order Caudata; family Salamandridae; genus Calotriton; species Calotriton arnoldi. Next base: position 1,008,084 of record CAWUFW010004704.1, read on the forward strand.
ATCATGCGCCAACTTAACAACGCCAACCACTATGAGCTACTTAACCAAAGCCCCTTATCTGAAATACAAAATCTCAATCAGACCATCACCAAAGAGGCTGAGGAAATAGGCTACATCAGCCACAATGAGTTTCTTTTTCTCAATAATAAAAATCCCAGAACACCAGTGATCTACACACTACCAAAGGTTCACAAAAACCAAACTAACCCTCCGGGCAGACCCATCCTGTCAGGCTGCGGCTCCATCCTCGAGCCACTAGGCAGGTACATCGACTTTTTCATCCATGATATGGTACAAGACACCGTAGCCTATGTTAAGGACACTACGCACTTCATCAGACAAATTGAGCAAGAATATTTTGATCCCATATCTGAGCTTCTTGTCACATTAGATATTGAATCCCTTTACACCAACATCCCGCAGGATAAAGGCACCTTGGTTATCAAAGGACATCTGGATAACAGACCTAGACCACACAAGGTTCCCAGTGAATTTATTATCTCACTCCTGGAGATAGCCCTGACTAAAAACTATTTCATGTTCCATGACAAATACTACAGGCAATGCAAGGGCACGTCTATGGGGGCTGTTTTTGCCCCAAATTTTGCCATACTCTTTGTTGACGACATGGAGAAAACATATGTCCTCAACCGAACTAACCCCTATCGCGATAAAATCAGGAGCTGGCGTCGTTATATCGATGACGTGTTTATGATCTGGCAGGGTTCCACAACGGAACTTGACTCCTTTTGTACATGGCTTAACAACTGCCAACCTGACCTTAAGTTCACTTATGGTTCTAGCACCACACGGATTAGCTACCTAGATGTTAACGTCACACCAACAGAAGGTGGGTTGTACACCACCCTATATCGTAAACCCACAGAATGCAACACCCTACTCCACTACAAAAGTAACCACCCCAGAGCACTACGTGATGGTCTTCCATACGGACAGTTCCTAAGGATACGCAGGAATTGCAAATTTAAAGAGGATTACTTTAGGGAAGCGGATACACTATGTGATAAACTCATGAGCAGAGGTTACCCTAGGTGCCTGGTTAGGAGATCTATGAAAAGGGCCTGGTACACACATAGGGATACGCTACTGGAACAAACCCCCAAACAGCCCATGACACGCATCCCTTGCGTTACAACATTTGGGCCCGCCAGTAACAAAATAACCAAACTGATCAAAAAACACTGGCCCCTCCTTATGTCCATCAATATCACAAATGAGGCCCCCTTGTTCTCCTTCAAGAGGGGACGCAACATTAAAGACCATTTGGTTAGGGCACATAAACCCTCACTAAAGGCCAATACTGTGCGCTCATGCTTCGGTTTCCCCCCCCCCAGTTACGGGCCACTCTAAATGTGGTAATTGTGTTGCATGCCCACTCACAAAAAACACAAAAGAATTTGTTTTCGGCACTACTGTTCACAAACTGGATTTCTTTTCAAACTGCAATTCAGTCAACGTGATTTATTGTATTCTATGTCCATGCAACCTCCTTTATATTGGGCAAACCACGCAGAGAATAAAAGCTCGCATAGGACAGCATAAAAGCAGAATTCGCTGCCAAAATATCAATGCACCTCTGGTAGAACATTTTATTGAAAAAGGACACTCTGAACAAGATCTACGATGGCAAGTCATTGACATGGTACACCCAAGTCCAAGAGGTGGTGATCTTCAAGCCATCCTCAATAGGCTTGAGTGCCTTTGGATGTTCAAATGCCGCTCAATTGAAAATGGACTCAATACAATTGATGAATGGAACCTGATTCTATAACTTTTTATGTTCCTAACATTCTGTGTATAATGTCTGTATACAGCTAACTTATTGTCAGCTGTGTTTTTAATCCATTTATTTATTATTTTGTTGTGTTTCCCCATATTCCTTATTGCCTTTCCACACTCATTCCCAGGTTAATTGCTTCACATATGCCTCATTCAATATGGCCGCCAGACCTGGACGCTCTAACTCGAGCCGGAACACGTCATCACGCACGCACGCTCTCCCCCATATCTAATTGTTCTTCCGGTGCTTTCACCAACACGCTGACTAATCCGCTCTACCAGACTCCGGCACCATTCACTGTATGCTGTCTGCATTGGAAGTAGTAGGATCCAGTCCCTCTTCTTTCGAACTTAAGTAAGTCCTCGCCTCTCCCTTCCCCCGCTCACCAGTGCTGAGTCTTGCTTCCTCGCGACTACCAACTCCGATACTGCCTTAATCAGTCACTTCCCCCTTTTCCTCCACAGTTGGCTCTTTGGATTCATCGTGATTGACTCCCCCTTGCCTACGACCATTACGAACCTCGCTGAGTGGCTAGACCTCCTACAATTACTACGTAAGCTGCTGCGAGTCTTTTGCCTTCACATCTCTCTAGTACTTCGCTCACCTTAACCGGTTACCCCTTCCTTGTAGATCCGGTTGTACCATCACGGTCATCCTGACCCGTTGACGATCCTTAATCGCTTTGTTTCGCTACCAGGTACTTTCAGCCCCTTCCCCCCCCTTACTTGCCTTCCCCAGCCCAATTAACTCACTGACCTTGCAGTCTCCCTCATGCGGTAAACAGCTACCCCACGCCAAGGAATGCTGGCATTACGTGCGTTATGTGCCTTCATCCCCTTTTGCACATGCCCACTCACACGGTTCTTCCCAATATGTTGTACATGGCAATTTATTTAATTAAATTCTCTGACCAACCATGTATGTTGTCCTACTTGCACAACCTCACCTTGTACTTACACCCTGCTGTTATAGCTCATTTCCTTACTAGCAGCTCTTTTCTTCTTTTCTGTTACCTTTTACTTCTCGTAACTGACTACCAGTTTAATTAAAAATTTAAAAAAAATTGTAATTGTATTCCACTGTCTATGATCCTTAATTTTCAGTGTAGTTAATCGTCCTCACAGAGATTAGTTGTTTTTAGTAATTTGATTTATGTCCCCGGGACCAATGGTTTCTCTTGTTATCTAGATCCTACCTGCTCACACGCTTTCTCGTCCTGATGATGATCTCTAACTAAGGAGATCGGATTCGAAACGCCGTCGACTTCCACAACCGAAACTCCTTTAAACATACCCTATTAACTACGGAGTTTTGTACAGTGTTGTCAATGCGATGTAAATTTTAAGTCACCAGCACTTATCACTTCACGCACTTTTCACCCTCTGTGTGAGCACCAGGACTAGCTCCTATCATGTGAATGATACTCCTTTTATGATGTTAATAAATGTGATATCATTCATACAACCTTGTGTCCCCGCATACTTTGTTCTCCAAATTTTGTTGGCACTTTCTGTTCACTAATAAAACCTAGACTAAGACTACTTTTGAATTAATAGTAGCTCTGGCTACCCGAGGACCCAATTGGCCTCAACCTTGACCGCTGTCTTTTGCAAATAGATTCTGATATTTGCAAAGCACAACCTGTGCCAGAAGCTAATCACAAATGAGGAATATGTATATAAGTGACACGCCTGGGGGGAGGGAAAGGAGGGAGGGAATTGGCGGGGGAGTTAGAAGTTGGGATTGTTGATGTAAAGATTGATTCAAGGACTGACCACAAATGAGCATAGCTATTGTGTAATTGCGGGAGGAGGGAGGTTTCGTGAGTACAGCAAAGACCTGAGTCCTCTTTAAGTTGTTGCATTATGGAGCTGTACCTATCAGAGTCCAATAATTGTATATCCGAATGCAGGATAAATGTGATGCATTGATGGGCTCTGGAAAAGTCTGTAAACCCCAATAAAGTTTGTTTACAAAAAAAAGAATAGGTTATGGGAGACAAGTAGGTAAGAAATTTAGGGAGATATGCATAGGTTCACAGTGACTAATGAGAGGTGTAGAGAGTCAGGCAGGATAGACCGGGACACTGAGAAGTTGCAGGGTTACAGGCAGCGTGCTCATGAAAATTGAAATGCCCTCTAATAGGGAATAATGATATTCTAGCCATAGCAAGCACGGTCACATCAGGCTCCCCGCTTGACCCCTCTCCCTCAGACATCCTCTTAAAAAGTGTGGATGTCACTCTTATTTCTCTGGCAGATATATACAATTTTTTCTTACATAGCATGTACCAGATGCATGGAAACATGCTATCATAAGCCCCTTACTAAAAAAAGCCATTGTTAGATCCCGAGCTGATCGAAAACTACAGACCCATCTTGTTGCATCCAGGTGTCACCAAAATCCTAGAGAAGGCAATAAATAGCAATCTTTCTGAGTTCCTGGAAGACAACAACATATTGCACCCTACTCAAACAGGTTTTCGATGAGACTGCAATACAGAAACTGCACTGCTGATGGCCACGAAGGACCTTAAAAAAGTCCTGGATCAGGTTAGGTCAGCTGCGCTTATCCTCCTCGATTTAGGTGCAGCCTTTGACATAGTCTTCTACTCCACCCGTCTCTGCAGACTGGAAGAAGCCGACATCACAGGTAGAGCATTAAAATGGTTAGCTTCATTCCTAAACAATAGGAGCTTCCATGTCAGCGAAGGGCCTTTTAGCTCTACGAACCATCAGTTAAAATTTGGAGTGCCACAGGGCTCTTCCCTTAGCTCTACACTTTGTAAACACATTTATCTGACATCATGTGCTCCCTGGATTTTACCATGGTATTGTACGCAGACGATACACAGAATATTGTCTTCTTCTCACTTAATGTCAGCTTCACATCTCAAAAACAAAACATATGTCTATAACAAGTCACTAACTGGATGGCAGAGAGCTGCCTAAAGTTAAATGGGGACAAAAGAGGTCCTGGAAGTTGGCAACAACCCATCACTATGGGACCAATTTATATGCCCTCCATCCCTAGGTGATCACCCGCCCCTAAAACCAGAACTGAAAAGTCTAGGTGTTACATTGGACAGTAACCTCACCATGGCCTTGCAGGCGAAACAGGTTGCAGCCAGTTGCTTCGGCCTTCTCAGAGCTTTGTGAAAAACTCTTAAATGGCTCCCATGGACGTACGCAGAATTGTGGGTCAAGGCCTTATACTATCTCGCCTTGATTATGGCAACTCCCTTTACCAAGGCAGTCCACTTTCTTTCACTACCAAACTACAGACCACCCAAAATTCCACTGTCCAAATACTACTGACTATTACTAAGACTCAATCATCCCGCTGAGTGCTCACACTGCTTCACTGGCTGCCAACAAACAAAAGGATTAAATTCAAGGCACTCTGCATCGCTTATCGTGCCAAACACAAACTAGGCCCATGTATCCTCCACCACCTTATCAACCACTACAAGGACAACAGAGAACTTAGACAAACAAATTAGGTTTTCTCACCGTCCCAAGACTCAAGAGAGCCAGAGGTGGTGGCAGCTTGTTCACCTACAACACCCACAAACTATGGCACTCCTTACCTGCCAGCCTTAGACTCAATGACAATCTGCTAAGCTTCAGAAAGCAACTTAAAACCTATCTGTATGCCTAAGCAGTTTTACTCAAGCAAAGGCTTTTAGCTCTGGGAAGCCCATCTCGGCTAGCCATGCGCTCAACAGAAACCTGTGAATGGAATAGAATAGAATAGAAATATAAGGAAGGGTGCAGTGACACATACACAGATGCATGGAGGTAAGCAGGATATGCCTACCACCGGGCATACATATGCAGTAGTGCATCCATATGGGGGCACTTACCAGTGTTGGGATATTGAGTGTTGGATTCAGTAAAGGAGTACAGGGACCTTTGGGGCTTGCAGTGCTCACATATGACAGTGTAAAGTAGTGGTGTAATCTCTATAGTATACAAAACATTTGAAGGATTATTCGTGAGGGTTTGGGGGTCTCTTGAGGCATGGGTTCAAGTTTACTGGCCAGTAAGCCTGAGCACGCAAAACTATATACACCGTATTTCAAACCTCAGATAAAACCTCCCACAAGCTCAAGGCTTCACTGTCGAGGAGGGCAGTGAAATTTACTCTTCCATCAAAGAAGCCAAGGAACATGCAACATCCTCTGGAATGATTGAAAGCAACATTTTGTAACCTAATTACTTGATGAGAAACACATTCAACCAGAAAGAACATGCCACCGCCTTAATAGACTACACAAAGGAAAGAGAATACTTCGTGGTCTAACAAAATCGGTTCGACCTGCCATCCTTAGGGTGGTCTTCCCTCAACGTTTGCCTGCTTCCCTTCATTTTTATTATATCTTTTTATGGCATTAGGACTCTGAGCACTTTACCAGTGCTAACCAGTGCCAAAGTGCATGTGCTTCTCCCCTAAACATGGAAACATTGGTGTACACCTGATTAGAATATTTAATGTACCTGTTAGTCCGTTGTAAAGTGGTACACCATAGGGCCTGTAATCTAAATGCTACTAATGGGCCTGCAGCACTAATTGTGACACCCACAAAGGTAGTCTTTCAAACCTGTCTCATGCCTTCCTTTGCAGAGCCTGTGTGTGCACTTTACTGCCACTTCGAGTTGGTATTTAAAACCACTTGCCAAGCCTTCAACTCCCCTTTTATTACATATAAGTTACCCATAAGGTAGGTCCTAAAGGACTCTAAGGGCAGGGTGCTGTGTACCTAAGAGGCAGGACATGTACTTCTAAGTTTTAAATGTCCTGGTAGTGACAAACAGCTAAATTAATGTTTCACTGCTGTGAGGCCTACTCCTCTCATATTCTAGCACTGGGGATTCCTTAAAACACATTTTAAGCAGTAATTCCTGCTCAGAAAGGAGAGGCTACATCATGTTTCATATCTTTGGAATCATGGTGATAAATCCTCTTTAGTGGTAAAGTTGAATTTGACATTACTATTTTCGAAATACCAATTTTAGAAAGTGGACATTTCTCTGCTCTTAACTGTGCTCTGTGTGCCTGCAGTCTGTCTCCAATACACGCCAGGGCTGGGTGACAGCTACACTTTGTGCATTTCCTCTAGACCACCACAAACACAGGAAGGGCTGCGTGTGACAGAGGACTCATCTGCATTCATCTGCATTCTGATAGCCTTCCTGGGCAGGAACGGGGAGAGGTGTCTCACACTTACATCTGAATAGGCTGTCCCCTGTCCCCACATAAGGGGCTGCTAAACCCCACAGATAGTCTGGCATATAGGAATGGGTTGAATGGGATCATCGTGCACTTCAGAGAACTCATATGAAGTCAACCCCTACATCAAAGGCAGTTTCAGGTAAAAGTACCAGGGCTCTGACCCTACCAAATCAGTACACTACTGGACCTGGGAAGAATTCTGCTGGAGTAAAGACTGCTGTACTGTGAGAATTGCAGCTTTGCTGTGACTGACTGTTCTGAGTAACTGCTGCTCTGCTTTGTTGAGCTGCCTCTTTGCCTGATGATCTCTGCCCTGCTGAGGACAAGGACTGGACCTTTCTCACTTGAAACCAGAGTGACTACAAGTGCTTGCCTGCTTGCCTCCTGTTCTCTGAAGTCTCTGGGACATGAAGAGCTTTCTGCAATCCTGTAGGTGCTGCTGGAGTCTGCCATCTGTGAGTCCTACCCTAGGCTGCTCGACGACATAGAATGGACAGCCTGCACGGCTCAACGACGATGCTGTGTGTGGCTCAATGACGACACATTGCATTCACTTCCACGGTGCTCGACAACGATGCAGGACCCTACTTTGCGTAGCTCGACGATGATGCAGTAGACTCTTGATGTCGACAAAAGCTCCATCTAAGGAATTTATTCAGCCAGCCTGCCCTCCATCGCAGTTAGCCTAATCTTTGACTATTCACTAGTCCATTGAGACCTCAAATAACCTTTTAACAGCTGGTGACTTCTAAACACTGTTTTCACATTTAATCCTTAAAAATTCATATCTCGACTTCTAATTAATGGACTTTTGTTATTTTGGTCTTGTTTTACTCAAAGATTCTATATTTTTCTAAACCTGTGTGAAGTTTTTTGTGGTGTTTTCCTTGATTTACTGTAATTTAAGTGTTGCACAAATACTTTACACATTGCCTCTTAAGCCTGACTGCTCTGTGCCAAGTTACCAGATGGTGAGCACACGTTAATTTAGGGTGTGTATCTGAGTTACTCGCACTAGAGTGGTGGTCCCTACTTAGACAGGTTGGAAACCTCTGCCAACTAGAGACCCCATTTCTAACAAAATCACTAAACCCAACACTTTGTAAACAAAACACAACATCTGTTGACCAGTGGCATGCCATGATCAGCAAATGTTTTTTAGACTTAATATTATTTATAATAGTGGAACTATTATAGGTTCGAATGGAGTGGAACTACTATAGTTTCTAATCAATTTAAAAGGAGAATCTGAACAGTTAAAGAAGGAGATCAGGGAAAAGTCATAAGAACGAGACTGGTATAAAGTCCTAGGGGACTTCAATAAATAATTGACAGCATGCAACAAGGAAATCAATAAATGCAAGATAAGAAACTTCTAAAGAAACACCATTCATTATATGGTTGAAGTGTGCAATTTAGATGAAGCATATGCTAAAAAGAGACAAAACAGAAATTATTCCAGAGCGTTCACTGGGTAGACATCCACAGCAGAAGAATGGCAAACAGACCCACAAAATACTTTGGACACCACTAAGAAGACATACAGACTGTCTTAACAATATTGCACCAACAGCAAGTACATTGAAGGATCCAAATATTTAGTCACACGCCCTGCATCAATTGCAAACTTGCTGGAGAAAAGGCAAAAAGCAAAAAAAAAGCAGAACATTGAAGAGGTCAGAAAAAAAGTTGGAGATAAACATGGCAGATCAAATGTTGACACCTATGGAAATCAGGATTCTTCAGAAAGGAACATTTTTCATACCAATAAATTAGAAACTGAAGTGGCGATATACAAATTTATGAGAACATTAACATTCAAACACTTGTTTTCAATAAGGTAATAGAAGAATGTAAGTAATTGGGTTATTATTTGTGCATGATGTGAGGCAAGAATTTCCTCTTTCAGGTAACAAAGTACCCAATGGTAGTACTTGACTCCCTCAGGGTAGTGAAGCAGAGCAGTCCAAGGTCTACTCGGGGATGGGTGATGGGCTAATAAACACTATTTGCTGGCATGCAGTAATAGCACATAATAAATGATTGCCCAGTCAGTGCTTTTTCTTTGAAAAAGGAAAAGTACGTTTTTTAATCACTAACTACTAAATACAATGCACTAATTTACAGTTATACATCAGTTAGTTAGAAACATCCTGGCAACACTATGAAATCACATCTGATCCCTACAGGGTAAGATCCCCAAAATCACAGTGCCTACCACCTATAGCAGATAGACATCACAATATGGGGGACATCACTTTAAGTAAAACAGGCTATTGGCTTTGTCATGGGTCATCACAACAATATATAAGGCAAGCCTATTGGCCTTATCAAATGTTCACCACAGAAAAAGACCTATAACCACATGTTAAAAGTCCCATCAATATATCACCATTATAATACTCATTTTTCAATGCAATCATTATCAATAAAGTATTCCTAATGTTCATGACAAATCATAGTTTGACAATAGATTGGTAATAAAGAATTGAAAAATCAAATTAACATTTGTCAGAGTATTTTCATATACACCTTCAGGCCCATAAACTGTAGTCATAGAACCAACCCTTAGAGACTGCTACACTCCTCACTGGAGAGAAAAAACTCCAGCCTTAGATATGCTTGAAAACCAATGGTGAACACCTTGGGCATCATGCTTATCATGACCCTAGAAGCTTAGGGTCACTTTTAAATACTAGTAAAGGAGGATGCTGCTTCACTCCTGCAGCCACCACAACTCTCCAAAAGTAAATCTGTGGTGTCCCTGTCCTCCTGTGGCAACCACCAGCACAATTTTACATGTAAAAGAAGCCCTGCACTCCTAGTGAGGACCAATGAATATTATAGTAGCGGCTTTGGCCAAGGCTTTTCCTTTATTGCACGCGGCTGCCCACATTGCGACTTTACCTTCTTGTGTGCCTTTGTGGGGACCAGGCCCCGACATCTCATTTTGCTGGGGCAGGACGGGGAACAACTCCCACACTGCTCAGCTGGTTCTTTTGACCACTGCAGGAGCCGACAGCAGATTCTCCCCTGCCCACTACTGTCCAGGCAGGAGTCTCTTTGTGGAGGCCACTGTACTCCCCCGGACACAGGCACCAGGTGCAGCCGTAAGCCCACCACTATTGGGGGGGGTGTGATGGTGTTCCCCCTTCCTCCTCCATCCCTGGGGGCCTGGGGTTTCAGGCCCCTTTTCTTTGCTGCTCGAGGGAGAGATGGTACTCTCCCTTGATTCTGCATCAGAGACCGGAGTAGGGGGCCCCACACACACCCCCTTCCAAGCTAAAAAAATATATAAATGAACTTGGGCCAACCCCTGGGACCAGTCAGGGGTTAAAATTCTGACAGCTAACTGAGCTTCACGCACTCCATTGCTCGCAAGGAATCAAATGGCACAACGCTTTAAAAGCCATAACTCGGACCCTGTTGGGCTGATTTGGGTGATCCTGGGTTCATTTTTCTCCTAGTGTTTAGCTTACAAGAAGCAGCACACTTGGCTGGGAGCTGTTTCCACTGGCTCCCTGCATCAGTGTTTCTCCTAGTCTTTTGCTCTGGTGCTCCGCTCCTCCTTCTGGGGTGCAGAAGTCCAAATCTTCCCTCAAGTGGTCCTCAACGGGGGGACGGGAACCAGCCTCACTGGTCCTGGAGAGACCTACTGGTCCTGGAGTCAACTGTAATTAGAGTTCTTTGTACAGTAGGGCTTCAGGGGACTTGTCCATCCAGTTGCCCATGGTGTTGCTGCCATCCAATTTCAGTGTCACAAACTCCGTGCAGCAAGTATTAAAACATGTATTTTAATAGTCCATCTCATCAGCATGTTTATACCAATAATGTTCCAATGCTTAAACACCAAGATACATTGTATTACTGTAATGTCTTTATTTTTATTGTTTAGTGTGCTTAACCCCTTCACCGCTAGGCCTTTTTCCTCCCTGTGCTAAGCCATTTTTTGGCTGTTTGGGGTAGTTCGCGCTTAGGGCCCTGTAACTCTTTGACCACATAGGGTATCCACGCCAAATTCACGCCCTTTTCTTCCAATATCATGGGTATTTAAAAGATACCCAGGGTTTGTTCATTCCCCTGGAGGAGACCATGAAATTAGCCAAAATACAGCAAAATTTCGGTTTTTTTGGGGGAGAAATGGGGAAAAAGTGCTGCAGATGAAAGCGTCTGGTTTTTTCACTGTGAATGTTATCAACAAAGGGATTGTGGTGCTGAAATCATCATATTCCCAGCTTTCAGGGACTGACAGACTTTTGTCAGAAAATAAAAACTTTTTACACAGTTTTGGCATTTTACTGGGACATAGCCTATTTTTGCTATTTTTTGTGACTTCAATGTCCTTCCAGTTAGTGGTAGAAATGGGTATGAAAGCAATAATGGATCCTGGAAAGCTATACATTTCAGAAACGTAGACAAAACTCTTAATTCAGCAAGGGGTCATTTGTGTAGATCCATCAAGGTTTTTTTATAGAAACTAACAGTTGAAAATATGAAAAATTGAAAATGAGTTGAAAAAAACAGCCATTTGTGCCAACATTTTCATCTGTAACTTCTTCTAAGTATGACATATATTTGAAAGCAATATACCGTTCCGTCCGCTGGACCCTTCTGGTTGTGAGGATATATAGGACTTGTAGGTTCACCAAGAACAGGACGAACCCAAAACAAATAACTGAGTAGCGTCTTGCAATGGTTTTTTATTGTGTACTAAGTGTATAGCAATTCATTTGGGAAAATATAAACAGTGAAAAATCGGTATGAAAGACACCTATGTATTTCTGAAATGGGAACAAAATATAGAGTTTAGAAACAGTAGATATTTGCACATCTTCAAAATTGTGGGTACCCATACTAGCATGTGAATTATAGGACATTTTTCAAAGTGACTTCTTTTTTATATATTGTCTTACATTTGGATGGCAGAAATGCATCGAAAGTCAATAGATAAAAGGAGTTGCTACAATTCTGTGTTCCCCTAAGTCTCCCGATAAAAATGGTACTTCACTTGTGTGGGTTGGCCTAGTGCCCGCGACAGGAAACGGCCAAAAATGCAACGAGGACACTCCACATTTTTACAGTGAAAACAGACCCTTTTTTTGCAAAGTGCCTAGCTGTAGATTTTGAACCCTAGCTCAGCCGGCACCTAGGGAAACCTAGCAAACCTATACATTTTTGAAAACTAGGCACCCCAGGGAATCCAGGATGGGGTGGCTTGTCTGGCTCTCACCAGGTTCTGTTACCCAGAATCCTTTGCAAACCTCAAACTTTGTAAAAAAAAACAAATTTTCCTCACATTTCTGTGATGGAAAGTTCTTGAATCTGCGTGGATCCACAAAATTCTACCCACCCCGATTTCCCACAAGTCTTCCGAGAAAAATGGTACCTCACTTGTGTGGGTAGACCTAGTGCCCGCGACAGGAAACGGCCCAAAACGCAACATGGACACACCACATTTTTACAGTGAAAACTGACTCTTTTTTTACAAAGTGCCTAGCTGTAGATTTTGAACCCTAGCTCTGCCGGCACCTAGGGAAACCTAGCAAACCTATAACTTTTTTAAAACTAGACACCCAGGGGAATCCAGGAAGGGGTGAATTGTCTGGCTCTCACCAGGTTCTGTTACCCAGAATCCCTTGCAAACCTCAAACTTTGTATAAAAAAAACACATTTTCCTCACATTTCTGTGATGGAAAGTTCTGGAATCTGCGAGGATCCACAAAATTCCCCCCACCCCGCATTCCCCAAAGTTTTCCAAGAAAAATGGTTCCTCACTTGTGTGGGTAGGCCTAGTGCCTGCGACATGAAACGGCCCAAAACGCAACGTGGACACACCACATTTTTACAGTGAAAACTGTCCCTTTTTTTGCAAAGTGCTTAGCTTTAGATTTTTAACCCTAGCTCTGCCGGCACCTAGGCAAACCTAGCAAACCTATACATTTTTGAAAACTAGACACCCAGGGAAATCCAGGATGGGGTACCTTGTCTAGCTCTCAAGAAGTTCTGTTACCCAGAATCCATTGCAAACCGCAAACTTTGTAAAACAAAAATCACATTTTCCTCACATTTCTGTGATGGAAAGTTCTGGAATCTGCATGGATCCATGAAATTCAACCCACCCTGCATTCCCCAAAGTCTTCCAAGAGAAATTGTACCTCACTTGTGTGGGTAGGCCTAGTGCCCACGACAGGAAACGGCCCAAAACGCAACGTGGACACACCACATTTTTACAGTGAAAACAGACCCTTTTTTTGCAAAGTACCTAGCTGTAGATTTTGAACCCTAGCTCTGCTGGCACCTAGGGATACCTAGGCAAACCTATACATTTTTTATAACTAGACACCCAGGGGAATCCAGGATGGGGTACCTTGTCTGGCTCTCAAGAGGTTCTGTTACCCAGAATCCCTTGCAAACCTCAAACTTTGTAAAAACAAACACATTTTCCTCACATTTCTGTGATGGAAAGTTCTGGGATCTGCGTGGATCCACAAAATTCCACTCACCCCGCATTCCCCAAAGTTTTACAAGAAAAATGGTACCTCACTGGTGTGGGTAAGCCTAGCGCCTGCGACAGGAAATGGCCAAAAACGCAATGTGGACACACCACATTTTTACAGTGAAAACTGACCCTTTTTTTGCAAAGTGCTTAGCTTTAGATTTTGAACCTTAGCTCTGCCGGCACCTAGGCAAACCTATACATTTTTGAAAACTAGACACCCAGGAAATCCAGGATGGGGTACCTTGTCTGGCTCTCGAGAGGTTATGTTATCCAGAACTCCTTGCAAACCTCAAACTTTGTCAAAAAAACACATTTTCCTCACATTTCAGTGATGGAAAGTTCTGGAATCTGCGTGGATCCACGAAATTCCACCCAACCTGCATTCCCCAAAGTCTTCCGAGAAAAATGGTACCTCACTAGTGTGAGAAGGCCTAGTGCCCGTGACAGAAAACGGCCCAAAACGCAACGTGGACACACCACATTTTTACAGTGAAAACTGACCCTTTTTTTGTGCAAAGTGCCTAGCTGTAGATTTTCAACCCTAGCTCTGCCGGCACCTAGGGAAACCTAGCAACCTATACATTTTTTTAAAAACTAGACACCCAGGGGAATCCAGGATGGGGTGACTTGTCTGGCTCTCACCAGGTTCTGTTGCCCAGAATCCTTAGCAAACCTCAAACTTTGTAAAAAAAACACATTTTCCTCACATTTCTGTGATGGAAAGTTCTGGAATCTGTGTGGATCCACAAAATTACACCTACCCCGCATTCCCCAAAGCCTTCCAAGAAAAATGGTACCTCACTTGTTTGGGTAGGCCTAGTGCCCGCGACAGGAAACGGCCCAAAACGCAACATGGACACACCCCATTTTTACAGTGAAAACTGACCCTTTTTTGTGCAAAGTGCCTAGTTGTAGATTTTGAACCCTAGCTCTGCCGGCACCTAGGGAAACCTAGCAACCTATACATTTTTGAAAAAACTAGACACCCAGGGGAATCCAGGATGGGGTGACTTGTCTGGCTCTCACCAGAATCTGTTACCCAGAATCCCCTGCAAACCTCAAATTTAGCTGATAAAAATCTCTTTTTTCTCAAATTTGTGTGTGGAAAAGTTGTGGGATCTTCGGGCTGACACAAATTTCCTACCACCCAGCGTTCCCGTAGGTCTCCCAATAAAAATTGTACCTCTCTCGTGTGGGTGGCCTAAGTACCCGCGACAGGCAAGGGACTAAAACCTATCACCAAACAACCTGGTTTTGCAAGGAGGGTCACCTGGGTTTTTGGCCCCGGGCTCGGCGGCCATCTTGGGAAACTACCAAACCCACACATTTCTAAAAACTAGACACCCAGGGGAGTCCAGCGAGGTATGGCTTGCATGGGACCCCCCCAAGGTTTTCCTACCCAGAATTCCCTGCAAACCTCAAATTTAGCCGAAAAAATCATTTTTCTCAAATTTCTGTGTGGGTAAGTTGTGGGATCACCGGGCTGACACAAATTTCCTACCACCCAGCGGTCCCCTAGGTCTCCCGATAAAAATGGTACCTCACTCGTATGGGTGGCCCAAGTACCCGCACTGTTAATAATTAAAAGGTTAAAACTCTGAACCAATGACTCACAGCTCATGAGCTGTAAAGCCATGGCAAGGCACCAACCTCTTTACAGGCCATTCACACACCTTTCATTCGTGACACACAAGACCATTCACACCGCCACTGCGTGCCCAGCACATTACAACATTCACATCAACAGATAGCGCCATACAAGGGCCCATCACTTTCATACGCCCACATGACTGCCACATCAATCACACCGGCTGGTGGTTGACATAGTGTGTGCAGTGGCATTTGGCTAGCAGAGTGTGTAATGACCAGCAGCAAGTCACTACTCACACACCGCTAGCCAGGCACCCGCCCATGCACGCCACCAGCCAAGCGCCAGCCCACGCACACCACCAGCTGAGCTCCAGCCCACGCACACCGCCAGCCAAACGCCAGCCCACGCGCACCGCCAGCCAAGCACCAGCCCACGCACACTGCCAGCCAAGCACCAGTCCACGCACATCACCAGCTAAACGCCAGTCCATACACACTGCCAGCCAAATGCCAGTCAACGCATACCGCCAGCCAAGCACCAGTCCACGCACATCGCCGGCCAAGCGCTAGTCCATGCACACCACCAGCCAAGCGCCAGTCCACGCACACTGTCACATTTTTTTTAACAAGAAAGAAAACACAAACCAATTGGAACTAGATGCAAAACTATAACTACAAAGACAACAGCGGTAACTAAAGACATCATTCTAATGCCAAACGTGAAACTGAACAACAAATAAAAAAACATACAGACCAGGCAGTACACTATTAGACTCACGGTTGCTCACAAAATCTCTTTTGAGTGTGGTACAATCTGAAACATGTGGGCACACACAGCCCAGGATTAGAAGGACAACCAGCACAATGCATATGACTCTCCTTCCACATACCTTTGCAAACAGACTCTACATCTCTTACAGGGATTGTTTTTTTTGGGTGTGGGAGGAATTAAATCAGGAAAGTGGTGATCTTTCAATCTAGCCACATCCTCCACCACTCCAACTCTATGAACACTTGCCTGTTCCACCCAAAACAAGGCTGCCTATCACAGACTCCTGAAACTGAACAAAAGTCATCTTTGATGCTGGAGAACACTCTTTGAACACAACAAGAGCATTAAAAGTTGCTAAATTTAAAAGATGGATGGCCAACTTCTTATACTAAATGTAAGCCTTACGAATAGCAGTGTAAGGTTCCAACCTCTGATCTACTCTATCAACACCACCTATGTGCTTCTTGTACTCTACAATGCACACAGGTTTGCGCACTTCAGCAACCTGACCCCAAACAGCCACAGGTGAAGTACTTTCATCATGGATGGTAGTCAGCATGTACACATCCCTCCTGTTCACAAATTTCACAGCTAGCAATTCATCACTACACAAGGCACTGCACTGTCCCCTCTGAAGCTTTTTGCAAACAAGCTCTTTTGGGTAACCGTTACAGTTAGACCGGATTGTGCCACAAGCAAGAGTCTCCACTTTGAACAATTCCTTAAACAATTGCACAGCAATGTATAAGTTATCTAGTACAAATGGTGAACTTTGTTAAAAAGTCCTCTAGCCACACAATTTTCTCTGAAACACTAAAAGTGGACGGACAACCAGGGAGGACAATATTGGACACCCTACCAGTGTACACCCGGAAATTATAGACATATCCTGTCCTACTCTCAGACAACATATACATCTTCATTCCCATAACGTGCCCTCTTGTTAGGAACGTACTGTCTAAAAACCAAATGACCCTTGAAGAGGACCAAAGACTCATCAATAGTTTTTCTTTCCCTAGAGTATAGATTTCTGCAAATCGATCTGCAAAGTGATCAAGAACAGGCCGAATCTTAAAAAGACAGTCACAGTCAGGGTGATCTCGTGGCAACGCCGAAGCATTATCAACAAAATGCAGCATACGAAGCACAAGTAAATACCAATCACGACTCATAATTGCAGGAAATATGGCCGTTGCCATCAATGGACTGGTAGACCAATATGAAGCCCTTGATGGCTTCCTTATCAAACCCATCAAAAAAGTCAAACCCAAAAACTTCTTCATCTCATCCAGATTTGTGGGAGTCCACCGGGTAGCTCTAGAGTGGGGCCTAAGTCTGTCACTGTTGTCCCTCAAATAATGTTCAGCATACAAATTAGTCTGCTCAACAATCTCAGCCAAAAATACATCATCCATAAACAACTGAAAAAACTGTATAGGCAAAAAGAATTCACAATTCACTCTACACCCTGCATCACCACTAAAGGCAGGCAACACCGGCTGCACCATGTTTGGATCAACCCAGAGTCCAGCACTTCCACTGGGAAGCCTTGCAGCCCTAGGCAGCAATGCAGATTCCTCTTGCTGCACCATCAACACATCAGGGTCCTCCTCTAAAACGGGCACTTCATCTGCACTGAGAGTAGCTTCATCCCCACTGAGAGTAGCTTCATCATCAGATGATTCCTTGTGGACAGAAAACTCACTGCCAGAATCTTGCACTTCCTCCTCTTCCTCGGACGCACTGTCAGTCTCATAATCATGGTCAGAGGAAGATTCAAAAAGCATACCAACCACCTGCTGAGCAGTAATTCTGCGGCTAGCCATAATCCTTACTAACAAAGGTAACTTGTCAAACAAGTCAACAACATCAAACTCTTTGTAGTATAAGTAATAAACAAAATGTGGCTTTATCACAAAGACCTATATACTCCAAAACTATACCACTCACTTGTCAGAAGCAGATAGACTCACCACCACCTACTCTGCACAGACACAGCAATAACCAACAATATCCCACTAAAAAAGAAAAAGAAAAGAAAATGACACATAAGACAATGCAAAAGACATCGTAAAGAATTTCACGCTCAAAACACAAACTAAATATGCTGCTGTTATGACACCACTTACAAAAAATTCACTCATGCATGACAATAATACTGATTTGGAGTAAACACAACAAAAAATGTTTTTCTTACCAAATAAATGCAACTACACAAAACTGCAGATCAACCACTGCTGAAACTGCAAACAAGAACAAAAAGCTTTGCACTAGAATAAAAAGGAGAAACAAAACATTACAATAACATATGCAAATAATGAACCAGTCCACACACAATCTACCAGCCAAGCTGGGAGCTGGGGGGTAGGTGGGCCTAAAAGCACAAGGCTGATCTGCCCCCAAGGGGGGCAGAAACAGCCAAAATATTCCATCCCATAAAGGGGAGCGACCCTTGTCCAAGGGGCCGCTCCCCACAAACATTTATATAAAAAAAATCCCTGGTGGCCTAGTGGGCCATCTAAAATATTTTTGGGCCAATCTGCCCCCCGTGCAGAAACAGCCACAAAAATGCCCATCAAAGGGGAGTGACCCTTTCCCAAGGGGCCGTTCCCCACAAACATTTATATATAAAAAAATCCCTGGTGGCCTAGTGGGCCATCTGAAATCATTTTGGGCTGATCTAAACAGCCACACAAACTGCCCCTCAAATGGGAGCAAGCCTTGCCCAAATGGCCGCTCCCCGCATGCCAGTGCAAATAAAAAAAATAAAAAAATCTCTGGTGTCTAGTGGGCATTCCTGCTGCACGATCACATGATCGTGCAGCAGGAATGCTCAAAGAGACATTGGAGGAAAGGAAAACCCTTCTTTCCCGCAATGCCTCTTTCATAACAAAATCCCCCCTCCCCGGGGAGAAACTCACCTCTTCTGTCCTGGACGCTGTGGAAGCAAATGGCTTCCACCGCGTCCAGTTTCATCTAACGATGTCGGCACGCGATGCATGTGGAGGAGGGGGCGGGGGTGAAGGGGCAGTGGAAGGGCTTCCGCTGTCCTCCTCGGTAGGGACAGCATGAAGGGTGGCCCACGGGGGGAGTGCCAGCGCTTCCCCCGTGGGTGGGTGCTAGCATGGCCGAGAGCCGTCCTGAGCACACCCCCACCGTATCTCAGGATGGCTCCTGGCTGTCCTGAGCACGGAAAGGGTTAAACACTTATGAAAGTAAGGGGCTTCATTATGTGACTCATTTGTTTGTGCTGGCTTATGATTCATTTGTTGTTTCCCTTGACACCTGCTGTGTCAAGAGAAATAGGTGTCAGTTCTGGAACATGCTCAAATGACCTGCTGACCCATTTGTTTGTGCTGACCCTGGTGACTTCATTGTTGTTTCCCTTTAGCAGCAGGTGTTCGCCTGAAACATGCTCAAATGACCTGCTGACTCTGATATTTATCTGTTTGTGCTGACTCTGATGACTTCATTGTTGTTTCCCTATTGGTAACACGGGGAAGTTCTAGAACATGCTTGAGGGCACCACCTTCTGAGATGGAACCTCTTTTTAAAAAGGTTGTATCCTTTCAGTTGCCCTTGCTAATCATGTTTGATTTTGAAAGGAGCTTCCACATCAAGTAGCCAAACACCCACGAGGGTTTCTTAATTTCAGAGAGCAGTTCCGGTCTTTCTACAGATCAGCTGGCACCGTGCTCTCTAACTGTGTGCTATCAGTCCTCACTCACCTTCTTCAGATGTTAGGATGAGGTACCGCCTTCTGGCGCTCAAGCAGAAACTCTTCTGGCGAACTTGGAAAAATCAGCACTCCTGTAAGGAGGTGAGTTGAGAGGCACAGTTAAGCCCACACTAGTGGCTGGTGAAGGGAGATCAACCAATCATAGCACGGGAGACACATTGGGGACTAACTCCTAGTTCCCCTTCAGTAGAGGTTTGTCTTTGGATATATAGGCTTGTTTTGGGAAATCGCAATGGTCCTTGAAAAGAACTGTTACAACTTTTGATTCAGAAATATCAAGAACTTTGTGTTATGTAACATAAGGAACTGTGATTCTGGACTTTGCTCTCTTACTGGAAACAACTGTTATTTTCTTGTCTGAAATGAAAAAATAATTCTTCTTGAAAGTAGAACTAAGAATTTTTGACTAACCTTTTTCCTTCCAGTTCTCCTTCCCTGCAGTACCCGCTCTAACTTACCTTTCCCCCATTTGGCCACATCGATACTCTGGTGAAATATTAAACCCAGAGTCGATGCTGCCAGAAGGAGGGCACCTTAAGAGAATCCCTTCAGAGGAACCATGCTTGACATTCAGTACCCAACTCCCTTTCTCTCCCTTGTGCAAGAGTTTTTAAATTGGGGTGAAATGTTCTAAAAGCCAGGCACTCCTTTGCAAATCTTATGGTGCCACATGACCCCTCCACCCCTGTTCCAAACCTCCTGCACAGCATACTGGGACAATTCAAGATGGGGTTGTCAAGTGGTTGCGGTTCACATCTCCTCTGGGGACCTCAGCTCCACTCAGCACTCACACCACTGCCAGGGACTTTCCTAACAAAACTTCAAAGGGGAACACACTCCTGTGTTGGTTCCAGTGGGCTTGGGCTGTCCCAACCCAGGACTAAGTAACAGATTTTCTTCTTAACCCCTTCCTCCTCAGGAGCTGACTGAAAAACTGTTCATTACTATTTTTGTGTGGGGAAGCCTTTGTTCCCTCTGCTGAGGAGCAGAGTAATTAACTTGGGCTGGCAAGGTGACAAAAAGCCCGGACTCTAATCCTGAGTTTACCCAGAGAAATATGAAACTTATAAATGACCCATAAAGTGTACATGTAGGATCTTCGGACCTGTGTATTGAAACCGGACACATGTTTCATCCTGTTTTCATACTTTACAGAACTTTGTAAGCCTAAAGGAAGAGGAACTGCACTCTAAGACACATTTCCTCCTATGTGTATAATACAGTGTCACTGTTGATAACTCAGTAAGCCCTACTGACCTTACCTATGGGTTCCCAATAATAAATTAAGGCCTATCCCAGGTCAACATCTAAACTTGCAGAGTCCCCTCTGCGCCAGGCTACCTGTATGAAGTTATTGCAATGCACACAACAGTAGACTCACAAGCTTAAAAAACAAAACAATGCTGATCAGCTCATGTTGAGTAATTACAAACCCAACTCCCTTCTTCCTATCTTAGGGAAGATGTTGCAAATCAACAACTATTTTGAGCGGAACAATATCCTCTATTCTTCCTCATCTGGCTTCTGTGGTGGGTTTAGCACAGAAACAGCTCTTCTGGATGTAGAATATATTAGAATTAATCTTAATCTGGGTGAGAAGGCAACTGTTATTTTATTAGATCTTTCCGCTTCCTTTGATACTGTGTCCTATAAAATTCATCTTTAGAGACTGAAGAAGATTGGACTAGTAGACAAGGCCCTAGACTTATTGTGGTCCTTTCTTTCAACAAGCAAGACAACAAGCAGTATTTCTTTCACCTTTCACTTCCCAGTTTAGATCTATAGGTTGTGGTGTCCTGCAGGATTCAGATTTGAGCCCTACTTTATCTAACATCTCTATGGCCCCCTTGACTCCTGTGGTACGACAATGGGGTTTGAATGTTATATCATATGATGATGACACACAACTTATGTTGGCCTTTCAACAACTTGCTGAATCTGTGGTCAGTGATTTTCAGGCTTGTCTTACTGCTGTTGCTGACTGGATGCATACCAGCTGCTTAAAGCTTAATGCTCATAAAACTAAAATGCTGACTTTCTGTACATCTTCTCCCATTGAGTTTTCAATACTCTGGCCTTCCAAATTGGGGCAAGTACCTACACCTTCAACATTTTCCAGGAATCTTGGGGGTTTGTTGGATTCAACTTTTCCTTCAAACCCCAAGTAAGTACCAGGGTTGCCACTTGCTTTTGCTTGTTTGAATATTTGAAAAAGCTTCTAAAATATCTCCCTTTGGACACTCAGAAGGGGGTTTTACATGCTCTGATATCATCTAGACAAGATTATGCCAATGTTATTTACTTAGGAATCTCTCAAGACTTGCTCACATCGCTTCAGCGTGTTCAGAACGCTGTTACCCTCCTTCTACTGAATATTCAAAAAAGACATTCCATTAGATCAGGCCCAAAATCACTTCAATGGTTACCAATCAGATACAGAATTAAGTTTACAACTAAGTCTGGGCAGTGAGTTTGCAGAGTTTTCTGCACTCCGCGTTACTCAGAGCTCGCGGAGTTCTGAAAAACTCCGCTCCACGTAGCAGAGTTTTTTCCCTCGCTCGCGTTCATCAACGTCAAGTTGGCGAGCGCAAGCGAGGAAAATCCACCTTCCGGCGAGATTTTTTCTTGTTTGCGATCGTCAACATCAAGTTGGTGAGCGCGAGCGTGGAAAATCAACCTCCCGGCGAGATTTCTCAACGCGGGCAGTCAGATTTCTCATTGCGAGTTGTCGTGTATGCTCGCGACCACTCGCATTGAGAAACCGTCCGTTCGCGTTGAGAAAGCTGCCACTCGAGTAAAAATCTACTCGAGCGGCAGAAAGAAAGCAGCGCCTGCTTGTGCTGTGCAGGGTGCCGTTCGCGAGGATTGCACAGTACGGACAAGCACCTGGCACTGAAAATCACCATGAACGGCATTTATCTAAAGCACTCCACCGCTTGTGGAGCTCGG
The DNA here is from genome assembly GCA_963921515.1 of Calotriton arnoldi. Classification (NCBI taxonomy): domain Eukaryota; kingdom Metazoa; phylum Chordata; class Amphibia; order Caudata; family Salamandridae; genus Calotriton; species Calotriton arnoldi. Next base: position 1,030,669 of record CAWUFW010004704.1, read on the forward strand.
CGCAGCACGGCAGAGGTTTTTTGCACTTATGGACTACGCTAAATCCGCCCAGTCTTATTTAAAACCTTATTAATTGCATTGTGCTTTTTTTCAGAACGGTCCATCCTATATTCAGAACAAGTAAAAAAAATATTTACCTTCCAGGGCTCTTCGCTCTGCAAATCATAATTTGCTTCATGTCCCAAAAGTACTCAAATTTGAATCTGGTGGCAGATCCTTTTCTTTTGTCGCCACCCACCGACCACGTACGCAACCTAGGGGTCATCCTCGACCCCACCCTCTCCATGACTAAGCAGGTCAACGCCGTTTCCTCATCCTGCTTCAACATCCTCCGAATGCTCCGCAGGGATCTTCAAGTGGATCCCCACCGAAACAAGAAAAACAGTCACCCAGGCCCTCGTCACCAGCAGGCTGGACTACGGAAACGCCCTCTACGCAGGAACGACGGCTAAGCTCCTGAGGCGGCTGCAACGCATCCAGAACGCCTCTGCACGTCTTATCCTCGACATCCCCCGACGCAGCCACATCACACCCCACCTGAGAGACCTGCACTGGCTCCCTGTCAACAAGAGGATAACCTTCAAGCTCCTCACCCACGCACACAAAGCACTCCACAACTCCGGACCAGCCTACCTCAACAGACGACTCAGCTTCTACACCCCCACCCGCCAGCTCCGCTCGACCAGCCTCGCCCTCGCCACAGTCCCCCGCATCCGGAAAACGACCGCCGGCGGCAGATCCTTCTCCCACCTCGCCGCCAAGACCTGGAACACCCTCCCCACCAAACTCCGACAGACCCAAGACCTACTGGCCTTCAGAAGACTCCTCAAGACATGGCTCTTCGATCAGTAGCAGCACCACCCCCCTCTTCCCCCAGCGCCTTGAGACCCTCGCGGGTATGTAGTGCGCTTTATAAATGACATGATTGATTGATTGATTGATTGTAGCACCTATCATTTGGAATTCCTTACCACTGTATTTTCATAATATTCCTAGTAAAAGTTTATTTAGAGCCCAACTGAAAACGTTCCTGTTCCGTGAACCTTTGAATCTTTCTCACTTTCCTTGTTGTATTTTTGCGCCAGGATGCTCTTTTAAAGCAGCAGTTGTGCTTTATAAATTTATTTTAATTTATTCATTCAAGTGCAGCCCAGACATGTGTGCTTCATGTGTAATTAGCCTAACACCCCTTATCCTAACTTTGTTGCAGTAGCCTTACTTTAAAAGGCAGACTCTGGCAGTAAACATGCACAATCCATTTTCCATGTGATTACCTTGGGAGAAACACAAGTAGTGAGATTCACCCACAGTAAAAAGTCCAAAAGATGGTGACCCAAGATAAATCTGGGTGTACTAAACGGACGGAACAAGAAAAAATAAATATCTTAAGGCAGATTCAAACCCAAAAGCAACATTCTAGCCCCTGTCAGCCACAAGTTATTAGACATGTCTGAGACTGGTGATAAACAACTTACAGAACTTAAACTACAGGAGGATCCAGAGAAATAATGTAAGAAAATGGGTTATTTGGTTAGGGAGTAACTACCTACCTCAATTAATAATCAAAATTCTTGTCAGGGTGAACCACTAAATTCATTAAATAAACCTGAGCTCATCCCCTGGTAGCTACAGCACAGAGCAGACAGGCTTAACTTAGAGGCAGTGAATAAAGTATTTACGCAGTACTAAAATAGTAATAATGTTGAAATGCAAAACAATAAAACTCCCAAAATGTAAACAATAGAGTAAAATTAAATAATAATGACTCCTAAATGACAAAAATCATATAAGGGAAACTAGAGAAATACTTTTTAAAGTTTAAAAAGAGATAGTGCCAAGAAGCACAATGTGCCAATGTTTCTAAATGGTAGTGGTAGAACAGTACTTAGGCATCATTTGATGCTGACCACGAAGAAGCGCGGGTTGGATACACTAGGTTTAACCATGTTTGCCCTGGTCAAAGATTTTACCTCATGATTTTAGACCTTTAAGTTCCAATCCACCACAGGAGTACACTTCTAAAGACCCTAAGACCTCGGAGGAGGCATTTAGGGACTCACAGCATGGCAGGCAGAGTCCAACAGGAGGTTTCAATCCAAGTCCAGTTGCCTATGGTCAGTGGGCCGCCAAGCGCTAAGGGTTTCCGGAGCACCAGCGTTCCATCTGCCCTTCACAACAAGCAACACCCAAAGGCCTGCTGAGGCCTAGCCATCATCTGGAAGACCCGGACTAGAACCAGGCATGAGGTAAGGTGTGGCCCTGAGCACATCAGCAATAGCTGCTGCACACTGAGTGTGAGCCCGGTCCCTCACAGAGGTGGCCCAGCTAGGACTGGGTGCGGCTTGTGGGTGGCTTGGTGATCTCCTGCTTGGGTACAGCCAGGTGTCTGTTGGTATATTTGGGTGTATTTGGGCAACCACCCAAGCCGGACTCCTAGACTAGACTACATTACACAGCAGTTAATATATTTCTGTAGCAGTGCAGGCCTATTATACAGCCCCCTGAAGTCTGCCCCTGTTCACCATATGCAAAAGAAACAATTGATGGACGGAATGCTGGGCAATGCAAACATTCATCCCCAGTCACAAGGATCTGGGTTAAATCCATCATTCTTTTGCTCACCACACCACCCCAGTTTGGACCCAGCCATATGCAAATCAGTCTTGACCCTATTCCTTGTGGGAACAGTCCAGCCCGAACTGCCAAACCAGGTCCTGCCTGGACCGGAAACAAGCATCCTGGGACCGGTTTCAGGGCATCACCCTTCATCAGCCAGACTAGCTTGAAGCCAGTGGTGTAGTGAGCACGGGACCCACGTCTGGGCATACCCTTCCCACTTAGGGCGAAATATGCAAAAGAAACAATTGATGGACGGAATGCTGGGCAATGCAAACATTCACCCCCAGTCACAAGGATCTGGGTTAAATCCATCATTCTTTTGCTCACCACACCACCCCAGTTTGGACCCAGCCATATGCAAATCATCTTGACCCTATTCCTTGTGGGAACAGTCCAGCCCGAACTGCCAAGCCAGGTCCTCCCTGGACCGGAAACAAGCATCCTGGGACCGGTTTCAGGGCATCACCCTTCATCAGCCAGGCTAGCTTGAATCCAGTGGTGTAGTGAGCACCGGACCCACGTCTGGGCATACCCTTCCCACTTAGGGCGATATATGCAAAAGAAACAATTGATGGACGGAATGCTGGACAATGCAAACATTCACCCCCAGTCACAAGGATCTGGGTTAAATCCATCATTCTTTTGCTCACCACACCACCCCAGTTTGGACCCAGCCATATGCAAATCAGTCTTGACCCTATTCCTTGTGGGAACAGTCCAGCCCGAACTGCCAATCCAGGTCCTCCCTGGACCGGAAACAAGCATCCTGGGACCGGTTTCAGGGCATCACCCTTCATCAGCCAGGCTAGCTTGAATCCAGTGGTGTAGTGAGCATGGGACCCACGTCTGGGCATACCCTTCCCACTTAGGGAGATATATGCAAAAGAAACAATTGATGGACGGAATGCTGGACAATGCAAACATTCACCCCCAGTCACAAGGATCTGGGTTAAATCCATCATTCTTTTGCTCACCACACCATCCCAGTTTGGACCCAGCCATATGCAAATCAGTCTTCACCCTATTCCTTGTGGGAACAGTCCAGCCCGAACTGCCAAGCCAGGTCCTCCCTGGACCGGAAACAAGCATCCTGGGACCGGTTTCAGGGCATCACCCTTCATCAGCCAGGCTAGCTTGAATCCAGTGGTGTAGCGAGCACGGGACACACGTCTGGGCATACCCTTCCCACTTAGGGCGATATATGCAAAAGAAACAATTGATGGACGGAATGCTGGACAATGCAAACATTCACCCCCAGTCACAAGGATCTGGGTTAAATCCATCATTCTTTTGCTCACCACACCACCCCAGTTTGGACCCAGCCATATGCAAATCAGTCTTCACCCTATTCCTTGTGGGAACAGTCCAGCCCGAACTGCCAAGCCAGGTCCTCCCTGGACCGGAAACAAGCAACCTGGGACCGGTTTCAGGGCATCACCCTTCATCAGCCAGGCTAGCTTGAATCCAGTGGTGTAGTGAGCACGGGACCCACATCTGGGCATACCCTTCCCACTTAGGGCGATGTATGTAAATGAAACAATTGATGGACGGAATGCTGGACAATGCAAACATTCACCCCCAGTCACAAGGATCTGGGTTAAATCCATCATTCTTTTGCTCACCACACCACCCCAGCCATATGCAAATCAGTCTTGACCCTATTCCTTGTGGGAACAGTCCAGCCCGAACTGCCAAGCCAAGTCCTCCCTGGACCTAAAACAAGCATCCTGGGACTGGTTTCAGGGCATCACCCTTCATCAGCCAGGCTAGCTTGAATACAGTGGTGTAGTGAGCACGGGACCCACGTCTGGGCATACCCTTCCCACTTAGGGCGATATATGCAAAAGAAACAATTGATGGACGGAATGCTGGACAATGCAAACATTCACCCCCAGTCACAAGGATCTGGGTTAAATCCATCATTCTTTTGCTCACCACACCACCCCACCCCAGTTTGAACCCAGCCATATGCAAATGAGTCTTGACCCTATTCCTTGTGGAAACAGTCCAGCCCGAACTGCCAAGCCAGGTCCTCACTGGACCGGAAACAAGCATCCTGGGACCGGTTTTAGGGCATCACCCTTCATCAGCCAGGCTAGCTTGAATCCAGTGGTGTAGTGAGCATGGGACCCACGTCTGGGCATACCCTCCCCACTTAGGGCGATATATGCAAAAGAAACAATTGATGGACGGAATGCTGGACAATGCAAACATTCACCCCCAGTCACAAGGATCTGGGTTAAATCCATCATTCTTTTGCTCACCACACCACCCCAGTTTGGACCCAGTCATATGCAAATCAGTCTTGACCCTATTCATTGTGGGAACAGACCAGCCCGATCTGCCAAGCCAGGTCCTCCCTGGACCGGAAACAAGCATCCTGGGAACCGGTTTCAGGGCATCACCCTTCATCAGCCAGGCTAGCTTCAATCCAGTGGTGTAGTGTGCACGGGACCCACGTTTGGGCATACCCTTCCCACTTAGGGCGATATATGCAAAAGAAACAATTGATGGACGGAATGCTGGACAATGCAAACATTCACCCCCAGTCACAAGGATCTGGGTTAAATCCATCATTCTTTTGCTCACCACACCACCCCAGTTTGGACCCAGCCATATGCAAATCAGTCTTGACCCTATTCCTTGTTGGAACAGTCCAGCCCGAACTGCCAAGCCAGGTCCTCCCTGGACCGGAAACAAGAATCCTGGGACCGGTTTCAGGGTATCACCCTTCATCAGCCAGGCTAGCTTGAATCCAGTGGTGTAGTGAGCACGGGACCCACTTCTGGGCATACCCTTCCCACTTAGGGTGATATATGCAAAAGAAACAATTGATGGACGGAATGCTGGACGATGCAAACATTCACCCCTAGTTACAAGGATCTGGGTTAAATCCATCATTCTTTTGCTCACCACACCACCCCAGTTTGGACCCAGTCATATGCAAATCAGTTTTGACACTATTCCTTGTGGGAACAGTCCAGCCCGAACTGCCAAACCAGGTCCTCCCTGGACCGGAAACAAGCATCCTGGGACCAGTTTCAGGGCATCACCCTTCATCAGCCAGGCTAGCTTGAATCCAGTGGTGTAGTGAGCACGGGACCCACGTATGGGCATACCCTTCCCACTTAGGGCGATATATGCAAAAGAAACAATTGATGGACGGAATGCTGGACAATGCAAACATTCACCCCCAGTCACAAGGATCTGGGTTAAATCCATCATTCTTTTGCTCACCACACCACCCCAGTTTGGACCCAGCCATATGCAAATCAGTCTTGACCCTATTCGTTGTGGGAACAGTCCAGCCCGAACTGCCAAGCCAGGTCCTCCCTGGACCGGAAACAAGCATCCTGGGACCGGTTTCAGTGCAGCACCCTTCATCAGCCATGCTAGCTTGAATCCAGTGGTGTAGTGAGCACTGGACCCACGTCTGGGCATACCCTCCCCACTTAGGGCGATATATGCAAAAGAAACAATTGATGGACGGAATGCTGGACAATGCAAACATTCACCCCCAGTCACAAGGATCTGGGTTAAATCCATCATTCTTTTGCTCATCACACCACCCCAGTTTGGACCCAGCCATATGCAAATCAGTCTTGACCCTATTCCTTGTGGGAACAGTCCAGCCCGAACTGCCAAACCAGGTCCTGCCTGAACCGGAAACAAGCATCCTGGGAACCGGTTTCAGGGCATCACCCTTCATCAGCCAGGCTAGCTTGAATCCAGTGGTGTAGTGAGCATGGGACCCACGTCTGGGCATACCCTTCCCACTTAGGGCGATATATGCAAAAGAAACAATTGATGGACGGAATACTGGACAATGCAAATATTCACCCCCAGTCACAAGGATCTGGGTTAAATCCATCATTCTTTTGCTCACCACACCACCCCAGTTTGGACCCAGCCATATGCAAATCAGTCTTGACCCTATTCCTTGTGGGAACAGTCCAGCCCGAACTGCCAAACCAGGTCCTGCCTGGACCGGAAACAAGCATCCTGGGACCGGTTTCAGGGCATCACCCTTCATCAGCCAGACTAGCTTGAAGCCAGTGGTGTAGTGAGCACGGGACCCACGTCTGGGCATACCCTTCCCACACAGGTCCTCCCTGTACTGGAAACAAGCATCCTGTTTGCATTGTCAGCATTCCATCCATCATTTGTTTGCTGTAACACTTTTCGCCCTAAGTGGGATGGGTATGCCCAGACGTGGGTCCCTTGCTCACTGTGCCACTGGATTCAAGCAAGCCTGGCTGAAGAAGGGTGACATACCCTGAAACCGGTCCCAGGATGCTTGTTTCCGGTCCAGGGAGGACCTGGCCTGGCAGTTCGGTCTGGACTGTTCCCATGGGGCACAGGGTCAAGACTGATTTGCATATGGCTGGGTCCAAACTGGGGTGGCGTAGAGGGCAAAAGATCAATGGATTTAACCCAAATCTTTTGACTGGGGGAGAAGGTTTGCATTGTCAGCATTCCGTCCTTCATTTGTTTGCTGTTATACTTTTCGCCCTAAGTGGGATGGGTATGCCCAGACGTGGGTCCCTTGCTCACTGTGCCACTGGATTCAAGCTAGCCTGGCTGAAGAAGTGTGACATACCCTGAAACCGGTCCCAGGATGCTTGTTTCCGGTCCAGGGAGGACCTGGCCTGGCAGTTCGGTCTGGACTGTTCCCATGGGGCACAGGGTCAAGACTGATTTGCATATGGCTGGGTCCAAACTGGGGTGGCGTAGTGGGCAAAAGAACGATTGATTTAACCCAGATCTTTTGACTGGGGGAGAATGTTTGCATTGTCAGCATTCCGTCCATCATTTGTTTGCTGTAACACTTTTCGCCCTAAGTGGGATGGGTTTGCCCAGACGTGGGTCCCTTGCTCACTGTGCCACTGGATTCAAGCTAGCCTGGCTGAAGAAGGGTGACATACCATGAAACCGGTCCCAGGATGCTTGTTTCTGGTCCAGGGAGGACCTGGCCTGACAGTTTGGTCTGGACTGTTCCCATGGGGCACAGGGTCAAGACTGATTTGCATATGGCTGGGTCCAAACTGGGGTGGCGTAGTGGGCAAAAGAACGATGGATTTAACCCAGATATTTTGACTGGGGAGAATGTTTGCATTGTCAGCATTCCGTCCATCATTTGTTTGCTGTAACACTTTTCAGCCCTAAGTGGGATGGGTATGCCCAGACGTCGGTCCCTTGCTCACTGTGCCACTGGATTCAAGCTAGCCTGGCTGAAGAAGAGTGACATACCCTGAAACCGGTCCCAGGATGCTTGTTTCCGGTCCATGGAGGACCTGGCCTGGCAGTTCGGTCTGGACTGTTCCCAGGGGCACAGGGTCAAGACTGATTTGCATATGGCTGGGTCCAAACTTGGGTGGCGTAGTGGGCAAAAGAACGATGGATTTAACCCAGATCTTTTGACTGGGGGAGAATGTTTGCATTGTCAGCATTCCATCCATCCATCATTTGTTTGCTGTAACACTTTTCGCCCTAAGTGGGAAGGGTATGCCCAGACGTGGGTCCCTTGCTCACTGTGCCACTGGATTCAAGCTAGCCTGGCTGAAGAAGGGTTACATACCCTGAAACCGGTCCCAATATGCTTGTTTCCGGTCCAGGGAGGACCTGGCCTGGCAGTTCGGTCTGGACTGTTCCCATGGGGCACAGGGTCAAGACTGATTTGCATATGGCTCAGTCCAAACTGGGGTGGCGTAGTGGGCAAAAGAACGATGGATTTAACCCAGATCTTTTGACTGGGGGAGAATGTTTGCATTGACAGCATTCCATCCATCATTTGTTTGCTGTAACACTTTTCGCCCTAAGTGGGATGGGTATGCCCAGACGTGGGTCCCTTGCTCACTGTGCCACTGGATTCAAGCTAGCCTGGCTGAAGAAGGGTGACATACCCTGAAACCGGTCCCAGGATGCTTGTTTCCGGTCCAGGCAGGACCTGGCCTGGCAGTTCGGTCTGGACTGTTCCCATGGGGCACAGGGTCAAGACTGATTTGCATATGGCTGGGTCCTAACTGTGGTGGCATAGTGGGCAAAAGAACGATGGATTTAACCCAGATCTTTTGACTGGGGGAGAATGTTTGCATTGTCAGCATTCCGTCCATCATTTGTTTGCTATAACCCTGTTCACCATAGGCCCCTAATAGGATACCTTTGATCATAGGAGCCTATTGTGCTACACCCTAGCAACTACCCACCATTTGCACTGTACCCCGGCTATCCGGGATAGATGGGAGACATTTGCACTAAGTGTAGGATAAAGTGGACAGAGGAAGTAACCTAAACTGTCCTAGAGTGATCCTGGAATGACACTGCAAACTGTGTCAATTCCGAGACAAAGTAATCCATGGGGGGAAGGGAGACGAATCTGCCAAAAAGAGGAAGCAGAGCAATGGCACTTAGAGCATCCAGCCTGGGCTGCTATCACAACAAGGTGGTTGTCACTGCAGGTCATAAAAACCAACTAATAAAGACCAGTAAAGAGGAGATCCAGGAAAGTACAAGGGAAGGCGCAAGCTACTACCAATAGGAAGCGGGAGAGAGAGACCACATCAGGAGAATTAACTGCAAAAAGGAGGCCAAAAAATAAAACAAATAAAACAAGTGAGGCAGATATGGGCCACTCTTCTGCTTTGGTAAATAGCAGCGCCATATATAACTCTGATCAAGAGCTAGATGCCAGCCCCAAGGTGGCAGCCAGTCCCCCCTATATCGGCAGTTTGAGGTCATGTCAGCAAATACAGAAGGGCAAAGAATTAGTGGACCAGTCTAAAACATCAAAAATAATAGACATTTTCCAGTTAAACATGATGCCATGCTACAATCAACTGTGAATGGCAAGTTCAATTCGAAAAGGGGGCTGGACAGTCACAGCCCAGAGTGGGGAAGCTACTCCTGTATCCCCCTATCACCTAACATAATGATTTTACAAAATGTACAATTACGTAACTTGTCAGCCAGTGTCGATGAGGTGGAGCCTGTCGGTATGGCATCAGTGGTACCGGAGGGACCAGCAGAACAAGAAGGAGAGCTCAAGCTCTACGCATTCCCTGAATTTGAGCCAAACAATGTTGAGCATCCCACTCCATTAGACCTGCAGGAGGGGGCCAACAAGGGTATCCAGGGAGCTGATGCAGAGGTAGAGTTAAAACAGAGAGCTCAGATGGCTGAATGTAGGAGTCTACTGCAATCCTCCGACACTCCCTGTAGCTTGTGGTCTGCCATACTAAACTCAATACAAGCAACAGTATTGGCCCTAACACATCATTCTAACAAAATGGACATTCAGGTGGATCTACTCAACACTAAGGCAATCTTTGAGTCGGGAATTGATGAAAAACTTGAAAAGCTAAACGCATTAGTTAAGAGAGCCCAATCATGCCACCTTAAGATTTTTACAATTTGTTCTTACAATGAGGTAGTAGACAAACTAGTGCAACTTCCAGTAATCATGGAAGGAATCCTGGGAGAAGTTAAAAGTAGCCTCACGCTTGAGACCCAGTCCGGGACATCTTCTGCCACAATACCAAAAGAGGTAATAAAAAGCATGGAGATGGCAACCCTAGGGGGTCAGGAAGATCTCCCCAAAGGGTTAACAGAACAAGAATTTGTAGAAGCAGAGGAGCAAAGCTCAGAAGCCCCAATTAGGCCTCAAAATGTGCCCTCTGAAGATGGAAATGCAAAGGATAAATCCCTTGTGTCATCCCGACCCACTAAAGGGAAAGGAAACGAACAAGAAAGGGAAGGAATAAAATCTGCTCTGGGCACATAGAGAATATCTCCTCCTCGTCAATTGTACAACAGGAAGATCTTGACCATCTTGGGAATGCCCCTGCGGAGCTGAATGCACCAAGTGTTAAGCCGGCCCCTGCTTGAAACAATGCACGCAATAGATCCATGACTCCTGTATAATGGAGGGCAACCCCTACTACATCTAGTGTGCCCCCATGGTAAGGCCATTCGCTGGACGGGGGAATATTTGGAGCACGAGGAACCTTTCGAAATGACCATATATTGTGGTCCGAGAAATTATAAGTTAAAGAGGTTAGGGAGGAAAAAACCCAAACCCAGTCTATAGGGGACCGGGGCCCCCAGGAACCCCATGTACTGTTGGTAAACGGTGTTACCAGCAGTCAAAACCAACTGATTTCAAGAGATCCTTTTGGCTCCGGTAATCAACACGGATGTCAGATCAACTCCGGGCAGAGGCTAATATGGATCCCAGAAATTCAATTGAGAGGCCCCCAAGACGTTTTAAATCGCTCAAGTTTCCTAAAGCTGATCAAGGCCCTACCGGGCCTGGAGCATGTTAAGTCAGAGGACATTACATCGATCAAGTTTATGCCAGCAAGAGGGTGACAGCATACGGACCCCACCCAAGTTACCTTCTCCACGGCGGTGCTCCCGGCCCCGAAAGCATCTAAAAACTTGAGTATTGAAGTAATAGTCCACCAGGGGGATAGATACACCCATGTGCTCCTAGTAGAGCCACGTTTGGATGAGCAAGTGGTGCCCATCTCGTCAGTACCAGGAGGAGCAAGTGGTGGGCTCTCCTTCTTGGCTCATCATAAAAGTGCCCAGGAACCTTACAAAGGTGATTGCTAAGGTAACCAAAGAAGAGGATTCAGACATGCAGCAAAGATTGGTAACAAACTACATGCACTAAAATACCTGGGGTTAGTTACCCATAGTCCTGTCTCGAGCTGAGAGTAGTCAGGATTGAGTGGAGGGGCTGCCATCCACAATCAATCAGGGTGGCCTGTCAAGCTGCTCCTGGAATATCAGCGGTCTGCAGACTAAATCCATGGATCCAGTGTTCGCAGGATATCTGGGATCATTTGCTATATTAATGTTCCAGGAATCCTGGGTGCAAGATAGCATACCCCTTATTGGCTATAGAGAATATAAAATAGGCTGAAAGAAGTAGAGCCTTTGGAAGGGTGAAAGGCGGGCAGGCAATTTACATCAACATTAACCTAGCAGGTAAAACCGCAAAACTGTACGTGGATGTTAGCATTGAAAATGGATTGTTAGGCTAATAATCCTGAAGACTCGATCATTCTTGTAAACCTACACATCAATTCAAAGAAAAGAGCAGCATCATCTAGAAGCATGGTAGCCCAACTAGCCCAACTAAAAGATAGTCATCACAAGTCATACTGGCTAGTTACAGGAGACTTTGATCTCAACCTATTCCATCAGCCAATGGAGGACCATACTGATGCAGTTGGGCCGCTTCCTGAGCAAGGAATACCACTGAAAAACCGGTGGGATAAATTTGGAGAAGAACTAATAAAGGCCTGTGAGCTAATGGGCCTAATGGTCTTGAATGGCCGGACGCCTGGTGACACTCCTGCCTGGGCAAGAGTCTGGGGCAATGCAGTCTCTATTTTAGATTTCACACTTGTCTCACTGTCCCTATACAATCAGGTATGCGATTACAGCATAGTCCACCGTGTGGAGAGTGACCACAATCACCAGGTGATTACAGTAAATACGCTCATGCGCAAACATGAAGCAGTTTGTATGCTACAAGGGAAAATTGGTACAGAAAACCTGAAACGCCTGAAGTGGTCCTCAAGCACAGTTAACAGCATAGCAGAGGAGGCAGTTGCAAGCCTGCAGGATCTAGCTCCATCTGGCCCCAATCCGATAGTGGCATGGAAAAAATTAATTGAGTATAAATGAAAAGCTTCACAAATCCTTTGAAAAGTCCTTGTAGTAGGGCCACATGCCAATACTGTGTGGGAGCGCTATGCTCTTTAATATTTATTTGAGCAATTTTTAAGCTATGTTCTTATCAGGAAGAACAATAAACCGTGATAAGTAAATACAAATTTGTCAGCTTTGTATTATGGCGTGCTCTGCTGTGATCACAATGCAACTGGCTTGCAGGATGTATGTCGGTAAAGTGAAACTTGAACTTAACTATGGAAAAAGTCAATCTAGATATTAAGGGTAGAATTAGTACACCGGAGATATGTACTTTTCTTACTAAGGTAAAAGAGTACAGGTATTTAAGGATACTTTTCAAGTGAGGCTTGACATGTCGACTGAACATGAAAACAAAATACTGTTGCCTCAGTCTTTTAGTTAACACCTTACAGAATTTCAATGTAAAATGCCGGAGATGAATCTTTCAATCAATATTAAAGGAAGGTTTTGGCTAACAGACAGTCTGCTTTGCGAGTATTACTAAATCTACGGAAAGCTAGGAAGACCATTCAAAGACGCTATTGCATGTCAGAAAATCTGCATGAATGATATTATTAGACTAGCATTATGTTCAGCCTCTAGTTGCACTTGCTCTTCGTGTCTAGTTGTGCTGACACTTTTCAATTACAACGTAGTCCAATTCAATACTCAAATATCTTCTAAAAGATAGCAATAACACTACTAGTATTTGTAAGAGTAAATATGAAAAATATGGCATGTTTTGCAGAGTGTGAAATGAAGAGCTAAAACTGAAAATATAATATGTAAACCACTGATATTCAAAGTACGGCCGAGGGCCGCACGCGGTCTTCATGACCTGTAGATGCGGCCCCCTTTGTCAACAGACGCACTGGACTGCTGTTTACTCAAAGCAGATCTAACATTAAAAAGATGTTCAATAAACGGGTAAGCATTTGTTTCCAGGTTAGTTGAAGTTATAGTAAGGAAGTAACCAATGTTTCCTGCACCAATTAACTTTAGGAGCACTTTCATTTTCAAAGACATCTTTCAACAAACTTATGAAAATATGATAAAGCTTCTTCAAAATTCAAAAAGTATATTTCATTAACATGCAGCTCTCCTTAGTACATCAGATTATATCAGTGCATTTAGAAGTGTTTTTTATGCGATTTCTTTCAAACACGAATTTTAGAAACATTCATGCTTCCTTCCACCAATACTGACATCAATCGCAATAATGAACTAAGAGGCAAGTTACTTGTTATGTAAACTCTTTGGGTGGCCTGGTTTGCTATTATACATGAACAACATTATAGTTTATTAAATTATATATAGGAGAAGGTTTCGTACAGTGCACATCCTGAAGTCATAAAGTCAGGTATTTCAAGGCCCTCTTGTATGTGATGATAAAGAAAATGGAGGGAAAGTGAAATAAAACAATTGCTTAGATTGACACAAAGTGGGGAAGCTGGGATGTATCCCAGGTTTTCTGGTTTCCACCAAATGTGCATGCTTCACTTCCCCTACACCCACCTGACAGTCCCCAATTCTACCACCACTCCACCCCCCCACCTCCACCTTACTGGCATCAATGCTGCCCTCGGTCACACCTAACTTTTTAGCCCTTGGAAAAATCTTTGTGAGTACCGATGATCTAAATGGTTATGTGAAACAAACAGTCCCCTCTTCACGCCTAAAAAGATCACCCCTGTCATCTGCTGCTCATTCTACAGTGAACTCCATTTTACTTAAGACAAGTTGCTGTTGAACCCTGTTGATATAAAGCGCTTCATGCAGAATTGGTTTGTTCAGTTACCAATACTTCAGTTTATTGGTGCTTTATTTGTGCTTTTCAGAGATGGCCCAATAAGGAGAGGCAGAACTACCTTTTTGGCAACATTGCTAAGACACAATTTCAAATTATGATCAATTGTATGGCCCAACCCATTTTTTATCGACCATATAGTTATTGTACTGAATACATAAATATATATCCATAACTGTCTGAAATCATGACCGACTTCAAAGCCATGCTAACTATCAGTAAAAATGGTCACTCTCTGCTGGTCTGAGACAAAGCATGCTCTGGTAAGAGCAATCAATTCGGCCACTTGTGCAGTAAATACTCTTTGGAGCGATGAAGCCTCAACTACTCCTGAAACCGTACAGACTGCATAGGCATCTCTTAAATTTACTCCAAGATCTCGCAAACACGAGCCAGCCACGAACAGTGCAAAATCAGATTCAGGCAATTATAATTTTTGTTTATTTAGAAAGTTTTATATAGCGCGAACATGACCCTAGAGAGTTTCAGAGCGCTTTACATGAGAGGAAGGCAGGATATAGTTGTGAAAACAGAAACTCATCACATATTGAAACGAAGAATAGTAAGTTTGACATCTATAGAGAATCATCAATGTAGTAGTCATACACCATACAAGAATAGTAGGCAGGTATACAATCAATAAAACATAAGGTGTTATCAGTAGATCATAAGGTGATTATCTTAGGGTGAAAACTTGTTCATCCGAAGTGTTTTCACTTCTTTTCTGTAGGAGGAGGTAGACGAGATTAGGCAGACATCCTTCGGCAGAGAGTTCCATGTCTTTAGGGCGATACCCGAGAAGGCTCTGTAGCACGTTTTCTTTTAGTGAAAAATCTGTGGCAATGGCTCATCTTGCACAGTTCAGTAACATCGAGACAGTCATGCTCCACCTCAACCAGGAAGTGCTGGCAGCCATCTTGGGATTCGGCTTGAAGCCAAGTCCCAGAAAAAAAGTAAAAAATAAAGAAAAGGGGGTAGGGTTGCTATACCCTGGCTCCCAAGATAAGGTGAGGGGGCCCACAGGGACCCCACCAAGGTTTAAAGGCTTTTGTTTTTTAAAATGTTGCCACAGTTTGCGAGTGGATCCGCAAATTTGTGTCAAAATAAAAAAGGCACGAGCTCAAGGCCATCTTCTAAAAACAGCCCCAGGGTGGCATACTAAAAATAAAGGAGGGGAGGTGCGTGAGGACCACCTCCTAGGGTTTAATTAAACCCAGGGACCGCTACCTCCCCGGAGTTTTCTGATTGTATTATGCAGGGGTGGCCACATGGCACCCCTGTGCTCCAGGGACCACCACCTCCCCAGGGCTTGCTTCTTTAATAAATGGGGAGGCTTCTTTGACCCCCTCCCAGCCCCAGGGACCACCACCTCCCTGGGGATTTTCAATGAAAAAATGTGGGGCCGCACAGAACCCCCCCTGCCCCGGGGACCACCACCTCCCCGGGGCTTCACATACATTGAATGTGGGGGCACAATGGCCCCACCTGCAGCCCTGGGAACCACCACATCCCCGGGGCAACCTCTGACAAAGGAGGGGGGCCACATGGCCCCCCTGATGGAGCTGTTGATGGCCCTGGGGACCACCACCCCCCAGGGTCGGCTCCAGCAATGTCCCAGGGTGCCCACCCCTGGGACACTGCAGTTGCAATGACTTGGCGAGAGAGGCAGCAAACACTGCTCTGCTTCTAGTAAGCGAGAGCAGAAAATGCTCTGCTTAATAGAATTGGAGCTACATGTTAGCAGCTCCCTATGTGTAAAAGCAATGCTGGCTCCCACAGGAGGCGGGTAGCCGGCAGGGACCACGCGTACCTTCACGCTCCCCGCGGTCCTCAATGATTAAAAAGTAGGTGCTTGGGGTGGGACCAGGGTACACACACTACAGGCTGGGCCCTGGGGGATAGGGTCCCCAGGGCCAAAATTGGCCTGGGAGGGGGGCCCCTTTGCTCCCTCCTTTTAAATAAAAAAAAGGAAAGGCTGGGTGCTGGAGAATTGGGTCCCTGGGGCCTAAATCTGGCCGGGGAGGGGGCCGCATGACCTCCTTCCCAGATTGAAAAAAGGCCTGGCCATGGGGTCCCTGGGGCTGAATATGGCCCAGGGAAAGGGGGACCACACACCTCCTCCCTTAACCCCTTCAATGCTTATGACGAGCTGGACTCGTCATGGCACACAGTGGTCTTGTGCTCATGACGAGTCCAGCTCGTCATAAGACCACCCACAGGGGAAGCGCTGGCGCTCCCCCGTGGGAATCCGATCGTTGTTTTTTTGGGGGGGAAGGCAGGGGAAGGGCTTCCCCTGCCTCCCCCCGCACCCCCCTCAATGACGTCAGCGTGGGGTTTTCCTTTGTTCCCGACGCACTGGAAGCCATTTGCTTCCAGCGCGTCGGGGAATAAGGTTAGTTTTGGCTCCGGGAGGGGGATTTCAAACAGAAGAGGCATCGAGGGAAAGGAAAACCCTTTCCTTTCCCTCGATGCCTCTTTGTGCATTCCTGCTGCACGATCATGCGATCGTGCAGCAGGAATGCCCACTAGACACCAGGGAATTAAAAAAAAAAATGAAAATACTGTTTTGGGGAGCGGCCCCTTGGGCAAGGGTCGCTCCTCTTTGGGGGCCATATGTTTTGGTGCTCTGCCCTCTGGGGGCAGTTTTTTTATATAGCGCGGGGCTTTACCCGAAGGTGTCAGAGCGCTTCACAATAGGAACAGTAACATTACATGAGGAGAAGGTTACAAGTGAGCATAATACAAAAGCAAGCGTTACATTACATGAGGAAAAAGTGACAATTGTGCATGATACATGAGATACAAAATACAAATAGAGGTATAATACTGCAATAAGTGGCAGTCACTCAGAACACACTGGGAAGGCACTTCTATAGGCATGGAGAACAGAATTTCCTATAGTGGAAGAACTTCCTTGAGGGAGTAGAGAGGGCGTGAATTAAACAGGAGACTTAAAATGAAGGGTACACAAATCCAGCACAGCACGCAAGGGTGAGGAATGTACAGGAAAAAGTACAAATTTACAATGAAGAGCGAACTTCCTAGAGGGGGCTGAGAGTGAAAGTATTAGTTCTGAAAGTGTCTTTGGAAGAGAAGAGATTTGAGGTCAGCTTTGAAGATCCGGGTAGAGGAGGTGGCACGGAGCAATGGGGGAAGCGAGTTCCAGATTCTCACCGCATTGCCTGAGAAGGATTGCAAAATCAGAAAAATAAGGGGAGAAAGAGGGATATGCTAGGTCCACCCTCCAAAAATGATCAAGAATTACAAACACTGAAATCTCGGTTATGGAAACCTAGCCAGTTTTTTCAGAAAATAAAATTTACTAATATAAGATTCAGAAAAATAGTTAGTAAAGGAAAATGTCCTTTCTTGAGTCCCCTCACTCACCATGGTTTCCCATGGTGACATGCTTCATCATAGGGGCCATCCCAACCCGCTACGGGCTGAGGCGTGCTACGACTTGCGACACTATGTAGGAGCACTACTTTTTCTGAAAAAACTGGCTAGGTTTCCATAACCGAGATTTCGGTGTTTTGTAATTCCTGAGAAGGATTGCGCCATCGATCTTTCCCTTTTGAAGACGGGGGGGGGGGCTCAAGCAGAAGCTTTTCCGCATTGCGAGAAGGGCGAGAGCCACCGGACAATTTCAATTTATTCGCCAGGTAATGAGGTGAGGACGCGTGTAAGGCTTTGTGTGTGATGCAGGCAGTTTTGTAAATAGATCTTGCCTCGATCGGAAGCCATCGAAGAGAGGACAGGATAGGAGTGACGTGGTCGCTTCGTTTAGACCCTGAAATGAAGCGAGCTGCTGAATGGAGGATGGATTTGAGAGGGGAGAGGTGGGATTTGGGTAGGCCCATTAGAAGAGAATTGCAATAATCCAGTCTTGAGAGAACCAGAGATTGTACCAAGGTTTTTAAGTCTTTCTCCGGGAAGAACCGACGGATCCCCCATAGAAGGCGCAACTGGTAACATGCGTTCTTAGCAATAGAGTTGATGTGGGAGATTAGGTTGAGTCTTTTGTCAAGAATGACACCTAGGGATTTAGCGCTGTCGACAATGATGGGTTTGTTGTTGAGTAGGTTCAGCTGATCCATCCAAGATTGAACAGGAGGAGGTGAGAGAGAGGTTGAGAGGAGGAGGAATTCAGTTTTGGCGGGATTCAGAATGAGTTGGTGAGCTAACATCCAGTTGTGAATAGAGTTGAGAGTAGAGTTGAGTAGTGAGAGATAGTGTGCGAAAGATAAAGGTATCTTCCCACTAGTCCACCAGGCATTTATTTGTGGAGAGTGACCCCTTGGGTGGCAGAATAGCAGTATGTTTTTAGGCCCATCTGCCCCTAAGGAGGGCAGAAGCCACTAGACACCAGGGTTTTTTAATTTTTGTGTTGGGGAGTGGCCAAAAGGGCAAAAGTTGCTCCCCTTTTACGGGGGTGAATATTTTATTTATACTTTTGGCCCACCTACCCCTTAGCTTGGCTGGTGGATTGTGTGTGGACTGGTGCATTATTTGCATATGTGATTGTAATGTTTTTTTTCTCCTTTTTATTCTAGTGTAAAGCTTTTGATTCCTGTTTGCGGTTTCGGCAGTGGTTGTTCTGCAGTTTTGCGTAATTGCATTTATTTGGTAAGAAAAATATTTTTGTTGTGTGTACTCCAAATGAGTATTATTGTCATGCA
Organism: Calotriton arnoldi; assembly: GCA_963921515.1. Classification (NCBI taxonomy): domain Eukaryota; kingdom Metazoa; phylum Chordata; class Amphibia; order Caudata; family Salamandridae; genus Calotriton; species Calotriton arnoldi. Next base: position 1,049,476 of record CAWUFW010004704.1, read on the forward strand.
TGAATTAATTTTTTTGTAAGTGGTGTCATAATGGCAGCATATTTGTTAGTGTTCAGAGCATGAAATTCTTTGCGAGGTTTTGCATTGTCTTATGTGTAATTTTTTTCTCCTCTTTTTTAGTGGGATATTGTTGATCCTTACTGTGTCTGTGCAGAGTAGGTGGTGGTGAGTCTAGCTGCTTCTGTCACGTGAGTGGTATAGTGTTGGAGTATATAGGTCTTTGTGATAAAGCTACATTTTGTTTATTTCTTTTTTTACGAAGGGTTTGTTGTTGTTGACTTGTTTGACAAGTAACCTTTATTAGTAAGCATTATGGCTAGCCGTAGAATGACTGCTCAGCAGGTGGTTGGTTTGCTTCTTGAATCTTCCTCTGAGCAGGATTATGAGACTCGGTGTGAGGCCCAGTACCCGCGACAGGCAAGGGCCCACAACGTATTGAGGCGACCTCAAAATGGCCTATCACAAAACGACCTGGTTTTGCAAGTGAGTCCCATGACGCTTTGGCCCGGGCTCGGCGTCCACCTAGGGAAATCTACCAAACCCACACATTTCTGAAAAGTAGACACCTGGGATTCCAGGGAGGCATGCCTTGCATGGATCCCCTAACGTTTCTTACCCAGAATCCTCGCAAACTTGACATTTTGCTGAAAAAATCCTTTTCACACATTTTTGTGTGGTAAGTTGTGGCATCACCGGGCTGACACAAATTTCCTACCAGCCAGCGTTCCCCCAGGTCTCCCGATAAAAATGGTGCCTCACTCGGGTGGGAGGCCCAAGTACCCGCGACAGGCAAGCGCCCACAACGTATTGAGGCGACCTCAAAATGGCCTATCACAAAATGTTGTGGGACCTTGCCTGTCGCGGGTACTTGGGCCTCCCACCCGAGTGTCGGGAGACCTGGGGGAACGCTGGGTGGTAGGAAATTTGTGTCAGCCCGCTGATGCCACAACTTTACCACACAAAAATGTGTGAAAATAGGGATTTTTTCAGCAAAATGTCAGGTTTGCAGGGTATTCTGGGTAAGAAAACGTTGGGGGATCCACGCAAGCCATACCTCCCTGGAATCCCCGGGTGTCTACTTTTCAGAAATGTGTGGGTTTGGTAGGTTTCCCTAGGTGGCTGCCGAGCCCCGGGCCAAAACGTCATGGGACCCTCCTTGCAAAACCAGGTTGTTTTGTGGTAGGCCATTTTGAGGTTGCCTCAATACGTTGCGGGCTCTTGCCTGTCGCGGGTACTTGGGCCTCCCACCCGAGTGAGGCACCATTTTTATCGGGAGACCTGGGGGAACGCTGGGTGGTAGGAAATTTGTGTCAGCCCAGTAATGCCACAACTTTACCACACAAAAATGTGTGAAAAAAGGGATTTTTTTCAGCAAAATGTCAGGTTTGTAGGGGATTTTGGGTAAGAAAACGTTCGGGGATCCACGCAAGCCATACCTCTCTGGAATCCCCCAGGTGACTACTTTTCAGAAATGTGTGGGTTTGGTAGGTTTCCCTAGGTGGCCGCCGAGCCCCGGGCCAAAACGGCATGGGACCCCCCTTGCAAAACCAGGTCGTTTTGTGATAGGCCATTTTGAGGTCGCCTCAATACGTTGTGGGCCCTTGCCTGTCGCGGGTACTTGGGCCTCCCACACGAGTGAGGCACCATTTTTATCGGGAGACCTGGGGGGACGCTGGGTGGTAGGAAATTTGTGTCAGCCCGGTGATGCCACAACTTTACCACACAAAAATGTGTGAAAAAAGGGATTTTTTCAGCAAAGTGTCAGGTTTGCAGGGGATTCTGGGTAAGAAAACGTTGGGGGATCCACGCAAACCATACCTCCCTGGAATCCCCTGGGTGTCTACTTTTCAGAAAAGTGTGGGTTTGGTAGGTTTCCCTAGGTGCCGGCAGAGCTAGGGTTCAAAAACTACAGCTAGGCACTCTGCAAAAAAAGGGTCATTTTTCACTGTGAAAATGTAGTGCGTCCACGTTGGGTTTTGTGCTGCTTCCTGTCGCGGGCACTAGGCCTACCCACACAAGTGAGGTACCATTTTTTTTGGAAGACCTTGGGGAACGCGGTGTGGGTGGAATTTTGTGGATCCACGCAGATTCCAGAACTTTCCACCACAGAAAAGTGAGGAAAATGTGTTTTTTTTGCCAATTTTTAAGGTTTGCAAGGGATTCTGGGTAACAGAACCTGGTGAGAACCAGTCAAGTCACCCCATCCTGGATTCCCTGTGTGTCTACTTTTCAAAAATGTATAGGTTTGCTAGGTTTCCCAAAGTGCCGGCAGAGCTAGGGTTAAAAAACGACAGCTAGGCACTTTGCAAAAAAAGGGTCATTTTTCACTGTGAAAATGTGGTGTGTCCACGTTGCGTTTTGTGCTGCTTCCTGTCGCGGGCACTAGGCCTACCCACACAAGTGAGGTACCATTTTTTTGGGAAGACCTTGGGGAACGCGGGGTGGGTGGAATTTTGTGGATCCACGCAGATTCCAGAACTTTCCACCACAGAAAAGTGAGGAAAATTTGTTTTTTTGGCCAATTTGTAAGGTTTGCAAGGGATTCTGGGTAACAGAACCTGGTGAGAGCCAGTCAAGTCACCCCATCCTGCATTCCCCTGGGTGTCTACTTTTCAAAAATGTATAGGTTTGCTAGGTTTCCCAAAGTGCCGGCAGAGCTAGGGTTCAAAAACGACAGCTAGGCACTTTGCAAAAAAAGGGTCATTTTTCAATGTGAAAATGTGGTGTGTCCACGTTGCGTTTTGCGCTGCTTCCTGTCGCGGGCACTAGGCCTACCCACACAAGTGAGGTACCATTTATTTGGGAAGACCTTGGGGAACGCGGGGTGGGTGGAATTTTGTGGTTCCACGCAGATTCCAGAACTTTCCACCACAGAAAAGGAAGGAAAATGTGTTTTTTTTGCCAATTTTTTAGGCTTGCAAGGGATTCTGGGTAACAGAACCTGGTGAGAGCCAGTCAAGTCACCACATCCTGGATTCCCCTGGGTGTCTAGTTTTCAAAAATGTATAGGTTTGCTAGGTTTCCCAAAGTGCCGGCAGAGCTAGGGTTCAAAAACTACAGCTAGGCACTTTGCAAAAAAAGGGTCATTTTTCACTGTGAAAATGTGGTGCGTCCACGTTGCGTTTTGCGCTGCTTCCTGTCGCGGGCACTAAGCCTACCCACACAAGTGAGGTACCATTTTTTTCGGAAGACCTTGGGGAACGCGGGGTGGGTGGAATTTTGTGGATCCACGCAGATTCCAGAACTTTCTACCACAGAAAAGTGAGGAAAATGTGGTTTTTTTGCCAATTTTTTAGGTTTGCAAGGGATTCTGGGTAACAGAACCTGGTGAGAGCCAGTCAAGTCACCTCATACTGGATTCCCCTGGGTGTCTAATTTTCAAAAATGTATAGGTTTCCCAAAGTGCCGGCAGAGCTAGGTTTCAAAAACGACAGCTCGGCACTTTGCAAAAAAAGGGTCATTTTTCACTGTGAAAATGTGGTGTGTCCACGTTGCGTTTTGCGCTGCTTCCTGTGGGCCTAACCACACAAGTGAGGTACCATTGTTTTTGGAAGACCTTGGGGAACGCGGGGTGGGTGGAATTTTGTGGATCCTTGCAGATTCCAGAACTTTCCACCACAGAAAAGTGAGGAAAATGTGTTTTTTTGCCAATATTTAAGGTTTGCAAGGGATTCTGGGTAACAGAACCTGGTGAGAGCCAGTCAAGTCACCCCATCATGGATTCCCTGGGTGTCTACTTTTCAAAAATGTATAGGTTTGCTAGGTTTCCCTAAGTGCCGGCAGAGCTAGGGTTAAAAACTACAGCTAGGCACTTTGCAAAAAAAGGGTCATTTTTCACTGTGAAAATGTGGTGCGTCCACGTCGCGTTTTGCGCTGCTTCCTGTCGCGGGCACTATGCCTACCCACACAAGTGAGGTCCCATTTTTTTTCGAAGACCTTGGGGAACGCGGGGTGGGTGGAATTTTGTGGATCCACGCAGATTCCAGAACTTTCCACCACAGAAAAGTGAGGAAAATGCAATTTGTTTGCTAATTTTTTAGGTTTGCAAGGGATTCTGGGTAACAGAAACTGGTGAGAGCCAGTCAAGTCACCCCATCCTGGATTCCCCTGGGTGTCTAACTTTCAAAAATGTATAGGTTTGCTAGGTTTCCCTAAGTGCCGGCAGAGCTAGGGTTCAAAAACTACAGCTAGGCACTTTGCAAAAAAAGGGTCATTTTTCACTGTGAAAATGTGGTGCGTCCACGTTGCGTTTTGCGCTGCTTCCTGTCGCGGGCACTAGGCCTACCCACACAAGTGAGGTACCATTTTTTTCGGAAGACCTTGGGGAACGCGGGGTGGGTGGAATTTTGTGGATCCACGCAGATTCCAGAACTTTCCACCACAGAAAAGTGAGGAAAATGTCTTTTTTTTGCCAATTTGTTAGGTTTGCAAGGGATTCTGGGTAACAGAACCTGGTGAGAGCCAGTCAAGTCACCCCATCCTGGATTCCCCTGGGTGTCTACTTTTCAAAAATGTATAGGTTTGCTAGGTTTAGCTAAGTGCCGGCAGAGCTAGGGTTCAAAAACTACAGCTAGGCACTCTGCAAAAAAAGGGTCATTTTTCGCTGTGAAAATGTGGTGCGTCCACGTTGCGTTTTGCGCTGCTTCCTGTCGCGGGCACTAGGCCTTCCCACACAAGTGAGGTACCATTTTTTTGGGAAGACCTTGGGGAACGCGGGGTGGGTGGAATTTTGTGGATCCACGCAGATTCCAGAACTTTCCACCACAGAAAAGTGAGCAAAATGTGTTTTTTTTGCCAATTTTTTAGGTTTGCAAGGGATTCTGGGTAACAGAACCTGGTGAGAGCCAGTCAAGTCACCCCATCCTGAATTCCCCTGTGTGTCTAGTTTTCAAAAATGTATAGGTTTGCTAGGTTTCCCTAAGTGCCCGCAGAGCTAGGGTTCAAAAACTACAGCTAGGCACTTTGCAAAAAAAGGGTAATTTTTCATTGTGAAAATGTGGTACGTCCACGTTGCATTTTGAGCCGTTTCCTGTTGTGGGCACAAGGCCTACCCACACAAGTGAGGTACCATTTCTATCGGGAGACTTAGGGTAACACAGAATTGTAGAGCAACTGTTATTACCTATTGACTTTTGATGCATTTCTGCCTTCCAAATGAAAGACAATGTGTAAAAAATAAGTCATTTTGAAAAATGACCTATAATTCTCATGCTAGTATGGGTACTCCCAATTTCGGAAATGTGCAAATATCTACTGTTTCTAAAATCTACATTTTGTTCCCATTTCAGAAATACATAGGTGTCTTTCATAACAATTTTTCCATGTATACATTTTCCCAAAATAATTGCTATATACCCGGTACATAATAAAAACCATTGCAAGATGCTGCTCAGTTATTGGCTCTGGGTTCTGTCGGGTTCTTGGTGAACCTACAAGTCCTATATATCCCCACAACCAGAAAGGTCCAGTGGATATAACGGTATATTGCTTTCAAATAGCTGTCATAATTAGAAGAAGTTACAGGTGAAAATGTTGACACAAATGGCTGTTTTTTTCAACTAATTTTCAATTTTTCCTTAATTTAACTGTTAGTTTCTATAAGGAAAACTTTAAGGATCTACACAAATGACCCCTTGCTGAATTCAGACTTTTGTCTACTTTTCAGAAATGTATGGCTTTCTAGGATCCATTATTGGTTTCATACCCATTTCTACCATTAACTGGAAGGAGGTTGAAAGCACAAAAAATAGCAAAAATAGGCTATGTCCCAGAAAAATGCCAAAACTGTGTAAAAAAGTTGGTTTTCTGACAAAAGTCTGCTTGTCCCTGAAAGCTGGGAAGATGGTGATTTCAGCACCACAGCCCCTTTTTGATGCCATTTGCAGGGAAAAACAAGACGCTTTCATCTGTAGCCCTTTTTCGCATTTTTCCCCAAAAAACAAAATGTTGCTGTATTTTGGCTAATTTCTGGGTCCCCTCCAGGGGAATCCACAAACCCTGGGTACCTTTACAATCCCCATGATGTTAGAAAAAAGGACGCAAATTTGGCGTGGATACCTTATGTGGTCAAAAAGTTACAGGGGCCTAAGCGCGCACTACCCCAAATAGCCAAAAAAGGCTTAGCACAGGGGGGGAAAAGGCCTAGCAGCGAAGGGGTTAAATAAAAAAAAAAACATCCGCAAGTTGGTGGAGGCCACACCCCCTTCACCACCACTCTGCAATGCGCCTTCTGGTGCAGTGGTGGTTGGGGGATGAAGTCCCCTTAGATGCCGAGGGTCCTTGCATTTACAGAGTGGTGGAGAGAGGGGGCGTGGTCACCGAAAACCTCACAGCAAACCCACTGTGTAGGACATACTGGAGGTACCAGGAGGGGGTAGTTGGCCCCCAAAGACCCTCAATAGCCAAAGGGAGTTCATCCCTCTACTAGTAGTGTGCCAGGAGGCACGTTTGCAGAGTGGTGGAGAAAAAGGGTGTGGCCTCCGACAACCTCTTAGCAATCCTGTTGTTTGGAACTTACTGGAGGTGACAAGAGGGGTAGTTGACCCCCAAGGACGTCCTTTAGTGTGCAAGCTGAAGTAGGGGTGTGAAAGGTTATATGGGGGTGTGAGTGTGGATGATGTCATCAGTGAAGTCATCAGTGATGTCCTTTGAGATGTCATCAGTGATGTCACTGACCATATCATGAGTACATTGTGTGGTCACAAGTTATTGTTAGCTCACTAACTATAACAGCTGAATTTTCTCTAGTTTTGTAGGAGTGAAACTTGAGCCTAAATATAATATCCCTGTAACCTTTGTTTTTTTCTGTGAATATATATATATATATATATATATATATATATATATATATATATATATATATTAAAGCTCCAAAGTACCCAACGTACAAGGAGCACTCGAACGGCAACTTTGTGGGGCAGCAACGGATTTAGCATATCCACCGGCACACCGAGGCCCATCTGGGGGCTATGAATGTTACAACAGCAACATTGCGCGCCATCTGGAGACAAAGGACAACACAAGGCCCATAATGCTCTGCTAGTCGCGGCAGAGCGTCCCATCCAGGGCATGCATTGGAGCATTTAAATGATGAGGGTGGTGTCCTATGCGCCTTCAATTGCCAAAGCCTCTGAAGAGAAGTGGGGACACTTCGAAACGTGTCAGGCATCCATGGCAAATTGGACTGCTTGGGGTTGTCGTTGTGCCAGCGGATTGTGTGCCATGGAGGCTCTTCGTGAGCGTGTTGCCGTTCGAGTGCTCCTTGTACGTCGGGTACTTTGGAGCTTGGATAAATACGCGGCATACACTGCCGCGAAGGAGCACCACCCCAGGATGTGGGGGCCACGCGGTCTGTTATCAAGCAGGCCGACTTCGTGGGGCAGCAACGGATTTAGCATATCCACCGGCACACCAAGGCCCATCTAGGGGCTAAGAATGTTACAGCAGCAACATTGCACGCTCCATCTGGAGACAAAGGACACTACAAGGCCCATAATGCTCTGCTAGTCACAGCGGAGCGTCCCATCCAGGGCATGCATTGGAGCATTTAAATGATGAGGGCGGTGTCCTATGCACCTTCAATTGCCAAAGCCTCTGAAGAGAAGTGGGGACACTTCGAAACGCGTCAGGCATCCATGGCAAATTGACCAGCGGATTGTGAGCCATGGAGGCTCTTCGTGATCGTGTTGCCGTTTGAGTGCTCCTTGTATGTTGGGTACTTTGGAGCACTTTGGAGCGGTCGCCAGTAGGTAGTTATAGTTACAACCTAGTTTCCATAGGAAAAGCATTTTTTGATTTGCTAATAACTTTGGCGTTGTTTGACGAATCTTTATGAAATTTTGCAAAAAGTTGCACTTTTTAGGTTAGCTCCTATCTTGAAAGTTTGGGGGTGATTTGCCTAGCGGGGGCTGAGAAAAAAGGGGGGTCCCAAAACGCGTTTTCTCCATGTTAATTTCTTTAGGAAATTTTGCGACGAGCTACAGCCCGAACTACTGAACGGAATTACCTCAAATTTGGCAGAAAGGTAGAGCTTGGTTCAGAAAGTGACCTTTTTTTAAATGGGGTAAATCCGTTCAGTAGTTTTTGAGAAATACAAAAAATAAGAGTCAAAAAATCAATTTCCAATAGGAATCTTTGTGCAAGGCTACAGCCGAAACTACTGAACGGAATTACCCCAAGTTTGGCAAAAAGGTAGTGCTTGGCTCAGAAAGAGACCTTTTGTAAAATGGTGTAAATACGTTCAGTGGTTGCTGAGAAATAAGAAAAATAAAAGTTTCAATATCTGGGCGGAGCCTAAGTCCCGTGCACGAAGCTTCACTGTGATTGGCTGCGAACACTCCAAACCAGGAAGTGTTGGCAGCCATCTTGTGGCTCTGTAGAAGCGAGTCACTAGAAAACAGAGAAACAAAGGTATAAAACAAGAGAAGGGGGCAGGGTAGAAACACCGTGACCCCTAGGCCTGCTCAGGGGTCCCAGAAGGACCCCAGGGCCCAAAAAAGCATTTTTATTAAAAAAAAAAAAAATCGGCGCAATTCGCGCTGGGGTCGCGGGTTCCCGCGTTTTGTTTTAATGAGGTCCCCGGGTAGGCTAGGTCCCTTGGGCATTTCTTAAAAAATAATAGCTGGGGGTCGCTGGGGCTGCGGGGGCCCGCTGGGGTCCCCGCAGCCCCGGGGCTTCACTCATGTTGGGAGGGGGTTGCGCGGCCCCTCTCCTGGAGCCCTCCATGTGCTTATAACTTTGGCGTCGTTTGACGAATCTTTACGAAATTTTCAAAAGTTTCTCTTTTTGATCAGCTCCTATCTTGAAAGTTTGGGGGTGATTGGTCAAGGGGGCTGAGAAAAAGGGGAGTCCCAAAATGTGTTTTCTCAATGCATTTTCCATAGGAAACTTTAGACAAGGCTACAGGTCAAACTGCTGAACGGAATTACACCAAATTTGTGAGGGAGAAAGGTTGTGGTCCAAAAGCGCGCTTTTGTTGAAATGGTGTAAATCCGTTCAGTAGTTTTTGAGAAATATTAAATTTTACAGATATCGATATTTGAGAATTCTGACATCTGATTGGCTGCGGCTCATTGGCTGTGAACGGTTGAAACTAGGAAGTGTTGGCAGCCATTTTGTGACTTAGTCCGTCAGTTCGCATCTCTCCGTGTAGAAGCCATCAGGTGTGTAGTTTTACCTCTGCGAGGCAACACTGGCATCTGTGTCTGTGTAAGATACTCCTTTCACGCTGCCTCTCCCCACATCACGAGGTCGCGGCTATGCCTTTAGAAGCCAGTCCGTTGGCTCGGAGCTCTGTGAGTCAGTCTGTCAGCACGACCCCCTACACTACAGAAACATCACTGCACTACCTTAAACCCTAAAATACTACCCCAGCACGACCCCCTACACTACAGGAACACTACTGCACTACCCTAAACCGTAAAACACTACCCCAGCACGACCCCCTACAGTACCCAAACACCACTGCACTACGTAACTAAACACTAAACCTCTACTGCCAGCACGACCCCCTACACTACAGAAATGCCACTGCACTACCTTAAACCCTAAAACACTACCCCCAGCACAACCCCCTAAACTACAGAAACACCACTGCACTACCCTAAACCGTAAAACACTACCCCCAGCATGACCCTCTACACTAACCAAACACCACTGCACTACCCTAAACCCTAAAACACTACCCACAGCAGGACCCCCTACACTACACAAACACCACTGTACTACCCTAAACCATAAAACACTACCAGTCCATTGGCTCACAGCTCTGCTTTTGCGAGCCGATGGCCCGTAGCTCTCTCTGTGCGTGCCGAGCCCACGGGCCGTAGCTCTCCCTTTGCGAGGCTGCCCGACGGCCCGCAGGTCTCCTCGTGCTAGCCGGATCGCAGTTGTCTGTCTGCGAACCGATATTGGGAATATAAGGCGGCTCTAAAAAGAGCCTTTGTGTTTATTAGTTGGAGCTACATATGAGTGCGGATGCACAGCTTCAGGTTATTCAGAAAAACTCGATTTCCCTGATCTGTGAAGTGTACTCCATCACTTCTGTAGATATCAGCCATATTATAACGTATGTTGTTGTTGTAGATCGACCCCATTCTATGGTCTCTGAGGTATGCAGACACAGCTTTGTTGACATTCTTCCTAGATTTTTCAATCTGAGGACAAAATTTGTTTGACCATTTCCACTTCTGTCTTTGGCATATATTGGAATATACAAAGACAGTTTGAGGCAAAAGCAACATCAATTGTCTAAAGGTGTCCTTCATTAGCATTTCCAAACCTACCCCAGTCAATGTGCCTAGGTCATTTCCACCACAGTGCACAATCATGAGGTCAGGGAGTTGGAGATGCAAACAGGTTTTAACCAAAGGGAGTAATTGGTGCCACTTCAATCCTCTCTGTCCAAACCATTTAATGTCCACATTTTGTCAATACGTCTCTGTTCTGCATACCTCTTGCACCAGAAAACATAGCTATGTCCTACGATCCACACTAGCATTTTGAAGGTGTAGCTGGAAGATATGGATAGATGTCTGTAGCTCATGCAGTCCGTTCGTAGAATAAGAGATATGTTTAAAGATGGGGAGCTCCTTTTTTTCTCATACAAAACGATAACTGTTTGGGAGATGAAAAACATTGTTTACTAAAAAGTAGGGTGCATATTAGTTTGTCGAAAAGCATCTTTGTCATTGGTTAATAAAAAGCAGTTTCAACGTAGAGTTCATATGATAGGATAAAATTTGGTCAGTTCAACCACACCTGCTACTTGCATTTGGAAGGCACTGTTCGAACTTAAACCAATGGTGAACTTTTAACCTGCACGTGCCCTTAAATGTTCGAGAAAATGTTGCAAAAAAATATCGTTAGGTTTGAAAAAATGATTAACTTTTAACCTGCACGTGTCGTAGAATGTTCTAGAAAGTTTGTTGATAGAATACGTTGAACTTCTCGCCTGTATGTGTTCTTAAATTTTTTTTAAACTGTTTATATGGAAAGTTCAAGAATAACCAAGAGAGAAGTTTTGCAATTTGAAAAAATAAAGGAACTATTCTGATTTGTTCTTTACATGTATTTATGAGTGGAGCAACAGGGAAATTGTGCCATTACTGGTTCCATTCTTGATGAGAGCGGTGCATTAATGTACTGTGTGACAAAGAAAGAATTGCAAATTTGGCAGGGAGAAAGGTCTTGGTGCAGAAAGTGCGGTTTTGTGGAAATGGTGTAAATCCGTTCAGTAGTTTTTGAGATATTAAAGGAATAAAAGATATATATATCTGGACTGTGCCTAACTCCCGAGCACGAGCTTGCCTCTGATTGGCTGCTAACAATTCAAACCAGGAAGTGTTAGCAGCCATCTTGTGCCTCGCATCGAGTGAAAATATAAAAGAAAGGTCCCGGGGGCAATTTAATATACCCGAGCTCTGTCTGTGCGAGATACCACTTTCACGCTGCGTATCCCTACATCAGCAGGTAACGCACCCTTTTCCACCATCAACAGCATACCTCCAACAACATACTTGGGCCCGCAAGTCTGCCTCTGCGAACCACTTGTTGGCTCACAGCTCTTCGGATGCGAGTTCTCGGGCCCGCAGTTGTATCTGTGAAGCCAATACTGGAAATATACCGGAGGTGTCTCTCTGCGAGATACGCTCTTCACGCTCCCTCTCCCCACATCAGTGTTCCGCAGCTATCCCTTTGGAAGCCGATGGCCCGCACCTTTCCCTATACTAGTCGGCCCGCAGGTGTTCCTCTGCGAGCTGGCCCGCAGCTCTTCCTCTGTGAACTGACGGGCCGCGGTTCTCCCTCTATGAGCCTGCTAGTCGGCTCGCAGTTCTTCATCTACGAGCTAGACTGCCGGCTCTTAAGTCTCTGAGAACAGATGTAATGGAGGCAACGATCATGCAGGTCGGACACCCAACACTGCTCCGACATCCCCCAGTAGGTGCTCCTTGTCCGCCATCTCCCCTCAACCCACCCCCACAAACAAATGTGACAGTCACGTTAGGTTGGACAAATAAGAATCTTAGTCATGTATGGATTTACATATAAAAGATTTTATTAAAACAAAACAACAACAAATAAAACTATGTACAGCCATGTCGTGTCATCGCTGGACCCTTTGTGAATCACAGCCTGTAAGACAAAAAGAAAGATAAGATGGTGCATCATGCGTCCAGCAAAGGAGAAAGAGAAAGAGAGAAAGAGTGAGGGAGAAAGAGAGAAACAAAGAAAGAGTGAGAGAGAGAGGAAGACAAAGAAATAGAGAAAGAGTAAGAGAGAGAAAGAGAGAAAAAGTGTGAGAGAGGAAGAGAGAGAGAGAAAGAGTGAGAGAGAGAGAAAGAGTGAGAGAGAGGAAGAGAGGGAGGAAGAGTGAGAGAGAGGAGAGAAAGAGTGAGAGAGAGGAAGACAGACAAAGACAGAAAGAGAAAGAGTGAGAGAGAGAAAGAGTAAGATACAAGGAAAAGAGAGAGAGAGAAACAGTGTGAGAGAGAGGTAGAGAGAAAGAGAGAAAGAAAGAGTGAGAGAGAGGAAGAGAGAGAAAGAAAGAATGAGAGAGAGGAACAGAAAGAGAAAGAGAGAAAGTGTGAGAGAGAGAAAGGAAGAGATGGAGAGGGAGTGTTGACACTGGAGAAAATCTTCGCAGCTTACCTTTGTGCCTCCGGTGTGTCTCCAACAACGTGCTGGGACATAGTGCACCCTTAAGTTTAGTGATCTGAAAGATAGTATAGAATTAGTAATTGCAGAGTACATACAACTGCACACGCCTAATTATCTGTTTCGGCAATGCGCACTCAGGCTGCTGCAGCCCATCCACTCCCACTGCTCGGAGGTGTCTGTGCGCTCTTGTGCGCCCAGGCTGCTGCACACTGTCCACTCCCACCGCCCAGAGGTGACTGCCCACTGCTGCGGAAAGAAGTATCTCTGCTCATCTTCCGCCACCGGCGTGTGTGTAAGAGGGTGCACCACTTGCTGAAGCAACTTTGTCAGGCGTTGTCAGGATGGCCACGCATCATCGCAGTTTGTACACGCATTCAGCTGTGGTGGTGTGGGGGGGGACGTCGATTCGTGAATCACAGCCTGTTAGATAAAAAGCAAGATAGGATTGTGCGTCATTCGTCCATCAAAGGAGAGAGAAAGAGAGAGAGAGAGAAAGAAAGAGTGAGAGGAAGACAGAGAGAAAAAGAAAGAAGGAGTGAGAGGAAGACATAGAGAAAGAGAGAAACAGTGGGAGTGACAGGAAGAGAGAGAGAAAAGAAAGAAAGAGTGAGAGGAAGACAGAGAGAAAGAGTGAGAGAGACGAAGAGAGAGAGAAACAGTGAGAGACAGAAAGAGAGAGAAAGAGTGAGAGAGAGGAAGAGAGAGAGAAAGAGTGAGAGAGAGAGAAGAGAGAGAGAGAAAGAGTGAGAGAAAGGAAGAGAGAGAGAGAAAGAGTGAGGAAGAGAGAAAGTGTGAGAGAGAGGAAGACAGAGAAAGAAAGAGTGAGATACAAGGAAGAGAGAAAGAGAGAAACAGTCTGAGAGAGAGGAAGAGAGAGAGAAACAGTGTGAGAGAGAGGAAGAGAGAGAGAAAGAGTGAGAGAGGAAGAGAGAGAAAGAAAGAATGAGAGAGAGAGGAAGAGACAGAGAAAGGGAGAAAGAGTGTGAGAGAGAGAAAGGAAGAGATAGAGAGTGAGAGAGAGAGAAAGAGTGTGAGTGACAGAAAGGAAGAGATGGAGAGGGAGAGTGAGTGTTGACACTGTGGAGAAAATCCTCACAGCTCACCTTTCTGTCACCGGTGTGTCTCCAACCACGTGCCGGGATATAGGGCAGCCCTCAAGCTTAGTCATCTGAAACATAAAAATGGAATCAGTAATGGATGAGTACATACAACTGCGTATGCCTAAATCGCTGTCACGCCTTTGTGTATCCAGGCTAGTGTACCCCATCCACTTCCACTGCCCAGAGGTGTCTACCCACTGCTGTACACCCAGGCTGCTGCACTCCATCCCCTCCCACTGCCCAGAGGTGTATGACAGCCGCTGCGCACCCAGGCTGCTGCACCCCATACACTCCCACTGCCCGGAGGTGACTGCCCGCCGCTGCGCAAACAAGCCTCTCTGCTCACCTTACACCACCGGCGTGTGTCGAAGAGGGTCCACCACGTGCCGAAGAAACCTCCTCACCCGTTGTGTACACGCGGAGAGCGGAGCTCACAATTTAGGTTGAGTGTTGATTGCAGGATGGCCACGCTTCATCAGAGAGAGAAAAAGAAAGAAAGAGTGAGAGGAAGACAAAGAGAAAGAGAGAAAGAGTGAGAGAAGAAGAGAGAGAGAAAGAGTGTGAAGGAGAGAAAGGAAGAGATGAAGAGGGACAGTGAGTGCTGTGTCTCCAACCACGTGCCGGGACCTAGTGGAGCCCTCAAGCTCCCACATCTTAACATAGTACAGAATTAGTAATGGGAGAGTATATACGACTGCGTACGCCTAAATCGCTGTGCCGCCTTTGTGTATCCACTCCCGCCGCCCAGACGTATTTGCCCACCGCTGCGCACCCAGGCCTCACTGCTCACCTTTTCGCGGACAGGGCACCCTCCGCATCATGCAGTCCCGCTCCGCAGGCCAACAGGTCTGACATTTGGTGCTGCGTCTTGATTTTGCCATGGCAGAGGACATACTAGTGCACCTATCGTCATCGCAGGTTACACACCCGCTCAGTCCTTGCAGTGCCGCTAACTCAGTGAACAGTGAGGCCACGCACGTGGTGGTAGGCCTCCCTGTTCGGTGGCTCAGGCCTACACTGCGGTCCAGCAGGGCACACAAAACCTGAGCTGTCCAGACCGCCGGGACGGGCCATCACCGCAGGCTGTACACCCGCTCAGCAGTTACGGTACCCGTACCTCAGTGGACCGAAAGTCACCGTCCCGTGCCGGTGTGCCTGTGCCGGCCGCAGTGCATCCGGTGCGAGCAACTCTGAAATGGCGTCGAGCACGTGCGCCCGGTCTTTTTATTGGCAGGGTCACGTGTCCTGTGACGCCTGTGCTGGATGGGTGTGGTGTGGGTGTATACTAGCCGTGAGGGAGTGGCTGTGGCGTACTGACAACTAGGGTGTGACCAGCAGATCACTACAATGAAAATCTGGGCCATGTAGCGTTGTTGTCCTTCCCTGTAAGCGTAAGCGGAGTGGGCTGGTCTGGCGTATGCCAGTCCTGCGTGAGGCTGTGAAGAATGACTCCGGAGCTATGGGCGTGGCTCCATCGTGAGCTGTATGAGGAATCAACTGATGCGGCACTGTTGCCAGATTGGGCTAGATCACGCACAATTGGGCTATATTTTTCCCGGTTGGGCGGTAAAATTTTGGTTTGTGCTAGTTGCCAGATTATAAATATATATACAGCGCTCCAGCAAACTAGTATGTTAAAGCGCTTTATTAGACAAATATTTACTTGGCAGCCTGCTGCAACATCAATTCCAATCCATTCACCGCCTGCTTGAAGATGTCCCTGACCCTCCTTCCTTAAAGTAGCAATATTGGGCTAGTTTGTGCTACTTTTTGGTTGTCTTTGGGCTAGAGAATGCTTAAAAAATCTTGCAACACTGGCATGCGGGTGTTCTTGTTCTAGTGCTGCCGTCACCCGGGTCTCAAGCGTCAATGTGTCACTCTGTGAGCCAAGTCCCTGAACATGGCCAACATGTAAGGTACGGGGAATCACTGACCCTACATTCATCCAAAGTTCCACACAAGAAAGATGGTGGACATGACACATCTGTGTGGGTGTGAATGTTTATTGCACATTCAGTGGAGTATTGCAGCTGTAGCAATACTGGGCCATGCAAAATCCAAATTTCAGTTTTTGGGACATGGAGGGCAGCCAATTAGAGACAAGCTCGTTGTCGGAGTTAGGGTGCGCCAACATATGTACTTATACAATCACTCCACCAATCCCCACGCACTTATAAATTCACTATACACTCTCCTTGCAGTACTCTAATCATCCAGTGTCTACGTACTTACTTGTACAATGACCGAGACAAAGTTACATAACCAAAGTTTTCTCCCACTGTCAAAGGTAAGTTGGTTGCATACGCTGTCCAGAGCACAATGTAATGTGGTAGGGCCCAGGGGCAGCATGTTGCTTACATAATGAACACACGGACACAGATAGATAGTGGAACTGGGTACGAGCACGTGCACTTGACTCCTTTTTATTACCAGGGTCACATGTCCAGTGACGTCTGTGCTGGATGCGTGTGGGGTGAGTGTGGCTCAGCCCTCCGGGAATGGTTGGTGCTGGTAACAAGTACAACAGTAATCATCAGATCACACACAGAGATTCAATCATAAAGGGTCCATGACTTGTGCTACAGTAAGTTAGGGGCACCAGATCTGAAATCATACACAAAAGATTCTGTCATAAAGGGACCATCAGTTGTGGTGGACTGAGGTAGGAGCATCAGAATCATTCCGCGTGTGCACAGCTAGCGATGATGCGTGGTCCGGGAGGGCTGCACTGGTAGCAATGTCAGTTGCCTACTGAACTGCATCATCTGCAATTGCAACTCCATCTCAATTGTGAGCCCTGCTGTCCGCAGTGTAGATCGAAGGCAGTAGTCAGCACAGACATCAAGGAATGCTTTTTGTCACTTCCTCTTGACAAAATTCGAGGACATAGAGTACAATTCTGTCTGCAATTAATAAATCAAGACTGAATTCAAATTGTGAGCTCTGCTGTCCGCAGTGTAGACTGCCATTCAGTGTTCCTTTGGACTTGCAAGATGAAGTTGGTCATTGTACTAAAGCTATAACTGATATAAAACAAGTTCTTGAAGCAAGGATACTAAAAGGATATTATGTAGGTTTTAGGGACGTAATACTTAGTTGCCTACTGGACTCTGCAATGAATGAATCAAGAGTCAATTTTAAATGTGAGCCATGATGACCGCAGTGTAGGCCGTAGGCAGCGGTCAGCAAGGGCCCACAGCCATGTGGCGTTGAGTTGAGCTGTACAGTTAGGGTCACCTGAAGCAACCAGCGTGTGTGGAGCCTGCGATGAGCCGATGATGCGTGGTCCGGGCGGGCCGCACTGGTAGCAATGTATTTTGCCTAATGAATTCTGTCTTAATAAGTCCACGTGGCGTTGACTTGTGGTGCACTGAGTTAGTGGCACCGGAAGCACTCAGCGTGTGCACAGCCTGCGATGATGCGTGGGACGGCCGGGCCACACTGGTAGCAATGTCTTTTGTCTAATGAATTCTGCCTTAATAAGGCTACGTGGCGATGACTTGTGGTGCACTGAGTTAGTGGCACCTGAAGCACTCAGTGTGTGCGCAGCTTGCGATGATGCGTGGGCCGGCCGGGCCACACTGGTAGCAATGTCTTTTGTCTAATGAATTCTGCCTTAATAAGGCTACGTGGCGATGACTTGTGGTGCACTGAGTTAGTGGTACCTCTGGCGCTCAGCGTGTATGCAGCCTGCGATGATGCGTGGTCCGGGCGGGCTGCACTGGGAGCAATGTGTCCTGCCTACTGGACTGCGTCATCTGCAATCGTGACTCAATCTCAATTGTGAGCCCTGCTGTCCGCAGTGTAGATCGAAGGCAGTAGTCTGTACAGACATAACTGTGCAGTGCTGTGCCGCTGTGTTCGCAGGGTGTTACAGCAAACAAATGATGGACGGAATGCTGAAAATGCAAACATTCTCCCCCAGTCAAAAGATCTGGGTTAAATCCATCGTTCTTTTGCCCACTACGCCACCCCAGTTTGGACCCAGCCATATGCAAATCAGTCTTGACCCTGTGCCGCATGGGAACAGTCCAGACCGAACTGCCAGGCCAGGTCCTCCCTGGACCGGAAACAAGCATCCTGGGACCGGTTTCAGGGTATGTCACCCTTCTTCAGCCAGGCTAGCTTGAATCCAGTGGCACAGTTAGCAAGGGACCCACGTCTGGGCATACCCATCCCACTTAGGGCTAAAAGTGTTACAGCAAACAAATGATGGACGGAATGCTGACAATGCAAACATTCTCCCCCAGTCAAAAGATCTGGGTTAAATCCATCGTTCTTTTGCCCACTACGCCACCCCAGTTTGGACCCAGCCATATGCAAATCAGTCTTGACCCTGTGGCCCATGGGAACAGTCCAGACCGAACTGCCAGGCCAGGTCCTCCCTGGACCGGAAACAAGCAGCCTGGGACCGGTTTCAGGGTATGTCACCCTTCTTCAGCCAGGCTAGCTTGAATCCAGTGGCACAGTGAGCAAGGGACCCACGTCTGGGCATACCCATCCCACTTAGGGCGAAAAGTGTTACAGCAAACAAATGATGGACGGAATGCTGACAATGCAAACATTCTCCCCCAGTCAAAAATTCTGGGTTAAATCCATCGTTCTTTTGCCCACTACGCCACCCCAGTTTGGACCCAGCCATATGCAAATCAGTCTTGACCCTGTGCCCCATGGGAACAGTCCAGACCGAACTGCCAGGCCAGGTCCTCCCTGGATCGGAAACAAGCATCCTGGGACCGGTTTCAGGGTATGTCACCCTTCTTCAGCCAGGCTAGCTTGAATCATCAGTGATGTCATTTGAGATGTCATCAGTGATGTCATCAGTGATGTCATTGACCATGTCATGAATGATGTAATATGTGACGTCATCAGCAGTGCATTGCGGGGGCGCGAGTTATAGTTAGCTCAACTAACTATAACGGCGGAATTTCTATGGTTTTGTATGAGTGAAATGTCCAACTAACTATAACGTCCCTGAAAACCTATGGTTTTTTCAGTGAATATATATATATATATATATATATATACACACATATATATATATATACACATATATTATCTACTGGCGGTCGCCAGTAGATAGTTATAGTTACAACCTATTATCCATAGGAAATCCGCGACATTCTATTTGAAATAACTCTCTTGCCGGTTGACGTATCTTCGCGAAATTTTCAAACTTTGTGGGGCGCTCCGGTCCGCTCCTACCCTGAAAGTCTCGGGGTGATACGTCAAGCGGGGGCCGAGGGAAAAGGGGGTCCCAAACGCGTTTTCCCCATGCATTTTCCCATAGGAAACTTTAGACACGGCTACAGCCCGAACTGCTGAACGGAATTACACCAAATTTGGCAAAGAGGTAGTTCTTGGTTCAGAAAGAACCCTTTTGTTAAATGATGTAAATCCGTTCAGTAGTTGCTGAGAAAATCAAAAAGTAAAAGTACATATATATCTATGGGCACGGAGGATTCGCGCACCCTGAGCGCACCCTGCGCGCACCGTCCCGATCACGAGCTGCATGTTAATTGGCTGTCAGCTGGCTGTCAACATTCCGATTCAGGAAATGTTGGCAGCCATTTTGTCCCTCGGTAGAACCGAGGGACAGAAACAAGTGCGCAAAGCGCACACAGGGGAGGGTAGAAACACCCTGACCCCCTAGGTTTGCTCAGGGGGTCCCACAAGGACCCCTGGCCAAAAAAAAATTTTTTTTTTTTTAAAAATCGGCAGGATGCGCTCAGGGTGCGCGAATCCTGCCGAGAATCGAAGCGCGGTCTCCCGCGCTTCGATTAGCTGGCCCCGGGTGGCCCAAGTCCCGGGGGCATGCTGGGGGGGTTAATTTTATGTGTGGGGGCCTCTAAGGGCCCCCCAAGACCCGGGGACCACCACCCCCGGGGCTTTATGTATAATGGTGCGGGAGGGCTCTGAGCCCTCCCGCAGCCCCGGGGACCACCACCTCCCCGGGGCTTCTTTTTTTTTATTAAAAACCTGTGTGGGGGCTCCAGCCCCCACACGCCCGGGACCACCACCTCCCCAAGGGCACTAAGAAAATTACAATGGGGGTCCGTTTTGGACCCCAGAGCCCCGGGGACCACCACCTCCCCGGGGCTGTGCACTGAATGGGAGGGGGCCGCGCGGCCCCCTCCTGGAGCCCTTGATGGCCCTGGGGACCACCACCCCCAGGGCCGGCTCCTGCAGTGTCCCGGGTGCCTACCCCGGGACACTGCTGTTTGCAATGACAGGACGGGAGCCTCGCGGCTCCGTCCTGTCATTGCAAACTTGCTTTGGATATTGGAAGAGAGATCTCTCTTCCAATATCCAAAGCCGATGCTTTCCACATGGGGAGCTGCATCTTAGCAGCTCCCCATGTGTAAAAGCAATGCCGGCTCCCGTAGGACACGGGGAGCCGGCGGGACTGTGGGGGTATTGGGGACCCCCCCACAGTCCCCAACGAGAGGGCCAGCCCCGGGGGATGGGGTCCCCGGGGCAAGTAGTGAATACTGCCCACCAGGAACCTCCAGTATGCGCCAGGGGGCTGCCTTGCAGAGAGGTGTACAGAGGCCACGCCCCTTTTGACACCTCTCTGCAACGCAGCTCTATGGCGCTTTTGGAGGTATATGGTGGGCTAGTTGGACTCCGGGGACCCTCAGGATTCAAGGGGACTTAATCCCCCAACCTAAAACGCGCCACGGGCGCGTTTGCACAGTGGTGAAGGGAGGGCGGGGCTTGAGGTGACATGTGTGCAAACAGGCCCCGTGGCGCGTTTTAAGATGGGGAATTAAATCCCCTTCAATCCTGAGGGTCCCTGAGGGCCAACTAGCCCAACAGGTACATCCAGAAAGCGCCACAGAGCTGCGTTGCAGAGAGGTGTAAAAAGGGGTGTGGCCTCTCTACACGTCTCTGCAACGCAGCCCCTGGCACATATTGGAGGTTCCTGGTGGTCTAGTTGGCCCCTAGGGACCCTCAGGATTCAAGGGAACTTAATCCCCCAACTTAAAACGCGCCACGGGGCGCGTTTGCAAAGATGTCACCTCAGGCCCCGCCCCTCCCTTCACCATTGTGCAAATATTCCTCTAAAATCAGCCGAAATAGGAATTCCGATTTACTCACCTGTTATAAGGAGAGACCTCAGTGCTGTATCTTTCAGCCCAGTACTGGTCCTGAAAAGTAATTTTAACCGTACTTACCGGTAACTTGAATTTCCTTCATAGGCTAACATTGACTGGTTTCACTTGGAAATTCTTCTAAGTGTGGAGTTTTGGAACTTTAAAATATTCCTCTAAAATCAGCCGAAATACGAATTCCGATTTACTCACCTGTTATCAGGAGAGACCTCAGTGCTGCATCTTTCAGCCCAGTACTGATCCTCAAAAGTAATTTTAACCGTACTTACCGGTAATTTGAATTTCCTTCATAGGCTAACATTGACTGGTTTCACTTGGAAATTCTTCTAAGTGTGGAGTTTTGGAACTTTAAAATATTCCTCTAAAATCAGCCGAAATACGAATTCCGATTTACTCACCTGTTATCAGGAGAGACCTCAGTGCTGCATCTTTCAGCCCAGTACTGATCCTCAAAAGTAATTTTAACCGTACTTACCGGTAATTTGAATTTCCTTCATAGGCTAACATTGACTGGTTTCACTTGGAAATTCTTCTAAGTGTGGAGTTTTGGAACTTTAAAATATTCCTCTAAAATCAGCCGAAATACGAATTCCGATTTACTCACCTGTTATCAGGAGAGACCTCAGTGCTGCATCTTTCAGCCCAGTACTGATCCTGAAAAGTAATTTTAACCGTACTTACCGGTAACTTGAATTTCCTTCATAGGCTAACATTGACTGGTTTCACTTGGAAATTCTTCTAAGTGTTGATTTTTGAAACATACAAATATTCCTCTAAAATCAGCCGAAATCCGAATTCTGATTTACTCACCTGTTATCAGGAGAGACCTCAGTGCTGCATCTTTCAGCCCAGTACTGGTCCTGAAAAGTAATTTTAACCGTACTTACCAGTAACTTGAATTTCCTTCCATAGGCTAACATTGACTGGTTTCACTTGGAAATTCTTCTAAGTGTGGAGTTTTGGAACTTTAAAATATTCCTCTAAAATCAGCCGAAATACGAATTCCGATTTACTCACCTGTTATCAGGAGAGACCTCAGTGCTGCATGTTTCAGCCCAGTACTGATCCTCAAAAGTAATTTTAACCGTACTTACCGGTAACTTGAATTTCCTTCATAGGCTAACATTGACTGGTTTTCAGCAAAAAGTTTCAAAGTGTTGATTTTCACAAACTACAAATATTCCTTAAAAATCGCCTGTATGACTTAAACGCATTCTTTCAACTGTTTACAGGAGATGCACCAGTGCTGGATCCAGGATCCAACACTGAGTAAGAAAAAGTAACGATAACAGTTTTTACCAGCTAAGTGAATTTCCTTCCATAGGATAACATTGGTGATTCTATGAGAAAAAGTTTCAAAGTGTCAACTTTTAAAATACAATAATATTCCTTAAAAATCACGACTGTAACCAAAACGCTTTTACTCAACTGTTTACAGGAGATGTACCAGGACTGAATCTAGGATCCAGTCCTGTGGTTACAAAAGTAATCCATAAAGTAACTAATTGCATTTAACTAGAAATTCACATTGAGCTGAATGTTGCATTGTGTTTGAAAATGTGTTGCCCATTGCAACAACTGTAACTACTGTACTTAAAAGTCTATTGCCTATCTGCAAAGTATTTAAACTAAAGTAATTCATTCTGAGAAAGTATTTTTTGTAATGTAATGTATAATGTAATTACAATGTAATTTGACAAATAAAATATGTAAAAAAAAATTGTTTCTAAAAATGTAGTAAATCAGTATGAAAAAAATTAATATAACAATTAATACATTTAAAAATTGTCATTTACAAAACCTTTGAAATTCACTGAAAAAACCGTAGGTTTCAGGCACGTTATAGTTAGAAATTAGCATTTAAAAAACCTTTGAAATTCACTGAAAAAACCATAGGTTTCAGACACGTTATAGTTACAAATTAGCATTTAAAAACCTTTGAAATTCACTGAAAAAACCATAGGTTTCAGACACGTTATAGTTACAAATTAGCATTTAAAAAACCTTTGAAATTCACTGAAAAAACCATAGGTTTTAGGGACAGTTATAGTTACTTGGACATTGCACTCGTACAAAACCCGTGAAATTCCCCGTTATAGTTAGTTCAGCTAACTATAACTCGCGCCCCGCAATGCACTGCTGATGACGTCACATATTACATCACTCATGACATGGTCAGTGACATCACTGATGACATCACTGATGACATCTCAAATGACATCACTGATGACATCATCCACGTGATAATCTGATGCACCTCCTCACACCCTAATATAATCTTTGATACACCCACTCTAAATTACAGACTGCCATTCGCAAAACCATAGACACTCCAACACCAATAACTACATACCCACTCACTGATTCTTAGGTCTACACACACACATCCACTCACTCACCCGTACAGTCACTCATACTTACGGTCACTCAGTACAGGACTATCATATGCACTCTTACTCCTATATAGACACTCAAACAACGCCACTCATCCATAGAGATACTCACACACCTAGTCAGTCATGCAAATAATTAAACACACTGCCATTTACTCACCTATACAGTTATACACACACCAGCTCACTTACTCATACAAATAGTAGCACATTGTTACGCTCTTATACAATCACTGATACAAGCACACAATCATCCATACAGCCACTATCACAATCACTCACTCTTGCTTATAGCTATTTATATACTCCAACACACATATATACTGCCTTTCACATATGTAGTTACTCACACATGTACCACTGGGACATACATTCACTCACTAACACACTCTTACACACACTTACCCACCCATACAGTCTATCACAGATGCACTCTTGAAACCATCCACCCAGTGAATCACCCACTCACACATCTATGCACAGAGTTGCACACACCTCTCCCACACAAACACTCAGGCACCCATACAGATACTCAGACAAGCATTCAATAACTCATATAGAAAATCATTTAGCTATTCACAAACACATGCAGCCACTTACACAGCAACAGACAGACGGATACAGACATACACCCAGTTTAGTCACTAACCCATGCATTCAGTAAGATACGTTAAATCACTCACTTATAGAGTCAGTCACGCACCTACTAAATCATCCATACAGACACTTAGACACCCACTCATTCTTCAATACGTCTTTTCCTATATATTTTAAAAATATTTAAACTTTACAGAAACACACAGTCACTGGATGATGTCATCAGTGATGTCATTTGAGATGTCATCAGTGATGTCATCAGTGATGTCACTGACCATGTCATGAGTGATGTAATATGTGACGTCATCAGCAGTGCATTGCGGGGCGCGAGTTATAGTTAGCTGAACTAACTATAACGGGGAATTTCACGGGTTTTGTACGAGTGCAATGTCCAAGTAACTATAACTGTCCCTAAAACCTATGGTTTTTTCAGTGAATATATATATATATACATAATAAAATAATTAATATTAAATATATTAAATAATAACATTAATTTAATAAAAATAGATTTAATATACATTTTAACAAATAAAATTAATTAAAAAAAGTTAAACACACATATATAATAATTAATATACATATATTTACTTTAAAACAATTATTGAACTAATAATGTTAATGTATTTTATAATTTGAAAATATAACAAATAAATATATATATTTATATATATATATATTCACTGAAAAAACCATAGGTTTTAGGGACAGTTATAGTTACTTGGACATTGCACTCGTACAAAACCCGTGAAATTCCCCCGTTATAGTTAGTTCAGCTAACTATAACTCGCGCCCCGCAATGCACTGCTGATGACGTCACATATTACATCACTCATGACATGGTCAGTGACATCACTGATGACATCACTGATGACATCTCAAATGACATCACTGATGACATCAACCAGTGACTGTGTGTTTCTGTAAAGTTTAAATATTTTTAAAATATATAGGAAAAGACGTATTGAAGAATGAGTGGGTGTCTAAGTGTCTGTATGGATGATTTAGTAGGTGCGTGACTGACTCTATAAGTGAGTGATTTAACGTATCTTACTGAATGCATGGGTTAGTGACTAAACTGGGTGTATGTCTGTATCCGTCTGTCTGTTGCTGTGTAAGTGGCTGCATGTGTTTGTGAATAGCTAAATGATTTTCTATATGAGTTATTGAATGCTTGTCTGAGTATCTGTATGGGTGCCTGAGTGTTTGTGTGGGAGGGGTGTGTGCAACTCTGTGCATAGATGTGTGAGTGGGTGATTCACTGGGTGGATGGTTTCAAGAGTGCATCTGTGATAGACTGTATGGGTGGGTAAGTGTGTGTAAGAGTGTGTTAGTGAGTGAATGTATGTCCCAGTGGTACATGTGTGAGTAACTACATATGTGAAAGGCAGTATATATGTGTGTTGGAGTATATAAATAGCTATAAGCAAGAGTGAGTGATTGTGATAGTGGCTGTATGGATGATTGTGTGCTTGTATCAGTGATTGTATAAGAGCGTAACAATGTGCTACTATTTGTATGAGTAAGTGAGCTGTGTGTGTATAACTGTATAGGTGAGTAAATGGCAGTGTGTTAATTATTTGCATGACTGACTAGGTGTGTGAGTATCTCTATGGATGAGTGGCGTTGTTTGAGTGTCTATATAGGAGTAAGAGTGCATATGATAGTCCTAGTACTGAGTGACCGTAAGTATGAGTGACTGTACGGGTGAGTGAGTGGATGTGTGTGTAGACCTAAGAATCAGTGAGTGGGTATGTAGTTATTGGTGTTGGAGTGTCTATGGTTTTGCGAATGGCAGTCTGTAATTTAGAGTGGGTGTATCAAAGATTATATTAGGGTGTGAGGAGGTGCATCAGATTATCACGTGGATGATGTCATCAGTGATGTCATTTGAGATGTCATCAGTGATGTCATGAGTGATGTCACTGACCATGTCATGAGTGATGTAATATGTGACGTCATCAGCAGTGCATTATGGGCGCGAGTTATAGTTAGCTGAACTAACTATAACGGGGGAATTTCACGGGTTTTGTACGAGTGCAATGTCCAAGTAACTATAACTGTCCCTAAAACCTATGGTTTTTTCAGTGAATTTCAAAGGTTTTTAAATGCTAATTTGTAACTATAACGTGTCTGAAACCTATGGTTTTTTCAGTGAATATATATATATTCACTGAAAAAACAGTGAATATATATATATATACAAACTGTAAATACAATTCCGTCATAGCCCAATGCCGTGTGAGTCTGCACCACCTCTAAAACAGCTTCCTATCACCTGCACTATGGAAGTGATGATTGTGGAATGGCGCTACGTGCTATCGCAGATTTCTGTGTTCGAGGGCCTTCCCAGCCTTTGGTAGGGCTGGTGATGGGATGTCTGGACCCTATCAATGTTTGCACAGGAACAATGTTTTATGACCCATCGGAGGTTTTGATTTGATTGTTTTAAACTACCGGAACCATAATGCACCGCAAATAATCTGATTGTGGAAGCTCAATTAAGGGCATGGAAATGTTATAAAAACAGGTGTGAAGTTTTAGGTCATTATGATGAACTGCCGCTTATACTTTATTTATTTATTAGGAAGTTTTATATAGCGCTAGCCAGACCCGAAGGTATCAGAGCGCTTTACAACACTTTGTAAACAGAAAACAACATAATTATAACAGAAGTGAACACGAAGCCTCAGGATGTAGTTGAGGACTTTGCGCGTTGTATAGCGATAGAGGGAAAGTTACAATAGTCACGTAATAGTGAGCATCAAAGTTCAAGCCACGAATCCTTCCGATCCAGGAGGAAAGTGGGGATGAGTCGAGCTAGGTATGAGGTAGAAGTCTTGGATTTGAAGTGTCGGAGTGACGTAGTGTGCACGCTTGTGAGTTTTTGTTGCAATCTATCCATTTGGAGAGGTACGATTGAGGTATAGGTCTTTAAGTTGACTCTTGAATTTTAGGAAGGAGGGGATGGTCCTGATATGGACTGGGATGGAGTTCCATATTTTGGGCGCGTTTCCAGAGAAGGATCGGGCTGCAGTTTTTTGTTTGCGGGTTTTAGGGGGATGAGGAGTAGAGTGTTGGAGCTTCTGAGGCTCCTTGTCTGACCGGCCTTGGTGAGTTTGGAGGCCAGGTAGGCGGGTTTCCCTGTGTGGAGGGCTTTGTGCGTGAGGCAGGCAGTTCTGAAACTAGCTCGCAGTTCAATTGGGAGCCATTTTAACTCTCTGAGTGCGGGCGAGATATGGTCATATTTTTTCACTCCAGTGACCATTCTTGCAGCTGCATTGAGAGTTGAACGGAGGGGAGCTAGGTGTGATTTAGCTGTGCCTGTGAGGGTAGCATTCCCGTAGTCTAATCTGGAAAGTACCAAGGATTGAGTCGCTTGTTTGAGGTCGCTGGTCGGGATGAAGGGTTTTATCTTGTTAAGTAGTTTCAGGTTGAGGAAAGCGCTCTTTGCGGTGTTCTGGATGTGTTTGTCCATGCTTAGTTTGGGGTCCAGGGTGATTCCCAGCGATTTGACTGAGTCGGCCCGGGATAGATTGTTGTTGAGAGCGTCAATTGCTTTTAGCCATTCTGCGACTTGGGGGTTCTCCGTTTTGTTGGAGATGAGGAGGATTTCCGTTTTTTCTTGATTCAATTTCAGGTGGTTTAGAGAGAGCCAGTGTTGGAATTCTCTAAGAGTGTCATTGAGTCTCTGGATGTCTTCGATGGAGGAGGTTTCGAGATAAATCTGGGTGTCGTCCACATAAAGGTGGAAGGGAATGTTGGATCTCTTGAGTATAGTGGTGAGGGGTTCCATGTATATATTGAACAGTTGTGGGGAGAGGACTGATCCTTGGGGGACGCCTCTGCTGACAGGGTGTAGTTCCGACGAGAAGTTTTTGATTTTGACTCTTTGAGAGCGATTTTGGAGAAAGGAGCCGAACCAGCGTAAGACCACCTCTTCAGCCCCTAGCCTTTCTTGGAGTACCTTAGTGAGTAGTTGATGGTCCACCGTATCGAAGGCTGCTGATAGGTCTAGAAGGATGAGTAGGGAGCATTGGTCGGAATCGAGGGATTTGTATAAATCGTCTATGATATTAAGGATCGCTGTCTCTGTGCTGCACCCTTTTCTGAAACCCGATTGGTGTGGGTCCAGGAGGTCGATGTTGTCCATGTGTTGAGTCAGTTGGAGGAGGACGCATTTTTCCAAAATTTTGGCCAGGAGAGGGAGATTGGAGACGGGTCTGTAGTTGTTCATATCCTTGATGTCCAGGCCTGGTTTTTTAGTAGCGGAGTGACCTGGCCGACTTTGAGGCAATCCGGAATGACTCCAGAGCTTAGGGAGCTGTTTATGATCCTGGTCCAGAGCGGTGCTAGGGAGAATTTTAGATTCTTGGCCAGTTGGGCAGGAATAGGGTCCAAGGCGTGTGTGGAGGGTTTCGAGGTGGAGATCAGTTTGACTATCTCTCTTTCCGATACGGGATTGAATGATTTCCACTGATTAGGGGAGATTGGCTGTGTTGCCCTCTGCACTTGAGGCCGGGCTCCTATGGACGAGGTTAAGGTTGGAGACCAAGGAGAGCTCAATCTTGGAGATTTTATCATTGAAGAAATTGGCAAAGTTCTCGCACAGGGCATCAGAGGCCTCAGTTGCGGATACAGGGGGCTTGGAGGTTTGTTGCCTGATGAGGGTGAAAAGCTCTTTGGGTCTGTTTGTAGCGTTTTCAAGGGCGTTGCGAAAGAAGGAAGTTTTTTCGCGATTGATGTGGATTTTGTAATTCTTGCGTTTTGCTTTAAGTTGGTCCCGGAGGATTGGGGATGGATTGTTCTGCCAGAGTCTTTCAGCTGCTCTGAGTTGTCTCCTTTCGGCGTTTATGTCTGTGTTAAACCAGGATCTGGAGGGAATGGCCCTGGCTCTTTTTCGTTTTAAGGGGGCTAGTTGGTCCAGGATGTTGGTCATAGTGGAGTTGTAGTGGGAGGTGAGATCTGTGGTGGATAGGTCGCCGGAGGCAGTGGGGAGGAGAGAGCATATCTTTTCTTCCAGAACGTCCATGGGGATTTGTTTTAGATTTCTTGCCCAGTGGTGATGTTCCTGATTGGGGGGTAGGCGTAGGATCGATTGATTGATGTGGAATAGGATGATGTGATGATCAGACCAGTCTACGGGCATGGTGCGGTCGATCGCTACTGCGTCAGGGCGAGCAATGATGGCATCCAGGATTGATCCTTTGTTGTGCGTTTCCTCTAAGCAATGTTGTGTGAGGTTGTTGTTATGTAGGAGTTCGTTTAGGTTGTGAATTAGCCGGTTGTTTTCCTCGTTCCAGTGGAGGTTGAGGTCTCCTAGAATTAGGTTACTGGAGTCCCGAAGTGCGCAGATAGTTATCAGATCGGATAGATGTTCTCCAAAAGAAGAGTTGTTGCCTGGCGAGTGATAGAGGAGATGACAAGATATGGTTTTGTTTTTCTTCGTCTTGATATTGGCGGTAAGACATTCAAAAGTGTCATACTTGAGGGCTTCGGTTTCTGTCACGGAAATGGTGATCTTGTGAATGATTGCTATGCCCCCTCCGCGGTGGATTTGTCTGTCTTTGTTGATGATTGCATAGCCAGGAGGCACAAGCATGTCCATGATTGGAGAGGAGAACTCATTTAGCCAGGTTTCGGTGATGAACGCGATGTCTATGTCGTGGGTCAGAATGGTTTCAGCCAGCTCTGTGGCGTGTTTGATGGCTGATCTGCAGTTAATAAGCATGCAGTTGGTGTTGGTCTCTCCGATTTTGGGTTTCTTCATTGTGTCGGCCCTCGGAATGGTGGTGAGGCATGTTGGGGGTCTAGGAGATCTGGGCGGAGAGCGATCTCTTCTACATCCAGTGATGACCTGGATCCGTGGGTTGGAGGTGATAGTCGGGACAGTATCGTAGGAGGAGGCGAGGTCAAGAGCTTCACACAAGGACATTGCAGCAATTGATCTTTTGGGTCTTTGTTCCGGGTCAAGGAGTGGGGTTGTGTTCCAGCAGGGCCATGTAGCCCTCGAGTGCCTAAGGCATTTATTGTTGGTGGAGGAGGGGGTCGGGAGCGGGTGTTGTAAGGTCCTACGGAGTGAGGAGAGGTTCGAGGTGATTTCCTTGAGACCTAGTAATGCCTTCTTTAGCTGACTTTCTAGTAGGGCAAGACGAAGACTCATCTTCTTGGTAGAGGAGCTGAAGGTGTTTAGGGGAGAGGCGTCTCGAGACGACGGGACCATGTCGTTGGCAAAGTGGAATTTGGTGTTCGTGTTGTCGTTGTTGACTGTCAGGGTAGTCCTGGTATTGGGGTGGGAGGTTTTACGTCTAAGAATCGTAGGCCTTAGCTTGCGTGAGGGAAGGGAAGAGGAAGTGGACGACATAGGTTGCGGGTTGGCGTCGCTGATGTATTGTTGAGGGTGGGCATGGTGGGACAGGAGGGGGAAGGAAACGGGTCTCAAGGGGTTGAATAGCCTCACTTATGCAGTACCTTTTAATGAGGATTGAGGAGGGGTCAGGAGGGAGCGTGATTGGTGCATGGGGGACGGAGAGGAGGTTGCGGTCTTGGGGGGAGGGGTAGGTGCTGTGGGCATCTGGTGAGGGATTGGATTTAGATAGCATCAAGCTAGTCGGACCGTCCGAGGGTAGGTAGTTGTTCGGACTGGGGAGCTGTGTGTGCGAGGGGGCGTTGCGTAGCGAGGGGAAGAGTGAGTCAAATGCATCGAGGTTGTCGTTGGTGGCTTGAATCAAGACAGGTCATTATGATGAACTGCCGCTTATACCCGTGAGCAAGGTGAATGCACCAAAACGCGTTGGGGAGGCTGACATTGTTGTGCTTTGGATTGCATTAAAAGGATTGTATCCAGTACATGAGTGCACTCTCTTCTCTTTCTCAGGGCTTCGTGAGAAGAAACTGTAAATACAATTCCGGCATAGCCCAATGCTGTGTGAGTCTGCACCACCTCTAAAACAGCTTTGTATCACCTGCACTATGGAAGTGATGATTGTGGAATGGCGCTACGTGCTATCGCAGATTTCTGTGTTCGAGGGCCTTCCCAGCCTTTGGTAGGGCTGGTGATGGGATGTCTGGACCCTATCAATGTTTGCACAGGAACAATGTTTTATGCCCCACAGGAGGTTTTGATTTGATTGTTTTAAACTACCGGAACCATAATGCACCGCAAATAATCTCATTGTGGAAGCTCAATTAAGGGCATGGAAATGTTGTAAAAACAGGTGTGAAGGTTTGGGTCATTATGATGAACTGCCGCTTATACCCATGAGCAAGGTGAATGCACCGAAACGAGTTGGGGAGGCTGACATTGTTGTGCTTTGGATTGCATTAAAAGGATTGTATCCAGTACATGAGTGCACTCTCTTCTCCTTCTCAGGGCTTCATGAGAAGAAACTGTAAATACAATTCTGGCATAGCGCAATGCTGTGTGAGTCTGCACAACTCTAAAACAGCTTTGTATCGCCTGCACTATGGAAGTGATGATTGTGGAATGGCGCTACGTGCTATCGCAGATTTCTGTGTTCGAGGGCCTTCCCAGCCTTTGGTAGGGCTGGTGATGGGATGTCTGGACCCTATCAATGTTTGCACAGGAACAATGTTTTATGACCCTTCAGAGGTTTTGATTTGATTGTTTTAAACTACCGGAACCATAATGCACCGCAAATAATCTGATTGTGAAAGCTCAATTAAGGGCATGGAAATGTTATAAAAACAGGTGTGAAGGTTTAGGTCATTATGATGAACTGCCGCTTATATCCGTGAGCAAGGTGAATGCACCGAAACGCGTTGGGGAGGCTGACATTGTTGTGCTTTGAATTGCATTAAAAGGAGTGTATCCAGTACATGAGTGCACTCTCTTCTCTTTCTCAGGGCTTCGTGAGAAGAAACTGTAAATATATATATATACATATATATATATATATATTCACTGAAAAAACCACAGGTTTCAGGGACTTTATAGTTAGGCTGACATTTCACTTGTACAAAACCAGAGAATTTCAGCCGCTATAGTTAGCTGAGCTAACTATAACCTGTACCCCCGCAATGCACTGCTGATGAGGTCACATATTACATCACTCATGACATGGTCAGTGACATCACTGATGACATCATCCAGTGACTAAGGGTTTCTAAAAAGTTTAGGAATTTTATAATTTTATATATATATATATATATATATATATATATATATATATATATATATATATACACGCCCAGCTGTATTGAAGAATCAGTGGGTGTATGAGTGTCTGAATGGATGATTCAGAGGGTGTGTGACTGACTGTATAAGTGAGTGATTAAACATGTCTTAGTGAATGCATGGGTAAATGACTAATATATGTGAATGTCTGTATCAGTCTATCAGTTGCTGTGTAAGTGGCTGCATGGGTTGGTGAGTAGCTACATGAGTGTCTATATGGGATAATGATTGGTTGTCTGAGTACCTGTATGGGTGCCTGAGTGTCTGTGTGGGTTGGGGGGGTGTGACTCCCTGCATGAATGTGTTAGTGGCTGATTCACTGGGTGTATGGGTTCATGAGTGCATCTGCACGGGGCTGTATGGGTGAGTGAGTGTGCATATGGCTGTGTTCATGAGTGAATGGACGGATGTCTCAGTGGTATATGTGTGAGTAAGCATATATGTGAAAGGCAGTATATGTGAGTGTTGGGGTATATAAGTGACTGTACATGAGAGTGAGGGATTGTGAGAGTGGTTGTATGGATGAGTGTGTGCTTGTGTCAGTGATTGTATAAGAGAGTAAGTATGTGTTAGTATCTGTATGAATAAGTGAGGTGGTATGTGCATAACTGTATAGGTGAGTAAATGGCAGTGTGATTAACTCTTTGGTAACCCTGGGCGGAGTTCACGTAGCCACGCTACGCGGAATCCCACGAAGTTGCAGAGAAACTCTGTGCGCTGGGCGGAGTTCTGCGAGCGCGCGGAATTGCTTGTTCCACCCGTCCGCGATGCGTTTTTGATGTTCGGAAACGCGTATTGCGTGTTCGGGGACCCTTATTGCGTGCTCGGGGGAAATATCGCACAAACTTCACCAGGCGGTCGCCAATGGGCGCGGCCATCTTTTTTTTTTCACTTTTTGCTGTGGTTCTGGGCCTGTTTTTCTATCCTTCCTATATATTTTCGATCCTTTGTTTCTAGAAACGTTTTTCTGATTTTTTTTATTTATTATCTATCCCTCTCTATTCCTGATTGTATATTTTGCGTTTTTTTCTACTTTTTGTGTTTTTTAGTGTTTTTCACTCTTTTTCTATTACTTGCTTTTTAAATTTGTTTTACTTACTTTCTAACTTTCTACATTTTCTTTTCCACCCCCGCTAGCCCAGAACCATGGCGAAGAGTCTCAAAAAGACTAAGGACCAGGGGAAGAGGTCCACGAGGAGCGAGAGCTGCGACCGTCTTCCTTGCGGAAGGCGGCGCCCAGAAGGGGTTCAGCCACGGGCCTTATTCTCCGAGTTGGAGGTGGCCGCACTGTTTTTTTTTGTCCAGCGCCACCTCCCCTTAACCCTGGCAGCAGGCCTGGGTCCGGGTATGGGCTCCAGGAGCATCACTGGCGGTGAGAGAGGGTGCGCCGGGCAGTGTTTTGCTGCTCTGGGGTCCGGCGCACCCATAACCAATTGACGCACCAGTGGTACGACATCATGGACCGGGAGCAGGACCTGCTGGACCTGCTAGGTGTTGAGGTCCTGGGGCTTGGTGAGTAGCTAATTATATTACTATTGTGTTCTTCTGTTCTGTGTTATTGCGAATATTATTTTTTTCGCAAATAGCTAACATGCTGCTGCTTCATGCAGGTAACTTATGTTTAAAAATCTTATATTATGTGATTGTTACTTCCAGACAGGTGATCGGCGCTACTAACTAATCGTACTTGTTTGCAACTTTGCAACATCACATCCAAATCTTAGGGGCAGAGGAAGTGAGGAGGTTACCATAAGTGCTAGTGCTGCTGTGCCACTTTAATTTTTATGTGTGTAATTTTGTGTTACTGTTTTGCTAAGAGTATTGGTTACAATTTTCTTTTTTCTTTCTTGATATAGCTACTCCTTCCCAACCCAACAGGCAGGAGTTAGCAGCCAGGGCCCGGCAACAGAAGCTGGAGGGAATATCGCCGGCTGGTTGTCCTGGCGGAGGAGGTGGCAGCTGCAGCTTCCTCCAATGCCCCGGACCCCAGCCAGGCCACCCACGTGCCTCCAGTGGTATGGCGCCGTGCTCTGGCAGCTGCCCGTCACCCATCATCACATTCATCATCATCCACTGCTGCCCACCCCTGTTGTTCCTGCAGGAACTTTCGGTGCCGTATGCTCCTCTGGATGGCGCGCTTAGAGGCCAGGGTGGAGGAGGTCCTGGAGCGCAATAGCCGGCACCCCGGCCGCTAGACCTCAGTCTTCGACCCTTGCCCCTTTTTTAATCTGTTTTTGGTGGGTGAGATGTTGGGAGTTGGGGAAAGTTGAGGTTTTCTTGAACTTCTTGACTTGGACAATCATGGACATTTATTTAATTTACTGGACATTGGTTGGGGTTAGGGAGAGGGGTGGGTCAGGTGTTGTGGGTTTCTTCTTCTAGTTTATATTTGTTAGGGTAACAAATTATTTATAGTTTTACAATGCATATGATGTAAATTTTTTCTGGGGGGGTTACTCTTTTACGTCGCCTTGTTTGTTTCCTCCTTTTGCTGCAGGGCCGCAGCCAGTTTTTTAAATCTGCCAATAGTGTAACACACCAACAGATAGATGCAGTACCCTCACTTGTCCACTACTGTCAGTCTCTCCTCCTAGTTTATGCATTCTGCAACTAAAACCCCTTTGTAGTATGTACTGGGAAGGATGTGGGTGCGTGAATTAATTAATTTCTATAGTATATACATTATTGCCTCCCCCACACTTCTTCTCTTACCTGTGATTGATGTTTAGGCAAAGCGATGGCTGCATGGTGATGGTTTGGTTTCCTAAGGTGCCATGGTGGGTGGTGATAGCAGTAGTAGACAGTTGCATTTGCAAAAAAAGAAAATGAGACAGTCAGTCACCTGAGGGCGACTAGGGAACGAGTAGTAGAAGTACAGTACACAAGAAGAAGACTGCCAAACATGATGATGAATGATAAGCAATGCTAAAGTAAAATAAAACATAATGGTGGCAGGGATAGCCTAGTACAAGTTACAAACTGAAGTTGACTCGACCTATGAAGTGGATAAACGTAACCTTTGGTGCTGGAAGGATGATTAATCGATGCCGGCAATTAATAATTACGATGGGTTAATTATGTTCCTCTGGAGAAAAAATTGAATCGCGAATACTGAGCATGGGTGGGCAATCTAATCTATATATTGCCAGTGTGGCCGATATATATATATATTATATATATAACTTAGAGCAGAAGAAGATCCTCGCCCTGCCTTGAGTTCGTGTTGCTTTCACCACATCCGCACCAGCAAGTGTGTGATCAATTATTCGTGTAAATTTAATTTAGTCACACCTCAATATTATAAATCACACAGCCCGGGGGAAGGGGGTTAGGGTTTGATGAATGGTTGGGAAGGGGTTTTTGAGGGAAAGGTTTGACAAAGACAAACACTACGCATGGACAACACACAATCTTGACAGACGACCATCATAAATCTGTTAAGGGAGAAAAAGGAAATGCATGCATGATGATGAGTTGATGATGATGAGTAGTACTAGACTAGTAGTGCAGGGCAGCAGTATATTATTAATTATTATTATTTTGCAATTGCCTTTCCTGTCTGCCCCCAGAGAGAGTCAAGAGACCCAAATTACATACACTTTATGTTCTGTTGTACCGGGCTTCCTTTTAAAGCTAGCAAAGAAAATTAAAAATAGCTGTAGGGGTCAAATATATAAAACATAATAAACATCAACACAAACAGTCGTAATGATTGAAGAGAAAAAATGGATCAAATGAAAAATAAAAGATGATACTATTTGTTATGGTCAAATTGGGAGTTGCATCTCGGCATTCCTCTTGGTCCTTCCTTCCATGGACGCTCCGTCCGTCAATCTTGGGTGCCACTGCCTGCCTGGTGGATACGGATTGCTAAGGTAAGTGTGAGTTGTTTTTCCCAGTATAGCACAGGGTAAAGGCCGGCCTGTAAGTGTAGATGGAAAAACAAAAGGGATTTTGAAAAATCAAAGAGAAAAGTAAAAATGCGTAAATTAAGGAGGAGTGCAGCAAGAAGGCGGCATGGCTAAATCATGTCTACTTTGTTTCCAGCATTAACCTACAACAACAACAACAGGACAGAGCAGGCCCGCAGTGCCCACCCAACCTCCACTGAGCTTAGATTTTGAGCAAGACAGCACTGAATACATATACACAGCAACATAGCATTTTCCAAATTAAGTAACTAAATTAATGCACCGCTGTCAGTCATACCACTACACTCGCCTCCCCCACTACACAGACATGCAGGTCTCGTGTGGTTGTTGTTGACTTGTTTAACTTTTAGGCCACTTCATGAAACGCCTGAGTTATTCCATCAATCATCTCCGATCCTACTGACTGACTACGAGTGTGGTATGGTCATCATGGTGTCCAACTCTGTAGTGTACCGAGTGAGTCCAGAATCAAAAATGCAATGGATCGGCCTGCAGCAGTACAATTTTGTTATTAAACAACAAGAAGGGAAACATTGACTTGAGTCACTTTTTTGTGTGTGGATTACATATTAGTAGACATCATGCACAACAACAACACAAACACCAATCACTCAGAGTCAGCGTCCAATGCATGCCATCATTTACCTGTTGTTACGGGGCAGTTTCTCTCAGCTCAGAAAGGAGGATAGCGATAGTCAGGTTCTTTGGAGGGACTCGATGAGGCAGGCACACATTTCTTGTACTATTATTCTCCATCCAATGTCTGGTTTGAGGGAAATGGATTTAGGGCGAGTCAGGACTCAGGAGTGGACTTAAGCAGGAGTCGGAGGATTGAACTTACTTCTTCACTGACTGCACACAGTTGCAGCTCCAATCCGGCAATAAAAGAGTAAGACGGTGGTGATGGATTTGTTGTGATTTGAACCAGAAAGACAGAGACACACACAAATAATAAAAGTAAATAAACAAGAAAGAAAAGTAACAAGTCGAAAGCCTAGTTGTTGTCAGGGAAGTAGAGCTTGTCCTCAAACTCTGGTGGTTCACCCAGAAGTAGGTCATCTAACACACTACTTCCATGACCTAAGTCGCCGTCATCATCTTCCTGCTGTGCTACTTCAGGTATGGTGTAATCCGGTGGTATAAAGTGCTGATTAATTTTGATCATGGTTAACCTCTCCACGTTTTGGGGCGAGAGACTGGTCTTTCTCACTGTCAGAACGGCACCAGCAGCACTGAAAACACACTCAGAAGAGACACTTGTGACAGAGCAAGCCAGATAGTTTATCGCCAACCTGCTGAGCACTGGCCATTGGTGCCTTTTCCCATACCAATACAACAATGGATTTTGATAAATGAAGGCCTCTGGTGGGTCATCCAGATAGGCCTGGACCATCCGCTCAATGCTCAGGGGTGCTCCCCTTTGCTCGGCCTCTTTTGCCTTTGCCTCAACACTGGACCTAACAAGCCCTTGCTGTAGAAACCATTCCCGTGCCAATTTTGGTGGGGCTGATGCTCCTGTTCTTGTTGTTGTTGATGTTGTTCTTGGTGTTGTTGGTGGTATTGACTGCTGTGAGCCAACCGCGCTGCCCTCAGGCTCTGAAGTTGAACTTGACGCCGGCTGCCTTGCAGTACTTGTTGTGGCCTGGAGTAGCAGGCCTCTAATTCCCAGCTGTTCTTTTTCTAAGCGACTGGCTTCCGCAGCTATCCAAGTTTTGTACTTGGCAACATCCCCTTGTAAAAAAGGAATCAATGTGTTCAGTACTTGTTTGTACCATGGATTTAGAATTGTGGCCCAAATGTAATGGGTGGATGACACAATGCCTCTTTGCACCCTTGTATTTTCAGAAAAACTAAGGGTTAAGCTCTCCACCAACTCATATGCTTCTTTTTTTTCCTCCACACCTGTGTACATTGCAGGCACCCCCTTCAGCTGTTCCTGTAGCATGCGCAACACTGGGATAGCTTGGCCCATAGTACAGTCCTCCTTGCTGACTTCATGTGTGAAGAGCTCGAAAGGAAGTATCATCTCTGTCAGGCATTTAACTAGGCCCCATTGGTCCATATCAATGATCATGCCTTTCACAGTAGCTTCCCCTCTTTGCCTGACATATTCATTGATTGATCTGTACTGCTCAAACAGACGTTCAAGCATGTAATAAGTTGAGTTCCAACGTGTTGGCACCTTCTGGATGAGTGCTATAACTGGCATTCTATGCTCATGTTGAATGATCCTCAGCTGCTTCCGGGCTCTAAAAGAATGGCTGAAATGTGTGCAGATTCATCTGCAGGTGGTCAGTAAGTTGCTGACTCAGTCTTCTTTTTTCAGAAAGTCTTGAACAATGATGTTAATGCAGTGCGCCAAACACCGGACCCTGAAATAGCCACCATCGAATATGGCCTTAACTATATTACTGCCATTGTCTGTGGCAACAAAACCAATGTTAAGCCCTCTTGGGTGCAGCCATTCAAAGACCTTGCTGTCAAAGTCTTCTAAAATGTTTGCAGCAGTATGAGATTTCTCCATGGCGAATATGGCTACAGTTGCATGTTTCTGAGTGGCATTAAAAATCTCAGCAGTGTCAACAACACCTGCTGCAGATATCTTTTCTCTAACCCCCACAAAAGAGATCCAGTGGGCAGTGATGCACACATAATCAGTGGGTTGGCAACTGGTCCACAAGTCTGTTGTCAGGTGGATAGTGTGAACAGCACTCTGCTGCAAAGCTTGTCCAAGCAATTCCAGCACGTCGTGATGTAGTGCTGGAACAGCAACTCTGGCAAAATAGGACCGGCTGGGAACCTTCCATTTTGGGCAAATGGCTGTCACAAATTCAAGAAAACCCACCCCTTCCACAAAAGAAAAAGGGAGGAGGTCCAGCGCTAACATTTTAACCAGCTTTGCATTGTACAAACGTGCCGTTGTGTGGTTGCGTTCATACTGCCCCTCTGACCTAAACATGCTGAGAATGGTGGGCTGGATTTTTTTCTATTTTGGTGCCACTGATGCAGGTGACGCCTTGATGCCAGATGTTGTTAGGCTCAATGCATGTTTTTTCGTTGTGGTACTCTCTCACCTGGGACCCCTTACTCTTGTTCCACTGCGATGTTGCTGATGAGGATGTGGGCGGTACCACTGCACTGCTGGGGACAGGGCTACTTTGTGTACCAGAGAAAATATCTCCCTCTTGTTCACCTTCCACCGCAATCGTATCTTCTACTTCTTCATCCCCACCAACAGCAATGGGTGCAGTTTTTTGGCCGCTAAAGTGCACCTCCCACTGGATCTAGTGACGTTTTTTCAGATGGGTTGTTTGGCCTCCAGTACCATAGTTTGTATCACGCTTACCCCGACTAACACCTTGTCCACAAATGGAGCATATAGCAATGTTCACCTCCTCCGTGCTAATAGAAAAGAAGTCCCAAACTGGGGAGGTCAGCTTTCTGGTGCTGCTGCTGGTGCCACTTGCAATGCTGGATGAACTGGTAGGTGGGCGTGAAGTTTGACTCTCTGCAGTACCTACTTCTACTGAGGTGGTACTTGTGGTGGATGTACGTGGATGCCGGCGAAATATGGAAGCTGGAGGTGGTGTTGGTGGTATGATCTGTGTTGGTGGTATCCATTCCACATCCCTCACAGCAATTTCGGATGGGGTAATGTCAGTCTCCACTGGGCTGGGACTAATGTCCATGATGATGACTGGCTCATCATCATCCTCCTCGTCTACATCTACCTCCATAACTCTAAGGCTTTCTGGAACCTTCCTTTTCCCTAGCCTTGTCTTGTGGCATGTCTCACTCTCAGACTGAGGTGGTGGGATTCAAGTGGCGTCTAGATCATCAGAAGGGGGGCTTGCAGAAGAAGTTGATGGACTAACCCTCCTTTTCCTTGCTGGGGATCTGGAAGAAAATGGATCTTCTGAAAGAGTGGCTTGCTCTTCTTCCTCTGCAGGAAGCTCTATCTCCTGAACTGCCCCTACTTCGGGAGGAACAACTACTATTGGGGGCGGTTGCGGCTGTTGTTGTCCACTTATCTCAGTTCCCTGCATTGATTGGATACTACTTTGCGATAACGATAAGTCAATTTCAACATCACTGCTCGTCGGCGTTGTCGTGATTAGACTGGCTGCCTCTGTGACAGACATGGGCTTGGGCCTAGGTTGGTGGGGTGGGTCCACTGATGCGGGGGTGCTGCTCCCAGCTTGCTCCCTGGACACCGCTGTTGCAGGTGCAATTTTTGTCTTCCCAAAAAAGATCTTGGGCGGCACACCAGTCTTGGTAAGTGGCAGTTCCTTCTTCTCACTAGCAACTTTCTTGGTACTGTAGGACCTGGTACCTCTCTTTGGGGCAATCTTCTTCAGATGTCAGCAGCACGCAGTGGCACAAGTTGAAGAGATGTCTGTGGTCTCACGTCACGTGACATCGTGCACAGCAGGACTTCTGTTTGGCAGTACAATGGCTGATGATGCCTCCTCTTCTTTTGTGCACCTAAAAGCAAAGAAGCAAAAAGAACATCAGTGAAACCTCAACGTGGTATTCATTGTTGTGGTTCAATTACTACTAGTACAAACAAACAAATATAATATATAACTTTGTGTGTGGTCACACTTATTAATATTATTATTAAATGTATTACCTCAGTTATTAAAAAACATAACAATACAGTGTAGATATTTGTGAGACTGACAAAAACATGGGGTTTCATGGTTGGTGTACTAGTGTACTGTACAGTACACTGAGAAAGGATAGCAAAAAAGAAGAACAACAACAAAAATACAAATGTAACGGACCCTGTTTGGCATTGTGCATCACGTGGGATTCAGCATTCAGGGAGCTGCAGATGACAATGGATAGAAGCAATAAGCCAAGAGGAAGAAAGAAAAGAGAAAGACATGCAGGCCTAATGCAGAAGCACACTGGCTGCCTTCACGAAATGGCCACCAGTCACTAGTCAGGCCACAACAACAAGAAAAGGAAGACAGACATTGCAGGCCTATGGCAAAAGCACACTGGTTGCCTTCACAAAATGGCCGCCAGCCACATGGCCAGGCAGGCCACAACAAGAAGCAATAAGCCAAGAGGAGCAAAGGAAAGAAGACATGCAGGTCTATGGCAAAAGAAATATTACCACCACCACAAAATGGCCACCAGCTACATGGTCACTCACAACAACAACAACAACAACAAGCAGGAGGCCTGAAAAACAATGAACTCAAGCAGGCCTATTATGGACACAGGCTTTACAAAATGGCCTCTGGCCACACGGAGAGGCTCAGCCAAGGCAAATGCTGGCCCACTATTACAAACAAACACACTCACACACAGGCCAGACAAAGGAGGCATGCTAAACAACTTAGCTTGACAACAATGCCAAAAACGAAAATCCACAGGGCTAAAACAGGTTTGCAAATTGCAAAGCAAGTTACACAACAACCACATACATCCAACAAAGGCATTTGTTTAACACACATGAAAAAAAGTGAAAAAAAACCCCCAAAAACTTTGCATTTCAATCCAATGCTGTCCATACCCTAAATGATGTTTAAATTCAACAGATGCCACAGAAGCAGTTGCTTCATGCACCCATGAGTAGCTCTGGCCTGGGCCTATTGGTTGGAAAACCCATTGGCAGATTAGGCCACATAGTGAATCAAATCAAATCAAGAATATTGCAAATTTATTGGAACATGTAGTGAACTGTGCTACATTTTTTGCTGGATAAAACATAAAAGAAGAAA
Organism: Calotriton arnoldi; assembly: GCA_963921515.1. Lineage (NCBI taxonomy): Eukaryota > Metazoa > Chordata > Amphibia > Caudata > Salamandridae > Calotriton > Calotriton arnoldi. The sequence goes on from CAWUFW010004704.1 coordinate 1,091,202, forward strand.
AAATTGCATGCAAATATTGCAAAATAACAACCAGCAAGAAGGCATGGCCACCACAAAGAAGGCTTGCAGGCCTAATGCAGAGGCACACTGGCTGCCCCTTCACAAAATGGCCACCAGCCACATGGCCATGCCACAACAACAAGAAAGGGAAGACAGACAATGCAGGCCCATGGCAAAAGCACACTGGCTGCCTTAACAAAATGGTCGGCAGCCACATGGCGAGGCATGCCACAACAACAAGAAAGGGAAGACAGACAATGCAGTCCTACGGCAAAAGCACACTGGTTGCCTTCACAAAATGTCCGCCAGCCACATGGCCAGGCAGGCCACAACAACAAGAAAGGGAAGACAGACAATGCAGGCCTATGGCAAAAGCAGTGCACACTGGCTCTCTTCACAAAATGGCCACCAGCCACATGGCCAGGCAGGCCACAACAAGAAGCAATAAGCCAAGAGGAACAAAGGAAAGAAGACATGCAGGTCTATGGCAAAAGCACTACTACCACCACCATAAAATAGCCACCAGCCACATGGTCACTCACAACAACAACAAGCAAGAGGCCTGGAAAACAATGAACTCAAGCAGGCCTCTTATGGACACAGACTTTACAAAATGGCCTCTGGCCACACGGAGAGGCTCAGCCAAGGCAAATGCTGGCCCACTATTACAAACAAACACACTCACACACTGGCCACAAAAAGGAGGCATGCTAAACAACACAGCTTGACAACAATGCCAAAAACGAAAATCCACAAGGCTAAAAAAGGTTTGCAAATTGCAATGCAAGTTACACAACAACCACACACATCCAACAAAGGCATTCATTTAACACACATGAAAAAAAGTGAAAAAAAACCCCAAAACACATTTTGCAGTTCAATCCAATGCCATCCATGCCCTAAATGATGTTTTAATTCAACAGACACCACAGAAACAGTTGTTTCATGCACCCATGAGTAGCTCTGGGCCTACGGGCTGAAAGGTTTATTGGCAGACTACTGGGTTAGTAAATTAAATAAATTTTGCAAATTGATTTCAAAAGTTGGAGAAAATGTAGTGAACTTTGCAACATGTTTCCTTTATAAAGAAAACTAGAAGAAAAATTACATACAAAGAAACAACTAGGCCCCTACTGAAACTACAGGCCACCCACCACAATAAAAAAACCAATGAAAAGTACAAAAAGATTTAGGTGCAATGCCCCAACCAAACAAACAACACCAATTTTCCAACTTACTTGTGAAATCTCAAATTGAAAAGTCCTCAAATCCAATGATATATGATGCAGCAGACAAAAAAAGGGACCCTTCCAGCTCAAAATCCAAATGAAAAGTGAACAGGAGATGGACAAAGCACTGGGAGACCTGGCTGAATCCCGCTTCAGCCCCCGACATCGCCATTGCCATCCCGGACGGATACAAGATCACCCGCAGGGACCGCACCAACGGAGTCGGAGGAGACATCGCCATCGTCCACAGGAACACCCTCAGAGTCTCAACCAACACCGACGACACCCTCAGCACCGCCGAACACATGCACTTCCAGATCCACACTGATCCCAACACCACCCTCAGAGGAACCCTCATCTACAGACCCCCGGACCCCGACCACAGTTCAGCGATTCCATCGCTGACTTCGTCAGCACACACGCCATCGCCTCCACGGACTACATCCTCCTCGGGGACCTGAACTTCCACCTCGAGAACAACAAGGACACCAACTCCACCACCCTGATCGACAACCTCGCCACCCTCGGACTCAGACAGCTCGTGACTACACCCACCCACGCCGCCGGCCACACGCTCAACTCCATCTTTTCCGCAAGCCCACATGTCTCCTTCAACCACACCTCCGAACCCCACTGGACTGACCACCACTGCATCCACTTCACCTACAGGAAGCCCACCACGCACCACCGCACCTAACAAATGCCTCGCCGCTGCTGGAGCAGAGTCACGGAAGACCAGCTAACCACACCCTCGCCCTGAGCCCACCCGCCGAACCCTCCGACCCCGACACCGCCGCCCGCAACCTCAGACAGTGGATCGACGACTGCGCCAACACCCTCGCCCCGCTCAAGAATCCGCCCAACAGCCACACTAGCAAGAAAGCCACCTGGTTCACCGAAGACCTCCAGGCCTCCAAACGAACATGCCGAAAACTGGAGAAGATCTGGCTCCACGAACGGACAGCGGACAGCTACGCCGCCCACAAGAGCACCACCCGCAGTCACCATCACCTCATCAGATCCGCCAAAAGGGCCTCACTCAAAGACCGCCTAGACAACAACGCACACAACAGCAAAGAGCTCTTCAACATCGTGAAGGAACTCTCCAACCCCAGCTCCAACACCAACGACATCCAGCCGTCGCGAGACCTGTGCGACTCACTGGCCACCTTCTTCCACCGCAAAATCGTCGACATCCACGACAGCTTCAACACCACGACCGCCCCGGCAACCACCGAGACCACTGCCCCCACAACCACCAACCGCATGCTCTCCTGGACCAACATCAACGACGAGGACACCAGCGAGATCATGAACACCATCCACTCCGGTTCACCGCTAGACCCGTGCCCTCACCACATCTTCAACAAAGCCAGTACAGCCATCGCGCCCCATCTCCGGAAAATAATCAACATCTCCTTCGAGACAGCAACCTTCCCGGAAAGCTGGAAGCACGCCGAGATCACCGCCTTACTCAAGAAACCCAAGGCAGACCCCAAGGACCTCAAGAACTTCCGACCCATCTCTCTGCTCCCGTTCCCCGTGAAGGTCACCGAGAAAATCGTCAACAAACAACTGACCCGCTACCTCGAGGAGAACAACATCCTGGACCCTTCCCAGTCCGGCTTCCGCAGCAACCACAGCACCGAAACCGCCCTCATCACCGCCACCGATGACATCAGGCCCCTGCTAGACAACGGAGAAACAGCAGCCCTCATCCTCCTGGACCTATCAGCCGCCTTCGACACGGTCTGCCACCACACACTACGAACACGCCTTCACAACGCCGGGATCCAAGAGAAGGCCCTGTACTGGACCACATCCTTCCTTTCCGGCAGAACACAAAGCGTCCGCCTCGCCCCCTTCCGATCCAAGGCCACCAAGATCATCTGCGGCGTACCCCAAGGCTCCTCCCTCAGCCCAACGCTGTTCAACATCTACATGGCACCCCTCGCCCACGTCGCCCGACAGCACAACCTCAACATCATCTCCTACGCCGACGACACCCAGCTGATCCTCTCCCTCACCAAAGACCCTCACACCGCCAAAGCCCACCTCCACGAAGGAATGAAGGCCGTCGCCGAATGGATGAGGACCAGCCGCCTGAAGCTGAACTCGGACAAGACGGAGGTCCTCATCCTTGGTTCCAACCCTTCAGCCTGGGATGACTCCTGGTGGCCAACATCACTGGGAACAGCCCCGCCACCCACCGACCACATACGCAACCTAGGGGTCATCCTCGACCCCACCCTCTCCATGACTAAGCAGGTCAACGCCATTTCCTCATCCTGCTTCAACATCCTCCGAATGCTCCGCAGGATCTTCAAGTGGATCCCCACCGAAACAAGAAAAACAGTCACCCAGGCCCTCGTCACCAGCAGGCTGGACTACGGAAACGCCCTCTACGCAGGAACGACGGCTAAGCTCCTGAGACGGCTGCAACGCATCCAGACGCCTCTGCACGTCTTATCCTCGACATCCCCCGACGCAGCCACATCACACCCCACCTGAGAGACCTGCACTGGCTCCCTGTCAACAAGAGGATAACCTTCAAGCTCCTCACCCACGCACACAAAGCACTCCACAACTCCGGACCAGCCTACCTCAACAGACGACTCAGCTTCTACACCCCCACCCGCCAGCTCCGCTCGACCAGCCTCACCCTCGCCACAGTCCCCCGCATCCGGAAAACGACCGCTGGCGGCAGATCCTTCTCCCACCTCGCCGCCAAGACCTGGAACACCCTCCCCACCAACCTCCAACAGACCCAAGACCTACTGGCCTTCAGAAGACTCCTCAAGACCTGGCTCTTCGATCAGTAGCAGCACCACCCCCCTCTTCCCCCAGCGCCTTGAGACCCTCGCGGGTATGTAGTGCGCTTTATAAGTGACATGATTGATTGATTGATTGATTGGGAGGAGCCTGCTGGACAGGAACAGGAAGTTGGAGACACTGGGGCACTTCCTTCCTCTTAAAAAAAAAGTAAAAAAAGAAAAAGGACTCCTTGCAGAAAAAAGTGCAGCCAAATGTCAATCTGAGGAGTTTTTTTAATCCAAATCATCATTTCGATGCTGCTCGAGAGAGACTCTTCTCCAGATTGCAAATTCTGCATGTTTGGGAACGCGATCTTCACAAACTTCCGCCGGAAGTCTGATGGCGCGCCCGAATGATGTGTTCGCGATCGCACACTCTTCCGGGACCGTGCGGCCGGCTACCAAATCTTGTGGCGCTCACGAACGGATGGGAAATCTCATCGGCGATCGCAGGCATCCTGGTAAGTTGCTCCCACACGCACAAAAATGCATTTGGACCGTGCGAACACAAAAAAGACTCCGCTCCGGTGCGAGCAGAGTGGAGTTTTACACCTGGGCTTACTCTATGGGTGAGTGGCGGTGTGCGAGTGTCTGTATGGGTGTATGAATGCATATATCAGTGGGTGTATTGATGAGTGACTGCATGTATGAGTGACTGTATGGGTGAGTGAGTGGATGTGTATATAGACCTGTGAATCAGTGAGTGGGTATGTACTAGCTGTTATTGGTGTGTCTATGGTTTTGAGAATAGTAGTCTGTATTTTAGAGTGGGTGTATCAAAGGTTATATTAGGGTGTGAGGACGTGCATCAGAGATTAAGTGGATGATGTCATCAGTGATGTCATTTGAGATGTCATGAGTGATGTCACTGACCATGTCATGAGTGATGTAATATGTGACGTCATCAGCAGTGCATTGTGGAAGCGCGAGTTATAGTTAGCTCAGCTAGCTATAACAGCTAAATTTCTCTGGTTTTGTACAATTGAATTGTCAGCCTAACTATAACCTGTGGTTTTTTCAGTGAATTTCTAAGGTTTTTTAAATGCTAATTCCAAACTATAACGTCCCTGAAAGCTGTGTTTTTTTCAGTGAATTTCTAAGGTTTTTTAAATGCTAATTCCTAACTATAATGTCCCTGAAACCTGTGATTTTTTTAGTGAATTTCTAAGGTTTTTTAAATGCCAATTCCTAACTATAACGTCCCTGAAACCTCAGTTTTTTTTCTAAGGTTTTTTAAACAATTTTATTTATTAAAAGATGTTTGTAACTATTATTTTCTTTTTTGTATGATTTTATATGTATTTTTAAAAACTTTTAAAATAATTATAATCACTTTTTAAAAATATATATTACATAGCTGATTAAAGATTTATAGTTTTATTTATTTGAATAATTTCAATTTTTATGAAATTGTAATATTGTTCTATTGTTTCTAATGTTATACAGTGTAATATTATATGACAGAATTATGAATAGAAAAAGAAAATTTGTATATAATTTTTTGGGATAATTATTTTGTACAGTTTTTTGCTAAATTAAATTTTGTATGATTGCCTTTAATAGTGAAAGATGTTTTGTTCTCTCATTATGATAAATATCTTCTTTATATATATTTTTTTGGTTTACAAAAAAGGGTCGCTTACTGATTGCGCACCTACGTGGTGGGTACGCGGATCCCTTATACGAATATCATTCTAAAATACATATTCAGAAAGAATTAATATAATTTTTTCACTAAGAGGTTTATTACTGAGTGCAAAAAATAGGAATATAGAAGTTATAAATTTGCTTTGAAATGTTTTAACAGATTTTTGAGAACGAAACTGTATCGTGCAGTGGTCACAGAACTATGCGTTCGGTGCACTAATCCGTTACACGGAAGTAAGGCTAAAATACGTACTTACACTGAAATAATATATTTTTTTAACAAAGAGGTTTATCATTTAATCCCAAAAATTAGTATTAGTGTAGTTGTAAAATATTTTTAAGATGTTTAAAACACATTTTTATGCACGCTGCACCATCGTGCACCAATTGCATAGGAGTTGCGTACCCTGCCAGCACGTATTTCTGGGATCGTGTAGGGGTCACGACTCCAGCGTAATTTAAAAAAGTATGAAATATCAATGTTGCAAGTTTAAATATCTGTTTTGCTTAAAGACTTTCCCTTAAAATAGTTTCAAACACAATTTCCTAATAGCAATTTATACTTTTGTATCAAATTTACTACATTTTACAGGTGAGTGATGTATACACGATGGGTGCGCGAGCCCTACGCGACTCCATGTGAAATGGAAAGAAAGTTTTTTATTGGTTAAAATGCTTTTCATTCTCTAAGAGGGAGGATCCAACATCTGTTCTTTTCCTCTTTTTGGGTGTGTCTGCATGTGTAGACAGCTTTTTTGTAGGCTCTACTCAATTTTTATATTTTTGGTGTTTTGACCTACAAATTATTCAACATGGCATCTTCACATTCCGAAGAAGAGCAGCGTGAGGAGGTAGAAGAGATTGAAGAGCCACTGAAGAAAAGGAATAAGAATATTGTGTGGGCCCTTTTCACCGTGCCTGAGGGTGAAAAAAAGGTCAATGCCAGAAAAGTCACCTGCACCATCTGCTACAAAGTCCTCTCCAGAGGAACCGAAAACAAATATTCTTGTGGCACATCATCAATGCACAAACAACTGGAACAATACACCCTGTTCATCTCAGGCGTGAAGTGATGGCTCGGGAGAAGAGGGAGCAAGCAGCAGCAGACAATGGAAGTCAAACTTCGACATCAGCTGGAGCTGTTCTTACAACTCCTCAACCCCGAATCTTCCCCGAACTCGCCGATGAAGAAATACACTGCAGGAAGTGTTTGACAACTCTCTGCGTCTGTGAACTTTCCAATGATAACAATATTATTGGGGCGAGTTTCGCCCCAATGCAAAGGCACAGCGTTTCTGTTACTTGTTACTTTCATATTTCAGACCATGTTTTCCGATATTGTCCCATGTAATCATACTTTTATTCCATCTTAACATATTCGTCCGTTTAATTCCACACGCACAGTGTAATGCCATTTTTCAAGGTTTCTCATGTTATTGGTGTGTCCATCCGGACCTCTTCTCAAAAACACGTACAAACGCATAAATTCATCCAAAAGCAGCTTTTATTGAAACCCAATGCATTTCGGGCTACTGGGGCCCTTCGTCAGGGGTCACTGCAAGTAACAATAAAAATACAGATTTGTTTTTTGACCGTTGTATATGCTCAATAATATGTACATTAACACAATACAAATTAACTCCACCCCAATTTTGTAACTGCCACATTACAAAGAGTCTAATATCTAGCTCCTAATTCGATCTACTATACCCACCCCGTTTCTTGAAAAAACAACAACACTCGTGACTACAATCACCTCCCCCTCTCTCTACCACTGACCCGCTTCTCCTCTCAACCCTCCCTATTCTCACAAAATTACTTCCAAAATCAATCACTTTACGGGAGCATACTGCCTCCCATCTCTTTGCTGCCTCATTCTCATATTCCTTGTGTGAACCTCACGCCACGCGCCTCGTTCCCTCCATCATCGTTCAAACGCCTAGTCATCGTTCTAACGCCTGTATATTACCCCCGATTGTAAAAACTCCTACACATTGTTTTTGTCACTCTGTTCCTCGATGCGCCCCTTGTAGTTTCACCCAATTTCCCCTATGTTGCAATTCCTCACATCTACCTGCAACCTATGCGAACCTCTGCTTCACGTACCTGCCACTGTTAATCCATCCTCATCTTTCTTTCACGGAAGTATTACCCCTCTCTTTCTCTCTTCCAATTTAAACCCTGCCCTGGTGTTCTAACTCCTCCCATGATACTATTAACCTAATTGTCACCCAATCGCCGATTGAAAACACCCTCCCTCAATGCATAAACACTGCAAATCCCACAATGCAATAATGTAGTGAAACTGAAATCTCAGTGCAAACATTCAAAATAATAAAAGAAATCTGTTGTAAATTCGTGAAACCAATGAATATAAATTCTGTGATCCCTCCCAATGTCGTACATACTGAGCATAAATAACTTGTATACAAAGAGTTTTTGTCCCACTCATAAAAACTTGCTGCTTGAACGCGATGTTCCGCCATGCTCTGAGGAACAGAGTGACAAAAACAATGTGTAGGAGTTTTTACAATCGGGGGTAATATACAGGCGTTAGAACGATGACTAGGCGTTTGAACGATGATGGAGGGAACGAGGCGCGTGGCGTAAGGTTCACACAAGGAATATGAGAATGAGGCAGCAAAGAGATGGGAGGCAGTATGCTCCCGTAAAGTGATTGATTTTGGAAGTAATTTTGTGAGAATAGGGAGGGTTGAGAGGAGAAGCGGTCAGTGGTAGAGAGAGGGGAGGTGATTGTAGTCACGAGTGTTGTTGTTTTTTCAAGAAATGGGGTGGGTATAGTAGATCGAATTAGGAGCTAGATATTAGACTCTTTGTAATGTGGCAGTTACAAAATTGGGGTGGAGTTAATTTGTATTGTGTTAATGTACATATTATTGAGCATATACAACGGTCAAAAAACAAATCTGTGTTTTTATTGTTACTTGCAGTGACCCCTGACGAAGGGCCCCAGTAGCCCGAAATGCATTGGGTTTCAATAAAAGCTGCTTTTGGATGAATTTATGCGTTTGTACGTGTTTTTGAGAAGAGGTCCGGATGGACACACCAATAACATGAGAAACCTTGAAAAATCGCATTACACTGTGCGTGTGGAATTAAACTGACGAATATGTTAAGATGGAATAAAAGTATGATTACATGGGACAATATCGGAAAACGTGGTCTGAAATATGAAAGTAACAAGTAACAGAAACGCTGTGCCTTTGCATTGGGGCGAAACTCGCCCCAATAATATTGTTATCTTATCTTCAAGTGTCAAATGGGCAAGGCGCTTTTTCAAGGAGCACGCAACACTGCGTAAATTTGGATTAACAAGTGATGACTACAAGAATAGGTGTGCATTTCCTATCACGATGCATTTTTAACTTTCCAATGATGCCATCATTAATTTGTTAAAAACACATAAGTGTTAATTTTTTTCTTAACCTTGTGTTTCTTTGTTTTTTAGAAACACCATTGTTGGACTTCTCAAGTTTTTTTCAGTTTAAAAAAGTCAAAAACACCAAAAACATTGTTAGAAAATACAAAAAAAAATCAAAATTGTAAAAAAAAAGGTTCTTACAGAACCACCTATACTGGTTAAAAATAAAAAAATTGTAAGTAGTGAAACTGATTGCTTGCATAAATGCGTGTGTGATGAATGTAAGAATAGTGCCTGGATGATTGAATGAGTGCATAGGTAGGACGTCAGTGAATGCATGAGTGTAAGGATACTGCTTGAGTGAATAGAGTACAGGGGTACTGCTGGGTGATTGCATGAGTGCAACGGTAGTGTGTGTGTCATTGGATGAGTGCATAGGTAGTGCCAGGGTGATTGGATGAGTGTATGGGTAGTGCCTGGGTGATTGGATGAGTGCATGGGTAGTGCCTGAGTGAAAGGATGAGTGCAAGGGTAATGCCTGAGTGAATGGTTGAGTGCAAGAGTAGTGCCTGAGTGATTGCATGATTGCATGAGTAGTGCCTAGGTTATTGCATGAGTGCAGGGGTAGTACCTGAGTTATTCGATGAGCGCATGGTTTATGTTTCAGTGGAAGGATGAGTGCAAGGGTAATGCCTGGGTCATTCGATGAGGGCATGGGTAGTGCCTGAGAGAATGGGTGAGTGCATGGATAGTGCCTTAGTGAATGGTTGAGTGCAAGTGTAGTGCCTGAGTGATTGCATGAGTGCATGGGTAGTGTCTGGGTGATTGCATGAGTGCAGGGGTAGTACCTGGGTGATTGGATGAGTGCATAGATAGTGCCTGTGTGATTGCATGACTGCATGGGTAATGCCTGATTGATTGGATGTGTGTAAGGGTAGTGCCTCCTTGATTGCATGAGTGCTTGAGTGAATGGATGAATGCATGGGTAGTGCTTGAGTGAATAGTTGAGTGCAAGAGTAGTGCCTGAGTGATTGCATGAGTAGTGCCTGGGTGATTGAATGAGTGCAGGGGTACTGCCTGGGTGATTGGATGACTGCATATGTAGTACCTGAGTGACTTCATGAGTGCAAAGGAAATACCTGGGTGCTTAGATGAGTGCATGGGTAGTGCATGAGTGAAAGGATCAGTGCATGGGTAGTACCTGACTGAATGTTTGAGTAGAAGGATAGTGCCTGAGTGATTGCATGAGTGCAGAGGTACAGCCTGGGTGATTGGATGAGTGCATGGGTAGTACTTGACCGAAAGGATAAGTGCAAGGATAATGCCTGAGTTATTGCATTAGTTGTGCCTGAGAGAATGGATGAGTGCATGGGTAGTGCCTGCGTGAAAGGATGAGTGTAAGGGTAATGCCTGGTTCATGGGATGAGTGTATGGGTAGTGCCTAAGAGAAAAGATGAGTGCATGGGTAGTGCTTGAGTGAATGGTTGAGTGCAAGAGTAGTGCCTGAGTGATTGCATGAGTGCATGGGTAGTGCCTGGGTGATTGCATGAGTTTAGGGGTACTGCGTGGACGATTGAATGACTGCATGCGGAGTACCTGAGTGACTTTATAAAGGCAAGGGTAACACCTGGGTGCTTAGATAGTGCATAGGTAGTGCGTGAGTGAAAGAATCAGTGCAAGGGTAGTACCTGGGTCATTGGATGAGTACATGGGTACTGCCTGACAGAATGGATGAGTACATGGGTAATGCCTGTGTGAATGGTTGAGTTAAAGAATAGTGCCTGAGTGATTGCATGAGTGCAGAGGTACTGCCTGGGTGATTGGATGAAAGCATGGGTAGTGCTTGACTGAAAGGATAAGTGCAAGGGTAATACCTGGGTTATTCTATTAGTGCATGAGTTGTGCCTGAGTGAATGGATGAGTGCATGGGTAGTGCCTGACGTACAAAATTTTCAACATGGCATTCGTCACATCCCGAAGAAGAGCAGCTTGAGGAGGTCGAAGAGATTGAAGAGCCGGTGAAGAAAAGGAAGGAGAATATTGTGTGGGCCCTTTTCACCGTGCCTGAGTGTGAAAAAAAGGTCAATGCCAGAAAATTCACCTGCTCCATCTGCTACAAAGTCATCTCCAGAGGTCCCGAAAACAAATATTCTTGTGGCACATCATCAATGTGCAAACATCTGGAGATAATACACCCTTTTCGTCTTAGGCGTGAAGTGATGGCTCGGGAGAAGAGGGAGCAAGCTGCTGCAGACAATGGAAGTCAAACTTTGACATCAGCTGGAGCTGTTCTTACAACTACTCAATCCCGAATCTTCCTGAACTCGCTGATGCAGAAATACACTGCAGGAAGTGTTTGACAACTCTCTGCCTCTGTGAACTTTCCAATGATGCCATCATTAATTTATTAAAAACGAATAAGGGTTAATTTTTTTTTCTTAACCTTGTGTTTCTTTGTTTTTTTTAAACACTATTGTTGGACTTCTCACATTTTTTTTCCAGTTTAAAAAAGTCAAAAACACCCAAAACATTGTTAGAAAATACAAAAAAACCTCAAAATTGTTAAAAAAAAGGTTCTTACAGAACCACCTATACTGGTTAAAAATAGAAAAATTTTAAGTAGTGAAACTGATTGCTTGCGTAAATGTGTGTGTGATGAATGTAAGAATAGTGCCTGGATGATTGAATGAGTGCATAGGTAGTACGTCAGTGAATGCATGAGTGTAAGGATACTGCTTGAGTGAATAGTTGAGTACAGGGGTACTGCTGGGTGATTGCATGAGTGCAACGGTAGTGTGTGTGTCATTGGATGAGTGCATAGGTAGTGCCAGGGTGATTGGATGAGTGTATGGGTAGTGCCTGGGTGATTGGATGAGTGCATGGGTAGTGCCTGAGTGAAAGGATGAGTGCAAGGGTAATGCCTGAGTGAATGGTTGAGTGCAAGAGTAGTGCCTGAGTGATTGCATGAATGCATGAGTAGTGCCTAGTTTATTGCATGAGTTCAGGGGTAGTACCTGAGTGATTCGATGAGCGCATGGTTTGTGTTTCAGTGGAAGGATGAGTGCAATGGTAATGCCTGGGTCATTCGATGAGTGCATAGGTAATGCCTGAGAGAATGGGTGAGTGCATGGATAGTGCCTTAGTGAATGGTTGAGTGCAAGTGTAGTGCCTGAGTGATTGCATGAGTGCATGGGTAGTGCCTGGGTGATTGCATGAGTGCAGGGGTAGTACCTGGGTGATTGGATGAGTGCATAGATAGTGCCTGGGTGATTGCATGACTGCATGGGTAATGCCTGATTGATTAGATGTGTGTAAGGGTAGTGCCTCCTTGATTGCAATCTGCTTGAGTGCATGGAAAGTGCTTGAGTGAATGGATGAATGCATGGGTAGTGCTTGAGTGAATGGTTGAGTGCAAGTGTAGTGCCTGAGTGAGTGCATGGGTAGTGCCTGAGTGAATAGTTGAGTGCAAGAGTAGTGCCTGAGTGATTGCATGAGTGCATGGGTAGTGCCTGGGTGATTGAATGAGTGCAGGGGTACTGCCTGGTTGATTGGATGACTGCATGTGTAGTACCTGAGGGACTTCATGAGTGCAAAGGTAATACCTGGGTGCTTAGATGAGTGCATGGGTAGTGCATGAGTGAAAGGATCAGTGCATGGGTAGTGCCTGACTGAATGGTTGAGTAGAAGGATAGTGCCTGAGTGATTGCATGAGTGCAGAGGTACAGCCTGGGTGATTGGATGAGTGTATGGGTAGTACTTGACCGAAAGGATAAGTGCAAGGATAATGCCTGGGTTATTGCATTAGTTGTGCCTAAGAGACTGGATGAGTGCATGGGTAGTGCCTGCGTGAAAGGATGAGTGCAAGGGTAATGCCTGGTTCATGGGATGAGTGCATGGGTAGTGCCTAAGAGAAAAGATGAGTGCATGGGTAGTGCTTGAGTGAATGGATGAGTGCAAGAGTAGTGCCTGAGTGATTGCATGAGTGCATGAGTAGTGCCTGGGTGATTGCATGAGTGTAGGGGTACTGTGTGGGCGATTGAATGACTGCATGCGTAGTACCTGAGTGACTTTATAAATGCAAGGGTAACACCTGGGTGCTTAGATAGTGCATAGGTAGTGCGTGAGTGAAAGGATCAGTGCAAGGGTAGTACCTGGGTCATTGGATGAGTGCATGGGTACTGCCTGAGAGAATGGATGAGTGCATGGGTAATGTCTGTATGAATGGTTGAGTTAAAGAATAGTGCCTGAGTGATTGCATGAGTGCAGAGGTACTGCCTGGGTGATTGGATGAGTGCATGGGTAGTGCTTGACTGAAAGGATAAGTGCAAGGGTAATACCTGGGTTATTCTATTAGTGCATGAGTTGTGCCTGAGTGAATGGATGAGTGCATGGGTAGTGCCTGAGTGAATGGTTCAGTACAAGAAAAGTGCCTGAGTGATTACATGAGTGCATGGGTAGTGCCTGGGTGATTGTATGAGGGCAGGTATAGTGCCTGGGTGATTGGATGAGTGCATACGTAGTGCCTGTATGAAAGGATGAGTGCAAGGGTAATGCCTGGGTGCTTAGATGAGAGCATGGGTAGTGCGTGAGTGAAAGGATCAGTGCAAGGGTAGTGCCTGGGTCATTGGATGAGTGCATGGTTAGTGCCTGATATAATGGATGAGTGCATGGGTAATGCCTCTGTGAATGGTTGAGTACAAGAATAGTGCCTGGGTGATTGCATGAGTGCAGGGGTACTGTGTGGGTGATTGGATGAGTGCATGGGTGATACCTGAGAGACTTCAGAAATGCAAGGGTAATACCTGGGTGCTTAGATCAGTGTATGGGTACTGCCTGAGTGAAAGGATGAGTGGAACAGTAATACCTGGGTGCTTAGATCAGTGCATGAGTAGTGCCTGAGTGAAAGGAAGAGTGCAAGAGTAATGCCTGGGTCACTGCATGAGTGCATGGGTAGTGCCTGAGAAAATGGATGAGTGCATGGATAGTGCCTGAGTGAATGGTAGACTGCAAGAATAGTGCTTAAGTGATTGCATGAGTACAGGGTAGTGCGTGGGTGATGGGATGAGTGCATGGGTAGTGCATGAGTGAAAGGATGAGTGCAGGAGTAGTGTCTGGGTGATTGGATGAGTGCATGGGTAGTGCCTGAGCGAATGGGTGAGTGCATGGGTAATGCCTGTGTGAATGGTTAAGTGCAAGAATAGTGCCTGAGTGATTGTATGAGTGCATGGGTAGAGCCTGGATGATTGCATGAGTGCAGGGGTACTGCCTGGCTGATTGGATGAGTGCATGGGCAGTGCGTGAGTAAATGGATGCGTCCATGGCTAGTGGCTAGATGAATAGCTGAGTCGAACAGCACTGTCTGACTGATTCTATGAGTGCAAAGATAGTAATGAATGAGTGTACAAGTAGTCCCTGTGTGATTGCATGAGTGCATTCATAGTGTCTGTTTCATTCAATCAGTGGATGGGTAGTCCCTGGGTAATTCTATTAGTGCATATCTTTTCTATGTATGCATCTGAGAAGTCCTTGGATAGGGATTTCAATACACACCTGTCCTGTATAATGAGGAGTAAATAACTTGCAATTAAAGCATTTTATTGGTCTATGTACTTTTGTAAAAAGTATGATTCTAATCCTCAGAAATATGATGATAGTTTTCAAATAGTTTAAAGGATGAACATTATTTGTATTAGAAACAAATAACATATAATTACATTTTAAACATTTTTCCAGGTTATTATGCTTATTATATTATCTATTCTTACCTTTCAAGTAAGTAGCATTATCCTAAACATCATTAAAACAGTTTTCAAACTTCAACAGTAGCTACTGTACAGAAGAAAGAGTAAAACTGTTATTTAATGATAATATATTACAGAAATTATAATATTATATTTTTAAGAACACAACATAAATTTATAATTACGTAACATTTTCAGTTTCTCTTTTTGCTGTTCTCAGAATCCACTTAACTTCACCATACAGAGTGTAGTATGTAGGACATCTAACCTGGGCTTCTATTGGAATTCTATAACGCATATTAGCAAGCCCATTATCGCAGTTTTAGCGGCAGTTTCTTGCCGCTAAAATGGCGATAATTTTATCGCCGGTCTTGCTAATATGCCCCTGAATCTTTTTTCATGATTTTTCCATGATTTCATGATGAAGATCTGGTAAATCAAACACAACATTCAGAATCACATCAGCATAACAGTTGATACCTGAACTGTTTCCTAACTAACTGGTATCCTACAATATCATCAACACTTTCTATTTGTTTTTCTTTATACTTTAAACTTTTTCTTCAGCTGCTTTCCTTTTTTGAACTTCGGTTGCATCTTTGACATATTTCCGTTTTGGACACACTATACATTTCTCATATATGGGATATTCACCTAAATCAGGAGTATAAAGTCTTCTTAAACGATTGTACTCTCTTACACAATTTGCATCAGCACTAACCTTTTTCTTATCAAAATCTATCAAATACAAACCAGACAATGTTCTTACTCAAGACAATGCAACGTATGGCATTCCCTGTTTAAACACCGTACTTCCAATATTTACAAAAGTTCTGTCTATATTTAAACCTTGAGACTTATGAATAGTTACTGCATATGCTAAAGACAGAGGAAACTGCGAAAATACAAATCTTTTAAAAGCAAAAAACGTACAACACAACGCCCAATCTGTCTTACCTCTTTAATCTGATCAAATTTTCTATTCCATCTCTATTCTGAAAATTTACAAACTCAACAACTTTTCCCATTGCTCCATTTACTAAACCTTCTTCTACATTCAAATTATGCTGCAAAATTACCCGACAGTTTATACATACATGTAAAGTCTTTTCTAAGCCTGCAGTTTTAGATACAGACTTTTCTAAAGAATACAATTTAGCCTTTAGTTTCTTTGTAAGAAGAATAGTCACTCGCAAGTGTTCAATTTTATCAATAGCTTCAATTTCCACAATTTGTTGTTTTTCCAGTTTCAAAAGTTGTTGATTAAATGTAGAACACTCTTGCAATGTAGGCATTAGGCAAACTATAGACTTCTTTTCTCCAAGCTTATTGTACATTACATCAGCTGCTGTGTTTCCAGTTGTAAACAAGTTCCTTAGTAGCCGACTTTCTAAAGCTTGTTTATCATGTTCTGTCAAGACACCAATTCATATGTCTTGAAGAATATTTCCATAATCTTCATCACCTGCTTGTTGCATATTCTTAACAAGTTCTTTATATTCAAAATTTAACCAAATGTTCACTTTTCCAATACTTCCCAAAGATTTCCTTGTGTCTTCATGGTCAAGTGTTTTAAAAACAAGTTGTCCTTTTACAGGAGTAAGTTGTAGTAGGTCTCCGAATACAATTAAATATTTTCCTCTAAAGAGAACATCGTAATCTGTTTTTAAAATCTGTTGCATTCTTAAATGTACAAAAGCAAGCATTAAGATTGTGACCATGCTCACCTCATCAATGATTAAAAGTTTAATTTTCTTCAGTACTCTTGAGACTTCATAACAAACTTCTCCAAATAGGTTCAGATATTCCAATTTATTATCATGTTCAACAGGTAGCATAATTAATCAATGTAAAATAATCCCTTTAATGTTGTGTGCTGCTAGTCCAGTTGGAGCTGTTACAACACAAGATAAATGTGATTCTGTAATTTTGTGTAGATAACTGGTAAAAACTTTAATTAAGAAACTTTTTCCTGTTCCAGCTTGACCACTGATTTACAATAGAATAGGTTTAAATGATGAACATTGACATTCTTTTTTTCATGCAGCAAACCATGTTGTATCTGTTGTTTGACTTGTAGACATATTTCTTTTTGTTCAATATTTAGTTGTTATTCTAACTTTTCAACTGAATAATATCCTTTTGTGCTTGTTGCATCACAGTTTATTCCTCATTCATGGCTATTGCTGCTTCATTTTTGATAATTGGTTGTCCCGTGGATCTCGACTCAGTGGACCAGAACTTTGACTGCCTTGTGAGCTTTCTCTAGCTATTTCCGCTGCAATATTACTTTCTTGTTCAATCTCATCATTTAACATTTGTAGATATGTTGAGAAAATTGTGCACTGAATGCTATCTTTAGTTGCATTAAAAGAATCTTCATAGTAGTCAAAATCTCCAAGTAATTCCGTTTCACTATGCCAAGGCTTGAACAGTTGCAGAAGTGCTAAATAGAAAAATTCCCTCTTATCTGGACTTTCGCAACTGAGTTTACTGTGGCTTTTAAGATTTCCTTTGGCATGTTTTACTAAACATCCATCACATCCAATTACTGCATATTTATCTTCTTTTATATTTTCGGTAACTTTTCTTTTAAAGCTGTAATGTTGAAGTATTTCATACAGACATAGGTTTTCCAGATGTGGACTCCTTTTGGGATAGTATATATCCAACATATTTGTTTCAACAATATCTGTACTTTCTGGTTCATTCTGTGCTAAGTATTTGATTTCTTGGAAAGATTTCAATACTCTATTTCATGTGGAGGCAAGACCTGAACTTACCCAAATGATTCCTCTTGACTTTGAATATAAACTGGCAGAGCTCAAGCAATCCGAACATTCATAGGATCCAATCTCTCGATGGGAAAGCATTTTCAAGCTAAAACGGTACAATTTCTTCCTAAGAAACTTCTCTTGTGAAATGTTTTCCCACATTTCTTTCATCACTGTCTTTTCAGATTTGTTTATATATGATGTAACATAGCAAGCAACAGAAACTGAATCCTCTGCAACATATTGAATATCCATGTTTGCATTCCACATTTTCAAAATAACTGGATTGTGGTCACTAATGTACTTTGAATCTTCTGTTCTTTGTAAGTTGTATGTATTCTTTAGAGATTTCCGAGTTATTGTATGCCTTACTGCTGACAAAGAACGATTTACTCTTCCTTTAGAAATGATAGGACGTGGGAATCCAAAACGACAATTTGTATAAAATTTCCCTTTACACTTGTATTTTCATCAACAGTATTTCCCACATCGATGACTTTGAAACCGTAAAACCTGTTGTCTGAAGCTCTTTTCTCCTCCATCTCTTGGAATGGCACATGTAACATACTGCTCGATGAAAGACAAAACAGTTTCATCAGTATCAGTTCCAAATTTTGGTACATTCTTTATCCATAATAACATGTGTATATGAGGCGCACCTCTGACTTGGTACTCTTTTCGCCAAACGAAATCAGTAACTTCTCCAAGAGGAGGAATATTTTTATTGCAGTTAAATTACATCATACAGTTAAACCTATGGTTAAAATACTTGCAGACATTTACAGGATCCAAGGAGCAGAGTTCTCCAGGTGTCTTCAATTCAATGTTTTTAACATTTGAATTTGCTTCTCGTAGAAATTCAAGTAAATCTTCCCACACATATTCAGCACAGCTAAGTGTTACAAACCATGTCGGTGTACCTAAGTTTCTTAGCATACATTTAAGTTCACCATGACGACAAAAACAATATTCATTGGTACCACGTTGACACACCATCAAATTAATTAACTGAGATTCTAAATTTTCATTTCTTTGTTGAACTTTGTCCGTGAATTCTTTTGCAGAGACATGTTGAAGATGAACTCCTGTTTTTAATATGTGGGTCACTGCATATGAAAGTGCAGACAAATCACTTTCAAACAGAAGATGAAATATATATGGAATGCACTGTTGAAATCTTGGATCTTCAGAGTACAATCTTGTTGAGCAGTATTCTGATGCTGGAATCCGTACAACTTACTCATCAAATCGTCCACCTTCTCCAGTGGGGAATAGCTGTGGAAAACAACAAGCTTCTAAACTTTTTTCCCATACACCCATAGGAGTTCCCTTTGCTTCCTTCATTTGAAATAATTCAATACTGTTTCCTATCAATTCATTCGAATGTAGAGGATGTATAGTATAATGTTCATAAATCTCTTCTCTCCTGGACTTGTCCACTTTGTCTATTTGGCCACTTGAAATTTCTGTTTCATCTTCTAAGCATATTACCTGTTCATCAACATTTACATTCTTATAATAAATATCATTCTGTACCAGATATAATTAGCCTTTTGAAGCTTATTAACATTTACAAACTCTTGCCATATTTTTCGACTCTTTGTTGGTACAGCATTTACTATAATAACTACTGGCTCATTTTCCTCCCTGTCTACACCAACAGTTTCAATATTTTTCTTAAAATCTAAAGGTAAGTACACAACTCTTCCTTTCAGACCTCTTTGTAAATCTGTAGGTGGCAGCTTCCCTGTTTTAGGCTCCAATTGAACTATGGCCTGAACTGGGTGTACAGATTGAATAATAATAGACTCATATGCATCAAATCTGCCAGTTCCTGAGGAATAGGTACCAACTCTAAGTTGTTATGTACTGCTCTAGCTGGAATTTTGTTCTCTTCTAATTTGTTGTAGCAGTATTTACAAATAACTTGATCAGTACCCAATTCAAACTGACCTTCTACCAACAAATAGGCACCAAATTGTTGCCACTTATCATTGTTTTCCTTTTCACTTTTTAAATATAAATCAACATTCCTAGTTTGACTTCTATAGTGAGTACATCGACAACAAATACAAACATACTTTGGTTTTTCAGACGAAACTGTCTTAAACTTCGTATTTCTTCTGCAGACTCATCAATACTAATCTCTTTCCCATGTTCTTCAACACCAACACTTATTAAACTCTCACTTTGTCTCTACTCTTCTTCTGAACCAAAAAACAAAACTGTATATCATCACAAACTTTCTGTACATCTGATACTGAGCCGTGAAAAAGAGCAGTGTTCATTTCACTTAAACATAATGAAGGAATTTTTTCATAGTAGAGTCTCCTTACTAACTTCCGCATTTCATAGTGGTGTGGGGCTAACATTATTAAATGATGAAAAGTGCTTTGACACACTTTTCTTGAAAGACAAGCCAGAGAATGACCCTGCAAATTAGTATATTTTCTTTTTTTACATGGATCTAGTCCTTGTAACATCTTAATCTTCTGTTTAACACTTTCTTTTGTATACAGTAGTAAAAAAGTGAGTAATATGTCAATAGATTCCTGTGGAATACTGCAAATACTGCTACAATCCCACTTATATAACCCCTTCGCTGCTAGGCCTTTTCCCCTCCTGTGCTAAGCCTTTTTTGGGCTATTTGGCGTAGTTCGCGCTTAGGCCCCTGTAACTTTTTGACCACATAACGTATCCACACCAAATTTGCGTCCTTTTTTTCCAACATCATGGGGATTCTAAAGGTACCCAGGGTTTGTGGATTCCCCTTTAGGGGACCCATAAATTAGCCAAAATACAGCAACATTTTGTTTTTTTGGGAAAAATGCGAAAAAGGGCTACAGATGAAAGCGTCTGGTTTTTTCCCTGAAAATGGCATCAAAAAGGGGTTGTGGTGCTGAAATCACCATCTTCCCAGCTTTCAGGGACAAGCAGACTTTTGTCAGAAAACCAAAATTTTTACACAGTTTTGGCATTTTTCTGGGAAATAGCCTATTTTTGCTATTTTTGTGCTTTCAACCTCCTTCCAGTTAATGGTAGAAATGGGTATGAAAGCAATAATGGATCCTGGAAAGCCATACATTTCTGAAAAGTAGTCACAATTCTGAATTCATCAAGGGGTCATTTGTGTAGATCCTTCAAGTTTTCTTTATATAAACAAACAGTTAAATATAGGAAAAATTGAAAATTAGTTGAAAAAATCAGCCATTTGTGTCAACGTTTTCACCTGTAACTTCTTCTAATTATGACAGCTATTTGAAAGCAATATACCGTTACATCCGCTGGACCTTTTTGGTTGTGGCGATATATAGGAATTGTAGGTTCACCAAGAACCCGACGAACCCAGAGCCAATAACTGAGCAGCGTCTTGCAATGTTTTTTATTATGTACCGGGTATATAGCAATTATTCTGGGAAAATTTATACATGGAAAAATCGGTATGAAAGACACCTATGTATTTCTGAAATGGGAACAAAATATAGAGTTTAGAAATAGTAGATATTTGCACATTTCCGAAATTGGGAGTACCCATACTAGCATGAGAATTATAGGACATTTTTCAAAATGACTTCTTTTTACACATTGTCTTTCATTTGGAAGGCAGAAATGCATCAAAAGTCAATAGATAATAACAGTTGCTCTACAATTTTGTGTTACCCTAAGTCTCCCGATAAAAATGGTACCTCACTTGTGTGGGTAGGCCTAGTGCCTGCGACAGGAAACGGCCCAAAACGCAACGTGGACACACCACATTTTCACAGTGAAAAATGACCCTTTTTTTGCAAAGTGCCTAGCTGTAGTTTTTTAACCCTAGCTCTGCCGGCACCTAGCGAAACCTAGCAAACCTATACATTTTTGAAAACTAGATACCCAGGGGAATCCAGGATGGGGTGACTTGACTGGCTCTCACCTGGTTCTGTTACCCAGAATCCCTTGCAAACCTAAAATATTGTCAAAAAAAACAAATTTTCCTCATTTTTCTGTGGTGGAAAGTTCTGGAATCTGCATGGATCCACAAAATTCCACCCACCCCGCGTTCCCCAAAGTCTTTTGAGAAAAACGGTACCTCACTTGTGTGGGTAGGCCTAGTGCCCACGACAGGAAACGGCCCAAAACGCAACGTGGACACACCACATTTTCACAGTGAAAAATTACCCCTTTTTTGCAAAGTGCCTAGCTGTAGTTTTTGAACCCTAGCTCTGCCGGCACCTAGGGAAACCTAGCAAACTTATACATTTTTGAAAACTAGACACCCAGGGGAATACAGGATGGGGTGACTTGACTGGCTCTCACCTGGTTCTGTTACCCAGAATCCCTTGCAAACCTAAAAAATTGACAAAAAAAACACATTTTCCTCACTTTTCTGTGGTGAAAAGTTCTGGAATCTGCGTGGATCCACAAACTTCCACCCACCCCGCATTCCCCAAAGTCTTCTGAGAAAAATGGTACCTCACTTGTGTGGGTAGGCCTAGTGCCCGCAACAGGAAACAGCGAAAAACGCAACGTGGACACACCACATTTTCACAGTGAAAAATGACCCTTTTTTTGCAAAGTGCTTAGCTGTAGTTTTTGAACCCTAGCTCTGCCGGCACCTAGGGAAACCTAGCAAACCTATACATTTTTGGCAACTAGACACCCAGGGGAATCCAGGATGGGGTGACTTGACTGGCTCTAACCAGGTTCTGTTACCCAGAATCCCTTGCAAACCTAAAAAAGTGTAAAAAAAACCACATTTTCCTCGCTTTTCTGTGGTGGAAAGTTCTGGAATCTGCATGGATCCACAAAATTCCACCTACCCCGTGTTCCCCATAGTCTTCCGAGAAAAATGGTACCTCACTTGTGTGGGTAGGCCTAGTGCCCACAACAGGAAACAGCACAAAACGCAACGTGGACACACCACATTTTCACAGTGAAAAATGACCCTTTTTTTGCAAAGTGCCTAGCTGTAGTTTTTGAACCCTAGCTCTGCTGGCACCTAGGGAAACCCACCAAACCCACAGATTTCTGAAAAGTAGACACATGGGAGATTCCAGGGAGGTATGGCTTGCGTGGATCCCCCAATGTTTTCTTACCCAGAATCCCCCAGAAACCTGAAGTTTTGCTGAAAAAATCACTTTTTTCACACATTATTGTGTGGGAAAGTTGTGGCATCACCGGGCTGACACAAATTTCCTACCACCCAGAATTGCCCCAGGTCTCCCGATAAAAATGGTGCCTCACTCGGGTGGGAGGCCCAAGTACCCGCGACAGGCAAGGGCCCAAAACGTATTGAGGCAACATCAAAATTGCCTATCACAAAACGACCTGGTTTTGCAAGGGGGGTCCCATGACTTTTTGGCCCGGGGCTCGGCGGCCACCTAGGGAAACCTACCAAACCCACACATTTCTGAAAAGTAGACACCTGGGGGATTCCAGGGAGGTATGGCTTGCGTGGATCCACCAACGTTTTCTTACCCAGAATCCCCAGAAACCTGAAATTGTACAGAAAAAAATAACTTTTTTCACACATTTTTGTGTAGGAAAGTTGTGGCATCACCGGGCTGACACAAATTTCCCACCACCCAGTGTTCCCCCAAGTCTCCCGATAAAAATGGTGCCTCACTCGGGTGGGAGGCCCAAGTACGCGCGACATGCAAGGGCCCAAAACGTATTGAGGCGACATCAAAAATGCCTATCACAAAACGATCTGGTTTTGCAAGGGGGGTCCCATGACTTTTTGGCCCGGGGCTCGGCGGCCACCAAGGGAAACCTAGCAATCCCACACATTTCTGAAAAGTAGACACCCAGGGGATTCCAGGGAGGTATGGCTTGCGTGGATCCACCAACGTTTTCTTACCCAGAATCCCCTGCAAACCTGAAATTTTGCTGAAAAAAATCACTTTTTGCACACATTTTTGTGTGGGGAAGGGGGGGGCAGAAAGGCTGTAATGGTGCCGGGGGTGGGGGCATTGGCGTGCCCATTTTGGGCATCCCCCACCCTAAAAGAAAATGCGCCCAAAAAAATCCCTGGCATTTAGTGGGCTTTCTGCCCCCCAGAAAGGCTGTAATGGTGGCGGGTGGGGTGGGGGCATTGGCGTGCCCGTTTTGGGCAACCCCCACCCTAAAACAAATTGCACACAAAAAAATCCCTGCCATTTAGTGGGCTTTCTGCCCCCCCGGGGGGGCAGATTTGGGGCTACTGCCCCCATCTGCCTACTAGGGGGGGCAGAAAGGCTGTAATGGTGGCTGGGGGGTGGGGGCATTGGCGTGCCCGTTTCGGGCAGCCCCCACCCTAAAAAAAATGCACCAAATAAAAATCCCTGGTGTCTAGTGGGCTTTCTGCCCCCCGGGGGGGCAGAAAGACTGAACATTGCCAATTTTTTTGGGGGGAGGAAAAGCCATTGCCCAAGGGGCCGCTCCCCCCTCACTGGTGCCTTAGTGGGTGGATCCCTGCTTGGGGATTGCCCTCCTGGGGCGATCCCCAAGCAGGGATCCACTGGGAAGGGGTACCATTGGAAAGGGGAGATTCTCCCCTTTGCAATGATACCTCTCCCGTCTTTCTACGTGCTCAGGGGCTGGGATAGCCCCTGAGCACGTAAAGTGAAACTGAAATGAGCCTAAAGGCTCATTTTAGTTTTGTTTTCAGTGAAATGAAGTCAGCACGACGTGCGCGTTGATCTTCATTTCACTGAAAGGGGTGGCCTCGGGAGCTGGGGAAGCTCTTCCCCAGCTCCCGAGGCTGTGGGGGAGAAAAGGAAATCCCCCTGATGTCTGCAGCAGAGGGATTTCGTGCCCCTGGCCTCATGACGGAATGGTTCCGTCATGAGCACAGGGGCACCGATGCTCATGCCGGAACCATTCCGTCATGAGCATCGAAGGGGATAAAGGAGCTTGTGTACGCCTCCCTTGAACTTCTTCAGCTATTACTTCTTCCACATTCTTAACAACCATTTTTTGTTATGGAATGGGACAACCATCTTTCATCTCATAGCGTCGACCACTAGTATCAACTGCATGTACTAATGTGTTCTCTTAAAATAGCTTTCTTCATTAAAGAAAGGCTCAGTACTGGAAGTGTGCTACATTGTCCAGTAAATGTTTTACAAAAGTTACTTCTATTAACAAGTCTTTTCTTTTGCTTTTCTCTTTCATAAACACCATTTTTTTTACCCAATGTTCTCATTCTCTTCAATATTTTTTTCCCCACAAATTTTTATTGAAGTTACACAGATATGTGATCACAGGTTACATGCATTTTTTATCTGTTAAGTGCTTGATAAAAAATCTTTTGCATACATTTTTGTTTTTACATGCGGTTATGTTTACTGTACAATAGTCAGTGTAGTGTTATATCTTTGACGGCATTACATCACTTTATATTCGATTATTGTTGTTCTTGTTGAAACATAACCATTTTCATATCTTACACCATTCCTGTTTTTGTGAACCTTTTCAATACCATGGTTCAGAAACCATGCCTTGTTTATGATCTATATGTGACAACCTCAACTGGTATTTTATTAACATGGCCTATTCTTTTAAAACACCCTACACCCACCCCTCCCTCCTCCCCCTTACAAACTTACTTGGTTGGTCTGGTTGGATTGGTGCCTTTGTGTACTATAGAGGGGCCGTATACTGAAGGAAAGGGAGAATTGGACTGGGACAGATAACAATTCCAGTCTGGCATTGGCAGTGATTTTGCTTTAGAGTGCTTTTTCAATCTACTGGAGTTGGTTTATTTTCAGTACTTCTCTAGTCATCATTAACATAAGCTTTAAATTGTTCCAGTAAGTGGGCCCATTCCATGGAGATCGGCTTTTGCGGAGCCCCCTGTACTCTTCATGTTGTAAGGCCTCCCTTAATGCTGTGGCCCACCGAATAACCGCCTCCTCCCATGCACCCTCCCTTGGGGCTGAGTGAGACCTCCAGCGCCGGGTGAACATTCTTTTGGCCAATATTAAGGAGAGGTCCACGAAACGGCAGAGTACTCCTGCTTTTTTGGGGAGCTGAAATATGCCTAAAATACAGGCTTCAATAGAGGGCTCTATAAGACGTTCCGAGATGTGCCATAGTCTTTCCATTACTGCGCCCCAATACCGTTGTAGGGCGGGGCATGTCCAAAGCATGTGAATCAATTCTCTTAAATATTAATATAAATTATTTTTGTTTCAATTCAAAAGCCGTATCTACTACACTTTCAATGTGTTGTTTCTTCTTATACACTGCTGAACTTCTTTTATACTTTTTACAATCTTGTAATAAATTTTGAATTACTCTACTTTTAAACATTCTTCTACATATCTCTTTAAATAGTTTTTGCCTTTTTACAATATGAGTTGTTTTTCCAACAACAAATGTTTTTTTACCATGACAGTTCTTCTTTTCCTTCAGGTTTCTTGTAAAACCCTTCTTTTTCCGTTCATTATTATTGACTTTCTTTAATCCCTCTACAACTGTTTTAAGAAACTGTTTAGTGCTCCTACCAGAAGAGTTTTTATTCTGAGTACCATTTTGCTCTTTTTCTAATGTACTCTTTTTACTTTTCTTTAAGTAGTACTGTTTTCTTTGTTCTCTTCTCTTTTCATGTTTTCTTGACATCTTCAATTTGTGTCTCAAATAAAATAAATTTCTGAAAAACAAACAACAGTTTCAATAGTTTGTTACATCGATTAACAATTTCAAATTAATTACATGTCAACATTCATCATAACCACTAAGCAATTAGTTAAAATTACATTGCTATTCTCTTTATAACAAATACAAAAACAAAAGTGCAGAAACAAGCAAGAGAACTGCAGAAAGAGGAAGAAAGATGCTGAAAGAGAAAGAAATGGACAGAAAGAAAAAGAAAGATTCAGAAAGAGCTAAAAGAAATTCACATAGAAGCAACACAGCTACAGAAAAATGTGAGAAGTGCAGAAAGCGGCAACAGAGGTGCAGAAAGACACAATAGGGGTTCACAAAGAAGCAACAGAGGTGCACAAACATGCAAGAGAAGTGCAAAAAGAGGCAAGAGAGATGCAGAAAGAGGCAAGAGAGGTGCAGAAGAGACAAGACGGGTGCAGAAAAAGGCAGGAGAGGTGCAGAAAGAAGCTTGAGAGATGCAGAAAAAAGCAAGACAAGTGTATGAAGAAGCAACTGATGTTCGAAAACAAGCAAGAGAAGTGCAGAAAGAGGCAAGCGAACTGTAGCAAGATGAAGAAATGTGCAGAAAGAGGCAAGACAGATGCAGAAAGAGACAAGAAAAGTACAGAAAGAGGCAACAGAAGTGCAAAAAGAGGGATCAAGGGAGAAGAAAGAGGCAAAAAGAGTTTAGAAAGAAGCAACAGAGATGCACAAAAGGGCAACAGAGGTACAGAAAGAGGCAAGAGAAGTGCAGAGAGAAGCAACAGAAATGCAGAAAGGAAAGAGGCAAGAGAAGTACAGAAAGAGGCAAGAGAGATGCAGAAAGAGGCAAGAGAGGTGCAGAAGACACAAGACGGGTGCAGAAAAAGGCAGGAGAGGTGCAGAAAGAAGCTTGAGAGATGCAGAAAAAAGCAAGACAAGTGTATGAAGAAGCAACTGATGTTCGAAAACAAGCAAGAGAAGTGCAGAAAGAGGCAAGTGAACTGTAGCAAGATGAAGAAATGTGCAGAAAGAGGCAAGACAGATGCAGAAAGAGACAAGAAAAGTACAGAAAGAGGCAACAGAAGTGCAAAAAGAGGGATCAAGGGAGAAGAAAGAGGCAAAAAGAGATTAGAAAGAAGCAACAGAGATGCACAAAAGGGCAACAGAGGTACAGAAAGAGGCAAGAGAAGTGCAGAGAGAAGCAACAGAAATGCAGAAAGGAAAGAGGCAAGAGAAGTACAGAAAGAGGCAAGAGAGATGCATAAAGAGGGAAGAGAGGTATAGAAAGAGGGAAGCGGGGTACAGAAAAAAGCAAGAGAGGTTCAGAAAGAATCAAGAGAAGCACAGAAAGAACCAACAGAGGAGCAGAAAGAGGCAAGAGGGGTGCAGAAAGAAGCAAGATAGGTGTAGAAAGAAGCAAGAGAATTGCAGGAAGAAGCAAGAGAGGTGCAGAAAGAAGCAAGAGATACAGAAATAAGCAAGAAAGGTACAGAAAGAGAAAGAAAGGTGCAGAAAGATGCAATAGAATTGCAGAAAGAGTAAGAAAGGTGCAGAAGGAAGCAAGACATGTACAGAAAGAGGCAATAGAAGTGCAGAAAGAGGAAGAAAGGTGCAGAAAGAAGCAAGAGAAATGCAGAAAGAGGCAAGAGGTGTAGAAGGAAGCAAGAGAACTGCAGAAAGAAGCAAATGAGGTACAGAAAGAGGCAAGGGAAGTGCAGAAAGAGGCAAGAGAAGTGAAGAAAGAGGCCGAAAAGTACAGAAAGGTGCAAGTGAGGTGCAGAAAGAGGCAAGAGAAGTGCAGAAAGAGGCAAGAGAGATACAGAAAGAGGCAAGTGAGGTGCAGAATGAAGCAACAGAAGTTCAGAAAGAGGAAGAAAGACGTAGAAAGAAGCAAGACAAGTGCAGAGAGAGGCAAGAGAAGTGCAGAAAGAGGAAGAAAGGTGCAGGAAGAAGCAAGAGAAATGCAGAAAGAGACAAGAGAGGTACAGAAAGAAGCAAGAGAACTGCAGAAAGAAGCAAATGAGGTATAGAAAAAGGCAAGAGAAGTGCAGAAAGAAGCAAGAGAACTTCAGAAAGAGGGAGAAAGGTGCAGAAAGAAGCAAGAGAGGTTCAGAAAGAATCAAGAGAAGCACAGAAAGAACCAACAGAGGTGCAGAAAGAGGCAAGAGCGGGGCAGAAAGAAGCAAGATAGGTGTAGAAAGAAGCAAGAGAAGTGAAGGAAGAAGCAAGAGAGGTGCAGAAAGAAGCAAGAGATACAGAAAGAAGCAAGAAAGGTACAGAAAGAGGATGAAAGGTGCAGAAAGATGCAATAGAAGTGCAGAAAGAGGAAGGAAGGTGCAGAAGGAAGCAAGACAAGTACAGAAAGAGGCAATAGAAGTGCAGAAAGAGGAAGAAAGGTGCAGAAAGAAGCAAGAGAAATGCAGAAAGAGGCAAGAGAGGTGTAGAAAGAAGCAAGAGAACTGCAGAAAGAAGTAAATGAGGTGCAGAGAGAGGCAAGGGAAGTGCAGAAAGAGGCAAGAAAAGTAAAGAAAGGGGCAAGTGAGGTGCAGAAAGATGCAAGAGAAGTGCAGAAAGAGGCAAGAGAGATACAGAAAGAGGCAAGTGAGGTGCAGAAATAAGCAAGAGAAGTCCAGAAAGAGGAAGAAAGACTTAGAAAGAAGCAAGACAAGTGCAGAAAGAGGCAAGAGAAGTGCAGAAAGAGGAAGAGAGGTGCAGGAAGAAGCAAGAGAAATGCAGAAAGAAGCAAATGAGGTACAGAAAAAGGCAAGAGAAGTGCAGAAAGAAGCAAGAGAACTTCAGAAAGAGGGAGAAAGGTGCAGAAAGAAGCAAGAGAGGTTCAGAAAGAATCAAGAGAAGCACAGAAAGAACCAACAGAGGTGCAGAAAGAGGCAAGAGGGGTGCAGAAAGAAGCAAGATAGGTGTAGAAAGAAGCAAGAGAAGTGCAGGAAGAAGCAAGAGAGGTGCAGAAAGAAGCAAGAGATACAGAAAGAAGCAAGAAAGGTACAGAAAGAGGAAGAAAGGTGCAGAAAGATGCAATAGAAGTGCAGAAAGAGGAAGAAAGGTACAGAAGGAAGCAAGACAAGTACTGAAAGAGGCAATAGAAGTGCAGAAAGAGGAAGAAAAGTGCAGAAAGAAGCAAGAGAAATGCAGAGAGGCAACAGAGGTGTAGAAAGAAGCAAGAGAACTGCAGAAAGAAGTAAATGAGGTGCAGAGAAAGGCAAGGGAAGTGCAGAAAGAGGCAAGAGAAGTGCAGAAAGAGGCAAGAAAAGTAAAGAAAGGGGCAAGTGAGGTGCAGAAAGATGCAAGAGAAGTGCAGAAAGAGGCAAGAGAGATACAGAAAGAGGCAAGTGAGGTGCAGAAATAAGCAACAGAAGTCCAGAAAGAGGAAGAAAGACGTAGAAAGAAGCAAGACAAGTGCAGAAAGAGGCAAGAGAAGTGCAGAAAGAGGGATCAAGGGAGAAGAAAGAGGCAAAAAGAGTTTAGAAAGAAGCAACAGAGATGCACAAAAGGGCAACAGAGGTACAGAAAGAGGCAAGAGAAGTGCAGAGAGAAGCAACAGAAATGCAGAAAGGAAAGAGGCAAGAGAAGTACAGAAAGAGGCAAGAGAGATGCAGAAAGAGGCAAGAGAGGTGCAGAAGACACAAGACGGGTGCAGAAAAAGGCAGGAGAGGTGCAGAAAGAAGCTTGAGAGATGCAGAAAAAAGCAAGACAAGTGTATGAAGAAGCAACTGATGTTCGAAAACAAGCAAGAGAAGTGCAGAAAGAGGCAAGCGAACTGTAGCAAGATGAAGAAATGTGCAGAAAGAGGCAAGACAGATGCAGAAAGAGACAAGAAAAGTACAGAAAGAGGCAACAGAAGTGCAAAAAGAGGGATCAAGGGAGAAGAAAGAGGCAAAAAGAGTTTAGAAAGAAGCAACAGAGATGCACAAAAGGGCAACAGAGGTACAGAAAGAGGTAAGAGAAGTGCAGAGAGAAGCAACAGAAATGCAGAAAGGAAAGAGGCAAGAGAAGTACAGAAAGAGGCAAGAGAGATGCATAAAGAGCGAAGAGAGGCATAGAAAGAGGGAAGCGGGGTACAGAAAAAAGCAAGAGAGGTTCAGAAAGAATCAAGAGAAGCACAGAAAGAACCAACAGAGGTGCAGAAAGAGGCAAGAGGGTTGCAGAAAGAAGCAAGATAGGTGTAGAAAGAAGCAAGAGAATTGCAGGAAGAAGCAAGAGAGGTGCAGAAAGAAGCAAGAAATACAGAAATAAGCAAGAAAGGTACAGAAAGAGAAAGAAAGGTGCAGAAAGATGCAATAGAAGTGCAGAAAGAGTAAGAAAGGTGCAGAAGGAAGCAAGACAAGTACAGAAAGAGGCAATAGAAGTGCAGAAAGAGGAAGAAAGGTGCAGAAAGAAGCAAGAGAAATGCAGAAAGAGGCAAGAGGTGTAGAAGGAAGCAAGAGAACTGCAGAAAGAAGCAAATGAGGTACAGAAAGAGGCAAGGGAAGTGCAGAAAGAGGCAAGAGAAGTGAAGAAAGAGGCAAGAAAAGTACAGAAAGGTGCAAGTGAGGTGCAGAAAGAGGCAAGAGAAGTGCAGAAAGAGGCAAGAGAGATACAGAAAGAGGCAAGTGAGGTGCAGAATGAAGCAACAGAAGTTCAGAAAGAGGAAGAAAGACGTAGAAAGAAGCAAGACAAGTGCAGAGAGAGGCAAGATAAGTGCAGAAAGAGGAAGAAAGGTGCAGGAAGAAGCAAGAGAAATGCAGAAAGAGACAAGAGAGGTACAGAAAGAAGCAAGAGAACTGCAGAAAGAAGCAAATGAGGTATAGAAAAAGGCAAGAGAAGTGCAGAAAGAAGCAAGAGAACTTCAGAAAGAGGGAGAAAGGTGCAGAAAGAAGCAAGAGAGGTTCAGAAAGAATCAAGAGAAGCACAGAAAGAACCAACAGAGGTGCAGAAAGAGGCAAGAAGGGTGCAGAAAGAAGCAAGATAGGTGTAGAAAGAAGCAAGAGAAGTGAAGGAAGAACCAAGAGAGGTGCAGAAAGAAGCAAGAGATACAGAAAGAAGCAAGAAAGATACAGAAAGAGGATGAAAGGTGCAGAAAGATGCAATAGAAGTGCAGAAAGAGGAAGGAAGGTGCAGAAGGAAGCAAGACAAGTACAGAAAGAGGCAATAGAAGTGCAGAAAGAGGAAGAAAGGTGCAGAAAGAAGCAAGAGAAATGCAGAAAGAGGCAAGAGAGGTGTAGAAAGAAGCAAGAGAACTGCAGAAAGAAGTAAATGAGGTGCAGAGAGAGGCAAGGGAAGTGCAGAAAGAGGCAAGAAAAGTAAAGAAAGGGGCAAGTGAGGTGCAGAAAGATGCAAGAGAAGTGCAGAAAGAGGCAAGAGAGATACAGAAAGAGGCAAGTGAGGTGCAGAAATAGGCAACAGAAGTCCAGAAAGAGGAAGAAAGACGTAGAAAGAAGCAAGACAAGTACAGAAAGAGGCAAGAGAAGTGCAGAAAGAGGAAGAGAGGTGCAGGAAGAAGCAAGAGAAATGCAGAAAGAAGCAAATGAGGTACAGAAAAAGGCAAGAGAAGTGCAGAAAGAAGCAAGAGAACTTCAGAAAGAGGGAGAAAGGTGCAGAAAGAAGCAAGAGAGGTTCAGAAAGAATCAAGAGAAGCACAGAAAGAACCAACAGAGGTGCAGAAAGAGGCAAGAGGGGTGCAGAAAGAAGCAAGATAGGTGTAGAAAGAAGCAAGAGAAGTGCAGGAAGAAGCAAGAGAGGTGCAGAAAGAAGCAAGAGATACAGAAAGAAGCAAGAAAGGTACAGAAAGAGGAAGAAAGGTGCAGAAAGATGCAGTAGAAGTGCAGAAAGAGGAAGAAAGGTACAGAAGGAAGCAAGACAAGTACTGAAAGAGGCAATAGAAGTGCAGAAAGAGGAAGCAAAGGTGCAGAAAGAAGCAAGAGAAATGCAGAGAGGCAACAGAGGTGTAGAAAGAAGCAAGAGAACTGCAGAAAGAAGTAAATGAGGTGCAGAGAGAGGCAAGGGAAGTGCAGAAAGAGGCAAGAGAAGTGCAGAAAGAGGCAAGAAAAGTAAAGAAAGGGGCAAGTGAGGTGCAGAAAGATGCAAGAGAAGTGCAGAAAGAGGCAAGAGAGATACAGAAAGAGGCAAGTGAGGTGCAGAAATAAGCAACAGAAGTCCAGAAAGAGGAAGAAAGACGTAGAAAGAAGCAAGACAAGTGCAGAAAGAGGAAAGAGAAGTGCAGAAAGAGGAAAGAGAAGTGCAGAAAGAGGAAGAGAGGTGCAGGAAGAAGCAAATGAGGTACAGAAAAAGGCAAGAGAAGTGCAGAAAGAAGCAAGAGAACTTCAGAAAGAGGGAGAAAGGTGTAGAAAGAAGCAAGAGAGGTTCAGAAAGAATCAAGAGAAGCACAGAAAGAACCAACAGAGGTGCAGAAAGAGGCAAGAGGGGTGCAGAAAGAAGCAAGATAGGTGTAGAAAGAAGCAAGAGAAGTGCAGGAAGAAGCAAGAGAGGTGCAGAAAGAAGCAAGAGATACAGAAAGAAGCAAGAAAGGTACAGAAAGAGGAAGAAAGGTGCAGAAAGATGCAATAGAAGTGCAGAAAGAGGAAGAAAGGTACAGAAGGAAGCAAGACAAGTACTGAAACAGGCAATAGAACTGCAGAAAGAGGAAGAAAGGTGCAGAAAGAAGCAAGAGAAATGCAGAGAGGCAACAGAGGTGTAGAAAGAAGCAAGAGAACTGCAGAAAGAAGTAAATGAGGTGCAGAAAGAGGCAAGGGAAGTACAGAAAGAGGCAAGAGAAGTACAGAAAGAGGCAAGAAAAGTACAGAAAGGGGCAAGTGAGGTACAGAAGAGACAAGACGGGTGCAGAAAAAGGCAGGAGAGGTGCAGAAAGAAGCTTGAGAGATGCAGAAAAAAGCAAGAGAAGTGTATGAAGAAGCAACTGATGTTCGAAAACAAGCAAGAGAAGCGCAGAAAGAGGCAAGCGAACTGTAGCAAGATGAAGAAATGTGCAGAAAGAGGCAAGACAGATGCAGAAAGAGACAAGAAAAGTACAGAAAGAGGCAACAGAAGTGCAAAAAGAGGGATCAAGGGAGAAGAAAGAGGCAAAAAGAGTTTAGAAAGAAGCAACAGAGATGCACAAAAGGGCAACAGAGGTACAGAAAGAGGCAAGAGAAGTGCAGAGAGAAGCAACAGAAATGCAGAAAGGAAAGAGGCAAGAGAAGTACAGAAAGAGGCAAGAGAGATGCAGAAAGAGGCAAGAGAGGTGCAGAAGACACAAGACGGGTGCAGAAAAAGGCAGGAGAGGTGCAGAAAGAAGCTTGAGAGATGCAGAAAAAAGCAAGACAAGTGTATGAAGAAGCAACTGGTGTTCGAAAACAAGCAAGAGAAGTGCAGAAAGAGGCAAGCGAACTGTAGCAAGATGAAGAAATGTGCAGAAAGAGGCAAGACAGATGCAGAAAGAGACAAGAAAAGTACAGAAAGAGGCAACAGAAGTGCAAAAAGAGGGATCAAGGGAGAAGAAAGAGGCAAAAAGAGTTTAGAAAGAAGCAACAGAGATGCACAAAAGGGCAACAGAGGTACAGAAAGAGGCAAGAGAAGTGCAGAGAGAAGCAACAGAAATGCAGAAAGGAAAGAGGCAAGAGAAGTACAGAAAGAGGCAAGAGAGATGCATAAAGAGCGAAGAGAGGCATAGAAAGAGGGAAGCGGGGTACAGAAAAAAGCAAGAGAGGTTCAGAAAGAATCAAGAGAAGCACAGAAAGAACCAACAGAGGTGCAGAAAGAGGCAAGAGGGTTGCAGAAAGAGAAGCAAGATAGGTGTAGAAAGAAGCAAGAGAATTGCAGGAAGAAGCAAGAGAGGTGCAGAAAGAAGCAAGAGATACAGAAATAAGCAAGAAAGGTACAGAAAGAGAAAGAAAGGTGCAGAAAGATGCAATAGAAGTGAAGAAAGAGTAAGAAAGGTGCAGAAGGAAGCAAGACACGTACAGAAAGAGGCAATAGAAGTGCATAAAGAGGAAGAAAGGTGCAGAAAGAAGCAAGAGAAATGCAGAAAGAGGCAAGAGGTGTAGAAGGAAGCAAGAGAACTGCAGAAAGAAGCAAATGAGGTGCAGAAAGAGGCAAGGGAAGTGCAGAAAGAGGCAAGAGAAGTGAAGAAAGAGGCCGAAAAGTACAGAAAGGTGCAAGTGAGGTGCAGAAAGAGGCAAGAGAAGTGCAGAAAGAGGCAAGAGAGATACAGAAAGAGGCAAGTGAGGTGCAGAATGAAGCAACAGAAGTTCAGAAAGAGGAAGAAAGACGTAGAAAGAAGCAAGACAAGTGCAGAGAGAGGCAAGAGAAGTGCAGAAAGAGGAAGAAAGGTGCAGGAAGAAGCAAGAGAAATGCAGAAAGAGACAAGAGAGGTACAGAAAGAAGCAAGAGAACTGCAGAAAGAAGCAAATGAGGTATAGAAAAAGGCAAGAGAAGTGCAGAAAGAAGCAAGAGAACTTCAGAAAGAGGGAGAAAGGTGCAGAAAGAAGCAAGAGAGGTTCAGAAAGAATCAAGAGAAGCACAGAAAGAACCAACAGAGGTGCAGAAAGAGGCAAGAAGGGTGCAGAAAGAAGCAAGATAGGTGTAGAAAGAAGCAAGAGAAGTGAAGGAAGAAGCAAGAGAGGTGCAGAAAGAAGCAAGAGATACAGAAAGAAGCAAGAAAGGTACAGAAAGAGGATGAAAGGTGCAGAAAGATGCAATAGAAGTGCAGAAAGAGGAAGGAAGGTGCAGAAGGAAGCAAGACAAGTACAGAAAGAGGCAATAGAAGTGCAGAAAGAGGAAGAAAGGTGCAGAAAGAAGCAAGAGAAATGCAGAAAGAGGCAAGAGAGGTGTAGAAAGAAGCAAGAGAACTGCAGAAAGAAGTAAATGAGGTGCAGAGAGAGGCAAGGGAAGTGCAGAAAGAGGCAAGAAAAGTAAAGAAAGGGGCAAGTGAGGTGCAGAAAGATGCAAGAGAAGTGCAGAAAGAGGCAAGAGAGATACAGAAAGAGGCAAGTGAGGTGCAGAAATAAGCAACAGAAGTCCAGAAAGAGGAAGAAAGACGTAGAAAGAAGCAAGACAAGTGCAGAAAGAGGCAAGAGAAGTGCAGAAAGAGGAAGAAAGGTGCAGGAAGAAGCAAGAGAAATGCAGAAAGAGACAAGAGAGGTACAGAAAGAAGCAAGAGAACTGCAGAAAGAAGCAAATGAGGTATAGAAAAAGGCAAGAGAAGTGCAGAAAGAAGCAAGAGAACTTCAGAAAGAGGGAGAAAGGTGCAGAAAGAAGCAAGAGAGGTTCAGAAAGAATCAAGAGAAGCACAGAAAGAACCAACAGAGGTGCAGAAAGAGGCAAGAAGGGTGCAGAAAGAAGCAAGATAGGTGTAGAAAGAAGCAAGAGAAGTGAAGGAAGAAGCAAGAGAGGTGCAGAAAGAAGCAAGAGATACAGAAAGAAGCAAGAAAGGTACAGAAAGAGGATGAAAGGTGCAGAAAGATGCAATAGAAGTGCAGAAAGAGGAAGGAAGGTGCAGAAGGAAGCAAGACAAGT
This sequence comes from Calotriton arnoldi, assembly GCA_963921515.1. Classification (NCBI taxonomy): domain Eukaryota; kingdom Metazoa; phylum Chordata; class Amphibia; order Caudata; family Salamandridae; genus Calotriton; species Calotriton arnoldi. Next base: position 1,126,887 of record CAWUFW010004704.1, read on the forward strand.
ACAGAAAGAGGCAATAGAAGTGCAGAAAGAGGAAGAAAGTGCAGAAAGAAGCAAGAGAAATGCAGAAAGAGGCAAGAGAGGTGTAGAAAGAAGCAAGAGAACTGCAGAAAGAAGTAAATGAGGTGCAGAGAGAGGCAAGGGAAGTGCAGAAAGAGGCAAGAAAAGTAAAGAAAGGGGCAAGTGAGGTGCAGAAAGATGCAAGAGAAGTGCAGAAAGAGGCAAGAGAGATACAGAAAGAGGCAAGTGAGGTGCAGAAATAAGCAACAGAAGTCCAGAAAGAGGAAGAAAGACGTAGAAAGAAGCAAGACAAGTGCAGAAAGAGGCAAGAGAAGTGCAGAAAGAGGAAGAGAGGTGCAGGAAGAAGCAAGAGAAATGCAGAAAGAAGCAAATGAGGTACAGAAAAAGGCAAGAGAAGTGCAGAAAGAAGCAAGAGAACTTCAGAAAGAGGGAGAAAGGTGCAGAAAGAAGCAAGAGAGGTTCAGAAAGAATCAAGAGAAGCACAGAAAGAACCAACAGAGGTGCAGAAAGAGGCAAGAGGGGTGCAGAAAGAAGCAAGATAGGTGTAGAAAGAAGCAAGAGAAGTGCAGGAAGAAGCAAGAGAGGTGCAGAAAGAAGCAAGAGATACAGAAAGAAGCAAGAAAGGTACAGAAAGAGGAAGAAAGGTGCAGAAAGATGCAGTAGAAGTGCAGAAAGAGGAAGAAAGGTACAGAAGGAAGCAAGACAAGTACTGAAAGAGGCAATAGAAGTGCAGAAAGAGGAAGAAAGGTGCAGAAAGAAGCAAGAGAAATGCAGAGAGGCAACAGAGGTGTAGAAAGAAGCAAGAGAACTGCAGAAAGAAGTAAATGAGGTGCAGAGAGAGGCAAGGGAAGTGCAGAAAGAGGCAAGAGAAGTGCAGAAAGAGGCAAGAAAAGTAAAGAAAGGGGCAAGTGAGGTGCAGAAAGATGCAAGAGAAGTGCAGAAAGAGGCAAGAGAGATACAGAAAGAGGCAAGTGAGGTGCAGAAATAAGCAACAGAAGTCCAGAAAGAGGAAGAAAGACGTAGAAAGAAGCAAGACAAGTGCAGAAAGAGGCAAGAGAAGTGCAGAAAGAGGAAGAGAGGTGCAGGAAGAAGCAAGAGAAATGCAGAAAGAAGCAAATGAGGTACAGAAAAAGGCAAGAGAAGTGCAGAAAGAAGCAAGAGAACTTCAGAAAGAGGGAGAAAGGTGCAGAAAGAAGCAAGAGAGGTTCAGAAAGAATCAAGAGAAGCACAGAAAGAACCAACAGAGGTGCAGAAAGAGGCAAGAGGGGTGCAGAAAGAAGCAAGATAGGTGTAGAAAGAAGCAAGAGAAGTGCAGGAAGAAGCAAGAGAGGTGCAGAAAGAAGCAAGAGATACAGAAAGAAGCAAGAAAGGTACAGAAAGAGGAAGAAAGGTGCAGAAAGATGCAATAGAAGTGCAGAAAGAGGAAGAAAGGTACAGAAGGAAGCAAGACAAGTACTGAAACAGGCAATAGAACTGCAGAAAGAGGAAGAAAGGTGCAGAAAGAAGCAAGAGAAATGCAGAGAGGCAACAGAGGTGTAGAAAGAAGCAAGAGAACTGCAGAAAGAAGTAAATGAGGTGCAGAAAGAGGCAAGGGAAGTGCAGAAAGAGGCAAGAGAAGTACAGAAAGAGGCAAGAAAAGTACAGAAAGGGGCAAGTGAGGTACAGAAGAGACAAGACGGGTGCAGAAAAAGGCAGGAGAGATGCAGAAAAAAGCAAGACAAGTGTATGAAGAAGCAACTGATGTTCGAAAACAAGCAAGAGAAGCGCAGAAAGAGGCAAGCGAACTGTAGCAAGATGAAGAAATGTGCAGAAAGAGGCAAGACAGATGCAGAAAGAGACAAGAAAAGTACAGAAAGAGGCAACAGAAGTGCAAAAAGAGCGATCAAGGGAGAAGAAAGACGCAAAAAGAGTTTAGAAAGAAGCAACAGAGATGCACAAAAGGGCAACAGAGGTACAGAAAGAGGCAAGAGAAGTGCAGAGAGAAGCAACAGAAATGCAGAAAGGAAAGAGGCAAGAGAAGTACAGAAAGAGGCAAGAGAGATGCAGAAAGAGGCAAGAGAGGTGCAGAAGACACAAGACGGGTGCAGAAAAAGGCAGGAGAGGTGCAGAAAGAAGCTTGAGAGATGCAGAAAAAAGCAAGACAAGTGTATGAAGAAGCAACTGATGTTCGAAAACAAGCAAGAGAAGTGCAGAAAGAGGCAAGCGAACTGTAGCAAGACGAAGAAATGTGCAGAAAGAGGCAAGACAGATGCAGAAAGAGACAAGAAAAGTACAGAAAGAGGCAACAGAAGTGCAAAAAGAGGGATCAAGGGAGAAGAAAGAGGCAAAAAGAGTTTAGAAAGAAGCAACAGAGATGCACAAAAGGGCAACAGAGGTACAGAAAGAGGCAAGAGAAGTGCAGAGAGAAGCAACAGAAATGCAGAAAGGAAAGAGGCAAGAGAAGTACAGAAAGAGGCAAGAGAGATGCATAAAGAGCGAAGAGAGGCATAGAAAGAGGGAAGCGGGGTACAGAAAAAAGCAAGAGAGGTTCAGAAAGAATCAAGAGAAGCACAGAAAGAACCAACAGAGGTGCAGAAAGAAGCAAGAGGGTTGCAGAAAGAAGCAAGATAGGTGTAGAAAGAAGCAAGAGAATTGCAGGAAGAAGCAAGAGAGGTGCAGAAAGAAGCAAGAGATACAGAAATAAGCAAGAAAGGTACAGAAAGAGAAAGAAAGGTGCAGAAAGATGCAATAGAAGTGCAGAAAGAGTAAGAAAGGTACAGAAGGAAGCAAGACAAGTACAGAAAGAGGCAATAGAAGTGCAGAAAGAGGAAGAAAGGTGCAGAAAGAAGCAAGAGAAATGCAGAAAGAGGCAAGAGGTGTAGAAGGAAGCAAGAGAACTGCAGAAAGAAGCAAATGAGGTGCAGAAAGAGGCAAGGGAAGTGCAGAAAGAGGCAAGAGAAGTGAAGAAAGAGGCCGAAAAGTACAGAAAGGGGCAAGTGAGGTGCAGAAAGAGGCAAGAGAAGTGCAGAAAGAGGCAAGAGAGATACAGAAAGAGGGAAGTGAGGTGCAGAATGAAGCAACAGAAGTTCAGAAAGAGGAAGAAAGACGTAGAAAGAAGCAAGACAAGTGCAGAGAGAGGCAAGAGAAGTGCAGAAAGAGGAAGAAAGGTGCAGGAAGAAGCAAGAGAAATGCAGAAAGAAGCAAATGAGGTATAGAAAAAGGCAAGAGAAGTGCAGAAAGAAGCAAGAGAACTTCAGAAAGAGGGAGAAAGGTGCAGAAAGAAGCAAGAGAGGTTCAGAAAGAATCAAGAGAAGCACAGAAAGAACCAACAGAGGTGCAGAAAGAGGCAAGAAGGGTGCAGAAAGAAGCAAGATAGGTGTAGAAAGAAGCAAGAGAAGTGAAGGAAGAAGCAAGAGAGGTGCAGAAAGAAGCAAGAGATACAGAAAGAAGCAAGAAAGGTACAGAAAGAGGAAGAAAGGTGCAGAAAGATGCAATAGAAGTGCAGAAAGAGGAAGAAAGGTACAGAAGGAAGCAAGACAAGTACTGAAACAGGCAATAGAACTGCAGAAAGAGGAAGAAAGGTGCAGAAAGAAGCAAGAGAAATGCAGAGAGGCAACAGAGGTGTAGAAAGAAGCAAGAGAACTGCAGAAAGAAGTAAATGAGGTGCAGAAAGAGGCAAGGGAAGTGCAGAAAGAGGCAAGAGAAGTACAGAAAGAGGCAAGAAAAGTACATAAAGGGGCAAGTGAGGTACAGAAGAGACAAGACGGGTGCAGAAAAAGGCAGGAGAGGTGCAGAAAGAAGCTTGAGAGATGCAGAAAAAAGCAAGACAAGTGTATGAAGAAGCAACTGATGTTCGAAAACAAGCAAGAGAAGTGCAGAAAGAGGCAAGCGAACTGTAGCAAGATGAAGAAATGTGCAGAAAGAGGCAAGACAGATGCAGAAAGAGACAAGAAAAGTACAGAAAGAGGCAACCGAAGTGCAAAAAGAGGGATCAAGGGAGAAGAAAGAGGCAAAAGAGTTTAGAAAGAAGCAACAGAGATGCACAAAAGGGCTACAGAGGTACAGAAAGAGGCAAGAGAAGTGCAGAGAGAAGCAACAGAAATGCAGAAAGGAAAGAGGCAAGAGAAGTACAGAAAGAGGCAAGAGAGATGCAGAAAGAGGCAAGAGAGGTGCAGAAGACACAAGACGGGTGCAGAAAAAGGCAGGAGAGGTGCAGAAAGAAGCTTGAGAGATGCAGAAAAAAGCAAGACAAGTGTATGAAGAAGCAACTGATGTTCGAAAACAAGCAAGAGAAGTGCAGAAAGAGGCAAGCGAACTGTAGCAAGATGAAGAAATGTGCAGAAAGAGGCAAGACAGATGCAGAAAGAGACAAGAAAAGTACAGAAAGAGGCAACCGAAGTGCAAAAAGAGGGATCAAGGGAGAAGAAAGAGGCAAAAAGAGTTTAGAAAGAAGCAACCGAGATGCACAAAAGGGCAACAGAGGTACAGAAAGAGGCAAGAGAAGTGCAGAGAGAAGCAACAGAAATGCAGAAAGGAAAGAGGCAAGAGAAGTACAGAAAGAGGCAAGAGAGATGCATAAAGAGCGAAGAGAGGCATAGAAAGAGGGAAGCGGGGTACAGAAAAAAGCAAGAGAGGTTCAGAAAGAATCAAGAGAAGCACAGAAAGAACCAACAGAGGTGCAGAAAGAGGCAAGAAGGGTGCAGAAAGAAGCAAGATAGGTGTAGAAAGAAGCAAGAGAAGTGAAGGAAGAAGCAAGAGAGGTGCAGAAAGAAGCAAGAGATACAGAAAGAAGCAAGAAAGGTACAGAAAGAGGAAGAAAGGTGCAGAAAGATGCAATAGAAGTGCAGAAAGAGGAAGAAAGGTACAGAAGGAAGCAAGACAAGTACTGAAACAGGCAATAGAACTGCAGAAAGAGGAAGAAAGGTGCAGAAAGAAGCAAGAGAAATGCAGAGAGGCAACAGAGGTGTAGAAAGAAGCAAGAGAACTGCAGAAAGAAGTAAATGAGGTGCAGAAAGAGGCAAGGGAAGTGCAGAAAGAGGCAAGAGAAGTACAGAAAGAGGCAAGAAAAGTACATAAAGGGGCAAGTGAGGTACAGAAGAGACAAGACGGGTGCAGAAAAAGGCAGGAGAGGTGCAGAAAGAAGCTTGAGAGATGCAGAAAAAGCAAGACAAGTGTATGAAGAAGCAACTGATGTTCGAAAACAAGCAAGAGAAGTGCAGAAAGAGGCAAGCGAACTGTAGCAAGATGAAGAAATGTGCAGAAAGAGGCAAGACAGATGCAGAAAGAGACAAGAAAAGTACAGAAAGAGGCAACCGAAGTGCAAAAAGAGGGATCAAGGGAGAAGAAAGAGGCAAAAAGAGTTTAGAAAGAAGCAACAGAGATGCACAAAAGGGCAACAGAGGTACAGAAAGAGGCAAGAGAAGTGCAGAGAGAAGCAACAGAAATGCAGAAAGGAAAGAGGCAAGAGAAGTACAGAAAGAGGCAAGAGAGATGCAGAAAGAGGCAAGAGAGGTGCAGAAGACACAAGACGGGTGCAGAAAAAGGCAGGAGAGGTGCAGAAAGAAGCTTGAGAGATGCAGAAAAAGCAAGACAAGTGTATGAAGAAGCAACTGATGTTCGAAAACAAGCAAGAGAAGTGCAGAAAGAGGCAAGCGAACTGTAGCAAGATGAAGAAATGTGCAGAAAGAGGCAAGACAGATGCAGAAAGAGACAAGAAAAGTACAGAAAGAGGCAACCGAAGTGCAAAAAGAGGGATCAAGGGAGAAGAAAGAGGCAAAAGAGTTTAGAAAGAAGCAACAGAGATGCACAAAAGGGCAACAGAGGTACAGAAAGAGGCAAGAGAAGTGCAGAGAGAAGCAACAGAAATGCAGAAAGGAAAGAGGCAAGAGAAGTACAGAAAGAGGCAAGAGAGATGCATAAAGAGCGAAGAGAGGCATAGAAAGAGGGAAGCGGGGTACAGAAAAAAGCAAGAGAGGTTCAGAAAGAATCAAGAGAAGCACAGAAAGAACCAACAGAGGTGCAGAAAGAGGCAAGAGGGTTGCAGAAAGAAGCAAGATAGGTGTAGAAAGAAGCAAGAGAATTGCAGGAAGAAGCAAGAGAGGTGCAGAAAGAAGCAAGAGATACAGAAATAAGCAAGAAAGGTACAGAAAGAGAAAGAAAGGTGCAGAAAGATGCAATAGAAGTGCAGAAAGAGTAAGAAAGGTACAGAAGGAAGCAAGACAAGTACAGAGAGAGGCAATAGAAGTGCAGAAAGAGGAAGAAAGGTGCAGAAAGAAGTAAGAGAAATGCAGAAAGAGGCAAGAGGTATAGAAGGAAGCAAGAGAACTGCAGAAAGAAGCAAATGAGGTGCAGAAAGAGGCAAGGGAAGTGCAGAAAGAGGCAAGAGAAGTGAAGAAAGAGGCCAAAAAGTACAGAAAGGGGCAAGTGAGGTGCAGAAAGAGGCAAGAGAAGTGCAGAAAGAGGCAAGAGAGATACAGAAAGAGGCAAGTGAGGTGCAGAATGAAGCAACAGAAGTTCAGAAAGAGGAAGAAAGACGTAGAAAGAAGCAAGACAAGTGCAGAGAGAGGCAAGAGAAGTGCAGAAAGAGGAAGAAAGGTGCAGGAAGAAGCAAGAGAAATGCAGAAAGAGACAAGAGAGGTACAGAAAGAAGCAAGAGAACTGCAGAAAGAAGCAAATGAGGTATAAAAAAAGGCAAGAGAAGTGCAGAAAGAAGCAAGAAAACTTCAGAAAGAGGGAGAAGGGTGCAGAAAGAAGCAAGAGAGGTTCAGAAAGAATCAAGAGAAGCACAGAAAGAACCAACAGAGGTGCAGAAAGAGGCAAGAGGGGTGCAGAAAGAAGCAAGATAGGTGTAGAAAGAAGCAAGAGAAGTGAAGGAAGAAGCAAGAGAGGTGCAGAAAGAAGCAGAAAGAAGCAAGAGATACAGAAGCAAGAGATACAGAAAGAAGCAAGAAAGGTACAGAAAGAGGATGAAAGGTGCAGAAAGATGCAATAGAAGTGCAGAAAGAGGAAGGAAGGTGCAGAAGGAAGCAAGACAAGTACAGAAAGAGGCAATAGAAGTGCAGAAAGAGGAAGAAAGGTGCAGAAAGAAGCAAGAGAAATGCAGAAAGAGGCAAGAGAGGTGTAGAAAGAAGCAAGAGAACTGCAGAAAGAAGGTGCAGAGAGAGGCAAGAGAAGTGCAGAAAGAGGCAAGAAAAGTAAAGAAAGGGGCAAGTGAGGTGCAGAAAGATGCAAGAGAAGTGCAGAAAGAGGCAAGAGAGATACAGAAAGAGGCAAGTGAGGTGCAGAAATAAGCAACAGAAGTTCAGAAAGAGGAAGAAAGACGTAGAAAAAAGCAAGACAAGTGCAGAAAGAGGCAAGAGAAGTGCAGAAAGAGGAAGAGAGGTGCAGGAAGAAGCAAGAGAAATGCAGAAAGAAGCAAATGAGGTACAGAAAAAGGCAAGAGAAGTGCAGAAAGGAGCAAGAGAACTTCAGAAAGAGGGAGAAAGGTGCAGAAAGAAGCAAGAGAGGTTCAGAAAGAAACAAGAGAAGCACAGAAAGAACCAACAGAGGTGCTGAAAGAGGCAAGAGGGGTGCAGAAAGAAGCAAGATAGGTGTAGAAAGAAGCAAGAGAAGTGCAGGAAGAAGCAAGAGAGGTGCAGAAAGAAGCAAGAGATACAGAAAGAAGCAAGAAAGGTACAGAAAGAGGAAGAAAGACAGAAAGAAGCAAGACAAGTGCAGAAAGAGGCAAGAGAAGTACAGAAAGAGGAAGAAAGATGCAGGAAGAAGCAAGAGAAATGCAGAAAGAGACAAGAGAGGTGCAGAAAGAAGCAAGAGAACTGCAGAAAGAAGCAAATGAGGTACAGAAAAAGGCAAGGGAAGTGCAGAAAGAAGCAAGAGAACTTCAGAAAGAGGGAGAAAGGTGCAGAAAGAAGCAAGAGAGGTTCAGAAAAAATCAAGAGAAGCACAGAAAGAACCAACAGAGGTGCAGAAAGATGCAAGAGGGGTGCAGAAAGAAGCAAGATAGGTGTAGAAAGAAGCAAGAGAAGTGCAGGAAGAAGCAAGAGAGGTGCAGAAAGAAGCAAGAGATACAGAAAGAAGCAAGAAAGGTACAGAAAGAGGAAGAAAGGTGCAGAAAGATGCAATAGAAGTGCAGAAAGAGGAATTAAGGTACAGAAGGAAGCAAGACAAGTACTGAAAGAGGCAATAGAAGTGCAGAAAGAGGAAGAAAGGTGCAGAAAGAAGCAAGAGAAATGCAGAGAGGCAACAGAGGTGTAGAAAGAAGCAAGAGAACTGCAGAAAGAAGTAAATGAGGTGCAGAAAGAGGCAAGGGAAGTGCAGAAAGAGGCAAGAGAAGTACAGAAAGAGGCAAGAAAAGTACAGAAAGGGGCAAGTGAGGTACAGAAGAGACAAGACGGGTGCAGAAAAAGGCAGGAGAGGTGCAGAAAGAAGCTTGAGAGATGCAGAAAAAAGCAAGACAAGTGTATGAAGAAGCAACTGATGTTCGAAAACAAGCAAGAGAAGTGCAGAAAGAGGCAAGCAAACTGTAGCAAGATGAAGAAATGTGCAGAAAGAGGCAAGACAGATGCAGAAAGAGACAAGAAAAGTACAGAAAGAGGCAACAGAAGTGCAAAAGAGGGATCAAGGGAGAAGAAAGAGGCAAAAGAGTTTAGAAAGAAGCAACAGAGATGCACAAAAGGGCAACAGAGGTACAGAAAGAGGCAAGAGAAGTGCAGAGAGAAGCAACAGAAATGCAGAAAGGAAAGAGGCAAGAGAACAGAAAGAGGCAAGAGGGGTGCAAAAAGAGGGAAGAGGGGTGCAAACTGAGGCAACAGGGGTGAAGAAAGAGGGAAGAGGGGTGGAGAAAGCAGCAAGGGGGTACAGAAAGAAACAAGAGAGCTGCAGAAAGAAACAAAAGAAGTGCAGAAAGAAGGAACAGAGGTGCAGAAAGAGGCAAGAGGGGTGCAGAAAGAGGCAAAAGGGGTGCAGAAAGAAGAGAGAGGTGCAGAATGAAACAAAAGAAGTGCAGAAAGAAGGAACAGAGGTGCAAAAAGAGGGAAGAGGGGTGCAGAAAGAGGCACGAGGGGTGCAGAAAGAAGCAAGAGTAGTGCAGAAAGATGCAACATAGGTGCAGAAAAACGCAAGAGGGGTGCAAAAAAGGGAAGAGGGGTGCAGAAAGAGGCACGAGGGGTGCACAAAGCAGCAAGAAAGGTACAGAAAGATGCAGGATAAGTGCAGAAAGAAGCAACAGACATGCAGAAAGGGGGAAGAGGTGTGGAGAAAGAGGCAAGAGGGGTACAGAAAGAAGCAAGAGTGGTGCAGAAAGAAACAGAAGAAGTGCGGAAAGAAGGAACAGAGGTGCAGAAAGAGGCAGGAGGGGTGCAGAAAGAGGTAAGAAGGGTGCAGAAAGAAGCAAGTGAGGTGCAGAAAGAGGCAACAGAGCTGCATAAAGAGGCAAAAGAGATGCAGAAAGTAGAAGAGATGTGCAGAAAGAGGCAAGAGAAGTGCAGAAAAAGAAAGACAGGTGCAGAAAGAAGCAACAGAAATGCAGAAAGAGGCAAGAGAGGTGCAGAAAGAAGCAAGAGTGGCTTGCACACCATGAGTACCAATTTAACACCCACATTTAGGAATAAGTAACAGGTGACCATTCTAGGTTTACAAAGGACCTTCCACCATGCTGTAACACTTGTCGCTGCATTGTTGGTAACGTTTGAGATGTTTGAGCTAGAAACAAGGCTTTTTTTGTTCAAATCTGCAGATTAGGCAGCAGATGATGGATTATGTTGCTAATGCGGAAAATGTATAATTGTGCGAAAGTTGGTGCAGCCAAACAGTCGCATAAATCCAGTGACCCTGCTCATACCTCTGACTAGGTTCAGAAGCGCTCCTCAGTGATTCCTTCTTTTTCTTGTCTCATTGAGTTCATAGTCTAGCTTCTATGGAAACGAGGAAGACTAAACCTGAGGTTGCCACTCCACAACAAAGACTACCATACCACATAATTGCTCTCCATAACACATAATCCCACTCTACATAATTCCTATACACTAAATACCACATACTTTCTAGCCACATAATTTCACTGCACAACATACCACATAATTCCTCTACACACAACGTACATCCACTCTACTCCAAAAAACATTCGTAAAAAACTTTTACATTTACAACGTCAATAGCTCTAACTCTTGCAAATGCGAGACCTATTAAGTTACAAATACTTCATTAACTGGTAGTCAAGTTTGCAGAGTGATGAAGAAAGGGGGCTGGGCCTCCAACCAGCACTCAGGAATTCTGCTGCATAGGACTTACGGAAGGTACCAGGAGGACTTCTTGGCCCCCAAAGTCACTCAAGAGTGAAGTGGACTTCATCCCCCAACCAGTACTGTGCCAGAAGGCGCGTTTGCAGAGTGGTGGAGAAAGGGTGGCATGGCCTCGGAAGACCTCTTAGCAATCCCACTGTGTTGGACTTAGTGGAGGTAGCAGGAGGGGAAGTTGGCCCCCAAGAACAACTTGCATGTGTGCCCTGCTGAGCCTGAGGTCAGTTTAAAAGTAGTCCTGTGTGTGCAGAAAGAGGCAAGAGAGGTGCAGAAAGAGGCAAGAGAGGTGCAGAAAGAGGGAAGAAGGGTGCAGAAAGAGGCAAGAGAGGTAAAGCAAGAAGAGAGAGAGGTGGAGAAAGAAGCAACTGAGGTACAGAAAGAGGCAAAATAGGTGCAGAAACAGGTTGGAAGGTGCAGAAAGAGGGAACAGGGGTGCAGAAACAGGCAAGAGAGGTACAGAAAAAGGGAAGAGGGGTGCAGAAAGAGGCAAGAGGGGTGCAGAAAGAATAAGTGAAATGCAGAAAGAGGCAACAGAGGTGCACAAAGACGCAAGAGAGGTGCAGAAACACGCAAGAGAAGAGCAGAAAGAGGCAAGAGAATTGCTGAAAGAAGCAACAGAGGTGCAGAAAGAAGCGAGAGAAATGCAGAAAGAGGCAAGTGAGGTGCAGAAAGAGGCAAGCGAGATGCAGAAAAAGGCAAGAGAGGTGCACAAAGAGGGAAGACGAGTGCAGAAAGAGACAACAGGGGTGCAGAAAGAAGCAAGAGAGGTCCAGAAAGAGGCAAAAGAAGTGCAGAAAGAAGCAACAGAGTTGCAGAAGGAGGCAAGAGAACTGCAGAAAGAGGTAAGAAAGTTGCAGAAACAGGCAAAAGAGGTGCAGAAAGAGAGAACAGGGATGCAGACAGAGGCAAGAGAGGTGCAGAAAGTGGGAATAGGGGTGCAGAAAGAGGCAAGAGGGGTGCAGAAATATGTAAGAGAGGTGCATAAAGAAGGAACAGAGGTGCACAAAAAGTAAAGTGGGGTGCAGAAAGAGGAAAGAGAGGTGTAGAAAGAGGCAAGAAAGTTGCTCAAAGAGGGAAAAAGGGTACAGAAAGAAGGTAAGAGGGTGCAGAAAGAAGCAACATAGGTTGAGAAAGAAGCAAGAGAAGTGCAGAAAGAAGCAACAGAGGTGCAGAAGGAGGCAAGAGGGGTGCAGAACGAGGCAAGAGAAGTGCAGAAAGAAGCAACAGAGGTGCCTAAAGAGGAAAGAGAGGTGCAGAAAGAGGGAACAGGGGTGCAGAAAGAGGTAAGAGGGATACTGAAATTTGCAAGAGAGGTGCATAAAGAAGCAAGATCAGTGCAGAAAGAAGCAAGAGAAGTGCAGAAAGAAGCAAGAGAGGAGGAGAAATAGGGAAGAGGGGTGCAGAAAGAGGCAAGAGGGATGCAGAAATTTGCAAAAGAAGTACAGAAAGAAGCAAGAGCAGTGCAGAAAAAACCAACAGAGGTGCAAAAAGAGGCAAGAGAGGTGCAGAAAGAGGTAGGAGAGGTGCACAAACAGGCAAGAGGGGTACAAAAAGAGTCAGGAGGGGTGCAGAAAGAAGGAAGAGAAGTTCAGAAAGAAGCAATAGAGGTGCTGAAAAAGGCACGGAGGGTGCAGAAAGAGGCAAGAGAAGTGCAGAAAGAAGTAACTGAGGTACAGAAAGAGGCAAGAGAGGTGCAGAAACAGGGAGGAATGGTGCAGAAAGATGGAACAGGGGTGCAGAAAGAGGCAAGAGAGGTGCAGAAAAAGTTAAGAGGGGTGCAGAAAGAGGCAAGAGGGGTGCAGAAAGAAGCAAGTGAGATGCATAAAGAGGCAATAGAGGTGCAGAAAGACTCAAGAGAGGTGCAGAAACAAGCAAGAGAAGTGCAGAAAGAGGCAAGAGAATTGCTGAAAGAAGCAACAGAGGTGTAGAAAGAAGCAAGAGAAGTGCAGAAAGAGGCAAGTGAGGTGCAGAAAGAGGCAAAAGAGGTGCGGAAAATGGCAAAAGAACTGCAGAAAGAGGCAAGCTGGATGCAAAAAAGGGAAGAAGGGTGCAGAAAAATGCAAGAGAGGTGCAGAAAGAAGCAAGAGAAGTGCAGAAAGAAGCAAGAGAGGTGCAGAAAGTTGGAAGACGAGTGCAGAAAGAGGCAACAGGGGTGCAGAAAGAAACAAGAGAGCTCCAGAAAGAGGCAAAAGAAGTGGGGAAAGAAGCAACAGAGGTGCAGAAGGAGGCAAGATAACTGCAGAAAGAGGCAAGGAAGTTGCAGAAACAGGCAAAAGAGGTGCAGAAAGAGAGAACAGGGGTGCAGACAGAGGCAAGAGAGGTGCAGAAAGTGGGAAGAGGGGTGCACAAAGAGGCAAGAGGGGTGCAGAAATTTGTAAGAGAGGTGCAGAAAGAAGGAACAGAGGTGCACAGAGAGGTAAGAGAAGTTGCAGAAAGAGGGAAGATAGGTGTAGAAAGAGGCAAGAGAGTTGCACAAAGAGGGAAGAAGGGTGCAGAAAGAGGCAAGAGGGGTAGAGAAAGAATCAACAGAGGTGGAGAAAGAAGCAAGAGAAGTGCAGAAAGAAGCAACAGAGGTGCAGAAAGAGGCAAAAGAGGTGCAGAAAGAAGCAAGAGAAGTACAGAAAGAAGCAAGAGAGGTGCAGAAAGATGGAAGACGAGTGCAAAAAGAGACAACAGGGGTGCAGAAAGAAGCAAGAGAGGTCCAGAAAGAGGTCAAAGAAGTTCAGAAAGAAGCAACAGATGTGCAGAAGTAGGCAAGAGAACTGCAGAAAGAGGCAAGAAAGTTGCAGAAACAGGCAAAAGAGGTGCAAAAAGAGAGAACAGGGGTGCAGATAGAAGCAAGAGCAGTGCAAAAGATCCAACAGAACTGCAGAAAGAGGAACGAGGGGTGCAGAAAGAGGCAACAGAAGTGCAGAAAGAAGAAACAGAGGTGCAAAAAGAGGCAAGAGGGGTGTAGAAAGAGGGAAGAGATGGTGTAGAAAGAGGCAAGAGAGTTGCACAAAGAGGGAAGAAGGGTGCAGAAAGAGGCAAGAGGGTGCAGAAAGAAGCAACAGAGGTGGAGAAAGAAGCAAGAGAAGTGCAGAAAGAAGCAACAGAGGTGCAGAAAGAGGCAAGAGGGGTGCAGAAAGAGGCAACAGAGGTGCAGAAAGAGGCAAGAGAAGTGCAGAAAGAGAGAAAAAGTGTGCAGAAAGAGGCAAGAGGGGTACAGAAAGAAGCAAGTGAGGTGCAGAAAGAGGCAACAGAGGTGCAGAAAGAGGTAAGAGAGGTGCAGAAAGTGGAAGAGATGAGCAGAACGAGGCAAAAGAAGTGCAGAAAAAGAAACAAAGGTGCAGAAAGATGTAACAGAAATGCAGAAAGAGGCAAGAGAGGCGCAGAAAGAAGCAAGAGTGGTTTGCACACCATTAGTACCAATTTAACACCCACATTTAGCAATAAGTAACAGGTGACCATTCTTGGTTCGCAAAGGGCCTTCCTCCACGCTGGAACACTTGTCGCTGCTTTTTTGGTAACGTTTGAGCTAGAAACAAGTTTTTTTTTGTTCAAATCTGCAGATTATGCAGCAGATGATGGAATATGTGGCAAATGCGGAAAATGTATGACTGTGCAAAAGTCAGTGCAGCCAAACAGTCGCATAATTCCAGTGGACCTGCTCATTCCTCTGACTAGGTTCAGAAGTGCTCCTCAGTGGTTCCTTCTTTTTTTGTCTCATTGAGTTTATAGTTTAGTTTCTATGGAAACAAGGAAGACTAAACCTGAGGTTACCACTCCACAACACAGACTATCATACCACACAATTACTCTCCATAACACATAATCCCACTCTACATAATTCCTATACACTAAATACCACATACTTTCTATCCATATAATTTCACTGCACAACATACCACATAATTCCACTACACACAACCTACATCCACTCCACTCCAAGAAACCTTAATAAAACACTTTTACATTTACAACGCCAATAGCTCTAACTCTCGCAAATGCAAAACCTATTACATTACAAATGCTTCTTTAACTAGTAGTCCTGTTTGCAGAGAGGTGGAGAAAGGGGGCTAGGCCTCTGACCACCACTCAGGAATTCTGCTGCATAGTATTTACAGGAGGTACCAGGAGGATCTTTTTGGCCCCCGAAGTCCCTCAGGAGAAAAATGGACTTCATCCCCCAACCCATAGTGTGCCAGGAGGGACATTTGCAGAGTTTTGGAGAAAGGGGGGCATGGCCTCTGAAGACCTCTTAGCAATCCCACTGTGTGGGACTTACTGGAGGTAACAGGAGGGGTAGCTGGCCCCCAAGGATAACACAAGTTCTCATAGCAGGCCTTGCCCCCTTTGCCCACCAGTCTGCAAACGTGCTCCCTGGCGCACTCTTGGATGGGGAGTGAAGTCCCCTTCGCAGCTGGGGGTGGTTAGGGGCCAACTAACCTACCTGTTACCTCCAGTAAGCCCCACACAGTGGGATTGCTGAGAAGTGGACACAGACCACGCCCCCTTTGCCCACCATTTTGCAAATGCACCTCCTGGCATGCTCTTGGTTGGGGGAGGAAGTCCCCTTACCTCCTGAGGGTCCCTGGGGGCTAACTAGCCCTGCTGTTACCTCCAGTAAGCCCCACACAGCTGGATTGCTGAGAGTGGTCTGAGGCCAAGCCCCCTTTTTACACTACTCTGCAAACACGCCGTCTGGCGCACTGCTGCTCGGGGGATGAAGTCCATTTCAGTCCTGAGGTCCTCAGGACAAAAGAGGACCTCATCACCCCACCAGCAGTGTGCCAAGAGGCGCATTTGCAGAGTGGTGTAAAAAGGGGCATGGCCTCAGACCACCTCTCAGCAATCCCATTGTGTGGGGTTTACTGGAGGTACCTGGTGGGCTCGTTGGCCCCCTAAGGACCCTTAAGATGC
This sequence comes from Calotriton arnoldi, assembly GCA_963921515.1. Classification (NCBI taxonomy): domain Eukaryota; kingdom Metazoa; phylum Chordata; class Amphibia; order Caudata; family Salamandridae; genus Calotriton; species Calotriton arnoldi. The sequence continues at coordinate 1,142,081 of CAWUFW010004704.1, forward strand.
GAGAGGACTCAATCCCCCAACCCAGAACGTGCCAATAGGTACATTTGCAGAGTGGTACAGGGAGGGGGTGGGACCTCCGGCAAGATGCCGGTTTTTCTATACTTTTCATAATTTTTGGAAGGGGCTCTTTGTGGCCCCCCTTCTCTTACTATTTTTTGGGCCCTAGGGACCCCATCCCTCAGAGCCTTAGCCATTTTTTTTACTTTAAAAAAATGGGCCACTTTTGGCCCCGGAACCCCATCCTCGGGGCCCGGCCTTATTAAAAAAAAAAAGAATAATTATTATATTCAGGAAGGGGGCCGCTAGGCCTCCGTCCCTGGGCCACTTTTGGCCCCAGAGACCCCATCCCCTGGGGCATGCCCAATTCTTTATTTATTTTTTATAGGGAAGGGGGGGCGCGTTGCCCCCCTCCCGGGCCATTTTGGCCCCGGGGACCCCATCCCCCGTGGCATGGCCAATGCTTTTTATATTATTTTTTTTTAAATGGAGGGGGGCCGAGTCTCCACTTCTGGCCCCAGGGACCCCATTCCCCAGGGCCAGCCCTCAAGTTGGGGACCGTGGGGGGAGCCCCAATGCCCCCACAGTCCATAACAGCTCCCGCTAACATGCAGCTCCCCTTGCCCAAAAGCAATCTGCTTTGCTTCTTGGAAGTAAGAGCAGGTTTCCTGCTCTCGCATCCAAGAATCAAAGCAGTGTTTGCTATGGCAAGGCGGGATCCGTGCTCCTGCCCTGCCATAGCAAATGGCAATGTCCCGGGGGTGGGCACTCCGGGACATTGCCCTGGGGGATGGCTGTCCCTAGGGCCATCGAGGGCTCTCATCAAGATTGGAGGTGGTGGTCCCCGGGGCTTGGGAGGCCCAAGAGGCCCCCCCACGATAATGAACAAAGCCCCAGGGAGGTGGTGATCCCCGGGGCTTTGGGGGGCCTGCGAGGCCCCCTGTAAATAATTCATGAAAGCCCCAGGGAGGTGGCAGTCCCCGGGGCTTGGGGGTCCCGTGAGGCCCCCGCCTCATATTACAAAATGCCCTGGGGAGGTGGTGGTCAGAATTACACCAAATTTGGCAAAAATGTAGCTCTTGGTTCAGAAAGCGACCTTTTTTTTAAATGGTGTAAATCCATTCAGTAGTTCCTGAGAAACTCAAAAAATAAAAATGTATATATCTGAGTACCGAGGAGGAGCCGCAAATCCTCCAGAGCACGAGCTTCATTCTTTTTGGCTGCCAACACTCCAAACCAGAGTGTGTTGGCAGCCATTTTGTGACTCGGTAGAACCGAGTGATATCAAAAAGGTAGAAAAAGATTGTAAATGTAGGAAAGGGTTCAGGGTAGAAACACCATGACCCCCTAGGGCTGGTCAGGGGGTCCCGCAGGGACTCACAGGGCCAAAAACAGCATTTATTTTTTGTTTTTTTCAGCAGAAGTCACGCAGGGTGCGCGAATCCCTCTGAGAAAATAAAAAAATCCGAAGCGCAGTCTCCCGCGCTTCATTTTCCTTAAGCCCCCGGGTGGGCCAGGTCTCGGGGGCAATGTGTAATTATATAGCGGGGGCCCACGGGGGCTCCCCCAGCCCCAGGGACCACCACATCCCCAGGGCTTTTCATACAAAGTGAGGGGGGCCGTGTGGCCCCCCTCCTGGAGCCCTCGATGGCCCTGGGGACCGCAATCCCCCAGGGCCGGCTCCTGCAATGTCCCGGGGTGCCCACCCCCGGGACATTGCTTTTTGTTTCGTTGAAGCGAGGGCAGGAAACCTGCTCTCGCTTTAACGAAGCAAAGCAGAATTGTTTTTGGGCAAAGGGAGCTGCATGTTAGCAGCTCCCCTTGTCCAAAAGCAATGCCGGCTCCTGCAGGCGGGACCAACACTGAGGCCAGGCCCCAGGGGATGGGGTCCTCGGGGCCATTATTGGCCTGAGGAGGGGGGCCACGCGGTCCCCCTCCTTATTAATTTTTTTTTTTAAATGGCGGAAGGCCCCGTGGAGTGGGGTCCCTGGGGCCATTATTGGCCTGAGGAGGGGGCCACATGGTACCCCTCCTTATTTTATTTAAAAAAAAATAGTGGCAGGTCCCGGGGGATGGAGTCCCCGGGGCCATTATTGGGCTGAGGAGGGGGGCTATGCGGTCCCCCTCATTATTTTTTTTAAAAAAGTGGTGGCAGGCCCCGGGGGGTGGGGTCCCTGGGGCCATTATTGGCCTGAGGAGGGGGGCCATGCAGTCCCCCTCCTAATTATCTGTTAAAAATAAATGCTGGCAGGCCTCGGGGGATAGGGGACCCGGGGCAAATAGTGAATAATGGAAGTGGGGCATTTTTTTTTTTTTTCGAGTTTGGAGTCACAACCCCAACGCGGCTCTCAGCACGGCCCCCCATGTAACGTCACGTTGTATATCGCGAATTCACCTTAAATAAATAATTAAGTTGTATATAATTTAGAAGGTAGTGTTGTATTTGTGAAGTTGTTTTAAATAGTTACTGTGATTGAAGTTAATGACAAGATTACAATTTATAGAGTTGTTAAAAATATGTAAAATTTTAAATTAATAGTTAAACTTGAAAAGTGTAATGGGTTGTAGTACATTGAATTCATGGTTTTGCAGATTTGCGCTGGGTGCGCGAATCCACAAAAAATAAAAAATAAATATGTCTGTGTAAAAAAAAAATTATATTCACTATTATAATGTTATAGGGTGGCTCTAAAAAGAGCCCTTGTTTTCATTATGAGTTTGTTGTTGCAACATGTAAGTGCGGATGCACAGCTTTAGGTTGTTGAGAAAGACTCTGTTTCCTTGATCTGTGAAGTGTACTCCATCACTTCTGTAGATGTCATCCATATAAAAACGTAGATTGTTGTTGTAGATGGAGCCCATCCTATTGTCTCTGAGGTAAGCAGAAACAGCTTTTTGACATTTTTTCTAGCTTTCTCAATCTGTGGACAGAATTGATTTGACCACTTCCATTTCTGTCTTTTGCATATATTTGAGTATACAAAGACAGTTTGAGGTAAAAGCAACATGAATTGTGCAAAGTTGTCCTTCATTAACATTTCCAGACCTACCCCAGTCAATGTGCCTATGTCATTGCCACTACAGTGCACAATCATGAGGTCAGGGTGTTGGAGATGCAAAAAGGTTTTAACCAAAGGCATCAATTGGTGCCACTTTAATCCTCTCTGTGCAATCCATTTAATATCCACATTCTGCAAAGCTAGGTCTTTGTCAATACCTTGGCGTTCAGCATACCATTTGCACCAGAAAACATAGCTGTGTCCAACAATCCATACTGTAAGCATCTTGAAGGGATGTCTGGAAGTAATGAAAAGATGTCTGTAGCTGAGGTAGTCAGTTGGTAGAATGAGAGGTATCTAAAATGGTGGACAAGATGCTGTTTTTTAAAAAGTAGAGAATTGATTGGCTGTTTAAGAACATTGTACACTCAAAAATAGGATGCATGTTACTTTCTTTAAAAAGCATGTTCGTTATTGGTTAGTAAAAAATGTTTGAAAGGTACAGTAGATCGGGTAAGCTCATATTTTGCAAAAGTCAACCATACCTGCTGTTTGTATTTGTAACCTTGTGTGCTGAATTTGAAAATATGGTGAACTTGTGACCTGTTTGTTCAGTTGAATGTTCCATGAACTGTTACTATCGAAACTGGCATTAAGCAGAATGGGGGAAGGGTTGAAACTTAACTGTGGACTTAAAATGTGAAATTGTAATTTATATATAGGTGATATGTTATTAAAGTATAAATTCCCAAGTCAGTACTATGTTTAGAAGTGGTGTGTTGCTAAAAAATAGTGGCATTTTTATTTGTAATATATTTTTGAACTCCTGTATGGATTCGCGGCTCCATCCCGTTGGTGCACGGTGGAGTCGCGACACCCAAAAATTCCAGAACCAGTTTGGGCACTTTTAGAAGTCAGTTGGTAAGGGTTAATATGTCGAATCAATAGAAATGTGTTTTATAATTTTAAATAATGTAGGAAGCAATGTGATTTGTTGCTTACATGTATTTGTGTGGAGAAAGAGAGGGAAAGTTTGCCATTACTGGTTTTACCTTGCTGAGAGTGGTGCGTTACATTGATTGTGTGCATCAGAAAATCTTTTATGAGTTTGTGATATTTTAAATTCTACAAATCAATTTGGAAGGTGAGGTATAAATTTGTGAGGTGTATTATGTATTAGGTTTATTTTTAATCTTTAAAAATTATTGATGAACTGTGATGTTTGAAATATATTATCAAATGTAGAGATGTGTATTTTAGTTTGTTTTATTGTAGTTAAATGTTGTTTGAAATAGATTTTGTATAGTAATATGTGTATATTGGAAGATGTATTAGTGATTATGGTAGTTTGTTTTAGTGTGTGGATATGTACATTTGTAGTATACCACATAATTTTAGGTGCTGCTTTAAAATTGGAGGTGGAGTCTGTCAAGTTTTAAGGTGTGCATGGACTTCTGTCTCAAGTGTGTCTCTACTTGTATATTTTTTTTGTATGTCTAATACATTTGAAGGTGCATGATGTATAACAAAGAGGTGTTGTTGCTTTTTATGTGGTAGGCTCAAGACTGTGAGTAGTAGTGGAATGGTGAAGATGCAGCATAATAGTGGGGTTTAACAGATGTTGAGATAAGGTATTATTGATTAGGTTTCTTTTTTAAGTTTTTAGAGAGGTACAGTTGAAATATGCCACATAATTTTGGGTGTTTGCTTGAAAATGGAAGTTTGTTCTGTGAATTTTTAAGGTTTGGATAATGTTATCAGGGGTGTGGAATTTAATAAAATATCTACTTGTCCATGGGGCAGGTTGCTTCATAAATCTACTTGTCCTGTAACAAAATCCACTTGTCCCTTTGGTGCCATCTATGCAGCGACAAATTATGGCAGCAATCTCATTATATAAGAGCTCTGATGTAGCCTCTCTAATTATGCCAGGGCTCATACCATAGTAGTGTTTAAATACTTGCAATCCCCTTATGTTGCCACGGTTCTGCAGATCTACATACTGGGGCTGAAGGTAGTAGTAAGCAATAGTTCCAGGGTTAGAATGCCCTTTTGAGTCTGTGTAAACCTACTAACTTGCATGTTTTAAGGGTTTACAACAACTCTTCTCTAATCTTTTCCGATACTGAGAAATGTTGGAAATGTACTCCTGACAATGGCAGTCTTAAACCTTCATCCTGACTTGGGTAAAAAGTGGTTGGAGAGAAAGTAAACTTGCAAACACTCAGATTCTCGAATGAGCAAATCTACTCATGCAATTTGGTCATGCTAAAAAGCAGTTCACAAATATTTTCTAGGAGTACTATTTCTTGTCCTATTTCTGTAAATTCTTGGGAATTCACGAAAGCCGAATAGCTGCACTTAATGCAAGGGCATATACCATGGGTGCATTTTTGAGACTTTCTTTAATAATTGGGCCCCTAATTTGGTCTGGTGTTGAACATGACCTTTTGTATTTATTAAAAGTATGTCTCTCTCTCTGTATCGGCTGGCTTCACTGTGAGTGACAGCATTCTGCTCTTTCAGAAGGAGCATATCTGCAGACAAAGTCGTTTTGTTCAGTGCCAGTAACTACTGTGGCAGGGTGTGCTTTTTGAGAACAAAAACAATTTTTGCTTTTGCCAATGTTTGTTATAATGGTGAGGGCCTGGCAGCTTCCACACCAATGAGGTTTTACAAAAACCATGCCAAAACAAGTCACATATTGACAAAACTAAAAAGCTGACCACCAATTTCAGACCTTCTGGCTTTGCCACTGCTTGTTTATTATTGTTTCCCATAATCTTATGGGAACTGGTTACACTGATTTTCCATGATGAATATTTTTGGGAAATACTAACATGCATCAACACATGTTACTAAATGATTTGCAAGAAATGGTACCTGAAATTTTACAGTAGTTGAGTGAATTTTTTTTTTCCAGCTATCATTTTTTATTTGAAAGCAAGGAATCATCAATCTGGCTTTCAAGCTTCTGCAAATATTGGCATAAAGTCAGAGAGCATTCTGGGAGCATTATACATAGCCTCATATTGCTAAACTTTGAAAACGTGTGCACACATTTTTATACTGGAACCACTGTCAGTAGTGCAGTCAGAGCTTACAACATTTAGTTAGAGCGCTCACCCTAATAACAAAGGCTTTCAAGTAATGAACCATAAAAACAAGTTTGAACATCATTAACATATGGACAAAAATATTACCTTAACTGCAGACAGTGCCCTTCCCTGATCCATAATGTGGTACTGCAAACTGGCAGCGAAAGGGTTTGTGCTGCAGGGGGTTGGGCCTACTTGTCCCAAGGACAAAATACACATGAAAACTTGTTGCCCTTGACCCCAAGCAATATGTCCTGGGCTTTGGGCTATAGGAATTCCACATCTCTGTGTTATGGTATAGATGTATTCATGTATGCTTTTAGGAATATGGTGAGACTTTTAGTAAAGACATGTGAAGGGTTCCTGCTTTGTATTTGGGTAGGTTTACATTATAAGTAGTTGTAGAATGGTAAAGGAGCAGCCCGAAAGTGAGGTTTGAGATGTTTGTAGAGGTGTTATTTATTAGAGTAATTTGTATGATGTGTGGAAAGTTATATTTTATATATACCGCATAATTTTCAGTGCCTGTTTGAAAATTGATGTGTAGTCTGTGAAGTTTTGAGCTGTGGATGGTGTTGTGACTGAGATATGTGTCTACTTGCACATATATTATGGTATATATTATGCGTCTGAAGATGATACATGTATAAAACACAGGTATACATTTATCTGTGTATTTCTTTTATATATGATGCTGCTAGCAAAAGGTATAGACATATGCATACATGGTTTTAGAAATATGGGGAGACTTTCATGAAAGATAAGTGAAGTGTTGCTTTGCTGTTAGCTATGCTCTATACCTGATTAGTACTAGAATAGTGAAGCAGTAGTAGTAGTAAAGTGATGTTTAAGATATGTTGGGAGAGGAATTATTGATTATGGTACTTTATAAGAGTCTGTGTAAAAGTTCACTTGAAATTTGCTGCATAAATCTAGGTGTGTTTGAAATGTTAAGTGTAGTCTGTCAAGTTTTAAGGCCTTTATGGTCTTGTGAGTGTGGTTATATTTCTACTTGCACATGTATTCTAATATGTGTAATGTTTTTGGCAAGAGGCATAGCTAAAAGCATGCATGCTTTTAGGAATATGGTTAGAGTTATGGTAGAGACATGTGATAGGTTGCTGCTTTATGTTTGACTAGGCCCAATATTCCTAGAATGGTGAAGCTGCAGCACAAAAGTGAGTTTTAAGACATGTTAGCAGAAGGGATTACTGATTAGGCTACTTTCTATGAGTCTGGGGAAAGGTAGACTTGAAATACACTGCAGAAATGTAGGTGTGTCTTTGAAATGTAAAGTTCAGTCTACTTGTTTATTTCTGTTATATATGATGATGATTTCAAAAGGTAGACATATATGCATGTATAGTTTCAGGAATATGGGTAGATTTATAACAGACTCATGTTTAGCTTTTGTGCTTTGTTTTGAGTACGCCCAACACCCTGAGCAGTTACAGAATTTTGAAGCTGCAGCACAAAAGTGTACACCATGTCATAGACCTGACTTTTGTGCTGCAGTTTCAGTATTCTGCTACTACTCAGGATGTTGCACTCCTCCAATCACTCAGGTACTACTGCAGTACTACTCCAATCATCGAGGCAGTACACATGCACTTATAAAATCACCCAGGCACTTTCTATGTACTCCAGTAATCTCCCAGATATTACTCCTGGAAACATGGAATCACCAGGCATTACCTATGTACTCCTCTAATCCCCCAGACATAACTCCTGCAATCATGCAATCACCAATGTATTAGCTATACACTGGTTTAAACATGCAGGCACTACTCTTGCAGTCCTCCATTCACCCTGTCAGGATGTATGCACTCCTCTAATCACTTAGCCAGTGCCTATGCACTTATAAAATCACCCAGGCACTACCTTTATACTTTTGCAATCACTGAGGCACTACAACAGTATTACTCTAATCACCCAGGCAGTACCGATGCACTTATAAAATCACCCAGGTACTTTCTATGTACTCCTGTAGTCACCCAGATATTACCTCTGAACTCATGCAATCACCAATGCATTAGCTATGCACTGGTTCAATCACCCAGGCAATACCCTTGCACTCTTCCAATTACCTTTTTAGGATCCATGCACCCCTCCAATCACTTAGCCAGTACACATGCACTTATAAAATCACTCAGGCACTACCTTTACACTCCTCCAATCACTGAGGCACTACCACAATAGTACTGTAATGAGCTAGGCAGTATCGATGCAGTTATAAAATCACCAAGGCACTTCCTGTGTACTCATATAATCCCCCAGATATTATCCCTTAACTCATGCAATCACCCAGACATTACCTATGTACTCCTCTAATCCCCCAGACATTACCTCTGCAGTCATGCAGTCACCAACGCATTAGCTATACACTGGTTCAATTACCCAGGCAATACCTTTGCACTCCTCCAATCACCCTGTCAGTATCAACACACTCCTCCAATCACTTAGCCTGTGCCCATGCACTTATAAAATCACCCAGGCACTATCTTTGAACTCCTCTAAGCACTCAGGCATTCCCTCAGTACTCCTGCAATCACCAAAGCAGTACTCTTGCAGTTATAAAATCACCCACTCACTTGATATGTACGGCAGTAATCCCCTAGATATTACCCCTGTAGTCATGGTATTACCCAGGGACTAGTTATGTACTACTACTGCAGTCATAGAATCATGCAGTGTCTACCTGTGCAGTCATATAATAACCCACACACTACCCTTGCATTCATAGAATCACCAAGGCCCTACTATTGCACTCATCTATTCAGCTAGGCACTTCTTAGTGACTCATCTATGCCTTGAGGTGCTATTTATACACTTAGCCATGCACTGAACCTTTATGTGTGCACTCATGCAATTAGCCAGTCACTATCCATCTTCTCTTGCAATTACCCAGCGACTATCTTTGGAGTCATACAATCACCCAAGCACTACCCATGGAGTTTTGTAATCACTCAGGCAGATCTATTACATGTCGCAGTTTCTAAGTTTCACTATATTTCAGAAATATTGTATATATATTTCTTTTAGATATGATGATGATTTGAAAACATAGAGACATATGTATGCAAGCTTTTAACAATATGGAGAGACTTATAGTTGAGTCATGTAATAGCTTTATATTTGGCTAGGCCCAACACTCATGTAGTTATAAAAACACCCAAGTACTACCTATGCAGTCTTCCAATGATCCAGTCACTACACATGCAGTGCTGTAATCACTCAGGCATTAGTCCTGCACTCATGCAAACATCCAGGCACTACCTATACACTCATGCAATCACGAAGGTATTACCCATGCACTCTTTGAATCATGTAGCCACTACTCATGCACTTATATAATCAGTCACACACTAACGTTGCACTCCTTCAATCACGTAGACACTAACCTTGTACTTATGTAATCACTCAGCCAGTAGTCATGCTGTTATTAAATCACCCAGGCACTACCTTTGCACTCCTTTATTCACTCAGGCACTACCTCATTACTCCTGCAACCACTGAAGCAGTACTCATGCACTTATAAAATGACTCACTCACTTGCTATGTACTCCGGTAATCCCCTAGATATTACCTCTGTAGTCATGGAATCACCCAGGCACTACTTATGTAGTACCTTTGCAGTCATAGAATCATGCAGTGTCTACCTATGCAGTCATGTAATAACCCACACACTACGCTTGAAGTCATAGAATCACCCAGATCCTACTGTTGCACTCATCTATTCACCTAGGCAATACTCCAAGACACATCTATGCCTTCAGGTGCTATTAATACACTTATCCATGCACTCAACCTGTATGTGTGTACTGAGGAATTAGCCAGTCACTATCCATCTTCTCCTGCAATTACCTAGCAACTACCTTTGGAGTCATACAATCATCGAAGCACTACGCATGGAGTTATGCAATCACTCAGGCAGATCTATTACATGTCTCAGTTTCTAGGTTTCACTATATTTCAGAAATATTGTACACATATTTCTTTTAGATATGATGATGATTTGAAAAGGTAGAGACGTATGTGTGCATGCTTTTAGCAATATGGAGAGACTTATGGTTGAGTCATGTAATAGTGTGGTGCTTTGTATTTGGCTAGGCCCAATACTCATACAGTTACAAAAACACCCAAGTACTACCCATGCAGTCTTCCAATGATCCAGGCACTACATATGCACTGCTGCAATTACCCAGGTTATTCCCCCTGCACTCATGAAATCAGCCAGGCACTTACCCTTGCACTCTTTCAATCACCCAACCACCACATATGAACTTATCTATTCTCTCAGGTACGACTGTTGCACTCCTTCAATCATGCAGGTACTACCCTTGTACTTATGTAATCACTCATCCTCACTCATCCAGTACTCATGCACTTATAAAATCACCCAGGAACTACCTTTGCATTCCTCCAATCACTCAGGCATTCCCTCAGTACTCCTGCAATCACCCAAGCAGTTCTCATGCAGTTATAAATCACCCACTGATTTGCTATGTACTCCAGTAATCCTCTACATATTATCCCTTTAGTCATGCAATCACCCAGGCACTAGATATGTACTACCTTTGCATTGTATTTCTTTATTTATAGATGACAATATTTGTATATAATTATTTTAATAATATTAAATGTTTTTTAGAAAGATACATTTTTTTTATTTTTAGAAATTTTCCATAATTATTAAGAAATATTCAGTATGACAAGAAAAGTTCAAAAGAAAAGACAACAAAGAAAACAGAACTATTTAAAGGATAGAGAAAAGCAGAAAGTAGATGAAGCTCAACATGTGACGTTGAAGAAAAAGTCTTCTGGTAAGAGAACAAAAGAATTTGTTAAAAGTCTTTTAAAAAACGTAATCGATTTTCAAAACGGGGAAAAGAGAAAGAAAAGTACTACAAGCAATCAGAAGGAAAAGAAAAAAGGAGAAATGAATGCAAAATCCGGTTATAGGAAAACAATCCATGTTGAAAAAAGGATGAAAGAATATAAAGACATTAGGAAGAGAATGTATAAAAGTAGAGTACTACAAAATTTATTGAAAGATTGCAAAAATATAAAAGAAGATCAGCATTTTACAAGAAGAAGGAACAGATTCAAAGTGTAGTCAAAAAGGCTTTTGAATTGAAAAGAAAATTGTTTATATTAGTATTGAAGAGAATGAAAACATTGAATAAAACAATGCACTTTATGAAGGAGAAAAGTAAAAGAAAAAGACTGGTTAATAGAGCTAACTTTTGCAAAAAATGTTCTGGTGAATGGGAGCACACCTCTAGTACTGAACCTTTTTTTAATGAAGAAAGCTAATTTCAACAAAATACATTAGTTCATGCAGTTGATACCAGGGGTTGTTGTTATGAGGTTAAAACGGTTGTCCAATTGAAAAAGAAAAGATGGTTCCTAGAAATGTGGAAGAAGTAATAGATGAAGATGTTCAAGGGAGACGTACACAAGCTCCAGTGTATAAGTGGGATTGTAGTAGTATTTGTAGTATACGACAGGAATCTATTGATATATTACGAAATTTCTTACGAGATTATGGTAAAAAATGTGTTAAACAGAAGATTAAGATGTTGCAAGGACTACATCCTTGTAAAGTGAGAAAATATACTAACTTGCAGGGTCATTCTCTGGCTTGTCTTTCTAGAAAAGTGTGTTGAAGTACTTTTAATCATTTAAGAATGTTAGCAGTACATCACTCAGAAAAGCAGAAGTTAGTAAGAAGATTGTACTACGTAAAAAGTCCTGCATTATCTTTAAGTGAAATAAACATTGCTCTTTTGCATGGTTCAGTATTGGATGTAAAAAAGTTTCTGATGATATACAGTTTTGTTTCTTTGTTCCTGAAGAGGAGTGTAGAGAAAGTGAGAGTTTGATAAGTGTATGTGTTGATGAAGAGGTAGAAGATAGTACTACTGAGAAGTTTGCAGAAGAAATTACAAAGTTTAAGGTACTTTCTTGTGAAAAACCAAACTATGGGGGTCATTACAATAGCGGGCGGATCGCCACTGCCCGTATGGCGGTGGCGATCCGCCAGCTATTTTTCACCGCCCGCATTCCATGTCCCCCTGCCATATTACGATGGCGGGGGGACACCGGCGGATGGAAAGACCTTCCGCCGGTTTTCCGCCGGTCTGACAGGAGACCGGGCGGAAAAGGGCTCTAATATGGTGGCGGTGTCTACAAGACACCGCCTTCCATATTAGGATGGTGGCGGAAAGCAGCCTTTCCATGGCGGCGTTGCCGCCATGGAAAGTCATGCGGTCTTTGCTTCTGGGGCCTGTTGCGGCCCCCCAGGGTGTTGGGGTGTGGGGGGTGTACATGGGGGGTACCTATGGTACCCCCCTGCATTTGCATGCACAAGGTGGCAGGCACCGCCCGGTGCCTGTCACGTTGTGCATGCAAATGCACAACATGCTTTTTTCACATTGCGGCGGGTGCTGCTGACAGCACCGCCCACCGCAATGTGAACAATGCGGAATGCGCCCGCCAGTGTGGCAGGCGCATCGTAATTTGTATTGCGGGACTGCCGCACATATGGCAGGCGGTCCCTTTTTCCGTTGCGATGGCGGGCGGACTTTGTCCGCCCGCCATCATAATGGACCCCTATGTTTGTATTTGTTGTCGATGTACTCACTATAGAAGTCAAACTAGGAATGTTGATGTGTATTTAAAAGTGAAAAGGAAAACAATGATAAGTGGGAGCAATTTGGTGCTTATTTGTTTGTGGAAGGTCTTTTTGAGTTGGGTAGTGATCACTGTATTTGTAAATATTGTTACAACAAATTAGAGGAGAACAAAATGCCAGCTAGAGCTGTACATAATAACCTAGAGTAGGTAGCTATTTCTTCGGAACTGGTAGATTTAAACATGTATGAGCCCATTCTTATTCAATCGGTGCTTCCGTTTCAGGCTATAGTTCGTATGAAGCCTAAAACAGGTAAGCTGCCTCCAACAGATTTACAAAGTGTTTTAAAAGGAAGAGTTGTGTATTTATCTTTAGATTTTAAGAAAAATATTGAAACTGTTGGTGTAGAGAAAGAGGAAAGTGAACCTCTAGTTATTCTAGTTAATGGTGTACCAACAAAGAGTCGGAAAATATGGCAAGAGTTAGTAGAGGTCACCAAACTTCAAAAGGCTACATTATATCTTGTACAAAACAATGTTTATTATAAAAATGTATATGTGAAAAACAAGAAATATCTTAAGAAGAAGAAAGAGAAATTTCAACTGGTCAAATAGAAAAAGTGGACACGTCCAGGAGTGAAGAAATTTATGAACATTATAGTATACATCCTCTACATTCAAAAGAAGTGATAGAAAACACTATTGAATTATTACAAATGAAGAAAGCAAAGGTAACTCTCATGAGTGTATGGGAAAAAAGTTTAGAAGCTTGTTGTTTTCCACAGCTCTTCCCCACTGGAAAAGGTGGACGATATGATGAAAGACCAGTGCAGATTCCAGCTTCAGAATATCGTACAACAAGATTGTACTCAGAAGATCCAAGATTTCGACAGTGTATTCCATATTTATTTCATCTTTTGTTTGAAAGTGACTTGTCTGGACTTTCATATGCAGTGAACCACATATTGAAAATGGGAGTTTATCTTACAAATGTTTCTGCAAAGGAATTTTTGGACTAAGTTCAACAAAGAGATGATCATTTAGAATCTAAGTTAATTAATTTGATGGTTGTCAAGTCAAGTCAATAATAACTTTATTCAGTTTAAATAAACCATAAAAGTTTAACATACATACAAAATGCATAAAATGTACATGTCAAAATAATACAATAAGATTTCACTTAACTCAAGTACTCCACCGTTTATAAGAGAAGTTTAAAAATTCAGATTTTTAAAAGGGAGACGCAAAATTCATTTACATTTTGTACCGTTTCCTTATTAAAAGTGCGATCCTAATAAAATTTAGTACTGCAGTGCAAATAGCTTCAGTGGACAAGGAGCGTAAGAGATTAAAACCCTCTCTGGTGATTGCGTGGGCGAGTTTCTCTTAAGAGTGGAATAAGGAACCGGGCCCTTGGTTCCTTATAAAGTGTACAAAATAGGGTAAATTGCAAGGTGCTTTGTTGTGATGAATTGTTACAAGGGCAGGGAGTAAGGTTATTGCACCATCTAGCCTGTTTGGGAAAGGCCACTAAAAAGTGCAATGTGCAAAGCCTAAGTCTAGTTAAAAGAAATCTAAACTGCGCATTCGTGGTAAAAGACAAGTAAAATTGTTGATGTAAAAGGGGCTGGTCAATATGAGGTTGCAGCCCTGCTAGCCGCCGGCGATTGTCAAGCTCGCCACAATATGCATTTTTTATGATCGATTTCATATTTGATTCTATGCTGTCAGGATTATCATAATAATGCCCTAGGCCTATTTCATTAAATTTTCCTTTCACATAGCGAAGCTATGGGATAGCCTCGGCATTATCCAGCATCATACAGTCCTTGATGATTCCCCTTGTAAGCTTTAGGTCTTCCGACAGCCAAACTTTGGCCCAGAGGATCAGTGTGTTAACGTGGTACTAATGAGTATTGGTATCGTCATCACGGAGAAATTAAATGTATGTTACGAATCTTAGGAACCCCTACGTGGTTTGTTACGCTTAGCAGTGCTGAATACGCATGGGACGATTTACTTGAATTTCTACGGGAAGCGAATTCAAATACAAACAGCTGGAGAACTGTGTTCCTTGGATCCTGTAAATGTGTGCAGATATTTTAATCATAGGTTTCAAGCTATGATGTCTTTTATCTGCAATAAAAATAATCCACCTCTTGGAGAAGTTATTGATTTCTTTTGGAGAAAGGAGTACCAAGCCAAAGGTGCACCTCATATACACATGCTGTTATGGATCAAGAATGCATCAACATTTGGAACTGATACTGATGAAAATGTTTTGTCTTTCATTGAAGAGTATGTTACCTGTGCCATTCCAAAAGAAGGAGGAGAAAACAACTTGAGACAACAGGTTTTACGGTTTCAAAGTCATCGATGTGGAAAGAATTGTCGACAGAAATACAAGTCAAAGGGAAAATTTTATACAAAATGTCGTTTTGGATTCCTACGTCCAGTAATTTCAAAAGGAAAAGTCAACAGTTTCATGTCAGCAGTAAGGCATACTATAACTCGAAAATCTCCAAAGAATACTTACAACATAAAAAGAACTGAAGATTCAAAGTATATTAATGACTACAATCCAGTGATTTTGACAATGTGGAAGGCAAACATGGATATCCAGTATGTTGCAGATAATTCAATTGTTGTTGCTCGCTATGTTACATCATATATAACCAAATCTGAAAAGATGGAGTTGAAAGAAATGTGGGAAGAAATTTCACAAGAGAAGTCTCTTAGAAACAAATTGTACAGCTTTAGTTTGAAGTTGATTTCCCATCGAGAGATTGGATCCTATGAATGTTCGGATTGGTTGACCTCTGCAAGTTTATATTCAAAGTCAAGAGGAATCATTTGGGTAAGTCTAGGTCTTGCTGCAACACAAAATCGAGTATTGAAATCTGTACAAGGAATTAAATACTTAGCATTGAATGAACCAGAAAGTACAGATATTGTTAAAGCTAATATGTTGGATATGTGCTATCCTGAAAGAAGTCCACATCTGGAAAACATATGTCTCTTTGAAATACTGCAACATTACAGTTTTAAGAGAAATGTTACAGAAAATATAAAAGAAGAAAAATATGCAGTAATTGAATGTGAAGGATGTTTGGTAAAACGTGCCAAAGGAAATCCTATTAACCACAGGAAACTCAGTTGCAAAACTCCAGATAAAATGGAATTTTTCTATTTAGCACTTCTGCAACCTTTCAAGCCTTGGCATAGTGAAATGGAATTACTTGGAGATTTTGACTGCTATGAAGATTCTTTTAATGCATGTAAAGATAGCATTCAATGCACAATTTTTCCAAATTATCTACAAATGTTAAATGAAGAGATTGAACAAGAAAGTACTATTGCAGCTGAAATAGCTAGAGACAGTTCTCAAGATAGTCAAAGTTCTGCTCCACTAAGTCAAGATCCATTAGGACAACCAGTTCTTTAAAATGAAGCAGCAATAGCCATGAATGAAGTAGAAACGGCAATGCAACAAGCACAACAGGATATTATTGAGTTGGGAAACTTGGAAGAACAACTAAATATTGAACAAAAAGAAATATATCAGCAAGTGACAAAACAGATACAGCATGGTTTACTGCATGAAAAAAAAGAATGCAAATGCACATCATTTAAACCTATTCGAATGTATATCAGTGGTCAAGCTGGAACAGGAAAGAGTTTCTTAATTGAAGTTTTGGCCAGTTATCTACACAAAACCACTGAATCACATTTATCTTGTGTTGTAACCACTCCAACTGGGTTAGCAGCACACAACATTAAAGGGATTACATTACATCAATTACTCATGCTACCAGTTGAACATGAAAATAAGTTGGAATATCACAAGCTATCTGGAAAAGGTTGTTATGAAGTCTCAAGAGTACTAAAGAAAATGAAACTTCTGATCATTGATGAGGTGAGCATGGTTTCAAACCTATTGCTTGCCTTTGTACATTTAAGAATGCAACAGATTTTAAAAACAGATTATGATGTTTTATTTGGAGGAAAACATGTAATTGTATTCAGCGATCTACTACAACTTACTCCTGTGAAAGGGCAACCAGTTTTTAAAACACTTGTCTATGAAGATACTAGGAAATCTTTGGGAAGTATTGGAAATGTAAACATTTGGTCTCATTTTGAATATAAAGAACTTATTAGGAATATGCGACAAGCAAGTGATGAACATTATGGAAACATTCTTCAAGATATAAGAATTGGTGTTTTGACAAAACATGGTAAAGAAGCTTTACAAAGTCTGCTACTAACGAACTTGTTTCTAAATGATAACATTGCACCTGAAATAGTGTACGAACAAATTGGAGAAAAGAAGTCTATAGTTTGTCTAATGCCAACACTGCAAGAGTGTTCTACATTCAATAAAGAACTTTTGAAACTGGGAAAAACAACCAATAGTGAAAATGGAAGCCATTGATAAAATGGAAAAACGAAGGAGTTACTATTCTTCTCTCAGAGAAATTACAGTCAAAATTGGATTCTTTGGAGAAGTCTGTATCTAAAACTGCTGGTTTAGAAAAGACTTTATATGTATGTGTGAATTGTCGGATAATTTTATGGTGTAATTTGGATGTAGAAAAAGGTTTAGTAAATGGAGCAATGGGAAAAGTTGTTGATTTTGTTAATTATCAGAACAGAGATGGAATTGAATTTTTAAAGATTAAATTTAATCAGATTGAAGAGGTAAAACAGATTGGACGTTGAGCTGTTCGTTTTTTGCTTGTAAAAGACTTGTATGTTCGTAGAAAACAGTTTCCTCTTTCTTAAGCATATGCTGTGACCATTCATAAATTTCAAGGTTTAAGTGTAGACAGTGCTTTGGTAAATATTGGAAGTACAGTGTTTAAAGAGGGCAAGGCACACATTGCATTGTGGTAGAGTAAGAACATTATCATGATCAATTGTTGGAATTGCATCGGGATTTGTTGAAATCGGATTTTGCCCTTGACGAGGCATGTTGACGTAGATGTCTGTATTAGGTCTTATTGCAACTTGGTTGTTAAGTTGATTTTCATTTTGAAGATGAATTTCTTGTTGAAGTGGAATGAGTTCCATAGCATTGTTGCTTAGTCCTTCATTCCGTACAGGTGGCTCTTCAAACGTGATGAGTCTTTCTGTTTGAACTTCCTGGATTGTAGCGAGAGGAGGGCGTCTGCTACTGTGGAGCCCACGAGGCCTACTGTTTAGTATCGGCCACATAGTGTGGTTTGATTAAGTCAATGGAGACAAATCTTTTCTCCTTTTTTCCGGCAAGAGGTGGCAGAAGTACAGTTCTTGTGCCGTGGATTGCTAGGACCGGTACAGGCTTTCTATAGGATGGCCCAAATTCTTTTTTGTCAGCAATCTTCTCTCTGACTAGATCCCCGAGTTTTGGGATCCAGATAGTTCTTGCCGTTACTGCCTTGACTTCCTCAGTGGCGGCCTGTTTCTGGAGCACGTTACTTTGTTGTCTCCTGGATTTGTTTAGATCCTGTAAAACAGCCAAATGATCATGGATATCAAATGGTTTTTCATCCGCCACTGTGCCTTCACAATCAAGATCAGGTACCCACATTCTCGTCCCAAATAGGACCACGTAAGGAGTGACACCTCCTAGAGAGCTTCTTGGCTCATTATTGAGCGCGCGCCGTACCCCATAAAGGTGATCGACCCATCTACCACCCTTGCCTAATACCCTAGCTGTTAAAGATTGCTTTAAGTCTCGGTTTTTCCTCTCCACAACAGAATTTCCCTCTGGATGATACGGAGAGGAGTAACGCAATGCTACGCCCATTCCTTCCTTGGCCTCTTTGTAAGCCCGAGAGCTAAACGCCGGACCACGGTCAGAATGTAACGTGCCAACTGCGTATGTGCCGATAAAGACTCGCAAATCTTTTATAACAGTTCGAGCGTCAGCCGAGCACTGAGGCCAAACCCATAGGAATCTAGAGCAGGAATCCACTGCAACCATGATATTTTTCTTGGACCCATCAGATTGTAAGGGTCCGCAGTGGTCCAAATACACACATGTGAGAGGTTTGTCTGATTTCAGTAATGGTGTCTGCGCTGGGCGTGTTACGGTGGAGCCTTTTATCTGCTGACAGATGTCGCATTTCAAGATATAGTCTTTAGTCTGCTTTGTTAACCCTGGCCACTAATAGCGCTGTTTCAATAAAGAAATAGTCACTGTAACCCCTGTATGCGCAGTACCCAAACCCTTGTGTGCCGCTAAAATCAAGCCTAGCCTACGATCTATATTTGGTATTACTCTATCCCCCACTCCAGGAATCTGAGCATATGGAAAGCTTTGTGCATCTAACTTGTAGGAGTACTTGAGTGGGAATTTTTTAGGTACTGCTGTGCTGCCTTTGCGTGAAGCATTGCCAGCTACCATTATATTGCCGTCTACCCTCGTCCTTGAACGAGTAACTGCAGCTATGGCAGCTATGCGAACAGCCCCCTTTGTGGTTTCATCAGCCAATGAATTCCCTTCAACGTGAACGCCATCACGCTGATGACTCAGTGTATATATCACGTGAGCCCTTGGTAGTTCGTTTCTCAACTCCACTACCTGTTCCCATAGCATTTTATGCTTAATTGTGCCACCTTTTGCATCTTTGAACCCGTTTTGTTTCCAATGATGTAGATATACAGTAAAAGGAATCACACACAATAAGTGTGGGGAATTCGTGATCCGTATTTATAAGTGCCAGTATTAGTGCTTTGAGTTCTGCCAACTGAACCGTGCAGTCTCCTAGAGATTGCGTTTTAGTGCAACTCGGATGGAACTTGCCATTGTGCATGCAACCTTTAACAATCGCACACGCTGCGCTGTAAGCTTGCTGACCTCCTGTGGCTGGTTGAGCAGATCCGTAAGTGTAAATAATGTATTCATACTGATCGAGAGGCAATATTTCATTTGGTAGAGGATATTCTTGTTCGTATTGCAGGAATTCCTGTGTCTTTAAACTTGGATCAAATCTGTATTCAACATCCGTTGCAGTAAGAGAATTAGCTCATTGTATCCATCTCGGATGTAAGGCTTCAGCATTTGGAATGCTAGCTTTTGTAACAGCTTCTAAAACTGCTACTGGGGTCACGACAATTATGATCTCCAATCACACATGCACTACCCATACACTTCTCCATATATTCAACTTTGCACAATTCATACAACACTTACAAATTAGTCTATTTTTAACCAAATAGGCGGTTCTGAAAAGAACCATTTTTTCTTCTTTTTTGTTTTATATTTATTTTGTGATTTTTGAACTTTTTTTTGAAATTTTTGGGAGTTTTTTTTGTTAAAAAAATGAAAAAATAAACAGAACCAACAAGAAAAACATTGAAAAAATTATGCAATTAAAAGTCATTGCATAAAAAACAACAAAAAAATTAACACTTGTGGTTCTTAATGGCAACCAGGAAAGCATTCACTGATTGCTTACCAACACATAAGGTCTTCTTACATTTTAAACAACGCTGCTTCACTCTAGCGAAGTCAGGGAAGATGTTGGTTGGAGCAGTTGTTGTGCCAGCAGATGAGGTGCTGGGTCCAGCATTGTTGTCGTCTGTTGACTGTTTTTATTGTTCACAATGTAGTTGTTCTCTTCCGAGATGCCGAGGGTGCATTGTCAGTAAATTCTTCAGCATAGATGATGTCCCGCAAGAATATTTCTTTTCTGACCCTCGTGAGAGGACCTTTTCACAAAGGGTGCACCTTACGGGCATACACCTTTTTCTCCCCAGGTGGTATGGAGAAAAATGCCCACACGATGCTCTCATACCGGACTTTGACGGGTTCCTTCAAATCTACTTCCTCTTCAGGTGGAAGCTGTTGTGGTGGATTTCCAGCTGCCATTTTTTGATGGAACAAAAAAACACCAAAAATATAGAAAGAAGAGAAGCAAAAGAGAACAGGTGTGTCCTCTGAGATGCTCTTGAAAGAATGAAAAAAATTGGTGGGGTCCTTCAAGTTCTAGAATAGAAAGCTTCTAAACCAATAAAAGTGTTTCTTTTGAAGTCACATGGGATTCGCGCACCCGGGCGCACAACCGGTGCACACCTGGCGCGAATCCCGAAAAATATATTTAACAATAATATATCTTTATTACAATTACAAATATATGATATTTACAGTTATATTAAGTAATCTCTTGGTATAATATGTATAATAAATTTATATACATATACTTTTAAAACTTAAAGATTTGCAATGGATTATCGCACCCGGCGCGACTCCCGGAAATACGTACGTGACGTTATGCGGGGCAGGGAACCGCGCACCCTTCGCATACCATACGCGCATCGTACACGACTTAACCAATATGGCAGTAAAATTCTTGGATTCACACAACCACCGTGACTGGTACACGATCGGTATGCGAATCCACTTTTTAAAAAAAAGGTAAATGCATATTTTAGAAAGGAGAAAACATCACATTATTTTTATAAAAGTTTTAAAAAAATTAAAAAGCATTTTTTGGACATTACAATTAGAAATTAGCATTTAAAAACCTTTGAAATTCACTGAAAAAAACATAGGTTTCAGGGACGTCATAGTTAGAAATTAGCATTTAAAAAACCTTAGAAATTCACTGAAAAAACCATAGGTTTCAGGGACGTTATAGATAGAAATTAGCATTTAAAAAACCTTTGAAATTCACTGAAAAACCACAGGTTTCAGGGATGTTATAGTTAGAAATTAGCATTTAAATAACCTTTGAAATTCACTGAAAAAACCATAGGTTTCAGGGACGTTATAGTTAGAAATTAGCATTTAAAAAACCTTTGAAAATCACTGAAAAAACCACAGGTTTCAGGGACGTTATAGTTTAAAATTAGCATTTAAAAAACCTTATAAATTCACTGAAAAAACCACAGGTTTCAGGGATGTTATAGTTGGTTGGACATTTCACTCGAACAAAACCAGAGAAATTCGGCCGTTATAGTTAGTTGAGCTAACTATAACTCGTGCCCCCGCAATGCACTGCTAATGATGTCACATATTACATCATTCATGACATGGTCAGTGACATCACTGATGACATCTCGAATGACATCACTGATGACATCATCCACGTGATAATCTGATGCACCTCTTCACACCCTAATATAACCTTTGATACACCCACTCTAAAATGCAGACTACCATTTTCGAAACCATAGACACACCAATACCAGTTACTACATACCCACTCATTGATTCCTAGGTCTACACACACATCCACTCATTCACCCATTCAGTCACTCATACATGCAGTCACTCATTAATACAGCACTATCATATGCACTCATATACCTATACAGACACTCACACACCGCAACTCATCCATAGAGTTACTCACACACCTAGTCAGTCATGCAAAGAATCAATCACACTTCCATTTACTCACCTATACAGTTATACACACACTACCTCACATATTCACACAGATACTAACACATACTTACTCTCTTTTATAATCACTGATACAAGCACACACTCATCCATACAGCCACTCTCCCAATCACTCACTCTCTCACATAGTCATTTATATACTCCAACACTCACATATACTGCCTTTCACATATGTAGCTACTCACACATGTACCACTGAGACATCCATTCCCTCACCAACACACCCATACACACACTCACCCACCCATACATCCCTTCACAGATGCACTCTTGAACCCATACACCCAGTGAATCACAGTGAATCACCCACTCACACATCTATGCACAGAGTCACACCCCCCCCCACCCACCCACACAGACACTCAGGCACCCATACAGATACTCAGACAACCAATCAATAACCCATATAGACACTAATGTAGCTACTCACTAACTATAACAGCGGAATTTCTCTGGTTTTGTACAAGTGAACTGTCCAGCAACTATAACGTCCCTGAAACCTGTGGTTTTTTCAGTGAATTTCTAATGTTTTTTAAATGCTAATTTCTAACTATAATGTCCCTGAAACCTGTGGTTTTTTCAGTGAATATATATTTTTCAGCACCAAGCTTCCCCTAAAATTAAGACTATTGCAGCATCTACGTGCTATCACAAATCGTGACCACAACTATCCTGTGGCACAACTGAGTTCCACAGGAGCAATAACAGCAGTCTGCAGTTCTTTGGGGTTGATAGGATCCCCAAACAAATACGAGGGGGTGACCGTGAGAGACGTCTCAGGATCCTGGAGTCCAAATATATCATTGATTTGGACTGCAAGGTTCCCAGAGGGCTCAATGGTGACGAGGAGCTCGCCACACACATAGGTCGATAATGTTCCTGCTTATTGATTGATGCTGACTCTCTCATTCAATCTATTTCAGATTTTAACCTAGTTTATGCACTTATTGTCCTCTTACAGGGTAATCACAGTTTTAAAGGGAATCGGTTGGTAGGGAGTTGTACCATGCAACATGATTCCTATTTAGGAACAATGAGCTAGCGTCAACCACAATTGTGGAGCTACATTTAGGAACTTGCAGGGGTTCCGATTGCTGATACTCCGTCCCGCCCCCTTTTCCTATTTATTACACACCATAGGTGAAAGGACATTCACTCACCATAGTCCCATTCTATTCTTGCACATCTTGCACCGAGTGAAGGGTACGACCCATACTCCAATAGTGAAATTCTATTAGACCATCAATTGAGGGCAATGGGCATTCAGTATAAGGGGAACGGTATTGTGGCCAGTGCGAGAAATCAACAGAGGTTGAATTATTTGTGACATTGTATATTCCTTTGTAGTTCTTCCAAATTACCATTGTGGACATGATGTAGCATTATTATCGCACATATTGTTGACATCCAGGGAGGTACATAAATATTGTTGGCGCTGATGCATGCGGAAGTTGACTTGGGCTGCACACAGCGCATTCATCCCACTATATTATTGTCTGGCCAATGCGGTATCTAATTATTTATTTATGATTGTGAACATATGCAAATCACTGTTTGACCACATTGGTTCCAATATTGGGAAGTTCGGATGAAGGATTTATAATGCAAATATGTCATATTGCCGCACCACGTAATGTGGGATTGTTCCCAACTCCTTTATGTCTATGAACGGTTGGGATGTTTTGTATGGACGGGCGTGACCCATTGATTTGGTTTGCATTTAATTTGCATGATAATTAATTTATACTGTGATATTTTGATATCTAGATATCCTTATGGGTACATTGATAAAGCAGTGATATAATAATAACTGTTTCAATGAATGAATCACGGATTGCACAACGTATGAATGCAAACATTTCTTCTATGTCCAAACATTTCTTCTATGTCCATAAACCGTTGAGCCTATTTCTATAGGAAATTGATGTATGGGAAGTTACTTGACAAAGGCTAACGCCGAAACGCGTCGTCCTTAATTTTGGTGCACAATAAATCTGTTGTGCCGTTTCTTGGTGTGCCGCCTCTTAATTTCCTACCATCTGGTTGCGAACTGAGAAATTTGTAGATATCTAAGTGGCTGCTGCTGCCACTGGCTGGCACCAACGTCGCAGGAATGGTAACCGCTTTAGCAGCGATTTGGAGAAAATATATATATATATATATATATATATATATATATATATATATATATATATATATATATATATATATATATATATATATATATATATATATATATATATAAATGTATATCGCAACATATTCCGTCCAAATGCGGTTTGTCTTTACTTTTATTCTTCGTCAGCCATTCATGACGTGTTTCGGTCATCTCAGCGACCTTGGTCACATGCTTATTTTAGAACGTATCAGGGACTGACCTTTTATTTTCTGGAGTCAGACTTGCACTGAAAAAAGACTCCTGACAACATTTTACTAATTGCTTTTCTGATACTTTGTACCAACATTGAATTCATTAAATTATATACATTGATTCATGTTACGAGAGAGTTTCATCACCCAAACAAAAACTTATTTCAGTTAGCAAGTACAATGAAATAACGCAAATCTATTTCAAGTGCATGAAGTGCCTTTAAATTGTGCATAATATTTACCACTACCGACTTAGTTTACCCAGAGTAACTTTATACACAATGGTAGTGTCATCATACTTGAGGGCAAGTTCCCATTGCATACACTATTTCAAATTTCTGGTAATCACTTTACCATCATTCCTCGCCTAATTCATATTGCAACATAGCTCATCATTTGAACTCCGTTACGTACCTGGGCTAGTGCACCAATTAAAAACCAATTCATTTCTATCCCGTCAATAGTACCATTTTCATTATATCAGCATTCAATGTTGTCATACAATATATGTGATTCGACTATACAGGGAGTTCATTTGATATATATTTAATGCTCTTAGTACTCCACTTCCCCGTTTACAGACAAGAATGAAATTCCTCATTGTGGTTCAGACCATTGGGCCTTACTGCCTAGTGTTAGGATGTATCTGGTTTCTTGCTCCCAGAGTTTTCTATTGCGGTCACCACCTCTTCTATCAGCTGGCCCTGCATCAATGACCAAATATCTAACCTGTGTTGGGTCTTTCTGGTGCACCACCTCACAATGTCTGGCTACTGGGTATGATCGAACGCCATTAATTATGGCCCTCATATGCTGTAGGATTCTTTTGTGGACTTGCAGCGTAGTGCTGCCCACATAATGTAGCCCACACATGCATGTCAGCACATAAACCGCAAACTCAGTTTTTCAGTTATATGACCCCATAATCTTTTTTGTTTTTCCTCCAAATGGGGTCAAAAAGGTGATGGTATCCTGGCCTATACTGCAGGCTCTGCAGCGGTTACACTTTTTAAAGCCAGGAGGTGGTTTCAACTAGCTTTCTCCCTGTTCAATTTCTGGTTTTAACAAGTACGTCCCTCAAGGATGGGGCTCTTCGGTAGGTTAGAGGAGGGTGTCTGGGAAGTATCCTGCCTACAACAGGGTCAGCTTTTAGCACATACCAGTTTCTATTGCATAGATCCCTGAATTCTCTATGTTGAGTATTATAGGTGGTTAGGAACCTTACCTGGGGTTTAACTTCCCCCTCCCTCACTTCTCTCTTAGAGAATAGGATCATTTCTCATTTATTTTTGTTGGCAGCCCTACGCACATCCTCTACTACTCTTCTACTGTAGCCCCTCTCTAGAAATCTTTGACTCATTTCTTTCTGGCATTTGTTTAGTTCAGTTTCCAGGCTGCAGTTTCTGTTTGCTCACAGCATTTCTCCATATGGTATGCTGAGATTCGTATGGGTTGGGTGAAAACTAGTGGCGTGCAGTGTTGTATTGCCTGCAGTTTCCTTCCTGTGGAGTCTAGTCTCTAGCTTTCCCCCTACACAAATACTTCAGTATCCAAGACTGTTATATCACTTTTGCTAATGGTATGAGTGAACTTCAAATTCAGATTATTGGCATTCAAAAGATCAACAAATTGTTCTGCAGACTCTATGGTGCCCCTCCAAATTACAAGTAAATCGTCAATAAATCTTGTCCACATGACTACGTGTCTGTCCCATACTTGTGCATGTTCCTTGCAGAGCACCTGTTCCTCCCACCAGCCCACATGCAAGCATGCGTAGCTGGGGGCGAAACAGGTGCCCATCACAGTCCCCTGCTGCTGCTGATATAGCTCACCCCCAAATAAGAAGAAATTGTCCTCCAGACATCTCTTTGCCATAGACATTAGCATCTGGGTGTGTTTGAGCGAGCCAGCAGGTCTCTCCTGTAAGAAGTGTTGCATTGCCCTCAACCCATCAGTATGGGCTATGCTGGTGTACAACAATGATATGTCAAGTGCTATTAGTACATAATCATGTTCTATTGGAGTGTCATATATCATTTTGAGAAAGCCACCACTGTCCCTTACATAGGATGGTAAATTTGATACGTGTGGTTTTAAGAAGAAGTCAATATATTTGGACGTGTTTTCATCCTCCCAATAACTGATATAATGGGATGTCAAGGGGGGCAATTGGCATTTTTGTGTACCTTTGTAATTAAATAGAAGACCGGAGTTCTCGGTGTATCATTTTTGAGGTACCTCAGTTCATCATCCGAGAGCAGACCCTCAATTCTCCACCACTCTAAGGGGCCGATTCCGATCTCGGTCGGAGGCGCACCCAATACCATTCGGTCGGGAAAAAAGCCATGCGAAAGCCTGTTTCCCGACCGAACCGTACGCGGGTCCGTCCGAGCGAGTACGATGCGACTCGCCGACCGACTCGTCCGGGCGTCCCGACAGCTCCGACCGACTCGCTCGGACTCGAACCGCTCCGACCGACTCGCTCGGACCCGATTCGCACCGCGCAATGGAGACGTTTCCCGGCCGGGTGAGTACGATGCGCGCCGCGAGCAGTCCGACCGAGCCGCGCACTCCGGCTCGTAAGAGCTGTCGGAGCCGTACTTTGGGGGTCCGTGTCGGACCCCCTGTACGCGTAGCCGCGCGAGTCGCACACAGGGGGACCCAAGGGTCCCCCCTACCTGTGCGTGTACGCCGCGAGCGCCCGCGGCGTACTCGCTGTAGGGGCGCCTTGTCCGCCTCGCACCCATTGAGGCAATGGGAGCCCGCGTACGCGTTGTACGACCGGCTCCCATTGAGTTCAATGGGAGTCCGACCGACTCGTGTCCGATAACATACGGACGCATCGTACTCGTTCGGTCGGACTGCACGGGTCCGATTCGGTCGGAAATCTCTCCGGGTCCGGCTCGGTCGGAGAAATTTCCGGCCCGAATCGGAATCGACCCCTAAGTCTTGTGCAAATTCTGCTTGTGCTCTTTTCATTACATCCTGCTTGCACCTTTTGTAACAATCCCTCTGTCCGAGTTGGGAACTTGCTTCTTGTAAGTACATGCTGATTGGCTACAAAACAACGTTACCCCCTTTGTCAGAGTTCCGTACTACCACATGTTTGTTCTTTCTAATTTCGACACCAAATCAAAATATTTCCACTCACTGGCCTTCTTCATTTCTCCAGTTTTATTGGCCCCTCTATGGATCTTTTTTAGGCCTTCAACAAACAATTCATGAAATGTATCTATGCTGTCCTTCACCGTGGTTGGAGTCGTCCTTGAACGTGGTCTGAAGGGTGTAACTGCTGCTTCCCCAACATTGATATTCTCTTCCCTGATGACATCCTGAATTGTTAGTTCCATATCTGGATCATCATTCTCCATTTCCAACTGTCTGAGGGTTCTTAAGATAGGGAGATCCGCAATAGTTGTACCTCCCATTGGTGTCACTGATTGGCTCTGTTCAGTCCTAATTCTGGGTGGGGGTTTCTATGGAAGTGTGGATTTTTAGGAGCTTTAGTTTCCTAATGTACTTGAGAGTGCCAATCCTAGCTTGTTGGTAATTAAATGTGTTCCTTGGGCATATAAATATATATATATGAAACGGGGAGGGCTGTGCCATACCCCTCTTTAGCCTCCCATCCCCAGGGCCCGCATTTGTAAGAGATGGGTGTCCTGGTTCCCACCCTGGATACCCACCATCATCTCATTGGGGGCCATGGGGGGAGCCCAAGACCCTCACGGCCCAAACCGGCTCCCTGCATACAGGATGAGCTGGCAGTGCCCCCACCTGCAGGGAGCAGCTACTAATTCTGCTGTTCCCTGTGGGCAAGAGCAATATTTTGATCTGTTTCCCTGCCCAAGCATTTCAAAAGCCAACTCCCAGTGAGCGGGAGCATTTTTAAAGCTTCCGCCCACTGGGAGCAGACTTGGTGTTTGCTCCCACTTGGCAGGAAAATAAAAAATGCTACCCGCAGTGAGAGAAAAGACAGGCTTCCCTGCCTGTGCCACTGTAGGCAGGGAACATGCATTTTCTTGGTATGGGCTCCACAGAACATAGCTACTGAGCTGCCCTCAGGTAATAGGGTACCCAGAGCCATTAATGGCTCAGGGAGTAGGGGCAGCGTAGCCTCCTCCCTTAAAGTGATTAGCCCTGGGAGTGGGCTCCCCGTGGCCTAAAATGACTTGGGGAGGGGGTCAGCAAAGCCCCCTCGCAATTTTGTCAAGTTTCAGAACCTTGGGTTGGGCTTTCCAGGGCTTCTGGAAGCTCATGGAGGGAGACCACGCAGCTCCCCTCCCTTTTATGAATACAGCACGGGGGTTTGCACTCCAGTGCATAACCTTCATGAATGAGGCCAGGCTGCCATTTGTTTTCTCAATCCAGCTAGAGTCCCGTAGGATTGAAGCACTTTTTGCTGATTCTTTTTTCTTTTTGGCCCCATGATGGTCCCTCCAGGTCCCCTATGGGGGCTAGGGGGTTAGGGTATCCCTACCCTGCTCCAATATATATTTTTTTCTTTTACTTCAGGACAGGAGACTGAGTCCCCCAGTCCTGTAATGGCTGCCAGCAAGATATTTGTTGCTGGCAGCCAAGGAAAGCGCATGCTTCCGTGGGACTCTGCCTTTAAATTGGTGCTCCAGTAAGAGTCTCTAAAGACTCTCACAGACACAATTGCCCAGATATACAATTAATAATTTCCCTAAGTTTCTCAAGAACTACTGAACGGATGTACACCAAATCACCAAAAGCTAAATCTCTGGACCAAGATCTAGCTTCCCGACGAATTTGGTGTAATTCTGCTCAGCATTTTTTTCTGTAACCCTGCTTAAAGAAGTCTATGTAAAATGCATGGGGATTTTGCATTTTGAGACCCCCTTTTTTCTCAGTCTCTGCTTGAAAGATCACCCAGAAACTTACCAGGAAGGACCTGAGGTGGTTTTTCTTATGAAAGATTCGTCAAACCGGGACAAAGATATTAGCAAAACCAAAAAATGCTCTTTCTATGGAAAAGCAGACCTAACTTTAACTACCTAATGGTGACTATATATATATCCTACTAAACATAGGTGTACGTATATAATGTATATATATATTCACTGAAAAAATTAAAGGTTGCAGGGATTTTGTAGATAGGCTCAGATTTCACTCACACAGACCCAGAGAAATTCAGCTGTTATAGTTACCTGAGAAAACTATAGCTTATATCCCTGCAATGCGCTGCTTATGACCTCACATATTACATCACTCATGGCATGGTCAGTGATATCACTCATGAAATCATCCACAGAACCACTAACACACCCACTTATACCCCTATACAACCTCTCATACACCCACTCACACACCCACAAAACCACTCAGATTCCCATACAAGTGCCCTCACAACCACTCCTTCACCCATACAGCAACTCATACAACCAGTCACTCACCCGTACAGCAACTCAGACAACCACACACTCACCCATACATCAACTCACACACCCACTTATTCACCTATACAGCCACTCACACACCCATTTACTCACCCATACAGCCTCTTACCACCGCCACTCACTTACCCATATAAGCACTCTATCACACATATACACAACCACTCACATACCCATTCACACATTCATACAAACACTCCTACATCTACTCACTCACCCATACAGCTATTCACACAGAGAAAAACCCTGCAATACAGACACAGACACACAAACTCACTTAACCAAAAACCCTCTTAAACAGCCACTCACTCACCCATACAGCCACTGATATACCTATTCTCTCACCAATAAAGCCTCTTAGACAGCCACTGACTCTCCATTCAACCACTGACACACCCACTCACCCAAACAGCAACTCATTCAGCCACTCACCATACAGCCATTCACACATGCATACACCACTTATGCACTCACACAGCCACTCATACAAGCATTCACTCTCCCATACAGCTACTCATAGAATCAATAATTAACCCATACAACCACTTATACAGCCACTCACTCACCTACTCACACAGCTACTCAAACATCCACTTATACACCCATACAGCCACTCAGACACCCACTCTCACACAAATACATACAATCACACAGCCACTCATATAACATATGTTAGAAGTATCACTCATTAGTAGTACACCTAGTATACCAATTTAACTTTTGTAGAAGCTTAGTGTATATATATTTAACAATCATAAACTTAAAAAAGGCTGGATGATGTCATCAGTGATATCACTTGCCATATCTTAAGTGATGTAATATGTGAGATCATAAGCAGTGCATTGCAGAGGAGTAAGTTATAGTTAACACAGGCAACTATATCTGCTGAATTTCAATGGTTTTGTACCAGTGAAATCTGAGCCCAGCTATAAATTTCCTGTAACCTTTAGCTTTTTTAGTGAATTTCAAGGATTTAAAAAAATGTATTTCCAACCTGTTACCTTTGAGAGTGTGTATGTGAGTGGGTGCACAAGTGTCTGAGTGGGTCTGTGAGAGCCTGTGTGTGTCTATGAATGGGAGCATGAAGCTCCAAGTGTGTCTGTGACTGGGCATGAGTCTCTGAGTGTGTGTGTGTGTGTGTGTGTATGAGTGTGTAAATGAGTGCGTGAGTTTGAGGGACTCTGAGTGGGTCCATGAGCAAGTATATGAGTCTTTGAGTGCATTTGTGAGTGAATGCATGAGACTGGGTGGGACTGTGAGTGGAGTCATGACTTTGCGTGTGGGTCTGTGACTGGGTGGATCATGAGCCTGAGTGGGTCTGTGAGTGGGTGTGAGTCACTAAGTAGGTCAGTGAGGGCCTCTGTGAGTATCGTAGTGGGTTTGTGGGTGTTTGAGTGAGTCTCTGAGTGAGTGTGTGAATCTCTAGGTGTCTATGAGTGGGTACATGAGTCTGAAAGTGGGTCTGTGAGTGGGTGCATAAGTGCCTGAGAAAGTCTGTGAGTGGGTGTATATTTGTCTGAGTGGGTTTGCAAGTATCTGCATGAGTCTGAGTGTGTCTAGTAAATGCATTAGGGTCTCAATGAGTCTGGGATTTTTATTATTTTATATCCAATATTCATGAATTTGTCACAATGTTACATGGGGGGACCACACTGACGGTCACTGTGAATTCGCGAATATCACGAGTGGAAAGAAACCTGTTTTCTAGCATATTGAACACATCATGGGTTTCTCAACGACCCCAATATTCCTCCCATGGGGTCAGGTCACATCCAACCTGACCCCTTATGCCACTTCTGCCGGTTCATTTGAGCCTCTGGGACTGTTCCTATGAAGTAAAATGACTGCCTCAACTCTCGGCTTAGGTTGTGGCCAGCCAATCATGGCATTCCTGTTGGTGCACGCATTTGAGATTCATTGTGAAATCATCGTGAATTATTTGTGGCCAAAGATATACAAATTTGGATTTCCTTTAATTTCTCAACAACTACTGAATGGATTTTCCCTGGATGACTGAAAGCATGATCTGTGAACCAAAAGCTACCTTTCTGCCAAAATCAGTGCAATTCCGTCCAGCGATATGGTCAGCAGATCTGTCTAAAGAGTCTATGGGAATTAACATGGGAAACACTTTTTTGACCTCCCTTTCTCAGTCCCTGCTTGGCGTACCACTGCAAAACTTTCTATGCCCAAGTAGAAATACTGGCGCACTTTTTGGGGAAAATTTCATAAAGATTTCTCAAATGGTGCCAAATATATAGGCAAGTTAAAAAACGCTTTTCCTATTGAAACATGGTCCTAATGATAACTACTAACTATAACTAAATACTGGTGATTGTAAGTAGGATATATATACATATATATATATATATATATATATATATATATATATATATATATATATAAGAGCAAATCCCGGTTGTCACCAGACCTCCACGGCGTACAAACGCAGGTACGGACCACACAAGGGACAAAATGAAGCAAATGCTGTGCTTTATTTAAAATCCATGACTACAGCAACCAGTCAGTCCTGGCCAGTGCCTCAGCATGACGCGTTTCGACCGAAACAACTCGGTCTTGTTCGCATAACGCGCTACAAGACATCATGTCATTAAATAGTGAGAGTGATTTAGAAAAAAATTAAATAAAAGCAACACACCTGTGTACAATTCAACCAAAGTCACATGACATATAGACATAAAAAACATACTATATATTACTACACAATGAGTAAAAAGTACCTAAATTGCATTTTAAATGTAGAATAAATATCTAAAAATCTACACTGAATATAAATACAAATATTAAAGTATAAAACAATGAATATTCAAAACCACATTAAAAAGAAGGAGGGAGAATGGATAATGCATCCGAGAGTGTCGATAACCAAAATGAATGCTATTAAATACATAATGTATATACATGATTGGCAAACACATAGGAACAATAAACCCTCACAACTGATATGTGCAAAATGGTACATGTAAACCCATACTCATGTGCAAATAGTCTGCAGTTGTAAACAATGTATTAAGTCTTTTGGTTACTTAACAATGGTGCGTAGCTGAAAGTGCAAAGAAGTGCAAAATGTGCTAGTGCGGAAAAAGAGAAACTTAAATGCTATATTTGAATAGCAAAGAATGTCCCCCGGGCCCAGGGGGAGCCCTTAGATAATAAAACCAATGAATGGCTAACAGCATCACAACTGTAATAACGGGCAAGTGCCCTTGCTATATCAAAACGTATGTATGCAAAAAGAGTGATAATAAAGTCCTAAAATAACGGACCACAATAATACCAATGAATGTTGAAAAAACTGGGACGAAAAAGTCAAGAATGAAAACGGAGAAATTATCTGGGAGTCACAAATATAAAAATCACATTTAAAGAACATAGGGAATTGTAAGTATAGTAAAAAAACCATGCTAAGAATGTTGCAGCACAAAATAGATACAGATGTCTAGAAAAATGAGATTATAGGAAATTGTGCAGATCCTCCCCCATGTTCAGCCCATTCGGCATTTTAGTGTTGAGTTCGAGGATGAATTTTGATTCAAGTTGTCTTAACTGGCGTTCTCTATTGCCTCCACGAATAGATTTGGGAACTGCCCCAATGACAAAATAAACCAAATCATTTAAATTGTTATTATGGGCTAGTTTCAAGTGTCTTGCAATGGGATAGCTGGGATCTGAATTGACTGTGGCTCTAAGGTGTTGTAGTATGCGGTTATACACCTGGAGCTTGGTGCTCCCTACATACTGCAAGCCACACGTGCACCAGAGCACGTAGACTGCAAAGTCTGTGCGACAAGTAAAATACCCCTGTATCTTAACAGGAGTATCACTGAATGCAGTCATGTAATCTGTTGTATTGGTCCCAAACTTACAAGCCCTGCAAGAGCTACATTTAAAAAAGCCGCATTTGGGTGTTAGCCAGGTGCTGGTAGAAATGACTTCTGGGCTGGTTCTTACCAAATTGTCTCTCATAGCAGGTGACCTTTTAAATGTAAGGACAGGCAATGTTGGTAAAATTAGAGAGAGTGTGAGGTCAGTTAGTATAATGGGCCAGTTTTTCTGCACAATGCTTCTAATCTGTTTATGCTGTCTAGAGTAGGCAGTGATAAGCCTTACTACTTGCGTGTTGTTTTCTGCAGTAATTGCAGCATTGTCTGTAATCTCAATCTGTGAATTGGGCATGCTGAGGCAGGTGTCACGAGATAAGGCATTGGCTTTAATACGGGCAGAATTCAGATCTTTTAACCTATAGCCACGTAATAGAAATCTATGTACAGCTTCATTTTGACAAGATTCTAAATCCTTATCATTACTGCAGATACGGCGGATACGCAGAAACTCCCCATATGGGATGCTGCGAATGAGATGTTTGGGGTGGGAACTTGTTGCATGAAGGACAGAGTTCCCCGCAGTATCTTTTCTATGCAATTTAGTCTGTATAACACCATCCTCGACATAGACTGAAACATCTAAGAATTCCACATTTGTAGGGCTTATAGTAGCTGTAAATTTCAGGTTAAGCACATTGGTGTTTAGAGTGTCCACAAAATTAAGAGCAGATGTATGGGAACCCTTCCAAATCATACACACATCATCGATGTAACGCCACCAATGGCAAACATGATTTTCAAACATTTCTCTGTGCTGACCCCTGAGGACATGCTCCTCCCACCAGCCCACATGCAAACATGCGTAGCTGGGGGAGAAGCATGCCCCCATCGCCACACCCCGCATTTGATGGTAAACTTGCTTATTAAACAAGAAAAAATTGTTTGTCAGACAGATCTTAATCATAGCAATTAACATCTTATTGTGTTCCAAATACCCAATACCTCGTTGTCCTAAATAATAGGATACTGCATTTATGCCATCCTCATGATGGATACTAGTATACAAAGATGTTATATCTATCACAATTAGTAAAAATTAACTGTCCCATATATATATATATATTCACTGAAAAAAACAGAGGTTTCAAGGACATTATAGTTAGGAATTAGCATTTAAAAAAATCGTAAAAATTCACTGAAAAAACCACAGGTTTCAGGGATGTAATAGTTAGGCTGACAGTTCACTCATACAAAACCAGAGAAATTCAGCCATTATAGTTAGCTGAGCTAATTATATCTTGCGCCCCTGCAATGCACTGCTGATGACTTCACATATTACATCATTCATGACATGGTCAGTGACATCACTGATGACATCTCAGATGACATCACTGATGACATCATCCAGTGAGTGTCAGTGTTTCTAAAAAGTTTAAGAATCTTATATATCTACACCCCAAGGTGTATTCGAAGAATGAGTGGGTGTATGAGTGTCTGTATGGATGATTTCTTGGGTGCATGACTCACTGTATGAGTGAGTGATTAAACATGTCTTAGTGAATGTATGGGTGAGTGACTAATCTGTGTAAATGTGTGTATCAGTCTGTCAGTTGGTGTGTAACTGGCTGCATGGGTTGGTGAGTAGGTACATGAGTGTCTATAAGGGTTATTGATTAGTTGTCTGAGTACCTGTATGGGTGCCTGGGTATCTGTGTGGGTGGGTGAGGAGCTGTGTGACTCCCTGCATGGATGTATGAGTGGGTGAATCCCTAGGTATATGGGTTCATGAGTGCATCTCTGAGGGACACTATGGTTGAATGAGTGTGCGTATAGATATGTCGGTGAGTGTATGGATGTCTCAGTGGCATATAGGTGAGTAGCTGCATACGTGAAAGGCAGTATATGTGAGTGTTGGCGTATATAAGTGACTGTATGTGTGAGTGAGTGAGAATGAGAGTGGCTATATGGGTGAGTGTGTGCTTGTGTCAGTGATTGTAGAAGAGTAAGTATGTGTTGCTATCTGTTTGAACAGGTGAGATGGTGTGTGTATAACTGTATAGGTGAGTAAATGGTAGTGTGATTGATTCTTTGGGTGACTGACTAGGTGTGTGAGTAACTCTATGGGTGAGTGGCGGTATGTGAGTGTCTGTATGGTATATGAGTACATATATCAGGGGCTGTATTGATGAGTGACTGTGTGTATGAGTGACTGTATGGGTGAGTGGATGTATATGTAGACCTATGAATCAGTGAGTGGGTATGTACTAACTGGTATTGGTGTGTCTATGGATTCGAGAAAGGTAGTGTGTATTTTCGAGTGGGTGTATGAAAGGTTATATTAAGGTATGAGGAGGTGCATCAGATATTAAGTGGGTGATGTCATCAGTGATGTCATCAGTTGTGTCATCTGAGATGTCATCAGTAATGTAATATGTGACGTCATCAGCAGTGCATTGCGGGGGTGCTAGTTATAGTTAGCTGAGCTAACTATAACGGCCGAATTTCTCTGGTTTTGTACGAGTGAACTGTCAGCCTAACTATAACGTCCCTGAAACCTGTGGTTTTTTTGTGAATTTCTAAGGTTTTTTAAATGCTAATTCCTAAATATAACGTCCATTAAACCTCTGTTTTTTTCAGTGAACTTCTAAGTTTTTTTTAATACTAATTTCTAACTATGCCTACATAGGTAGGACATATGCAGAAAGAGGAAGAAAGGTGCAGAAAGAAGTAAGAGAAATGCAGAGAATCAAAAGAGGTACAGAAAGAGGGAAGAGGGTGCAGAAAGAGGCAAGAGAACTGCAGAAAGAGGCAACAGAGATCAGAAAGAGGCAAGACAGATGCAGGAAAAGTGAAGAAGGGTGCAGAAAGAAGCAAGCAAGGTACATAAAGAGGCAAGAGAGGTGCAGAAAGAGGCAAGAGAGATGCACAAAGAGGTAAGAAGGGTGCAGAAAGAGGTAAGAGGAGTACAGAAAGAAGCAAGAGAGAATGCAGAAAGATGCAAGAGAAGTGAAGAATGAAGCAACAGGGGTACAGAAAGAGGCAAGAGGGGTGCATAAAGAGGCAATAAGGGTGAAGCAAGAGTAAACAGAGGAGCAGAAGGAGGCAAGAGAATTGCAGAAAGAGGCTAGAGTGTTGAAGAAACAGGCAGAAGAAGTGCAGAAAGAGAGAACAGGGGTGGAGACAGGGAAGAGGGGTGCAGAAATGTGCAAGAGAGGTACAGAAAGAAGCAAGAGCAGTGCAGAAAGAACCAACGGAGGTGCAGAAAGAGACAAGAGGGGTGCAGAAAGATGAGAGAGAAGTGCAGAAAGAAGCAAAAGAAGTACAGAAAAAGGCATGAGGGGTACAGAAAGAGGCAAGAGCAGTGCAGAAAGAATCAAGAGAGGTGCAGAAAGAGGCAAGAGATGTGCAGAAAAAGGGAAGAAGGGTGCAGAAAGAAGCAAGAGAGGTACAGAAAGAAGCAAGAGAAGTGCAGAAAGAGGCAAGGGAGGTACAGAAACAGGCAAAAGAGGTGCAGAAAGAGGGAAGAGGTGTGCAGACAGAGGCAAGAGAGGTGCAGGAAGAGGGGTGCAGAAAGAGACAACAGGGATGCAGAAATTTGCAACAGAGGTGCAGAAAGAGGCAAGAGGGGTACAGAAAGAGGAAAGAGGTACAGAAAGAGGCAAGAGAACTGCAGAAAAGGGCAAAAGAGGTACAGAAAGAGGCAGGAGAGGTGCACAAAGAGGCAAAATGGGTACAGAAAGAGGGGTGCATAAAGAAGCAAGAGAAGTGCAGAAAGAAGCAACAGGGGTGCTGAAAGAGGCAAGAGGGGTACAGAAAGAGGCAAGAGAAGTGCAGAAAGGAGCAACAGAGATGCAAAAAGAGGCAAGAGGGGTGCAGAAAGAAGCAAGAGAAGTGTAGAAGGAAGCAACAGAGGTGCAGAAAGAGGCAAGAGAGTGCATAAACAGGCAAGAAAGGTGCAGAAAGAGGAAACAGGAGTGCAAAAAGAGGTATAGGGATACAAAAATTTGCAAGAGAGGTGCAGAAAGAAGCAAGAGCAGAAAGCAAGAGAAGTGCAGAAAGAAGCAAAAGAGGTGGAGAAAGAGGGAAGAGGGGCGCAGAAAGAGGCAAGAGGGATGCAGAAATTTACAAAAGAGGTACAGAAAGAAGCAAGAGCAGTGCAGACAGAACCAACAGAGGTGTAGAAAGAGGCAAGAGGGGTACAGAAAGAGGCAATAGAAGTGCAGAAAGAAGTAAAAGAGGTGCAGAAAGAAGCAAGAGAACTGCAGAAAAAGGCAAGAGAGGTGCAGAAGGAGGCAGGAGAGGTGCACAAAGAGGCAAAAGGGATACAGAAAGAGGCAAGAGGGGTACAGAAAGAAGCAAGATAAGTGTAGAAAGAGCAACAGAGGCGCAGAAAGAGGCAAGAGAAGTGCAGAAAGAAGCAACAGAGGTGCAGAAAGAGGCAACAGAGCTGCAGAAAGAGGTAGGAGAGGTGCACAAAGAGGCAGGAGGGGTGCAGAAAGAGGCAGGAGAAGTGCAGAAAGAAGCAACAGAGGTACAGAAAGAGGCAAGAGAGGTGCAGAAACAGGCAGGAAAGGTGCAGAAAGAGGAAACAGGGGTGCAGAAAGAGGCAAGAGAGGTGCAGAAAGAGGGAAGAGGGGTGTCAAAAGAGGCAAGAGGGGTGCAGAAAGAAGCAAGTGAGGTGCAGAAAAAGGCAACAGAGGTGCAGAAAGAGGATAGTGAGGTGCAGAAAGAGGCAAGAGAGTTGCAGAAAATGGCAAGAGAACTGTAGAAAGAGACAAGAGGGATGCAAAAAAGGGAAGAAGGGTGCAGAAAGAAGCAAGAGAGGTGAAGAAAGAGGCAAAAGAGGTGCAGAAAGACGGAACAGGGATGGAGACAGATGCAAGAGAAGTGCAGAAAGAGGGAAGAGGAGTGCAGAAATGTGCAAGAGAGGTGCAGAAATAAGCAATAGCAGTGCAGAAAGAACCAACAGAGGTCGAGAAAGGCAAGAGAGGTGCAGCAAGATGAGAGAGAAGTACAGAAAGAAGCAAAAGAGGTGCAGAAAGAGGCAAGAGCGGTGCAGAAAGAACCAAGAGATGTGCAGAAAGAGGCAAGAGAGGTGCAGAAAGAGGCAAGAGATGTGCATAAAAAGGGAAGAGAGGTGCATAAAGAAGCAGGAGTGGTGCAGAATGAAGCAAGATAAGTGCAGAAAGAGGCAAGTGAGGTGCAGAAGGAGGCAATAAAACTGCAGATAGAGGCAAGAGTGTTGCAGAAACAGGCAGAAGAGGTGCAGAAAGAGGGAACAAGTATGCAAACAGAGGCAAGAGAGGTGCAGAAAGAGGGAAGAGTGATGCAGAAAGAGGTAAGAGGGATGCAGAAATTTGCAACAGAGGTGCAGAAAGAGGCAAGAAGGGTACAGAAAGAGGCAAGAGAAGTGCAGAAAGAAGCAAAAGAGGTGCAGAAAGAAGCAAGAAAACTGCTGAAAAAGGCAAAAGAGGTACAGAAAGAGGCAGGAGAGGTGCACAAAGAGGCAAAATGGGTACAGAAAGAGGCAAGAGGGGTGCATAAAGAAGCAAGAGAAGTGCAGAAAGAAGCAATAGAGGTGCTGAAAGAGGCAAGAGGGGTGCAGAAAGAGGCAAGAGAAGTGCAGAAAGGAGCAACAGAGATGCAAAAAGAGGCAAGAGGGGTGCAGAAAGAGGCAAGAGAAGTGTAGAAAGAAGCAACAGAGGTGCAGAAAGAGGCAAGAGAGTGCATAAACAGGCAAGAAAGGTACTGAAAGAGGAAACAGGGGTGCAGAAAGAAGAATAGGGATACAGAAATTTGCAAAAGAGGTGCAGAAAGAAGCAAAAGCAGTGCAGAAAAAGCAAGAGAAGTGCAGAAAGAAGCAAGAGAGGTGGAGAAAGAGGGAAGAGGGGTGCAGAAAGAGGCAAGAGGGATGCAGAAATATACAAAAGAGGTGCAGAAAAAAGCAAGAGCAGTGCAGAAAGAACCAACAGAGATGTAGAAAGAGGCAAGAGGGGTACAGAAAGAGGCAAGAGAAATGCAGAAAGAAGCAAAAGAGGTGCAGAAAGAGGCAAGAGAATTGCAGATAAAGGCAAGAGAGGTGCAGAAAGAGGCAGGAGAGGTGCACAAAGAGGCAAAAGGGATACAGAAAGAGTCAAGAGGGGTGCAGAAAGAAGCAAGATAAGTGTAGAAAGAAGCAACAGAGGTACTGAAAGAGGCAAGAGGTGTGCAGAAAGAGGCAAGAGAAGTGCAGAAAGAAGCAACAGAGGTGCAGAAAGAGGCAATAGAGCTGCAGAAAGGGGTAGGAGAGGTGCCCAAAGGGGCAAGAGGGATACAGAAAGAGGCAGGAGGGGTGCAGAAAGAGGCAAGAGAAGTGCAGGAAGGAGCAACAGAGGTACAGAAAGAG
This sequence comes from Calotriton arnoldi, assembly GCA_963921515.1. Lineage (NCBI taxonomy): Eukaryota > Metazoa > Chordata > Amphibia > Caudata > Salamandridae > Calotriton > Calotriton arnoldi. Next base: position 1,182,225 of record CAWUFW010004704.1, read on the forward strand.
GCAAGAGAGGTGCAGAAACAGGCAGGAAAGGTGCAGAGAGAGGAAACAGGGGTGCAGACAGAGGCAAGAGAGGTGCAGAAAGAGGGAAGAGGGGTGCCGAAACAGGCAAGAGGGGTGCAGAAAGAAGCAAGTGAGGTGCAGAAAGAGGCAACAGAGGTGCAGAAAGAGGAAAGAGGTACAGAAACAGACAAGAGAAGAGCAGAAAGAGGCAAGAGAATTGCTGAAAGAAGCAACTGAGGTGTAGAAAGAAGCAAGAGAAGTGCAGAAAGAGGATAGGGAGGTGCAGAAAATTCCAAGAGAACTGTACAAAGAGGCAAGAGGGATGCAAAAAAGGGTAGAAGGAGGAAAGAGGGGTGCATAAATGTGCAGGAGAGGTGCAGAAATAAGCAAGAGCAGTGCAGAAAGAACCAAGAGATGTGCAGAAAGAGGCAAGAGAGGTGTAGAAAGAGGCAAGGGATGTGCATAAAAAGGGAAGAGAGGTGCAGAAAGAAGCAAGAGTGGTGTAGAATGAAGCAAGAGAAGTGCAGAAAGAGGCAAGTGAGGTGCAGAAGGAGGCAAAATAACTGCAGAAAGAGGCAAGAGAGTTGCAGAAACAGGCAGAAGAGGTGCATAAATAGGGAACAGGTGTGCAGACAGAGGCAAGAGAGGTGCAGAAAGAGGGAAGAGGGGTGCAGAAAGAGGCAAGAGGGATGCAGAAATTTGCAACAGAGATGCAGAAAGAAGCAAGAACAGTTCATAAAGAACCAACAGAGGTGCAGAAAGAGGCAAGAGCGGTACAGAAAGAGGCAAGAGAGGTGCAAAAAGAAGCAAAAGAGGTGCAGCAAGAGGCAAGAGAACTGCAGAAAAAGGCAAGAGAGGTGCAGAAAGAGGCAGGAGAGGTCCACAAAGAGGCAAAAGGGGTACAGCAAGAGGCAGGAGGAGTGCAGAAAGAGGCAAGAGAAGTACAGAAAGAAGCAACAGGTGCAGAAAGAGGCAAGAGGGGTGCAGAAAGAAGCAAGAGAAGAGCAGAAAGAAGCAACAGAGTTGCAGAAAGGCAAGAGAGGTGCATAAACAGGCAATAAAGGTGCAGAAAGAGGGAACAGTGGTGCATAAAGAGGTATAGGGATAGAGAAATTTGCAAGAGAGGTGCAGAAAGAAGCAAGAGCAGTGCGGAAAGAAGCAATAGAAGTGCAGAAAGAAGCAAGAGAGGTGGAGAAAGAGGGAAGAGGGGTGCAGAAAGAGGCAAGAGAAGTGCAAAAAGAAGCAAAAGACGTGCAGAAAGAGGCAAGAGAACTGCAGAAAAAGGCAAGAAAGGTACAGAAAGAGGCAGGCGAGGTGCACAAAGAAGGCAAAAGGGGTGCAGAAAGAGGCAAGGGGGATGCAGAAAGAAGCAAGATAAGTGCAAAAAGAAGCAACAGAGGTGCTGAAAGAGGCAAGAGGGGTGCAGAAAGAGGCAAGAGAAGTGCAGAAAGAAGCAACAGAGTTGCAGAAAGAGGCGAGAGGTGCAGAACCAGGCAAGAAAGTTGCAGAAAGAGGGAACAGGGGTACAGAAAGAGGCAAGAGGGATACAGAAATTTGCAAGAGGGGTGTGTAGAAAGAAGCAAGAGAAGTGCAGAAAGAAGCAAGAGAGGTGGAGAAAGAGGGAAGGGGGTGCAGAAAGAGGCAAGAGGGATGCATACATTTGCAAAAGAGATGCATAAAGAAGCAAGAGCAGTGCAGAAAGAACCAATAGTGGTGCAAAAAGAGGCAGGCCAGGTGTAGAAATAGGCAAGAGAAGTGCAGCAAAAAGCAATAGAGGTACAGAAAGAGGCAAGAGAGGTGCAGAAATAGGAAACAGGGGTGCAGAAATAGGCAAGAGAGGTGCAGAAAGAGGGAAGAGGGGTGCAGAAAGAGGCAAGAGGGGTGCAGAAAGAAGCAAGTGAGGTGCATAAAGAGGCAACAGAGGTGCTGAAGAGGCAACAGAGGTACAGAAAGAGGCAAGAGAAGTGCAGAAAGAGGCAAGAGAATTGCTGAAAGAAGCAACAGAGGTGTAGAAAGAGGCAGTTGAGGTGCAGAAAGAGGCAAGAGAGGTGCAGAACATGCAAGAGAACTGCAGAAAGAGGCAAGAGGGGTGCAGAAAGAGACAAGAGAGGTGCAGAAAGAGGGAAGACCAGTGCAGAAAGAGACAACAGGGGTGCAGAAAGTAGCAAGACCGGTGCTGAAAGAAGTAAGAGAAGTGTAGAATGTAGCAACAGGGGTGCAGAAAGAGGCAAGAGAAGTGCAGAAAGAAACAACAGAGGTGCTGAAAGAGGCAAGAGGGGTGCAGAAAGAGGCAAGAGAATTACAGAAAGAAGCAACAGAGGTGCAGAAAGAGGCAAGAGGGGTGCAGAAAGAGGCAAGAGAAGAGCAGAAAGAGGCAACAGAGTTGAGGAAAGGCAAGAGAGGTGCATAAACAGGCAAGAAAGGTACAGAAAGAGGGAACAGTGGTGCATAAAGAGGTACAGGGATAGAGAAATTTGCAAGAGTGGTGCAGAAAGAAGCAAGAGCAGTGCGGAAAGAAGCAATAGAAGTGCAGAAAGAAGCAAGAGAGGTGGAGAAAGAGGGAAGAGGGGTGCAGAAAGAGGCAAGAGAAGTGCAAAAAGAAGCAAAAGACGTGCAGAAAGAGGCAAGAGAACTGCAGAAAAAGGCAAGAAAGGTACAGAAAGGTACAGAAAGAGGCAGGTGAGGTGCACAAAGAAGGCAAAAGGGGTGCAGAAAGAGGCAAGAGGGGTGCAGAAAGAAGCAAGATAAGTGCAAAAAGAAGCAACAGAGGTGCTGAAAGAGGCAAGAGGGGTGCAGAAAGAGGCAAGAGAAGTGCTGAAAGAAGCAACAGAGTTGCAGAAAGAGGCGAGAGGTGCAGAACCAGGCAAGAAAGTTGCAGAAAGAGGGAACAGGGGTACAGAAAGAGGCAAGAGGGATACAGAAATTTGCAAGAGGGGTGTGTAGAAAGAAGCAAGAGAAGTGCAGAAAGAAGCAAGAGAGGTGGAGAAAGAGGGAAGGGGGTGCAGAAAGAGGCAAGAGGGATGCATAAATTTGCAAAAGAGGTGCATAAAGAAGCAAGAGCAGTGCAGAAAGAACCAATAGTGGTGCAAAAAGAGGCAGGCCAGGTGTAGAAATAGGCAAGAGAAGTGCAGCAAACAGCAATAGAGGTACAGAAAGAGGCAAGAGAGGTGCAGAAACAGGCAGGAAAGGTGCAGAAATAGGAAACAGGGGTGCAGAAATAGGCAAGAGAGGTGCAGAAAGAGGGAAGAGGGGTGCAGAAAGAGGCAAGAGGGGTGCAGAAAGAAGCAAGTGAGGTGCATAAAGAGGCAACAGAGGTGCTGAAGAGGCAACAGAGATGCAGAAAGAGGCAAGAGAAGTGCAGAAAGAGGCAAGAGAATTGCTGAAAGAAGCAACAGAGGTGTAGAAAGAGGCAGTTGAGGTGCAGAAAGAGGCAAGAGAGGTGCAGAACATGCAAGAGAACTGCAGAAAGAGGCAAGAGGGGTGCAGAAAGAGACAAGAGAGGTGCAGAAAGAGGGAATACCAGTGCAGAAAGAGACAACAGGGGTGCAGAAAGTAGCAAGACCGGTGCTGAAAGAAGTAAGAGAACTGTAGAATGTAGCAACAGGGGTGCAGAAAAAGGCAAAAGAACTGTAGAAATAGCAGCAGAGGTGCAGAAGGATGAAAGAGAACTGCAGAAAGAAGCAAGAGAGTTGCAAAAACAGGCAAAAGAGGTGCAGAAAGAGGGAACAGGGGTGCAGACAGAGGCAAGAGAAGTGCAGAAAGAGGGAGAGGGGTGCAGAAAGAGGCAAGAGGGGTGCAGAAATATGCAAGAGAGGTGCATAAAGAAGCAAAAGCAGTGCAAAAGAACCAACAGAAGTTCAGAAAGAGGCAAGAGGGGCGCAGAAAGAGGCAAGAAAAGTACAGAAAGAAGGAACAGAGGTACACAAAGAGGCAAGAGTGGTGCAGAAAGAGGGAAGAGAGTTGTAGAAAGAGGCAAGGGAGTTGCACAAAGAGGAAAGAAGGGTGCAGAAAGAGGCATGAGGGGTGCAGAAAGAAGCAACAGAGGTACAGAAATAAGCAAGAGAAGTGCAGAAAGAGGCAACAGAGGTGCATAAAGAGGCATGAGGGGTGCAGAAAGAGGCAAGAGAAGTGCAGAAAGAAGCAACTGAGGTGCAGAAAGAGGCAAGAGAAGTGCAGAAAGAAGCAACTGAGGTGCAGAAAGAGGCAAGAGGAGTGCAGAAAGAGGCAAGACGGGTGAGAAAAGAAGGAAGAAGGCTGCAGAAAGAGGCAAGAGGGTACAAAAAGAAGCAATTGAGGTATAGAAAGAGGCAACAGAGATGCAGAAAGAGGCAAGAGAGGTGCAGAAAGTGGAAGAGATGAGCAGAAAGAGGCAAAAGAAGTGCTGAAAAAGAAAGAAAGGTGCATAAAGAAGCAACAGAAATGCAGACAGAGGCAAGAGAGGCGCAGAAAGAAGCAAGAGTATTTTGCACACCATTAGTACCAATTTAACACCCACATTTAGCAATAAGTAACAGGTGACCATTGTAGGTTTGCAAAGGGCCTTCCACCATGCTGTAACACTTGTCACTGCATTTTTGGTAATGTTTAAGCTGTTTGAGGTGGAAACAAGGTTTTTTTTGTTCAAATCTGCAGATTATGCAGCAGATGATGGATTATGTGGCAAATGCAGAAAATGTATAACTGTGCAAAAGTCGGTGCAGCCAAACAGTCACATAATTCCAGTGGCCCTGCTCATACCTCCGACTAGGTCCAGAAGTGCTCCTCAGTGGTTCCTTCTTTTTTTTGCCTCATTGAGTTTATAGTTTAACTTGTATGGAAACGAGGAAGAATAAACCTGAGGTTACCATTCCACAACACAGACTATCATACCACACAATTACTCTCTATAACACATAATCCCATTCTACATAATTCCTATACACTAAATACCACATACTTTCTATCCACATAATTTCACTGTACAACATACCACATAATTCCACTACACACAACCTACATCCACTCCACTCCAAGAAACATTAGTAAAACACCTTTACATTTACAACGCCAATAGCTCTAACTCTCCCAAATGCAAAACCTATTACATTGCAAATGCTTCTTTAACTAGTAGTCGAGTTTGCAGAGAGGTGGAGAAAGGGGACTGGGCCTACGACCACCGCTCAAAAATTCCGCTGCATAGGACTTACAGGAGGTACCAGGAGGGCTTTGGGCCCCAAAGTTCCTCAGGAGAAAAGTGAACTTCATCCCCCAACCCGTAGTGTGCCAGGAGGCGCGTTTGCCAAGTGGTGGAGAAAGGGGGGCATAGCCTCCGAAGACCTCTTAGCAATCCGATTGTGTGGGAATTACTGGAGGTAACAGGAGGGGTAGTTGGCCCCCCAAGGACAACCTTGGGGGCCAACTACCCCTCGTATTACCACCAGTAAGTCCCACACAGCAGCATTGGTAAGTTCTCATAGCAGGCCATGCCCCCTTTCCCCACCAGTCTGCAAACGCTCTTTGTTGGGGATTAAAGTCCCTTTCACTGCTGGGGGTTGTTAGGGGCCAATTGGCCTACCTGTTGCCTCCGGTAAGCCCCACATAGTGGGATTGCTGAGAGGTGAACACAGGCCACGCCCCTTCCTCCACCACTCTGCAAATGCGCCTCCTGGTGCACTCTTGGTTGGGGGATGGAGTCCCTGTGCCTCCTGAGGTTCACTGGGTGCCTACTAGCCCTCCTATTACCTCCAGTAAGCCCCACAGAGCTGGATTGCTCATAGTGGTCCGAGGCCACGCCCCCTTTTTACACCACTCTGCAAACACACCGCCGGCCCACTGCTGCTCAGGGGATGAAGTCCACTTCAGTCCTGAGATCCTCAGGACACAAGAGGACTTCATCGTCCCACTAGCATTTGCAGAGTGTTGAAAAAAGGGCCATGGCCTCGGACCACCTCTCAGCAATCCCACTGTGTGGGGCTTACTAGAGGTATCTGGTGGGCTAATTGGCCTCTAAGGACCCTTACAATTCAAGGGGACTTAATCCCCAACCCAGGATGCACCAGGAGGTGCATTTGCATAGTGGTGCACTTTTTGGGCCCTGGGGACGCCATCCCCAAGGGCCTGAGCCATTTTTTAAATTTAAAAAAAAACAGGAAGGGGGCTGCGCGGCCTTCCTCCCAAGGCCTTTTTTAGCCCCGGGGACCCCATCCCCCGGGGCTTTGCCTCTTATTTTTTTAAGTTTGTGGGAGGCATGAGGCCCCCCTTCCCTGTGCCCGGGGACCCTTATTCCCCGGTGCCTGGCCAGCCTTTCTTTTTTTTTTTTTAATATTTGGAGGGGGGCCGCGTGGCCCCCAACCTGAGGCCAATTATGGCCCCGGGGACCCCATCTCCCTGGGCCTGGCCACCCTTTCTTTCTTTTTTTGATTTTGGAGAGGGCTGTGTGGCCCCCCTTCCCTTGGCCAATTATGGCCCCGGGGACCCCATCCTCAGGGGCCTGGCCTCATGTTGGGGACCGTGGGGGAGCCCCAATGCCCCCACCATTCCAGACTGCTCCCCACCTCCTGCGGGAGCCAGCATTGCTTTTGGACAAGGGGAGCTGCTGACATGCAGCTCCCCTTGTCCAAAAGCAATCTGCTTCACTTCATGGAAGCGAGAGCAGGTTTCCTGATCTCGCTTCCATGAAGCGAAGCAGTGTTTGCAATGACAGGGCGGGAGCCATGCTCCCGTCCTGCCATTGCAAACTGCAATGTCCCGGGGGTGGGCACCCCGGGACATTGCTGGAGCTGGCCCGGGGGGTGGCGGTCCCAAGGGCCATGGAGGGCTTTAGGAGGGGGCTGCATGGTGCCCCTCCCAACTGTTGTAAAGCCCCAGGGAGGTGGTAGTCTCTGGGGCGGGGGGTCCACAATGGACCCCCATACTTTAAAAAAGTGTGCACCGGGGAGGTGATGGTCCCCGGGGCAGTGTGGGGGGGCTTGAAACCCCCCACATACAGTTTTATAAAGTAGCCCCAGGGAGGAGGTGGTCCTCTGGGCTTGGGGGAGCCCGCGAGGCCCTCCTGCCCTATTTAATTTGAAGTGGTCCCCGGGGCTGCGTGGGGGGGAAGGAGCACACCTCATGCATTTCAATAATGAAGCCCCGGGGAGGTGGCAGTCCCTGGGGCTGTGGGGTGCCGCATGCCCCCGCACACTATCAGCAAATCCCCAGGGAGGTGGTGGTCCCGGGGGATTGGGGGGAGCCCGCGAGGTCACCAGCACATAATTAAACAGATGTCCTGGGGAGGTGGTGGTCCCCGGGGCACCGTGAGGGGGAAGAGCCCCCACAGACCTAGTTTCCATAGGAAAAGCCTTTTTTGTTTTGCCAATTGCTTTGGTGCCGCTTGATGAATCTACGCCAAATTTTTAAAACTAATGGGGCGCTCCGGTCAGCTCCGGTCTTGAAAGTTTCCGGGTGATTAGTCAAGCGGGGCCAAGAAAAAAGGGGGGTCCCAAAACGCATTTTCTCCATGTTAATTTCCTTAGGAAAATTTTGTCGCAGCTACAGCCCGAACTGCTGAACGGAATTACACCAAATTTGGCAGACAGGTAGCTCTTGGTCCAGAGTGAACTCTTTGCTTTGAATGGTGTAAATCCATTCAGTAGTTCCTTAGAAATTCATATTTAAAAATCAATATATATCTGGTGACCGCGGTGAATCCGCGAACCCTCCTGAGCACGAGCTTGATTCTGATTGGCTGCCAACACTTCAAACTAAGAAGTGTTGGCAGCCATCTTGTGACTTGGTAGAACCGAGTCACAAAAAAAAAGGTAAAAAAACAGCGTAAGGGGGCAGGGTAGAAACACCCTGACCCCCTAGACCTGCTCAGAGGGTCCCAAAACAGCATTTTGTTTTTATTTTTTCGTTGGGATCCGCGTACGGTACGCGAATCCTGCCAGAATTTTTTTTTTTTTTAAACTAAGTTCGATGTCCCACGCTTCGTTTTAATAAGCCTCCGGATGGGCCAGGTCCCGGGGGCAATCTTGTTACTATATGCGGGGGCCATGTGGGCCCCCACAGCCCCGGAGACTGCCACCTCCCTGGGGATTTTTTAATAATATGCGGGGGGCACGCTGCTCCCCGCAGCCCTGGGGACTGTCACTTCCCTGGGGCTTTTCCGTAAAATGTGTGGGGGGGCTCCTGCCCCCCAGCTGCCCTGGGGCCTGCCACTTCCCTGGGGCATTCGTAATTATGCACGGGGGGCCTCGTGGGCCCCACAAGCCCTGGGGACCACCACCTCCCTGGGGCTTAAATATAACTAAAGAAAGTGTGGGGGGATTCTGCCCTTCCCCACACTGCCCTGGGGACCACCACCTCCCCAGGGCTAACTTTAATTATTGGTGGGAGCCTGTTGTGGACCCCAGGGACCACAACTTCCCCTGGGCTTTCTTCACGAAGGGAGGGGGGCATGCATCCCCCCCTCCAGGAGACATCCTTGGCCCTGGGGACCGCCACCACCCAGGGTCGGCTCCAGCAATGTCCCGGGGTGCCCACCCTCGGGACATTGCAGTTTGCTATGGCAGGGCAGGAGCATGGCTCCCGCCTTGCCATAGCAAACACTGCTTTCCTTCATGGAAACGAGAGCAAGAAACCTACTCTCTCTTCCACGAAGCAAAGCAGAATTGCTTTTGGGCAAAGGGAGCTGCACTTCAGCAGCTCACATTTGCCCAAAAGCAATGACGGCTCCCACAGGAGGCGGGGAGCAGGCAGGGACCGTGGGGACATTAGGACCCCATGGTCCCCAACGTAGGGGCTGGCCCCAGGTTATGGGGGCCCAGGGCCAAAAGTGACCCAGGGAAGGGGGGCCACGCAGCCCCCTCCCAAAAAGATATGCATTAAATGAAAAATAAACGAGGCAATGCCCCGGGGGATGGGAGGCCTGGGGCCAATAATGGCCTCAGGAGCGGGGCTGTGTGGCTCCCCTCCTTAAAAATACATTTTTGAATTGAAAAATATGTGGCCATGCCCCGGGGGATGGGCTCCCAGGGCCCAAATCGGCCTCGAAAGGGGGTCCGCGTGGCCCCCTTGCTGTTTTAAAAAAAAAAATGTCACAGGCCCTGGGGGATGGGGTCCCCAGGGCCCACCAAATATTGAGAGAAGGGGGGCCACACAGTCCCCCTTCTAACAAAAATAAAAGGAAAATAAAAAAGCCGGCATCTTGCCGGAGGCCCCGCCCCGTCCCTGCACCACTCTGCAAACGCGCCTCCTGGCACGTTCTGGGTTGAAGGATTAAGTCCCCTAAAAACTTAAGGGTTTTTAGGGTCCAACAGTAAGCCCTACACAGTGGGATTACTGAGAGGTGGTCCGAGGCCACGCCCCTTTTTACACCACTCTGCAAATGCGCCTCTTGGCGCACTGCTGGTGGGGGGATGAGGTCCTCTTGTGTCCTGAGGACCTCAGGACTGAAGTGGACTTCATCCCCCGAGCAGCAGTGCGCCAGGAGGCACATTTGCAGAGTGGTGTAAAAAGGGGATGTGGACTCGGATAGGCCTGGGAGGTAAATTCCGTTCCGCTCGCGGAATTTGCGAAATTTTGGCAATTTCGCGTTCTGCGGAGAACGCGGAATTGTCGAAAATTCTGCTATCCATGGCGTAGCAAAAATTTTTCCATGTTCGCGCTTTTAAAATGTGTGTTCGCGCGTGCAGTAGCGACTTACCGGGATCCCTGCGTTCGCCGACGAGTTTTCCTATCCGTTCGCGCGATCCCGCGAGAGTGTGCAATCGCGAACACGTCATTCGGTTGCGCCATCGGACATCTGCGATCACGAACAGGAAACACGCATCGCGAGCGGGCGGGGCAAGTGAAACAAGATGGCCGTGCCAATTGGCAACCGCATAGGCAAGTTCGCGAGATACTTCCCCCCGAGCACGCAAATAGTGTCCCCGAACAGGAAAAACACATCGCGAACGGGCGGAACAAGCAGTTCCGCGTGCTCGTGGAATTCTGCATGCTCGCGGAGATTCTTTACCGTTTCGCGGAATTTTGCGTAACGCGACTACGCAAATTCCACCCACCCTCAGCAATCCAGCTGTATGGGGCTTACTGGAGGTACCTGATAAGCTAGTTGGCCCCTAAGGACCCTTAAGATTCTAGGGGACTTAATCCCCCAACCCAGAATGCTCCAGGAGGCAGGTTTGCAGAGTGGTGCAGAAAGGGGGCATGGTCTGTGTCCACCTCTCAGCAATCCCACTATCTGGGGCTTACTGGAGGTTTCAGGTAGGCTAGTGGCCCCAAGGACACCCAGCATCGAAGGGGACTTTAATCCCCATCCAAGAGCGCGCCAGGGAGCGCATTTGCAAAATGGAGGGCAAAGGGGGCGTGGCCTGCTATGAGAACTTACCAATGCTGCTGTGTGGGACTTACTGGAGGTAATAGGAGGAGTAGTTGGCCCCCAAGGACGTCCTTGGGGCCAACTACCCCTCCTGTTACCTCCAGTAAGTTCCACACAGTGGTATTGCTAAGAGGTCTTCGGAGGCCCCGCACCTCTTTCTCCACCACTCTGCAAACATGCCTCCTGGCACACTACGGGTTGGGGGATGAAGTCCACTTTACTCTTCAGGGACTTTGGGGGCCAAGAACCCCTCCTGGTACCTCCTGTAAGTCCTACGTAGTGGATTTGTCAGAGTGCTGGTCGGAGGCCCAGCCTCCTTTCTGCACCACTCTGCAAATGCGACTACTACGTTATAGTTTTAAATTAGCATTTACAAAACCTTAGAAATTCATTGAAAAGACCATAGGTTTCAAGGACGTTATAGTTAGTAATTAGCATTTATAAAACCTTAGAAATTCACTGAAAAAAACTTAGGTTTAAGGGATGTTATAGTTAGTAATTAGCATTTATAAAACCTTAGAAATTCACTGAAAAAAACATAGGTTTCAGGGACGTTACAGTAAGTAATTAGAATTTAAAAAACCTTTGAAATTCACTGAAAAAAACATAGGTTTCAGGGATGTTATAGTTAGAAATTACCATTTTAAAAACTTTCGAAATTCACCGAAAAAACACAGGTTTCAGGGACGTTATAGTTAGTTGGACTTTTCACTCGTACAAAAACAGAGAAATTCAGCTGTTATAGTTAGCTGAGCTAAGTATAACTTGCGCCCCCGCGATGCATTGCTGATGACGTCACATATTACATCACTCATGACATGGTCAGTGACATCACTGATGACATCTCAAATGACATCACTGATGACATCACTGATGACATCATCCAGAGACTAGGCATTTTTTAAAAGTTTAAGAATGTTATATATATATATATATAAATATATACGCCAAGGTGTATTGAAGAATGAGTGGGTGTATGAGTGATTTTGTGGGTGCGTGACTGACTGTATAAGTGAGTGATTAAACGTGTCTTAGTGAATGCATGGGTGAATGACTAATCTGTGTGAATGTCTATCTCAGTCTGAGAGTTGGTATGTAAGTGGCTGCATGGGATGGTGAGTAGCTACATGAGTGTCTATATGGGTTAATGATTGGTTGTCTGAGTACCTGTATAGGTGTCTGAGTATCTGTGTGGGTGGGTGGGGGTGTGTAACTCCCTGCATGGATGTGTGAGTGGGTGATTCAGTGGGTGTATGGGTTCATGAGTGTCTGTGAGGGGCTGTATGGGTGAGTGAGTGTGCATATGGCTGTGTTGGTGAGTGAATGGATCTCTCAGTGGTATATGTGTGAGTAACTACATATGTGAAAGGCAGTATATGTGAGCATTGGAGTATATAACTGACTATATGTGAGAGTGAGCGATTGTGAAAGTGGCTGTATAGATGAGTGTGTGCTTGTGTCAGAGATTGTATAAGAGTGTAAGTATGTGTTAGTATCTGCATGAATAAGTGAGGTGATGTGTGTATAACTGTATAGGTGAGTAAATGACAGTGTGATTGACTCTTTGGGTGACTAACTAGGTGTGTGAGTAACTCTATGGGTGAGTGGCAGTGTGTGAGTGTCTGTATGGGTGTATGAGTGCATAAGTCAGTGGCTATATTGATGAGTGACTGCATGTGTGAGTGACTGTGTGGGTGAGTGGATGTGTGTGTAGACATATGAATCAGTGAGTGGGTATGTACTAACTGGAATTGGTGTGTCTATCGTTTCGAGAATGGTAGTTTGTATTTTATAGTAGGTGTATGAAAGGTTATATTAGGGTATGAGGAGGTGCATCAGATATTAAGTGGATGATGTCATCAGTGATGTCATCAGTGATGTCATTTGAGATGTCATCAGTGATGTCATCAGTGATGTCATCAGTGATGTCACTGACCATGTCATGAGTGATGTAATATGTGACGTCATCAGCAGTGCATTGCGGGGGGGGCGCGAGTTATTAATGGCCGAATTTATCTGGTTTTGTACTAGTGAAATGTCCAACTAACTATAACGTCCCTGAAATCTGTGGGGTTTTTTCAGTGAATTTCTAAGGTTTTTTAAATGCTAATTTCTAACTATAACTATAACGTCCCTGAAACCTAAGGAATCTTGCTGTGCTGCCCTGCATCAAATGAGAAAGGCAGGAATGCACTGTACCTATGAGATACAGCACATATCTGTTCTTTTCCCCTGCGCTGGCATGCAATGGGCTGCCATGTGCCCCCAATGTAGGCACGCTTGCATGGTGCAAGGGTGTCTGCGTTGTAGGGGTGATTGTTTTTGTGCAGGAAGGGACACCTTCCTGCACAAAAACATTCACAAGAGGTGTTTTCCTCTAAGTGCGCTGCAGAATGCAGCACACATAAAAAGAGGAAAAAACGCTGAGGAATAAGGATATTTCTCCTTGTTGTGTCTCCATTACGCCCATTGGGTGGTGTTAGAATCTGACGCATTTCCATGTTTACGATTCCTCGTAAATCTGGGCATATCGCCTCAATTGTAATTTTTTGCCACATTTTAAATTACTGGTGCACTTCTATAGCTGCACCACCAGATTGAGTTTCAGATAAAAACATCATTAGATCGATATAAAAACTGAAAGATTCCCAATGCCTCTAACCCTTTATTGTAACCCAACTGCACTAAATTAGTAATGCCACTGCAAGGGTTTAAGGATCACTCCAATTTAGACTAAGGGGCCGATTCCGATTCGGGCCGGAAATCTCACCGACCGAGTCGGATTCGGAGAGATTTCTGACCGAACCGGACTCTGGCAGTCCGACCGAACGAGTACGATGCGGACGCATGCTATCGGACTCGATTCGGTCGGACTCCCATTGAAGTCAATGGGAGCCGGTCGTACGATGCGTACACGGGCTCCCATTGACTCAATGGGTGCGTTGCGAACAAGGGTGCCCCCTACAGCGGGTACGCGTTGGTGCGACTCGCGCCGTACATGCATGTGTAGGGGGGACCCATGGGTCCCCCCTGTGTGCGACTCGCGCGGCTACGCGTACAGGGGGGTCCGACACGGATCCCCGAAGTCCGGCTCTGACTGCTCTTTCGAGCCGGACGGCCCGAGTCGGTCGGACTGATCGAGGCGCGCATCGTACTTGCCCGGTCGGGGAACGTCTCCATTGCGTGGTGCGAGTCGAGTCCGTACGAGTCGGTCGGAGCGGTTCGGAGCCGGGAACGAGTCGGTCGGGGATTTCGCGTACGCTCGCATCGTACTTGCTCGCGCGGACTGGTGTTCGAATCGGTCGGAAACAGGGCATCCGAATCGGATCCGGTAAAGCCAAATCCGATTCGGTGCCCTACCGGCCGAGATCGGAATCGGCCCCTAAATCTATGCTCTCCCGAACTTGCCCCTGTAGGCGCACTTTATTATGCTGCTCCTACACATTTTGTGACCTCGATAGTGATTTATACACAAAAATGTGAATGAAAGAGAATGTTCGTCTTTAAAGAGATTCACTCTCTAATGTGATGGAACGTGCCTCTCCCCGTGTTTCTCATGTTAATTGTGCTGCATCTACATATATCATGTCCTGGTTAGGTGGTTGTGTACATGGAATAATAAAAAAAGAAAGAGAGAGAGGAAGAGTGAGAGAGAGAGAGAGAGAGAGAGAGAACGTGTCTCCTTGTAAAATTCCACTCTTTAACGTGAAAAAACGTGCCATCTCACCCTAACATCAGTTGGCACACAACAGAGATACATGCATGGTGCTTTAAACTGCAATATAATTGCATTTGCAAAAGACATTTAGGGGCTGATTACAATGGCGGACAGACTTCAGTCCGTCCGCCCGCCATTGTTTCTTATTTGGGACCACCAGTCTACAAGGCAACAGTCCCACATACCGTATTATGATGCGACTGCCACCACGGCGGTCGCATTCCCTATATTTTATATTGCAGCGGGGATACGGTCAGCAGCCCCCGCCGCAATATAAAAACCGGGTCTTGGCATATCCCTGCACCAGGTGGCAGGCACCGTGCGGTGCCTGCCACATGGTACAGGGATATGTAGGGGGGGCACCATGTCCCGGGCCCAGAGGGAAAGGAGGGCCCACTTTGGGCCCCCAAATCTGTTTCTGCCAGCCATTTTGCGGAAGGTTGACTGACTCAGAACAACCAGAGGGAAGGGATATTGTAATCCCTACAGCACTGCCGCCATTCAAGTACTAAAGGGAGGTCCAACGGGCAGTCGGATCACATCCGCACGTCAGGACCAAGGCGGTCGGTCTTTTCGACTGCCACACGTCTGCCCGTCATTGTAATCTGGTGGGCAGACATCCCTGTTACGATGGCGGAGTGACCGCCACCAACAGCCTGTCGGTGGTAGTCCCTCCACCATCGTAATGAGGCCCTTAGTATTGACAAAGGTCTAATTTGAATTGCTTCCACAGAATTGCAATCTCTTGCACTTTCTGAATGTAAACAACATGCCCTTTGAACCGCAGTGTACTTGGTATATAAAACAGGACAGTTGCCTAACTCAAATTAAAATTACAAGGCTACTTTAGTTCTAACTTCAGTTGGAGCACCGTTTCGCATGCCTTAGCCTGTTCTAACCCTCCATGATTTACCTACTCACTGCATCTCGTGTTCCCAAATGACTTTCCTCCTGCTCGATTTCGGTGTACTGCGATGCACCCCGCCATGCTCCCTTTTTAAAGGATGCCAATTAGTTAATTAATGGCACCTGTTGCAGGTTTGTTTATTTAAAAACAATTTGGACTGACTGCTTTTACAACCCGAGGAATGCGACAGAGACAAAATAAAGATAATGAAAAAACTGATGGACATGTTCCTTTCATTAACTGGGTTTGCAAAATATCCAGTCTTCCCTAGTTAATTCTGAATAAATAAAAGTATATGTAAAATAAAGACCATATATTTCTACTATTCATCTTCCGTACTACAGGATTGAACTATGATTCTCCTTAAAATATACTAGTCTCTCACTACACACTACCCCATATGCTACATGAGCCGCATCCATCGATGCTGATTCTTAATATAAGTAGCAAAACTCTTCTACTGTGTTCCATAGTTTTCAGATAAACACATTGTAAAAAAGAAGAAAAAAGAAAGACATATTATTACTTTATGTTTCAAATATTAATAACTAGTCTCCATCCCCAAGGCTAGAACCCTTTATCGATCTTCAGTGGTTTAACTGGTTATACTATATATTTCCCCTACACCATCAGGCATCCACTGCATTGAATTTGTGCTTTCGGAGTCGATAAAAGTTTTAATAAAGGAATTACAGAAAAAAATAACAACTGTTTGGAACATAGGGTGGCTCTTAGAAGAGCTGTTGTGTTCATTGTGTGTTTCTGATTAGGGGTGGGCAGAGTTGGTGTAGCGCCACTACGTGGAGTTCCACGGAGTTATGGAAAAAATGTGTGGAACAGGAGCACACGTCATGCGGCCAGTTGAGGGTCCATGTGCCCGGGACAGGGGTCCCTCGTGCCCAGGCAGGCTCCCAGATCTCCCCGGCCTGGATGGGTTGAGAAGCAGGGACCGAGCCCGGGGCCTGGGTTTTGGGCAGGGTCTGGGGTGTGGGAGCCCCCGTCCTGCGGCCTGTCTGACCAGGACAAGGGTGCTTGGTGCAGAGCCTCTGAGCCCTCTAAAGGGCAGACGGGAGCCCTCTTGCGAAGGCTCGGGGCAGGCAGCTGGTCATCCTTCGGTCCTGGCCATCTGATCGCACCTTTTCCCCTCGGCCATCTGGTCGCGCGCAATGCTTTCCAATGGGGCAACCAGATGGCCGGGCCGGCCTGGAAGTCCCGATGAGGGCTCGTCCGCCTCCCCAATCCCAGCCAGGGCTCCAGGAGGTTGGGCGCCTCCGCGCCCTGGGTCCCCTCCATCACTCGGTGCGCACGGGTTACCAGAAAGAGGGGTAGCTTTCCTCCGGATTACTAGGGGCAGGGTATGCCTGGAATACCCCTCCCGGGCTGGCGGTTCTCAGCCGGGAACCAGATGGGCTATGCCCGGACAACACCTCCCCACTGCCCGGGCTCCCTCCTCCGGCCCGTGGAGTGGCAAAGTGCCCGGGACGGGCTCCATCGGTCCTGGGCAGTCCTCCCCCGGGCGTCCAGGCCCGAGAGCTCCTGCGGGCCTCCCCATGCCTGAGGCCCAGCCAAGGTCTCCCAGCCCCCGGGAAGTGGAGCCCCGAGCCCTGAAAGGGCAGGCAAGACCCCTACCGTGAAGGCTCAGGGCGGGCAGATGGGTGTCCTGCGGTCCCAGGCCATCTGATCGACCCTTTTCCCCTCAGCCATCTGGTCGCGCGCAATGCTTTCCAATGTGGCGACCAGAAGGCCGGGCCGGCCTGGAAGTCCCGTTGAGGGCTTGTCCACCTCCCCGATCCCAGCCAGGGCTCTTGGAGGTCGGGCGCCTCCGTGCCTGGGTCCCCTCTGTCACTCGGTGCACACGGGTTACCAGAAAGAGGGGTAGCTTTCCTCTGGATTACTAGGGGCAGGGTACGCCGGAACACCCCTCCCGGGCTGGCATTTCTCAGCCGGGGACCAGATGGGCTATGCCCGGACAACACCTTCCCACCATCCAGGGCTCCCTCCTCCGGCCCGCAGCGTGGCAAAGTGCCCGGGACAGGCTCCATCGGTCCTGGGCAGTCCTCCCCCTGGCGTCTGGGCCCGGGAGCTCCTGTGGGCCTCCCCATGCCTGAGGCCCAGCCGGGGTCTCCAAGACCCCGGGAAGCAGAGCCCCGAGCCCTCTAGAGGGCAGGCAGGAGCCCTCCCGCGAAGGCTCAGGGCAGCCAGATGGGCGTCCTTCAGGCCCGGTCACCCGGCCGCACCTTTCCCCTCGGCCATCTGGTCACACGCAATGCTTTCCAATGGGGCGACCAGATGGTCGGGCTGCCCTGGAAGTCCCGATGAGGGCTCATTTGCCTCCCCAATCCCAGCCAGGCCTCCAGGAGGTCGGGCGCATCCGCGCCTAGGGTCCCCTAAGTCTCGCGGTGCGCACGGGTTACCAGAAAGAGGGGTAGCTTACCTCCGGATTACTAGGGGCAGGGTATGCCGGAACCCCTCTCGGTCTGGGGGTTCTCAGCCGGAGACCAGATGGGCTCTGCCCGAACAATACCTCCCCACCATCCGGGGTTCCATCCTCCAGCCCACAGCATGGCAAAGTGCCCGGGACGGGCACCATCGGTTCTGGGCAGTCCTCCCTCGGGCATCCGGGCCCGAGAGCTCCTGCGTGCCTCCTAGTGCCGGAGGCCCAGCTGTGGTCTCCGAGCCCCCGGGAAGCAGAGCCCCCGAGCCCTCCAGAGGGCAGGTGGGAGCCCTCCTGCGAAGGCTCGGGCGGGCAGATGGGCGTCCTTCGGGCCCGGCCATCTAGTCGTGCCTTTCCCCTCGGTCATCTGGTCATGCG